>CM062819.1:2001510634-2002728383 GCA_031772625.1 Pinus tabuliformis | reverse complement strand
ACTTCCTGTCATCACCCATCTCGATATGCTTCTTGAGGACCTTTCTCCTCCAGGTCACTGAATAACTATTTGTCGCCAATCATGTGGAATGAAGCTCCACTATCTAAGTACCATACACTTCCCATTATTGATGACACCATGCATGAAATGAGGGAAAATTCCAATTCGAATTGAGAGTCCAAAGCGTCACCCGCTGCTCCTCCTTAGGACTTATTCTTGGACTTCTTGAGTGGACAATTTGAAGCAAAATGACCTAGATCATGACAACGAAAGCACTTAAATTTCATGCTGTCTTTCTTCTTACCTCCATGATAATAATATGATTTGGAATGGGAAGCTTCTCCTTTCCCCTTCTTCTACTTAATTGCTAAGGTGCAATTATCTTCATCATCAATATTTGATGAAGAGACACCCCTAGTGTTCCTCCTAATCACCTCCTACATCAAATCTGACCACATTCATTCCCAATCTGGCAGCTTCTCCCAACCATTGACAGAGTCCTGATAACTATGCCAACTCTTTGGGAGTCAAAGAAGAGAAAGACTCGCCATATCTTCTTCGGCAACCATGATTCCAACACTTCCAAGTTCATCATGACATTGAGTAAACTTGGTCAAGTATTTTGAAATAGTCTTGCCTTTCTCCATTTTGATTTTTCGAAGTTTGTCCTTCAGTGCCAATTTCCTTTTGTAACTGTTGTTCCAATACAAGTCCGTCAATTTCTTCCACATAGCATGCAAGGTTTCCTTTCCTTGGAGACTTGAGACAATGAGGTCTCGAACTCCCTCAAGGATTATCTGCCTTGCCTTTGCCACACACTTCTTCCATTCAACCAAATTCCGTGCATCCAATGCTGCTGGCTTTGGAAATTCTTGATCAATGAATTCATTCAAGCCATTATATTCTAGCACAGCCTCCATCCTATCCCTCCAGGCTATAAAATTCGAGCTGCCTTCTAGGGCATACTCGAGCCACAAACTGTATAACACCATCTACCAATCCTCAAGTATGTATTGAGAATTCAAATTTCACCTGTAACCCAAAAATTAAAACTTTGAAATCTCCTCTAGTATACTATTCTTAGCTCCGATAACATGTAGAAAATCTTGTATATTCATAAGATCATGCAATGTACTAAAGCACAGGACAAGAATCTACTTCTACTTTCATTCATCAGAAGCCAATAGATCGATGAAAACAATAATCTACAAGAGGAAGATAATCAAAAACACATAACACAATAAATAGTTGGGGAAAGCCACAACTCAAAACCCCACTATCTATATTGCATATATTAGAAATCCAAAATGATAATACAATGCTTGTTCTCACAAGAAAAATCCCAGCACTCAGTAAAATCATTCTTCAGCTCAAAAGAAAACTCTTGGTCAACACTTAGCCAGTTCTCTAGCTCTCCAAGCCCCTATTTCCTTGCACAATTCCTATGGATGATTAGCCCATATTAATGGGAAACTAGTGCATCCAAAACTGTGCAATCCCTTCTACGTTCAGTTCTTGATTGCATGCATGATCTATACAACTCATTAAATCATACAACTAATAGTACATTGTCCCTGCACTCTAGTATCAACTGGGTCCTCAGAATGGACATGCATGAGTTTCTGATGAGGGAATCTTCAGTTAGCTAGAGTAACACTAGTTAATGCATTAGTGCACCAATTGCCTGTTAGCTCGCTATTAGTTCCTCAAACTGTTTGGAACTAATTTAACTGAACTTAACTCAACAAACTGAGTTATCTAATTACAACTCACAATTAACTCATCCTGGACCCCTATAATATAGCGAGAACATATACATGGCTTCAGAAAGACTTCCAACTCAAAATTTCTAAGTTAATTAAACTTAATTAACTATTCCCAAGTTGCTATGAGAATAGAATTCGATTTTAATTCTCAGTTTAATTCAAGGAAAAATTAAACTGGAATTTCTTGTTTCCAATTCTCAATAATCCTCCATGCAAATGACAAATTATAACCAAATAACCACATGCATATATTGTGCATGCTAAAAAATAGCAACGAAATCAGACATGCAACTCGATACCTGCAAATAAATACCATTGTAGCTGATGATCCCGTTGTTCCCTTGCATTTTTTAGCTTTACTTTTCCTTCATTTCCAAATCCAATGAAAACTAGAGTGCTCCAAGAATGCTCCAAGATTTCTCTAAGTGTGCAAGTGTATGAGAGAGAGAGAGCTCAAAAACTGAATTGTTGAATGCTTCAACTGACAAAAGATTTCATACACTAACAAAAAGCCATGAACTAATCCTCAGAATCCATTTTATCATTGAGGCCTCTATTTTCTTCAATTTCCCTTAAATTTTCCTCTCATGCAAATCTGTGACCTTTCACCTTCCTTTTCTCCTATTTACCTTTGTTTCCATAAATAAATGCCAATTAATGCCTCTTCTCCTTTACAAATTTTCCTTAGCCATAAATAAACCAAAGGTGGCACTCACTAGGATGTTTTTCCCACCATTCCACTTGGAATACATGTCCCATGACCTTGTTCTTATTTTATTTACATGGAAAATGACTTAGGTGCTATTAAATATACTAATTAATAAGAAATATTAATTCATCCCCCTCAATATTTCCAACAATTGGTATCAAAGTAGGTTCCTTTAGTAGCAACTTAACAACTAGAAGGAAGATCTCAGAGTGTAGAGATGGGAAATTCAAAGAAGCAAGCTACCAAGCATTTAAATGAAACAAATGATCTTCTAGGTATTGAAATAGTTTCAAATCCTATTACCATTAATGAAGAGAAACAGGTTGGTCCAATTCCTATGTTAAGTGAATTAAGTTTTGTATTCTGGTAAAGATAGAATGGAATCTTATCTGCAAGCTCATGGATATGATGTATGGAAATCTATTGATTTTAGAGACACATCTGTTGATGAATCTAGAAGTACAATACGGAAGCCATGAATACAATTCTTAGTACTCTGTCAGCCACCATAAAAGTGAAAGTTGTGCTCATTATCCAAACATATTTGGGAGAAACTTCAAGACCTCTACGATGGTAAAAAACATACAAGTCAATATAAATATGTTGATAATCATGCATATCCTCATATCAAAGAATCCGATAATGATGATGATAATGATGAAACAAAAGTAGACGTTGAAAATAATTAATTAATGCCTTCAAAGAATGAAATAACAAAGAGAAGGAAAATCACACACTCAAAGAAGAAGTTTCTCTCTTGAAGCTCCAAGTGTAGGAAGTAGAAAGGAAATAGAAAGATCTGGCAAGAAAACTAAAGGAATCTTGTCAAAGGTACATATCTGAAGTTGATAAAAAACGAAAGGAACTAAATTCATCTTCAACAGAAATTAGTAGGCTCAGAAAGGAAAATTAAAGGAAGAAGGAAGAAATACAAGTTCTTAACATAGAAGTAGAAAATGTCACTCTTCTAAAGCTACAATTAGAAGAAGCGAAAGAAAGAAGGAAAGTCTTGAAAAGAAAATTTCCACAAGACCTTGCTAGAAAGGAAGGAGAACTTGATGCAACCCTTACTGAAATTAATAAGCTCAACGAATAGAAAGAGAAACACCTGTAGGATATTGAAAAGAAAGATAAATGATTGGCTCAGTTGAAGATGAAGGCAAAAGAAGTAGGTAAATCCACATGCAATGAAGGTACAAGCTCCAAGAACAAAATTGATGAGAAGACTGACAACATGATCCCTCAAGGATCAAATAAAATGAAAAACGAAAGAAGGTTTAAAATGTTGCGTCTCCAATAAATAATGTTGAAGCAATGAAATACAAGGATCAACATAGAAATGTACCTCCTCCAAGAAAGAAAGAATACAAAAGAACATCCAAAGAAGATAACTCATCCTTGTAGGCTAATTTATTTAATGGTTATTGTTTTTCATGTACTAAATTTTGACATATGGCTAGGGATTGTAAATCTTATGACATGTACAATTATCAAGTGTATTATCAAAACCTTAGAAGTAAAGATGAAGGAATGCATGATCGATTTCAAGTAAAATTTGTCATCATAAAGTACATGTCACTAGCTCAATATTTTAGGCCTAAAATTGAATGTTACAAATGCCGTAACTATGGGCACATAGCTCGCAATTACAGGTACAAGATGGAATATTTAATGATGAAAAAACTTAATATAAAGCACAAGAAATTTTGGAGAAGAAAATAGATGCAAGAAGACCAAGCAAATGAGAAATTCTCAGCAGTAACGCATTCGGGTTTTGTAAATTAAAAAGGGGATGATGAATCCACAACAAAAGATGTCAAGGTTTGAGATGATCTAGTTACAGAGCTGGTTTCTACTTGTTCTAAACTTTGATGTTGAAGAATCCTTGTCGAGTTAATGTTGAACAAGGGGAGCCTATATAGCAGGTTGATGAATGGAAAATGATAGACCGCATAAGTAGTGATAGAATTTTTCATCATCATGAGCAACTTTAGTAGAATAACAACTTCAAATTGACAAATCATGGAAACGATTGCAACAATATTCAAGTAGAAACAGATGTGTCAATTCATGGGATCATAATAGGCTAGGGGAACAAAAATAGTCAAAGAAAGTAAGCTACTCTATTACACGAAGCATCAAAGGAAGATATTTGGTGAGAAGATGAAGAAAAGTTAAAGGAATATAGGTCCACAGTGATAGTGATCTCTTCCAAATTAACAGATAGGAAGAAAGGCATATCATTAGAAGAAGTCAAAGGAGTCATCAAAATTGTGGGTAGATTATTTTACTTGAGGAATAACAAGTTTGTATAGAAAAATTGTAGAAGGTATCGGTTATGGAAATTCTTATGAAGCATGACATGTCAAGGAGAGATATGTTGTTTATTACAATAAACATTGATCAAGGCATTTCAAAGCAGATAAGGTATATTGAAGGAAGACAAAATAAGGATTCTTGTCATGGGAGCATAGGTAGGTTATAGGTCCACAAAAGAAAGCAATTTGTCAAGGGGAGTAACCCTTTTCCATTGATGTCAAAGGGGGAGAGAAATCAGGAGCAGGAGATCGAGGAATGAATTTAGGGGAAGTTGTACTCATAGAAGGAGTATATGTTTCCATCAATGATAAAGGGGGGGATTGTTGAATGGTGTTGTCATTGATTCCAAAATTATTTAGTGAACACTCTTATAATCTTTTGGATTTCATAATTTGGAAGCTCCACTCGAAGGATGGTTGGAAACCCTCATATCCCCGCATTCGTCATGGTTTTTAAAGATGAATAGAAGTGACATTGACCTCAAGATCATCATCATTAGATTCTCCTTGTAGATCTAATTCCAGTGGTATGTGACATGCCACGAGAGCCTTTGCGGTTTTGAAATTATGCTTGTTTGAAGATAAAGGACCCAACTTGTGGGAAAAAAACCCCAAGGGTGATGATGTGGCACCTCTTCCTTGGCCAACACAAATGATCATCCATGAGGCCCCTCACTAAGAATTAAAATAACATATCTTCTGGAAAAATACTTAATTGTGAATATTTTTAAGGGAAAGTGAGAGTTTGTGTTTAAAGACAAATTAGAATTCAAAGTTTAATAATATCCTCAGAGGGTTTTTCCCTTCAAACAAATTAAATTTAAAATTCATACCCACCTCAAAAGGAGTAATTCAATTTCCCTCTTTCAAGTCCTCCAAAACTATAAAAAGGAAATTGATCTCATCTTCTAAGGTATGAAAATTTTGAATAATTATATCTTGAGGCTCTAAAATTACCATCCCAGCCCTATGGTAAAATTGATAGATTATATGAGATACTTTTCAGTTACTTTTCTTTGGGATTTGGTTTATGGTTTGGGTTTGTTAAGGGTTTCGTTTGAAGGAGAAACTGATCTCTGTTATTCAACCCCCTGGGGCATTTACGTTTGAAGAAAAGAATCATCATTCTAAGCCAACAAAAGTTTCTCTCTAATTATTACAAGTTTACTAGGTGTTTTGGCCTTGATTAAGACAAAGACGCACTTTAGAATAATGCAGTCTTCATAATGTATATTTTCGGTTTGTTGAAAATCATTGTTAGAAACAACTGAAGGACTAAGCCTATAACCTAAAGAAATGTATTGGGATGGATCCTAAACATCATTTTTATACAGTTATTCATTGAAGAACTCCACCTTAATGTGACTATATAGCATAGAATCACTAAGATCTTAGACCTAGAACTATTCTGAAGTTGAAGCCTAAAGGAGAAATAATAGTGAAACTTTGAAGATCTTGGTCTTTATTCAAAGATGATTTCCTACAGTCTAGTTAACTAGTGGATACTTCTTGGTATATATCTTCAATAAAATTCATCTATTTAGGATATTTGAAGTATCTAGCCTAATATATGTACCTATATTTTCTACTCAGATGAAGCCAAATTTAAGTAACAATTCCAACCTTCATTCATACAATGACAAATTTAATATAATGATATGAGATCTACATGGAACTGATGTAGCATCTTACAAGGTCAAATATTTCCGGTCCTAAATATTTCGACTCACCTTAAAATTACAGTGGTTGTAACACCCTCCTCCCACATCCATCCAAGTAACCATTACGACCGGGGTAAACATGAGACAAGAGGCTACTATGATCAGATTCGACCTCCTAGGTGACCTTAAGGAAGTGGAATCGACAAAACATCACACACAGTCATCCAACATCATCAACAAAACCCTTAGAAGATAAGCCAGCCACTCAGGCAACCTGTCCCTGGGTCCCACTCCTATTATGTACCTCTTAGGCCATAGTCGCTCTCATGCTATGGGCAAGAGGGAGACCAGAGATCTAAAGTCACTCTCATAGGCCTGCCTGCTAGTGAAT
The DNA here is from genome assembly GCA_031772625.1 of Pinus tabuliformis. Taxonomy (NCBI): domain Eukaryota; kingdom Viridiplantae; phylum Streptophyta; class Pinopsida; order Pinales; family Pinaceae; genus Pinus; species Pinus tabuliformis. Next base: position 2,002,721,538 of record CM062819.1, on the reverse strand, counting down.
GTGGACTAAAGTTGCTAGTTCTGTGCCAATGACCCCGAGATTTAAGCCACTTTTCAGGCCCAGAGCCCAGGCCACTGCCCATAATGAAATGAAAGCTAAGAATCAAGTAAAGTATAGGGAAATAATGATGCAAAAGCAATAAGTTGATCAAGACCTTAACCAGACCCCTACTAGCCATGACAAGCATTTCATCAAACATATTGTCAACATGTAGCCTACAGGTGTAAACAATAGAATTAAGTGTAGGGATCTCATATGTTAACACCTAATCCTCATGATTGGGTGAATTTATGTAAATAATTAAATTAGAAATGTGAACAGTCATCGGGAGATGAACTGAACAGTCTCTCCCTGTTGTATATAACAAAGACCTACCTAATGGAATAATACATGAATCAGTTTTTGCTTTGTGGAGTTACTGCCTGGCCTAACATGGTATTAGAGCCAGCTCTTTTTTAGCTCTTGTCCCTTGTAACTCCCTTTTCTGCTCTCATATACTTGCACTGCTCCTCCATACAATTAGTTGTGCCCTCTGTCTGCCATTTTCCATTTATACAGACGTGCCCCCTCCACAGTCGCTGCCAGGTCTAAACACTGTTTACCTACGTTGTCTGGACTGTCCATAAACGTTTCATAATTTTAGCGCTGTCCATCCACAGTTTTTTGCTCAGAAAGCGTCCTCTCCATGATAATCCTGCCAGGTCTGAGAACCCTCGCAAGCTCCAGCAGCCATTGCTGTGTGTGAAGTCTAGAGACCGAAACGACCGCATCCAGTGACCATGATTTCAAATTTAATTTTCCCTCTAACTGATCTGCCTGTGTAATAACATGTAAATCTTTAGCTTTGACTTGAAAGTTTCTGAATACCCTAGCTAACGATGGCTGCATGAAGAGTCTGTGATCACTAAGACTGCGGGCTGCAAATCCATTTTCAGTGATCTTCCTGTCTTCTTAACCACTCGGACATATTGTGACTATCGATGCTTTGATACCCTGCCTTGTATGCCCCGTAGTCAATTTGCATTTGCCCTCGCTGCCGCTGCTGTATTTCGATTTCTGAAACTTTGTCCAAGATTTTCAGGTTAACCAAGCAGATAAACTCAGGGATAACGAGTGAGCATGTTTTGCGAATAGTTTGTTTTCAGGGCGACCAGCAAATCCCTCTTATAGCCTTGCCTTCCCTCTTTTCCGATCCATGGTTTCATTCATTCTGCAAACTAGAAAAAAAAGTCGATTGACTGAGGCCGCGAGGATGAAGCATCCGTGGAATGCTTTGGAACAAGTTTTTCTCTAAGAAATTCTGCCAGAAATCGACAACGCAGATAACCTGTTTAAAGATTTGTGGTGCAGAATCGACTCAGAAGCATGGAGGGCGCTGCTAGACCTTACAATAGCTGCATGTTCTTTGGTAATTCCTTGGCACACATCCGATTTTCAAAGTAGAATCTGCAAGACTAATTGTTGAGAAGGTAAATCCCCTCTACGGATAGAGGCGATCCCTACTAGCCCAATAGGGGTCTAGCAACAATCACACAATGCTGCCACGCATGTTCCTAGTTACAATTAAACAAGAAGTAAAGAGCACCTACTTGGATTCCTGCGCTGTCGCGTGACGAAGAGATGTTTCCTTCGCTCCTTCGCTTCAGCTGGTCACAGTCCTCCGCGATCCCCGCGAACGGACGCCTGCACACACGAAGAGAAGGCAAACGCAAGCGTAAAACTAGTAAAAGTAACTATATGCCAGTCAGAAAAGACATAATTCACATTTATCCATTGCATAAACAAACGAGAATGGAACAATAATAGCAGTCATCTATTATTAATCAGAATAGAGAAGAGTACAACCAAATGTTCTGACGTCGGTAAACTCCTCAGGAGGGATCAGTCAGCATGTATCTCAAGCATTCACCTTTGAGGATGGTTCTCCCAAGACAAACAACTCTCTCTCTCTCACACAAATGTCACAAACAAACTTCCCAAAGCAATCAATCACTTCCACTCCTAACACACCACACCTATAGCAGCAATCTGAGCACTACAAGCTCTGTACAATCCAAGCTAAGTCTAGCTAGTTTCTAACCAGCTGCTCATGGTAATGGTGGAAGTTTATATAGGAGAATGAGTCTCCTAAAAAGGTGGAAGGATGAGCTTATCTTCAAGGGGAGTAGTTGCAAAGGGTCGAACAGACATGCCACAGAAGGGAGTCGATATTCACAAAGCTAACAACCAAGCCTGGAGAGATCTGGAAGGCTGGTTGTTTGAACAAATTCGCCCAAACTGGATCAGCGCGGATTATATGGAGACTGCCGCGCTGTCAGCACATAACAATAACTGAACAAGTCATGTCAGCGCGGAAGGACACGCGAAAGCCGCGCTGTGCGTCATCGTGGAAAAGTGATGTTCTTCCGCGATGGCAGCGCACGAAATACACTGTGGGGCGCTGGTCATCGCAGTTATTTTAGGAACAGACGCGCTGATGCACAAAACTTTGGAAAAATGGGTTTTAAGCCAGTTCAGGGATCAAACACTTAGTGATTGTGACTTCTTGGACACAGCAGAGTGACTGATAGGAAGGCAGTGATAAATTACTGTGTAACAGATGCCCCCTAAAGCATGAAGACCGAGAGAGTGGGAGGGGTGAAATGCTTTACAACACACGCCGAACTGGAACACCACCAGGAAGTACCGAAAAATCTCTGACAATCATATACATGCAGTCTAGGCATGGGCGCAGCCATCCAAAAGACATGCGAGACTGGTCTATGGTATGGACGCAGCCACCCAGCTAAAGAGACCATAATAATGACAAGGTATGGTCGCAGCCATCCATGAAGACTCAGGTATGGGCGCAGCCATCCATCAATGAGTCATGTAATGATTATCCACAAAATCGCAACCTGGACCACAATGAGCAAGGATCCAGGGTCTTGCGCTCCATCTCGACCCGAACAAAGTACAAGTCCACACATGTGAATACAGGGGTTGGAGTCGAACATGCATGAACATCGTCTGATTACCGGCCAATGATGAGAACCGTTAACAGACGCGAGAGGTACCACCAATAATGACAATGGCCCTCAAGGTACTATAGGTACAATCCGTAGCGTGTGAATCAATGAGCTGGTGTCGAACACCCACGGAATCATTCGATCGTAGGTCAATGATGTAAACCTTGCGTCGAACACGAGGAACCTGCCATTGAGGCATGCAGGCTCCAAGGCACCTGGAAAGAGTCTCTAAGTCACTTTCTCGGATAATGAGTTGCAGTCGACGAGAAGTGGCCTTGATCGAAGGTGGGCCATGATGATTCCCACATCATCGATACGAGACAGAGGTATAATAATTTGTGATGAGATAGCGAACGAGGTTGCTTTGTGGCAGAGGACAACTTCTCTTGAACATATAACGGCACTGTAACGGATTTGGCAGCACTTGACATCAAATGAGCAGTGGGTAGGATGATGACGGCAATGAACAGATGAGAGGTCAAATAGGATGTCCCAAACCCATGGAGGCTAGTGAAAACGAGATGAGATGACCCCACCCAGACACGAAACAGCGGAGTGCCATGTTCAAGAGTGACGTACTGCCGAGACGACTGTAATCAAAGTTCCATTTTCCCCACCTTTGCAGGCAGGTACCCCGATTATTTTTGGATGACAAGCTTGACGGGGATAACATATGCTTGGTGTGTGTCATGTTGACAATATCCGATGTCATTGAGTGTTTAACGAGCCTGACAAAGGAAAAACTCGGCTTCTTTTCTTGTTTCGAGAGTCTGAAAAGAATGCGGAAAAGGAGACTCCAAGGGGGGTCCTTTTTCGTACAGTTGTGTCTCTCGAGCCCGAAAAAGTATAAAACTGTGCTCGAAAGAACCGCCCGGCCATTATAACCGAGGAGTACTTTTCATAAATAGTGTCGCCAACCGAAAAAAGTAAAAAAGTGGTCGAAGACACGTCGTTTTAGAGCCAATATCGAGTGCGAAACGACAAACACCCGGCGATCTTTTTGGTTTAACGGTCGAAAAAAGAGCTTAAAAACGACCGCCTTTCGTTCCCTTTAACGAGCTGAAAGGGAGCTCGGCCATCTTCTCTTGTTTAACGTCGGAAAAGAGCTTAGAGACGACACTTTGGGAATCACATGAATTGTGGACTGTCACGACCAAACTGCGATACCTGTACCTGCACAAGGGCACTACCCGCATAAATCCATTCGATATACGTAAAAACATATTGAAACATGCTTGAAAACAGAACCAAGGTTAGTTTTATGGCTAAAAATGGTAAAAACCCAAAAAATATGGTAATTTAGGAGTTTTTACTATAAATAGGGGGAGGTAATAAGTCATTTTTACCATTTTACTATTTGGAGTGCGAAGAACGTGGAGGAACCAAAAAGTTGACGGAGCAATTGCCAGCCCATCCGGAGACCATTTTCAGATCTGCTTCTTCCAGGTAGGTTCCCATTCCTTTGCCCTGCATTCTGGTTCGTTTTAGGAGTTTTTTAACGGTTGAATAGGCCCACTGTTACACAGTAATTTATCACTGCCTTCCTGTCAGTCACTCTGCTGTGTCCAAGAAGTCACAATCACTAAGTGTTTGATCCCTGAACTGGCTTAAAACCCATTTTTCCAAAGTTTTGTGCATCAGCGCGTCTGTTCCTAAAATAACCGCGATGACCAGCGCCCCACAGTGTATTTCGTGCGCTGCCATCGCGGAAGAACATCACTTTTCCGCGATGACGCACAGCGCGGCTTTCGCGTGTCCTTCCGCGCTGACATGACTTGTTCAGTTATTGTTATGTGCTGATAGCGCGGCAGTCTCCATATAATCCGCGCTGATCCAGTTTGGGCGAATTTGTTCAAACAACCAGCCTTCCAGATCTCTCCAGGCTTGGTTGTTAGCTTTGTGAATATCGACTCCCTTCTGTGGCATGTCTGTTCGACCCTTTGCAACTACTCCCCTTGAAGATAAGGTCATCCTTCCACCTTTTTAGGAGACTCATTCTCCTATATAAACTTCCACCATTACCATGAGCAGCTGGTTAGAAACTAGCTAGACTTAGCTTGGATTGTACAGAGCTTGTAGTGCTCAGATTGCTGCTATAGGTGTGGTGTGTTAGGAGTGGAAGTGATTGATTGCTTTGGGAAGTTTGTTTGTGACATTTGTGTGAGAGAGAGAGAGTTGTTTGTCTTGGGAGAACCATCCTCAAAGGTGAATGCTTGAGATACATGCTGACTGATCCCTCCTGAGGAGTTTACCGACGTCAGAACATTTGGTTGTACTCTTCTCTATTCTGATTAATAATAGATGACTGCTATTATTGTTCCATTCTCGTTTGTTTATGCAATGGATAAATGTGAATTATGTCTTTTCTGACTGGCATATAGTTACTTTTACTAGATTTTACGCTTGCGTTTGCCTTCTCTTCGTGTGTGCAGGCGTCCGTTCGCGGGGATCGCGGAGGACTGTGACCAGCTGAAGCGAAGGAGCAAAGGAAACATCTCTTCGTCACGCGACAGCGCAGGAATCCAAGTAGGTGCTCTTTACTTCTTGTTTAATTGTAACTAGGAACATGCGTGGCAGCATTGTGTGATTGTTGCTAGACCCCTATTGGGCTAGTAGGGATCGCCTCTATCCGTAGAGGGGATTTACCTTCTCAACAGTAATGAACTCGAGGAAGCCATTAAATAATGTTTTTTGTAATCCCTTTGATGAAGACCGAATGGCATTTTTAAATGGTGAAAAGATTACATATACAAAGGGACGTATGGTAATTAAGTTTTTTATATAAAGGGGACGTATGACATATATATATATATATATATATATATATATATATATATATATATATATATATAATGGTGGATTTATATGAGGTTTAAAGCAAAACACTTATATGGGTCACATGATATTGGCGTCCATATTGGTATATAAGGAAGAGATTTCAAATCTTTTGAGAATGCCCTTTTGAGTACAATTTTACTGTATATTGGCAGAAGTATTTTGCTATCAGCAGAAGTGATTTTTTTTTTACAGAATGCATTCAATCATATCCATGGTGGGAATAATTCTCACTGGCAAGGAGAATTATCTTGAATGGTCCTAGATGATAAAACACACCCTCATTTTCAATGAGTTGTGGAAACGAGTGTGTGTCGAAGAAGGAGACAATGAACCAGTACAACCTACTTCAAACAAAGAGCTCGTCATTTGGGAAAACAAGAACATCAAAGCTTATGCATTAATTGCAGCATCTGTAAATGAAGAGGTGAGTCGCCATATTTCGTCATATTCAACTGCCTTTGAAGCCTTACAAAAGCTGAAAGAACTCTATGACTCACATTATGCACTTGAAGTTGTTCAACTCATGATTAAACTCTTCACTCTTGAATTGCAAAATAATGATCCTCTTGCTCTTGCATATGAAGTAAAGTCTATAATGCATGATATCAAATCCACTAAGGTTGAATTGGATATTCCTCTTATTGCTTTTCTCAAGGCACTTTATCCTACTTACTCCAATTATCTTGAGTCATTGCAAGCAAATGGAAATCTCAAGGATATAACCTTTGACTCTCTTGTGAAAAAGTTTGCTGAAAGAGAGAAAGCTTTTGGAAAGAAGACAACCCTTGAATCTTCTGAAGAGGCTGTGTGCCTTGCTCATAAAGAAAATCATCCTGCTCAAGATTCTACAAGAGGAAGAGGTGGTCGAAGAGGAAGAGGAAGATATTTCAGAGGCAGGGGGGGCAGACATTTTCAAGGAGAAAAGGTATATTTGCACTGCATACGCTGCAAAATAAATGGATAACATGATGCCTCTACATGGAAGCTACCATGGGACAAAATTGAGCAGAAAAGAAACCAACAGAAAGGTAAAACTGATGATACAGACAAAGGTAAAGCACCTGAATCTGCTCACTATGTTGTGGCACAATGTAACATTGGAGTAAATGAAGATTTATTTAATGCTTCACATGCTTCTTGGAAAAATGATTGGTTGCTTGATTCAGGAGCAACCTGCCACATGACTCATAGAAAAGATTTTTTTGAAGATTTCACTGACAATGTTGATGAAGTAGTATACTTTGCAAGTCAATCAAAAATCAAGCCATCAGGGCTTGGCACAATCAGGCTTAAACTGCCTGGTCTTCTAGAACTTCTTCTGCATCATGTTCTATATCTCCCACAGCTCAAGGGAAACTTTCTATCCTTGGTCCACATTTGCCAGCAAGGTCACTCCATTCATATGTTTGATGGCAAGCTTGAGGTAAGAAAAGCATCTGACCACTCACTTGTCATGAGGGGAATAGAAGAAGAAAGGCTTCTCAAACTGCAAGGAACCTTTGCTCATGCACAAAATTTCTCATACAATTCTCATCATGAAGAAGGTACACTTCCATCAAGTTTATTATGGCATGCTAGATTTGGACATTTGAACTATGATAGTCTCCACTTGTTGAAGAAAAATGGTGTTGTTGGTTTTCCTACAATTCTTAGGAAACTTAAGTAATGTGATGCTTGCATTCTAGGAAAGCATAGCAAACAGTCTTTTCATGATTCACATTCAAGAGCACATAGGAAAATTGAACTCATTCATTCATATTTATGTGGTCCAATGCATGTTCCTTCTACAAATGGAAATAAATATATCATGACATTTATTGATGACTACACCAGAATGTGTTGGGTTTATTTATTGAAGAACAAATCTGATGCTTTTCAAACATTCAAGAATTTTCATAAATGGATTGAAAATTATGCACAATCTCATATTGGGTCTATTCGCACTGATAATGGAAAAGAATACACATCAAATGAATTTGAAAACTATCTTCACCAACATGGGATCAAACATCAAACAACTGTGCCTTATAATCCCCAACAGATTGGTATAGCTGAAAGAATGAATAGGACAATCTTAAATATGGTACGATCCATGATCTTCTTCAAAAATGTAAAGATAATGTTTTGGGTTGATGCTGTTATATGTGCTGCATATATAAAGAATAGATTTCCATCTAATGCTATTAGAAACAAGACTTCATATGAAATGTGGTATGAACATGTTCTTTTGGTAAAGCATCTTAGGGTCTTTGGTTCCACCTGTTATGCCTTGATACCAAAGGTACATAGAAACAAACTTGGTGCTAGAAGTTGTAGGTGTATCTTTCTGGGGTATTCAAACACCTCCAAAGCATACCACCTCTATGATGAAGTAAATAAGAAATTTGTTGTATCTAGAGATGTAATTTTCCTTGAATCATCCAAAACTGACAATGTTGTTGAGTGGCAACTTGATCACTTGGATAGATTCGTAAAAGCAAAATCATTTCAAGAATTTGATAATCAGATTCCACATCTTGAAGGGGGGATTCCTATACTAGATCAACATGTGGAATATTCTTCTGAAGAACACTCTCCCTCGCATGAAACTCCAAGAACGGATGATGCTTTAAGTGATGTGATTGATAGAATTGGGAGACTCAATCTTGATTCAATCCCAACTCAATCAACGGAGTAGCCTGGACCATCTAAAAAAGGTCCCCCAAAGTGGGTGACAAAGACACTTGAAAGTGTTCATCCTGATGAAGTTGGAAAGACAGGAACCAGAAATTCAAACCGGCAAAATGGAGGTGATGTAGATGACTCTAATTCACCTGTTGATATGGATGTTTCTTATGATTGTGAATTAAACTTGTCTACAGATTTTGAACCAACTTCCTTCAAAGAAGCTGCTTCTCATGATGAATGGAAAGAAGCGATGCAAAAGGAGTATGATGCCCTCATAAAGAATGACACTTAGAAGCTGGTAGATCCTCCATTAGGAACCAAACCAATTGGCTGCAAGTGGGTCTACAAGCACAAGTATAAAGCTGATGACTCGCTTGACAAGCACAAAGCTAGGCTTGTGGCAAAAGGTTTTGTACAGAAGGAAGGGGTCGATTATGAGGAGACTTTTTCCCCCACAACAAAATGGGCTACCATCCGGACACTCTTTGCACTAGCAGCTCAGAACGGCTGGAAAGTCCATCAAATGGATGTAAAAACTGCTTTCTTGAATGGAGATCTAAAAGAGAATGTTTTTATGTCCCAGCCTGAAGGATTTGTTGTGAAAGGACATGAACATAAATTATGCAAACTTGTGAATTCCTTGTATGGCCTCAAACAAGCACCGCGAGCCTGGTATGAAAAACTAACTGAGCATCTTCTGAAACTCAATTTCAAACATTTTGATCTTGATGATGTAACTTTATTTGTCAATAAAATTGGCAAAACAGTTGTATATCTTGTGGCATATGTAGATGATCTTTTGATGACAGGGAACAATGAAAGCTACATTGCATCCATAAAGAAGGAATTGGGGAAAAGTTTTGAAATGATTGATTTGGGATATGTTCATTACTATCTTGGCATTGAAGTAACCCAACATCCAAAGTCCATATTTCTTTCTCAAAAGAAATACATTGGAGATTTGTTGAACAGGTTTGGCATGACAGAGTGCAATCCCCTTACTACTCCAATGGAACAAAACTTAAAGATCACATTTATTGTAGGAAAAGAATGTGAGGAAGTCTCAACTACCTAACTACTACCAAACCAGACATTTCGTTTGCTGTTGGAATCCTCTCCAGGTTTATGCAAAAGCCTTGTGAGGGACATTGGTCTACTGCAAAAAGAGTTCTAAGGTACTTGAAGGGAACTCAAGACTTTGGAATCAAGTATACACAGGTGGACGACTTCAACTTGATTGGATACTCTGATTCAGACTTCGATGGAGACAAAGAAACTAGGGTATCTACTTCAGGATATGCTATGAGTCTTGGATCAGGAGCTGTCTCCTGGAGATCACGCAAACAATCAATTACAGCAGATTCCACAACAGAAGCAGAATACGTGGCAGCAGTTGAAGCAACAAAAGAAATTGTGTGGCTCAGGAAAATTCTTGAAGATTTGTAGGTAAAACAAGTACAATCAACTCCACTCATGATTGATAATACCTCTGCAATAAAGTTGGCCAAGAACCCAAAGTTCCATGATCGAAAGAAGCACATCAATACTAAATATCATCTGATTCGACATCATGTTGAGGCCAAAACAATCCATCTCCATCATTGTTCCACAAATGAGCAAATTGTAGACATCTTCACCAAAGCGCTTGGAAGAGAAAAGCTTGAATGATTTAGAATGATGCTTGGACTCACCAACATCCCTTTAGATTAAGTGGGGGAATGTTGACACCTAATCCTCATGATTGGGTGAATTTATGTAAATAATTAAATTAGAAATGTGAACAGTCATCGGGAGATGAACTGAACAGTCTCTCCCTGTTGTATATAACAAAGACCTACTTGATGGAATAATTCACGAATCAGTTTTTGCTTTGTGGAGTTACTGCCTAGCCTGACATCATACTTATCTGAGAATCGCTATGAACCATTGTTCCCTAATGCCATTTGCTGCATATTCATCTATTAGATCATAGACACATTATCCATTCATATACAAGTAAAAATATGCTAATATTCATACATAGTTGCTGTCACAAAATGTACATATAACCACATAATAGGAACATAAATACCATAAACATATCAGCCATCAAAATCCATATATACATTAGTACATTTGCACATGAAAATCAAGGGAATGAATTTCTCATTAATAAATGAAATGAACCAACTGGAGATGGGACTACCACATTCTACATGACCATAAAATGGCTGAGCCAAATCTCTCTTCAACCATTCACCCCCGTTCCATATTCCAAGCATGAATGTGGGACTCAAACCAAAAGAGCTCAACTAGGGCATATCGAGGCTAAATCACCTCAGCCTCATCAATAGAGACGAGACTTTACCGCAATCCATCCTGGATCACTAGGCCAACACAATTGACACATCATAACATGATTTACCGTGATATCCACTTGATCACTAGGCCAAACAAGCATGGATGACACCATATTTCTCCACCTACACCGTGATGAATTTTCCTGTCTCCTAATCTCTCAGGATTTACCGCAATCCAAACTCAAATCACTAGGCCCTAAACTGAGACCCACTCTCGAGGATTCACTGCATATCCCAAACTCCGAGATTATTAGGCCCAATGGAGAGCAAACTACCTCTTAGCTTTACTGTATATCCTGCCATTCACCGACAAGGATTCCTAGGCCCACCAAGGCAACACAATATTGGCTTTATCACAACCCACAATATGGCTTAGGGGTCACTAGGCCAGTGACTTTACTGTGATCCACATTCTAGTTCAGGGACCACTAGGCCATGTGCTCTATCATTTGGAGATTCACCCCACTCAGCTTTGAATCCATCTGACAATCCATCTCAACCAAAACATGAGAACCTCATCACACCATGGCTATCCAGAAATGGCAAGGCTAGGCTGAAAAAAACTGTCACACCTGGAAAAACCCATGCCATGATAGAAAAGAACCACATGAAATACCATGTATGCCAAATATAGAAAGGAAAATACATATACAAGTCGATACCTGCAATGAATCCTATTATAACTGCTTCATCCTGCCTTTCCATGCTTGATCCTTGATTCCTCTTGCTTTCTTTTCCTTTCTTGATCCCATTCATAACCAAAGAAAACACTTGAGCCAAGAGTTCACACCGACTAAGAGCTTAACACTAAAAAAAGAATCTTTCCAACTGATCCTCAGAAGCCTTTTTATGAATGAGGTCTCTATTTTCTTCATTTTCCATTATTTCCCTTCATTTTTCTCTTCACATGCAACCTGTGACCTTTCACCTTCCTTTTCTCCCAATTTCAATTATTTTCATAAATAAATGTGCCAAAATAACTTTTTGCCTCTTTAATGCCTTAGCCATTTCCTTTGCCAATTTCCTTAGCCATAAACAACCAAATGAACACCCACTAGGATTTGCTACCCACCATTCAACTCGGAATACATGTCCCATCGTCTGTGGTATTTATATATTTTTACATGGAATTTTCACTAGGGCTATTATATTGGTAATGGTTTCTCGGCCCTATCTTTGATGCGCACCTAAATAAATATTCACTAGCTATCAAAATAATTATGTGCATCTGTAGAATCAAGATCATGTCCTTCTAGAATTATTTTAGACATGTGCATCATCAACATTCTAGGCACAATTCTGAGTACAAAAACATTGCAAATAAGGCAGAGAACACAAGAAAAAAACCATGTTATTTAGGGATCAGAGGCGCTCGTATGAACTTGTATTGAAGACATTTGAATAGTTTAAACTAGCATAAAGTCATAACACATTCTCCGATAGTACAAATGATAGTGTTAAGTCTCAAGAAGTGAACAAGTGATTCAGTGACAGTGGTATAGTCTTTAATGCAATTTGAGAAACCTCTTCTTGGTTTTCCCATGATTTGAGTTACTCTACAATGATGTGATGCTAGGGTGATACAAGTTTCTTTATAACAAATATCTCACGACCATGGATCCACGTAGAGCTTGAAAAAACTGAGTGTAATCCATATGTTTTCTACAAACTACAGAGTTGATGGCACATCTAATATTCAAGTGAAGATTAAGGTTCGACTTGTTTTTGGAGTAAATGTTGAGCAAGCTCATTGTTGTTGATGCCTGAGCACATTATTGCATTGAAAAAATTTATTGATTTGATGTTGTTATCAACCTATTTTTTTCCCTAGGTTTAGTACCTATGATTCATTATGATGATTGGCCTTTTGTCGGGACTTAGACACTCTTTTTCCTAGTTTATTGTTGGGTGTGTGTTATATTCTTTCCATAACTAGCCCTACGCGTGATTCTAGGGGGTTAGAGGGGCTGTGGTAAGCTCCCCCTTCATTGCGATGGGTGTAGCGCCCCAAGATTATTTTTTTTTAGACCCTATTTTAGGTGGGTAGACCTACCTATGGTTTTGTGCATGAGTTTTGCACATGGTTTTGGGCATGATGGTTTTCTGCCCATGGTATTTTGTAGATCTGATCAAGGGAACTATGGTTATATTCTATCCAGGGTTAATGGATTAGGGTTTATGGATTCTTCAACATGTATGTATATGTATTGTAACATTGAAAGGAATATAATGAAAAATCAATATGGTAGTCCAGGTTTTTGGATACAAGGGAAAATATCTGGGTATATCTGTTTTATGTTTTATGCTTTTTCCATTGTTTATTTTCTATTTTTAGAATTCGTATGTAGGTAATTTTTGTATAGGGTTAAAACCTATATTTGGTATCAGAGCTATTTTGTCTTCAAGGGGACGCCTTTGCTGCTGAGGGGTTTTTCTCGGGCCTATGGTAGACACTGTTAAATGGGAGATCTGCGGGATCAATTCTTGCAGTGAAAGAAAATGGTGAGTAGCAGAAATATAGAGATCGATAAATTTAATGGTGAGAGTTTTGAGTTGTGGAAATTCAAGATGGAGGATTTGTTGGTGGATAAATATCAGTGGATCATGGTAGATCCAAGTACTAAACTAGTGACAATGTCAGATTAAGATTGGGGGAAGTTGGATCAGAAATCAAAGAGCACAATATGGTTTTGTATCTCAGATTCAGTATTGTTGAATTTATTAGGGGAAGCTATGATGAAGGCTTTGTGGGACAAGTTAGGGACTTTGTGTTGGCTTGATGGGCCCTAACCCAGGTTCAGCATTAGTTAGCCAAGAAAATCCCTACACTATGTAGGTTTTAACCCCATACAGAAATTACCTGCATACGAATTCTAAAACACAGAAAATAAAAAATGTGAGAGCATAACACATAAAACACATATACACAGAGATTTTCCCCTGGATCCCAAAATAGAGAATACTAGCTTGATTTTTCATTATTTTCCTTTCAATGTTATAATACATATTTTTACATGCCGAAGCATCTAATACCGTGGACCGAAAACGATCGTGTCCAAACCCATGTGCGAAAATCATGCACAAAACCATAGGTAGGTCCACCCAACCTGGCCCAAAACCAAAATTTTCTGGGGCGCTACCCTAGACCCCATAGAGGGGGGTTACCTGCACCCCTCAAACCCCCTGTGACCCCCCCGCTACGTAATCAGCGCAATGAAGGGTCCAAAAACAAAATCACTAGTGCCATAGAGGGGGGTTACTTGCACTCTTGGACCCCATAGAGGGGGTTACCTACACCTCTCAAAACCCCTGTGACACCCCCGCTACGCAATCGGCGCAACAAAGGGGGTGCTCCGCCCCCCCTCTAACCCCCCAGTTAACTACGTAGGCTAGTTGTGGAAAGAATATAACACAACCCAATATTCTCCCACTTGTTGTTTTCTTTCCACAAGGGGCCACAAGAGAGCTTAGTCATTTATCCAACCCTGCAAAACCCTTTGTTTCTCTACATCAAGAGAACTTCTCAAAGCTCACAAATTTTGTCAATGCATCTGCAGTATTCTTCAAACTGTCCACCTTTACTAGCAACACCTTTTTGTCTTCTATCATATCCCTCACAAAGTGATACTGAACATCAATGTGCTTTGTCTTTGAATGATATGCAGGGTTCTTTGCCAACAAAATTGCACTTTGGCTATCACATTCTATCCTTATAGTTCCCTGTACTAACCCGATACTTGAACATAATCTCTGCAACCAAACTACTACCTTGCTTGCATGAGTAGCTACCATGTATTCTGCCTCTGTAGTTGATAGCACCACTACAGATTGTTTCTTACTCATCCAACTGATTGCACCTCCAAATAGGTTAAACACATACCCACTTGTAGATCTTCTCTAATCCAAATCTCCAACCTAGTCTCCATCAACAAAGCCACGAATATCCAACACTCTATCCAATCCTGGTCTTCCTTGGTAGCATAAACCATAATCACTAGTGTAATGCAAATACCGGAAAACTCGCTTCATTGTTGTCCAGTGTTCCTTCCTTTTTTTTGACATAAACATGCTCAATACTCCCACTGCATGTGCAATCTCTGGTCTAGTACAGATCATTGCATACATCAGGCTATCGCCTGCACTTGCATATGGAACACGAGACATGTCCTCTTCCTCTTCTTATGTCTTGGGCCACTATTCAATAGATAACTTCACACCTACAGGAATAGGAACCTTCACCGATTTACTATCCTACATATTAAACCTCTACAGTATTGTCTCGACATACTTCCTCTAGTTTAACTAGAGCTCCCTCTTTGCCCGATCTCTTTTAATTTCCATGCCCAAAATATAGTTTGTAGCACCAAGATCTTTCATGTCGAATTTGGAGGACAATTGGGTCTTCAAATCCTGGATAATTTCTTTGTCATTTCCAACCAGCCACATATCATCCACATACAAGACCAGATAAATAACACAATCACCAATTAATTTAAAATACACACAGTGATCTGCTTTGCTTCTGGTGAAGCCAAGTCCCTGTATAAATGTATCAAATTTCTAATACCACATCCTTGGTGACTGTTTTAACCCATACAGAGACTTCGTTAACTTGCATACACGTTCTTTCTTACCCTTCACCGCAAAGCCTTCAAGTTGCTTCATGTAGATTTCCTCTTCGAGATCCCTGTGAAGAAATTTTGTCTTCACATCCATCTGTTCTACCTCAAAATAAAAAGCAACAGCAATAGATAAAAAGTAATCTAATAGAAGTTACCTTGGCAACAAGAGAAAAAATATCACCAAAATCAATTCCCAGTGTTATCACCTAGTAATTTCCCAAGGTTAAGGAAAGAGATCACTGGGGTAACCACAAACCAACTTTTAGGCTTAGGCTCTAGCCAACCTAAGTCCAGAGAGGGCTCTCTCTATATGATTTAGCTTTGTTTTTATGGGATTTTAGGCTAGTTCTTAGTGTTTATGGGGTTTTGATTTTGAATTGGAGGTTGGGTGGTGGAATTCTTGGAGCATATGGATAGAGCTAGTTCTTCAAGCCATTGGGCTATGGATTCAACAAATGGATAGCATAACTGGACCTGATCATTAACGGGGATGTTCACAGGGCAGGCTAGCAAAGAAAAATGCAAATCTTTAGGCCTAATGGGTGAAGTGATTCTAACCAGGGTGAAAGGGAAATTAAGAATCCTTGGACCAGGATCAGAATGAAGAACAGAGGGTGATCATGAACAAAGAGCAATTAAGAATCCTTTTCTATAGACCAGAGAAGAAACTACAGAAGCTAAGGAGCAGTTAAGAATTCCCTAGCTAAGATTGTTATGAAACCAGCTCAAGAAAAGATAGAAAAGAAAGATCAACGCCTTAGAATTCAGCCTCTTCGAGGGGGCAACCTCCTTTACATTACATAAATGAACAATTCTTGGATGATACAAATGAAAATACCTCCTTTCTATATATAGGAGTCTAAGTGGTCCCTTCTTCTTGATGTGTCCTTCTATCTTGATAGTTTGAGGAGTGGTAATTTCATCCATTGAATTACAAGATATGGTTGGATTCATTTCTTCTTTCTCGATGTGATCTTTCACTTCTTGCACCTTTTTCTTCTTGATATGTCCTTCTATCTTGAGAGTTTGAGGAGTGGTAATTCTTGCCAATGCTTTACAACATATGGTCTGATTCATTTCTTCTTTCTCTGGGGTGGTGTCCTGACGTATATCCTCTTCTTTTGATGTTTCTTGATCCTTTTCTTCCTCCTCTTCATATTCTATGTAAAATAATTTCTTCTCAGCACACCTATGACCTTTAGTGCATTTGCTATCACAATTGTAACAAAGCCCTTTTTCTCTTTTTTCTTCCAATTGTTGTGGTGTAACCCTTGTAGGTTGTGGAAGGCTGGGAGAAACAACACTTCCATCTTTATAGTTGTGAGGGGTATGCTTCCTGGTTTCCATAATTTTGCTTTCCATTATGTCACAAAGCCCTTTTACTCTTTCCAATTGTTGTGGTGTTGCTCTAAAGAAGGTGTTGCTCTTTATATCCTCATAATGTGCTATCATTTCCTCCGTGAAAATTGACCACGTAACAAGTTTTTTACGAGAACAAAGCCCTTTGTACCATAAAAATTGATCTGGTTCTAAATATAAAGATGCAATACATACCTTTTGTAATAGTTTTACACCATGTATATCAAAATATTGCTCCATCTGAAGTATCCAATTTACCGGATCCTTGCCATCAAACTTCCTCATCTTGCTTTTTCTTGATTTTAGGAGCTCTACCTTGAAACGACTGTAACTCTGTACTCTCGGATCTTTAAGTTCTGAACTTGTGACCTGTAGTATCCCTCTGTGTCCTCTTTCCAATGCCACAAGTCTGATCCAAATTGGATTCTCCAAGAAAACGTTATGTACAATCTCCCGCAGTGACCTGATTATAGACTAGTTCAGTAGAGCGAACTTGTATGAAGTGCCACGTGTCACTGTTTCAACCTTTGACTCTGAAAATTATATACACAGAAACTACAGTCCGTCCTCTTTCTGTACCTTCTGACGAAATTGCAATCCGATGCTCAGAACGAAAGTTATGACGATTTTCCCCAGGTCACCTGTTTTGAGTGTAATTCAGGAGTCTGCAAAAAGACCAACTTCCGCAGATCATATCTCCGAAAATATCGCACGAAAAGATCTGAAATTTGGACCCAAGGTTCAGCACGATTTCTTCTCAAATGGGTTTTCTTTGCGACTTCTGAAACGTCACAGAAAAAAAGTTATAGCGAAAATTCCACGATGACCTGTTTGGAGCAGCGAAACCCTAGAATCCAAAGCTCTGATACCAAATGTTATGAAACCAGCTCAAGAAAAGACATAAAAGAAAGATCAATGCCTTAGAATTCAGCCTCTTCGAGGGGGCAACCTCCTTTACATTACATAAATGAACAATTCTTGGATGATACAAATGAAAATACCTCCTTTCTATATATAGGAGTCTAAGTGGTCCCAATACAATCAAAGCCTACATAACAATAATATTGCAGGGCACAACAGTAACAATGGTGGGCTTCTATGTGGCATAATAGTAACAATATGGGCACTACATGGGTACATCAATATAATAAGTGGGTTATACTAATAACAATAAGGGGTTACACTAGTAGTATAGGGGCCTAACAAAGATAGTTTAGGAGAAAATATTAAGAATGTAAAGCAGTCAAGATAGAGTGCATTCAAGCAATTTATGAAACATCATTCCTTGCTATACATTTATATTTTAGAAATTTATATAAAATATTATGGAAAAAACATAAGGAAAAACAACATTGAACATGAGAGAATACTTATTTGTATTTCTCTTTACACAAGAATCCTGTAAAATATCTGATCTTTATTCCTTGATCTAGCAAGCCAATCCAGTCATTGATACAATAGAACTTTGATTTGAGAGAAAAAGTCTATATAAATGTCTTGGAATCCACCCCAAGATACTTCAAATGAAGAAATATTTATACAAATTCTAAACTGAAATATCTTGAAAAAATATCAAGATTAATAGAACTTAAATAAAGGAAATTCAAAACTAATGAATCTATTTGGCACTATTTTTATGGATTTAGGGTGACAAAGAAGAGAAATTCAAATTTGATAGCAACTCTTGATTGATGATGAGGCATCCCAGACACTAACTTCATCCTTTCTTTGTGCATTCTGCCCCAGCGATTCTGCAAAATTAGGGTCCATTGATACCTTTTTATATCTCAATCCAAGATATATATGTAAAAAGTGAAAGAGGTTATTGTATATAAGTATGTTTTTGAGATAAACCTCTCTCAGTTTCCAAAAATTCAGCTCCCGCTATTCACAATATTCTCTGCAAAAGGATGTCAAAAACAGGACTTTGCACAGTCCGAAAAATAGGTTGTGAAGACATGCACTTATCTCACTTTTGGTAATACTTGTGTAAAACGTGAGATAGGATTTTTTATATTGGCCTTTTAGGAACACAAACCTCCTGTAGTTTCTCAAAATGCATCTTTTATTGGACACAATAGTTTCTACAAAATTATGAATTAAATAGGAAATTTCTGGAAAATGTACTATTTCTGCTCTGATTTCATCTTTTAACCTTAAATTTCTTTTAACTATTTTTCACTTTTACTTTGGATAAACTTCATTGTTTCTAGTGAAAGTGTTTTCATCTCTGTTTAACTCTTACTTCCTCCATGTTTACTTTTATTTTTACTTGCACTGCTCTGTTTTTTCATCTATCTTCACTTTGACATGAATCTGTGTGCTTTGTAACTGTCTTCCTTGTTGTTTGTCTTCATACTATCTATTTTAATTGTCTTGGTCTTCAATATGATACTCTTTAACCCTAATACAGTTTGACTATTCTTTATTGTGTCCTTTTAACTTCACTGTATATTTTAGGTTTTTACTATCTATTTCAACAATAAATTATTTAATTTCATGTTTCCTCTGCTTGTCTTTTAACTGTATGTTTATTTTCCATCCCTGTTTGAATAGATTTGATAACAATCTCAGAGTAAACAAGTCTTATGACTAGTATTAAGACTGTTTATTCAAGGCTGCGATCTTTTGATCGCCTGTAAAATAAAAAAAAAAGCCTGTTAGGAAAACGTTGGGTTGACAGGGAGGGTCATTAATGGCTTTATCAAGCTTTATAGGTCTATGGATTGAGTCCAAAGTGCTTTCGGGAGGTAAACCATGCTTGAATTGGTTAGCAGAGGCTTCAGGTGGCGCAGAAGGATTACACAAGGTTTTACTGCACAAACAAGCGAAAACAAGCAAAACTGGGGTTTTCATGTTTATACGAGTAAAGGTTTGATTTTTTTGAATTTTGGCACAAATTGAACAGTAGATGGTTTTGTCATTTAGCGAGAGGGCGGTAAGTAGTTTATTTCGCATTGCTTTTGTGGGCTTGGTGGTATTCGGGAGGGGTCGCCCGATTCCATTCATTGAATGACACGTAGCATCGGGGGTCAGGGGGAAAACCATTCTATCGGGCGATTAAACGACGGACATTGGGCGTGGCCGATATGATTACAGGCTGTTGGATGTGAGGGGGGGGGGATGATCAATGGTGATCGGGAGGTGAAGCTGCATGGGGGTAAATGACGAGAATTAATGGGGGGCCTGTGGATTTAATTGCGATGGTTTCGGGATTAGTTTAAGGACTAATCCAGGGTTAGGGGATCAGGCCAATCTGTAATGAGGGATTAGGGACTGAGGGCAGGGTTTTAATGTATTTTGTGGGATATGGGGTAGTAATATAGTTTATAAATAAACTAAGGGGTGGGGTTAATTTATATAAGGGAGTTAAATATATACAGGCAAATGGGTTTTTCGAAATTTTTATATATTTAATTAAAAAAGTTAATATGAGGTGAGATGAGTGGAAGGGGTGTTTGTACTTAGGTATGTGAAATCTTATGCACGTTCCATACACTTGGTACTTAGGATAAATGTATTTAGTGGGTTTTTCACATAAAACTTGTTTATAAAGGGGTTTCCCTGGGCAAGAGAACTTAACCTTAGGAAAAGGGGTTTTGTGAGGGGAATGAATGATTTATAAGGGAATTTAACACCTTTCCTCCTTAAGTCATCAAGCCGAGGGTCCGGTCCCACCAGAAGTTAGAGAAATGCTCTAAGCCTCTTTGACTTAAAGAACTATAGGTATTAATATTTTTATTGTGAAAGGGAAGTTAGTTAGTTTCGTAGGTGTTAAAATGAATGAGGGGATGTTAAATAAATCACATTGTGAACCATTGCCTTTGCTTTGTCCTCTACTTATGCATATTGGAAAGATTCATTTAAAACAATGACATAAGTGCTTTTATGTAATCACATGATATTTCTGCAACCTTTCTACTACTCACCCACTTACTCATGCTACCATTTTTTCTTCACTTTATTAGGGTGCATTTAGGCTAGCAAACCCTTGTCAATCTTTTTCTTTTCTTTACAAACTAAACTATCTAATTCTAACCTTATATCATCCAAGGGCTCAGATTAAGCTTATGAGCTCCTTTTATTTTCTCTACCTAACTATGATCTGCCAAGATTAAACTGTTTGGTTAGATTTTGTTCTCTAATCTAGAAACATAAATTTAAAGCATGGCATAATCAAGATTAAATAGTTTGATTACCATGGATTATGGCATGAATAACAAGCTACACACAGTCATTATTATGCATAAAAGTAAATAGTAGTGGCATTTTGACTTGCACACTTTCATGGTATTTTGTTTTTGGGGTTCATATTTTTCACTTTTTTGGACCTTTTCTTATTCTTTTTTGTCCTTTGATTTTTCTTTTAGGACATACCATCTTTCCATTTTTTCATTTTTCAATATGGAAAACATTTGCAGAAAGCAAAGGTATGTACATATTACGAGGCTTAACCTTAGCCATTCAAAATTATGACTCCTATTGGTATAGGAACCTAACAGTGGCTCCACTTGGAGATGGCATTTCCTTGTGAAATGTCAAGAACACTGTCAACTAGTAGCCTAATCCATTGGGCCAATCCCACACATGTATATGCTTTTTTGTATAATCTTTGTGACTACAACTTTTGAACTGAAAATACACCCTTTTTTGAAAATTGAAATCTGATCTAACATAAACTTGTTGCTGAAAACTGAATTTATTCAAACTGAAATCCTACCCACTTACTCTAATTAGCTTTCTGACTGCTGGTTAGGTAAAATGAAATAGCCAATGCAACAATTCAAGCATCATATACATTGGTGAATTTTGCTGCTTGTGCTGGTCTGTGATTCAAACTGAGATTCTAAAGCCAATTATAACCTTGTCAACAAATGAGAAGATAAGGAAATACTTGATTTCCTTTGTTGACACTAGAAACTGTACAAAAGCATCTTCCAAAATATACACACTATTTTTGAACTGATTTAAGCAATTGTACGTCTGTTGTGGATGGCCTCCAGGCCATGAAACTGAAATATCACTTTCACCTTTATCACCCTACATATTTTCAAACAAGCTTTGTGATGATATTTCTTCTGATTGAAATGTTTGACTGATGAAATCTTTATCATCTTGATCTTGAATTTGATTTTTAGTTAATAAAGAAAAATTTTGATTGCATTCACTATCCAACACATTAGTTATGGGAGAGTGAAAAACTAGGAAGGATTGCTGCAAATTATTACTCATAGGTTTGAACGGAACTTCATAGATTTCTACAAGTTGCTCATCCTTTTCTTTAGAGATGTTATACCACATTTCCTTTAAAAACTGAAATGATTCAAAATTTTCAGTTATTTCCAAATTTTCTGCACTTTCTTCTTCACTTTCATAGCTGATATGGATAAAATGATCACTATTTTCAAGCCACTGAAACTGAATTTCCTTATTCCCCAAACTAGCTTTTGATTGCTCTATAAAGTTAGTTTGGATTTGAAGAACATAATTATCATCATACTAATCATATTTGGGCAAATCATCAAAAGAAGTAATGTCATCAAACATACACATTAGATCAGGAGATTTCTCCTCCACATATTGCTTTATGAATCTATCTTCTGATCTATGGTAGTTGGAATTAGTAGGAATTTGTTCATGATTCTCAATCTCTTCTTGTTGTGGAATAAATGTGTCATGGTGATTTTGAGCAAAAAATTCATCTTTCATGGTGATCTTCTGCATCCTTTCCTCTGTTTTCTTCATCAAAATGTCGAGTTTTTCCTCTGTAGTGTTGTTTTCCTCTACTTCTGCTTTCAACTTTTCTCTTCTAATTTGCAGATTAACTTCTACATCTACTGCCATGTTTTTCATTTGTTCCAGCGTTGAGGGGTTTCTATCTCTGGATCAAATGCTCTTGGGTAATGCAAAAGAGCTTAATCAGGGGGAGGTCTTATATTTCATGGCAATGAATAATAGACTTGATTAAATCTGTCTGAAAATTGTTGTATTGTTTCATCTGGCTGTCTTTTTAACTGATTATATTCTTCTATGATTACAAGAAGATTGACTTTGATTATCGATCTATCAAGGAAAATTTTGACAAACTGTTGGAAATTTGAGATGCTTGCATTAGGTAAATTCTTGAACCAACTCTTTACTCTACTTTGCAAAGAAAGAGAAAAAAGCCTGATAATAACATCATCTTCATCAATTTCAAATATGTCTAGATAATTCTCAAAACCTTGAATATGTTTTTGAGCAGTGATACCATTCTCTCCGTCAAACCTAGGGAGATGCTGGTAATAATTGTTAGGGAAAGCACGGAGTGTAGGAGTTAAAATGAGTGGTTTATATCTATTAGGAATTGTTAGGCCTCCAGGAAACTCTCCTAGGTTGTAGCTCAGAGATACCTGGTAACATATAATCTTCAATATGGTTCTAGGAACTTATTGGGATGGGTGATGGTTTGGTTCAAGCCAGATAATCACTTCTACTCTATTTTCACTCCAGACATGCATGAACACCCTCATATTACAAGGCTTTAGACCACCAATGCTCAACAATTTGGGAATTAGGTGAATAGACAAAGAATACTAACCACACCAATAGATGCATACAGAATGTATGATGGCCAGCTGTAACTAGTAAAGAAACTTGCAAATCTAATCTATCAATGCAGAGATAAGATGACAATTATCTTGCATTAGATATAGAAGAAACCTGAGTGACTCACTCACTGATACATTCAATTTTCTAATCCAGAGATAAGATGACAGTTATCTAGCATTAGACATAGAATAAATCATGAATACAACACTTCAGGCACAAGCTTAGAACAAAGGAGAAATGGGCATTAAGTAATTAACAACAAAAGAAGCTTGCATTTCTGAAAATGAAGATGAGACACTGCAAGTTACAGAATATCTATAGTCTCCAGAAGTTGAACCAAAACACAATTGCCAACCCTGATTACATCTTCCTTCCGACTATTTATAATCTATCATTACAATGACCCTTATCCGTTTAGGGATGGAGGCGTCTTAATTGACCACCAACTACCATTAACTGTCTGATAGCGTCTTTGGACATAGTTTCTTTCTCCACTACGAAAACCTGATCAGTTCTAGTACCGTGTTGTCCTCCAGATGGTCGGATTGATCATGGTAGTGGATTTTCATGACTGTTTAATTCGGTTGTTGAGTCGTGCTGTGTTCTTTTCTCCTCTGGCCATGCTTCTTCTTTTAATTCAATTTCATGGTCAGACTTTCACCAGACTAACAAAGTTGGACATCTTCTTCTTTGCGTAACAGACAGGATGTCGGGTATGGAGTGCATGGGCAGATGAACATTTATGAGTGATCATGAATAGTGGCCATCGGATCGAGGGAGGTGTGTGGTGGGGATCGCTTTTTGGAGGCTAGTGGTTGTGGCGAGAGCGGAACATGTCTAGGTCGTTGGATCTTCCGACCGATAGATCAAACGGTTATCGGGTGAAGGAGGTGCGCAGACGATAACACATAGAGGTGGTTTGGTTTGGGTGGTTATGATTTATATTGGGCACTCATTGAGCTGTAAGTGGTAAATGGTGGAGTCCACCTGATTCCATTCAGCAGATGACCCGTCGCAACGAAAGAGAGAGAAAAATATCCTTTATCGAGTGGGTATTCCTTTGACGAGTTGCCCGTGCGATATGAGTGAGGGCCGTTAGATCTGGCAGGGTGAAGTCAACAGCAGAAGGATGTGATGGTACAGGACATCCTCGGGAAATGTGTAGAGGGTGCGTATGACAGAAAGGTAAGGTTTTGCAGGGGGTTTGGGTTAATTTTCTTAAGGCTAAGGCGAAAGAGGGTTTCGTCAGGATGTGAAGGTCGGGTTAGGAAAGGAGTGGAATGATATGTGAGTGGAAGAGTGAATAAAGTGGGTAATGGCCCAGGTGGGGCCCTCGTTGGGACAGCAAAGTAGACCGTGTTCTTACTTTAGCCTTCAAAATGTCAGTGCTGCACCTCAAGGCCAACACTGGCTCCTTCTAGGGATGAAAGCCTCCCTATGAGGTTTCAAGAACTATAGACCACTGCCTTTCCAGTAAACAAAAAGATTAACCTACCACATAGTGTTCCATTGGGCATGGAGTCTGACTAGTATGAAATAGAACTGAAAACAACATATTTACAATACCAAGGCTTGAAAGCCTTAACTGAAATAAAGTTCGAAGAACAACTCATTGAATGGGCCATCAAAAACATCTCCTCCTTCCTTTAATGCATTGCTCTTGAGAAAACAGTCACCAAACTAAATTTGACCCTTTTTACCTTTCTATGAAAGGTTTCTTCCTCTTGTTTACTGTGCATATCAGCCAATTCATCAAAGACTTGTAAAAGCCTATTGATTTGATCCTCTACTTTGAAAACTTTCCAGGATTTGACATTATCAGGCAAAGATGGTCTATATTTCACCTCATCTCTGTATGCTTTCAGCCTTGGATGTTTTGCTTGGAAGGTTTGTACACTTGCTGAATGATAAAGTCTGCTTCATACTCTGTTATGTTTGTTACCTGAAAAGTTGATATAAAAGGTGAATCAATGCATTCTTTTGTGGGGGACACAAGGACTTCACCTACTCCTGTAGCTTCCTTAGAGCAAGCCCCTTCAAAGAACATGTCCCAAATTTGTGGGCCTTCCTCCTTCGTGATCTGGAAAACTAGCTTTTTAAGCTGCATAGAATCCAACTGATAGGACTTGGTAATGTCAGGACCGAGCTTATCTATGACAGCCTTGGGCATTGAATCATGGCTGGCACCTATGTCCAGCGGACAATTATGAAGGATTTTATCATGAATAGACAAAGGAACATAGAATGATGAGGGGTTGTCTTCACAATTTTTTATCACTGGGTTGGGAATAACAGCTGGTTGATCATTTTTCAAATTCACATAGTCATTGGAAGCTTGGATGGTTTTAGGCTCAAGATCTTCAAGGATAGATTTCTTGAAGGACTCATTCTTCACTAGTTCAATCAGGGACATAGGTATTCTTGGCTTCTGGATTTTTGTTTGAAAGCTGAAAGAAGAAGAAGGGGACTTGTCAAGGCCTCTTACCTCTATGGCTAGAGCTTTGAGGATGATAGGATCAACTGTTGGTTTCTCCTTCTTATTAGCTTGTTGTTCTGTAGGGACAACAGCTCTATGAACAGGAGTTTCTTTGACATTATTCATCATAGACCTTGGATTATATCTTTGCTAATCTTCAGCTTGTAGAACAGCATCACCGTCCCACTCTTGGCTGATCTTGTCATTTAATAATGACTTCTGATAGGCAGCTAAGGTCAAAAAGGGGGCACATCCTTTGTCTTCCATACAATGGATCTCATCATTTTCTTCAAACTTCTCTTCTTCCATGACTACATTTTGAAAAGGGGGCTTCACCCTTTGGTCTTCTTTGGCATCTTTGTTTCTTTGCAAAATCTGCAACTGCTCATTTGCTCTTCTATATGGATTTGGATTTCTAAAAGCAAAGGTATTAGGAGCTCTTCCTTTCCTAGAGTGTTGTTCCATCTTTAGCTTAGAGACTTCAGAGGCCAATGACTCTATTATCTTGGTCATCTTATCTAACTTGGGGTCTGAAGATGAGGAAGATTCACCCCTCTTTCTCCTTTGATCAACATGTCCCTTGAGTCTCTCTGCAGCCATGATGTTGGACTCTACTTCCAAGGCTGCATCCTACATTTAAGCCAAAGAAGCACATCTTCTCTCCCTTAATAGTAGCCAGAAATCAAAATCGAAGGCATTGGCATAGGTGAGCTTAGCAGAGGTAGGGGTGGGTTTCACTTCAGCTAGTATCTTGTTATACATGTTGTTGAACCTTTTATTGAAATCGAACAATGACTCCCCATTTTCCCTTTTTAGGTTGCCGAACTCAGTATGATAATAGAGCAGATCTTTCTTATCCCCCCAATGTTGTAGGAACACATCATCTAAGGCCTCAATGTCTATTATAGACCTAGAGGTCAACTCTCTGAACCATTTTCTAGCCTCTCCATCTAGGCTTTGGACGAATACTCTCATCCATACATCATCTTCACTAATATCTAGGTTATCAGAATAGCTACAGAATGCCTCAAGATGTTCTTCTGTTGTGACTCCTTCTGTCCCAGTGAAATTAGGCATGTAATTCTGATATTCCCCTGTAGGCATGGTATTCAAAGGAGTAGGAAATACCAAGGGTCCATACCTAGCGGCTATGATTCTTTCCATTTTGGTGGGTGCTTATGGGCCTGCCATGGCTGGGGTAGATGAAAGAGTGCTGGTAGTCTGAAAGGTAGGGAGTTGAGAAACGACTGACAGGGTTAAAGGAATATGATGGATAGGAGGGGAGGTTTCCTTTTGGCTAAAATCCAAAGGAGGACCTAAAGAATAAGGACCTTTATGAATTTCTGAAAATTTTTCTTCACTGTTAGTGCTAGAGGCTATATTGTCAACATGTATGTGCTCTGTTACAAGCCTTTCTTGCAGAGATGCATAAGTTTGTTTAGGTTTACTTGATCCTGATGCTCGTTTCTGTGGTATCTTTCTTCCTTTGATAATCTTTTCAGGGTCAGGTACTGGGTCAACTGATGACTTATGAGGATTTCTCCAAGTATGCCTCACAAACTGAGCTAGAACTATGATGTGGAGTTTCCAAGAGGTTCGACTTCCAGAAGAGTCACCAGATAGATGATTACAACCGAAAATGTGTCCAGACTTTGTCTATCATCAAAGTTGGATCTGTGTCATTCTCCCAGGGAAGCTGAGCTTCAATCTCCTCTCCCCGCCAACGGCGCCAATTATGTTAGGGCTCCAAGAAACTCTTCTAGGTTGTAGCTCAGAGATGCCTGGTAACATATAATCTTCAATATGGTTATAGGAACTTATTGGGATGGGTGATGGTTTGGTTCAAGCCAGATCACCACTTCTACTCTATTTTCACTCTAGACATGCATGAACACCCTCAGACTACAAGGCTTTAGACCACCAATGCTCAACAATTTTGGAATTAAGTAAATGGATGAAGAATACTAACCACACCAACAGATGCATATAGAATGTATGATGGCCAGCTGCAACTAGTAAAGAAAATTGCAAATCTAATCTATTGTTGAATTGAGGCTTTTGTGAACCATAACATTTTTTAAGAAGAGTTTCGGCGTAAATCACATGTAGAAAACCTTTGTTTACGCATTTCGAACCAACTAGTGTGGTTCATTGTCAGGACAAGTTGAGGAGTCAGATCATGGCTGCAAGTTAAATAGGGAGAGCAGATCTTCCAAACGACTAAGTGTGACCATTAACAGCTATATAAAAAAAGGCTAGATTATATAATAATATTATAATGTTAATTATAGTCAAAGTAACCAATTTCCATCTTAATAAATAATTCAATAATTTATATATTATAATATATTATATAATTGAATCTTATTCTATTTCCTTTTATTTATAAATTTGGTTATTAAATTAATTTATTCAATTCTTTTTAATTTATTTAATCATTTAAATCAAATAGGGATAAGATATAATCAATCTTGGTCAAGTAAATGGGTTACTTTAAAATTTTATTTGGTTATTAAGTTAATTTATTTAATTCTTTTTAATGAATTTAATCATTTAAAACCAATAGGGAAAGGATATAGTCAATCTAGGTTGTTATTTTTTTATTTTTATTTTTATATTAATAGTGATTTAATATAACTAATAATAAAATGGAATTAATAAATTATTATTAAACATTAGTTAAAAAATTTATTTTTATTTTTATTTATTTGTATATATACATTTATTAAGGTAAGGGTAAAAAACATAATATCAAAACTATAAGTAAAGTCATCTAATGGATCTAGGGATGTTAGTACAAGCTTGGATTGATAATATTAAGATATTATTGATATGGTACTATTAAAAATATTAGAACAAGAGACAAAATTCTAAATACAAGAAGGTCAAGAATAGGACAATTAATAAAATAAATTAACCAAAGGAGAAACCTAGGAGGATAGAAAAGTCAGGGCTCAATGGAGAAGGATACAGGATAATACAAGGAAATACAAGGAAACCTAGAAAGCTCGAAAAGGTCAAACAAGGGAGGAGAGGGGGGGGGGGGGGGGGGGGGGGGAGGGAGGGGAAGGCATGACTAGGAAGAAAGGGTAGGGATCCAACAACTACTGATCTTCCAGTCATCATCTCTATTGAGATTGTTTGGCCTTCTTTCAATTTCAATAGCTTCCCTGAATTTGCGGTGATGGAACTGCGCAACCTTGGCAATAACCTTGGCCTCCTCAATACAAACATGATGCTTGGTCGTTTTTGCATGCTCTGCTAACGCTGAAGACTTGGTTCTCCCATGCCTTAGTTTAGCTACATGTTTGTTGATCCTCTGATGGATGGAGCGCCATGTTTCCCCGATATAAGGGGTCCCACAAGAACAAGGAATCATGTAGAAACCCTTCATGTCCTTAGGGTCAACAGGATCCTTCACCGATTGGAGGGATTTACGAATGGTGTTGAGGGGCCTAAAGGTTGAGGGAATATTATACTTCTTAAGAATCCAAGCAATCTTATCCATGGTTCCCTGGACATAGGGAAGATGGAAACCTAGGAGATGCTCTTTAGGTTCTTTTTTAATTACAGAATTCTTGGAGGCTTTAAGGAAAGCCTTTTGACCAAGGCGTCTACTATAGTCGTTCTCCATAAAGACATTAAGGAGATGGGATTTCTCCTGATCGAAGCTCTTATTATCAGAAATCCTAAGGGCACGAGTAGCGAGGGTCTTAAGAACACCCAATTTTTGAGCGGGGAAATGATGGGAATTGGCATGAAGATAATGCTCAGTATGCATTTTCTTCCGAAATATTGAGTGGGAGAGGGAACCGTCATTATTCTTAGAGATAAGAATATCAAGGAAGGGGAGGCAACCATTGACTTCTTTTTCCATGGTGAACTTAATGGCAGAGGACTGACAATTGAGGTGATTGAAGAAGAGATCCAACTCCTCTTAGCCATGGGACTAGATGACATTAGTGTCATCTACATACCTTTTCCATAGCTTTGGTAGGAGACGGGTCGAGGCTAAAGCTTTGGCTTCAAAATTTTCCATAAAAATATTAGCAACAATAGGGGATAGAGGTGAGCCCATGGCAACACCACAGGTCTGTTAAAAAAACTCACCCTCAAAACAGAAAGAAGTGGAAGTAAGACAGATCTCAACTAGCTGAGCGGTATCGGGATCAGTTAGGTGATAGATCACTTCCAAGGCCTCCCTTATAGGGATACAAGTGTAAAGGGAGACCACATCAAAGCTGACGAGAATGTCCTCAGGGTCAAGCTTTATGTCCTTAAGCTCTTTAATGAAGGATGCAGAGTCTTTTACGAAGGACTCTGTACGGCCAACTAAGGGCTTAAGTTTAAGGGCAAGGAACTTAGCTAGAAGGTAGGTCGAACCACCAATGGTGTTGACAATAGGCCTCAGGGGAGCCCCTTCTTTGTGAATCTTTGGCAACCCATAAATCCTAGGAGTAATGGGACTGCTCTCAATGAGTTTATGGCATAGGGAACTCACAGAGCTACTAGACTTAATGGCAAGAGCCACAGCCTTAGAAATTTTCTTTAGAGGGTTCTTGGGCAGCTATTTATAACTGCCACTATTGTAGAGATGATCTAACATCTTCTTGCGGTAATCATCCCTGTTAAGGATGATAACAACCCTTCCTTTGTCAGCCTTCAGAACCACGATATAATCTAATCTATCAATGCAGAGATAAGATGACAGTTATCTTGCATTAGATACAGAAGAAACCTGAGTGACCCACTCACTGATACATTCAATTGTTTAATCCAGAGATAATATGACAGTTATCTAGCATTAGACATAGAAGAAATCATGAATACAACACTTCAGGCACAAGCTTAGAACATAGGAGAAATGGGCATTGAGCAATTAACAGCAAAAGAAGCTTGCATTTCTAAAAATGAAGATGAGACGCTGCAAGTTACAGAATATCTATAGTCTCTAGAAATTGAACCGAAACACAATTTCCAACCTTGATTACACCTTCCATCTGACTATTTATAATCTATCATTACAATGGCCTTTAGCTGTTTAGGGATGGAGGGGTCTTAATTGACCACCAACTACCATTAAATGTCTAATAGCGTCTTTGAACGTAGTTGCTTTCTCCACTATGAAAACTTGATCAGTTCTGGTACCGTGCTGTCCTCCAGATGGTCGGATTGATCATGGCAGTGGAGTTCCATGACTGTTTAATTCGGTTTCTAGGTCGTGCTGTGTCCTTTTCTCCTCCGACCATGCTTCTTCTTTTAATTCAGTTTCATGGTCATATTGTCGCCAAACTGATAGAGTTGACCATCTTCTTCTTTGTGTAACAGACAGGACATGGGGTATGGAGTGCATGGGCAGATGAACAATTGTGAGTGATCGTGAATGGTTGCCATCAGATCAAGGGAGATGTGTGGTGGGGATCGCTTTTTGGAGGCTAGCGGTCATGGTGGGAGCAGAGCATGTCTGGGCCGTTGGATCTTCCAGCCAGCAGATCAGACAATTATCGGGTGAAGGAAGTGCAGAGACGATAACACACAGAGGTGGTTTGGCTTGGGCAGTTATGGTTTATATCGTGCGCTCATTGAGCGGTAAGTGGTAAATGGTGGAGTCTGCCCGATTCCATTCAGCGGATGACATGTCATAGCGAAAGAGAGAGAAAAACTACCTTTATCAGGCGAGTATTCCTCTCGTGAGTTGCCTGTGCAATATGAGTGAGGGCCGTTAGTTCTGGCGAGGTGAAATCAATGGCGAAAGGATGTGGTGGTACAGGACGTCCTTGGGAAATGTGTAGAGGGTGCGTATGATGGAAAGGTAAGGTTTTGGGGGGGGTTTGGGTTAATTTGCTTAAGGCTAAGGCGAAAGAGAGTCTCGTCGGGATGTGAAGGTCAGGTTAGGAAAAAATCAGAATGAAATGTGAGTGGAAGAGTGAAGAAAGTGGGGTAATGGTCCAGGTGGGGCCCTCTTTGGGACAACAAAGTAGACCATGTTCTTCCTTTAGCCTTCAAAATGTCAGCGCTGCACCTCAGGGCTAATAGGAACTTTATGAGGTACTGGAATATGTACAAGGATTGTATGATTAGTCTTGATTGTTTGATGCTCCTCAATTGGAAAATGATCTTCATAAGAGTTAGAAGAATGCTGCTCAAATGTGTAAGGAGACTTTATACCTACAATTTTCAAAGGGAAATAAGCAAAAATCAATAAAAAATCTTCTCTAAAATACAATATACATTGAAAAAATTTATCAATGAGAAAGAACATAATGTCTTGGATAACAATCCAAGTTAAAAGCCTAGTCTTTTCACATAGTTCTTTCAGGTTCATTCCTCTAGTGGAGTCTTGATTGTGAAATTGATTTGGAGTCTCTAGGTGGATGATTTTAACCTTTGTGTGTCTGATCACTATCCACCATCATAGATCAAATCTAAACCTATAAAATGATTCTGAAGAAAATGTTAGTTCTCCCCAGTATGGTATCCACTATGTTATCACCTAGTAATCTCCCAAGGTTAAGGAAAGAGATCACCGGGGTAACCACAAACCAGCTTTTAGGCTTAGGCTGTAGCCAACCTAAGTCCAGAGAGGGCTCTCTCTATATGATTTAGCTTTGTTTTTATGGGATTTTAGGCTAGTTCTTAGTGTTCATGGGGTTTTGATTTTGAATTGAAGGTTGGGTGGTGGAATTCTTGGAGCAGATGGATAGAGCTAGGTCTTCAAGCCATTGGGCTATGGAGTCAACAAATGGATAGCATAACTAGACCAGATCATTAAAGGGAATGTTCACAGGGCAGGCTAGCAAAGAAAAATGCAAATCTTTAGGCCTAATGGGTGAAGTGATTCTAACCAGGGTGAAAGGGCACTTAAGAATCCTTGGACTGGGATCAGAATGAAGAACAGAGGGTGATCATGAACAAAGGGAAATTAAGAATCCTTTTCTATAGACCAGAGAAGAAACTACGGAAGCTAAGGAGAAGTTAAGAATTCCCTAGCTAAGATAGTTTAGGAGAAAATATTAAGAATGTAAAGCAGTCAAGACAGAGTGCATTCAAGCAATTTCTGAAATATCATTCCTTGCTATACATTTAGATTTTAGAAATTTACATAAAATATTATGGAAAAAACATAAGGAAAAACAACATTGAACATGAGAGAATACTTATTTGTATTTCGCTTTACACAAGAATCCTGTAAAATATCTGATCTTTATTCCTTGATCCAGCAAGCCAATCCAGTCATTGATACAATAGAACTTTGATTTGAGAGAAAAAATCTATATAAATGTCTTGGAATCCACCCCAAAATACTTCAAATGAAGAAGTATTTATACAAATTCTAAACTAAAATATCTTGAAAAAATATCAAGATTGGTTTTACAAATATCTCAAACTGTTTTACATTAATAGAACTTAAATAAAGGACATTCAAAACTAGGGAATCTATTTTGCACTATTTTTATGGATTGAGGGTGACAAAGAAGATAAATTCGAATATGATAGCAACTCTTAATTGATGATGAGGCATCCCAGTCACTAACTGCATCCTTTTTTTGTGCATTCTGCCCCAGCAATTCTGCAAAATTAGGGTTCATTGATACCTTTTTATATCTCAATATGAGATATATATGTAACAAGTGAAAGAGGTTATTGCAGATAATTATGTTTTTGAGATAAAACTCTCTTAGTTTCCCACAATTCAGCTCCTGCTGTTCACAATATACTCTGCAAAAAGATGTCAAAAACAGGACTTTGCATAGTCCGAAAAATAGGTTGTGAATACATGCACTTATCTCACGTTTGGTAATACCTATGTAAAAAGTGAAATAGGGTTTTGTATCTTGGCCTTTTATGAACACAAACCTCCTCCAGTTTTGCAAAATTCATCTTTTCTTGGCCACAATAGTTTCTGTAAAATTATGACTTAAACAGGAAATTTCTGCAAAATGTACCATTTCTACTCTGATTTCATCTTTTATCCTGAAATTTCTTTTAACTGTTTTTCACTTTTACTTTGGATAAACTTCATTGTTGCTGGTGAAAGTGTTTTCATCTTTGTTTAACCCTTACTACTTCCATGTTTACTTTTACTGTTTACTTTTATTGCTCTGTTTTTTCATCTATCTTCACTTTGGCATGAATCTGTGTGCTTTGTAACTGTCTTCCCTGCTATTTGTCTTCATGCTAGCTGCTTTACTTGACTTGGTCTTCAATCTGATACTCTTTATCCCTAATACACTTTGACTATTCTTTACTGTGTCCTTTTAACTTCAGTGTATATTTTAGGTTTTTACTGTCTATTTCAATAGTAAATTATATAATTTCATGTTTCCTCTACTTGTCTTTTAACTGTATGTTTATTTTCCATCTCTATTTGAATAGATTTGATAACAAGATCGGAGTAAACAGGTCTTATGACTAATATTAACACTGTTTATCCAAGGCTGCGGTCTTTTGATCACCTGTAAAATAAAACAAACTATTAGGAAAACGTTGGGTTGACAAGGAGGGTCATTAATGGCTTTATCGAGCTTTATAGGTCTATGGAGTGAGTCCAAAGTGCTTTCGGGAGGTAAACCATGCTTGAATTGGTTAGCAGAGGCTTCAGATGGCACAAAAGGGTTACACAAGGTTTTACTGCACAAACAAGCGAAAACGAGCAAAACTGGGGTTTTCATGTTTAAACGGGTAAAGGTTTGATTTTTTTGAATTTTGGCACAAAGTGAACAGTAGACAGTTTTGTCATTTAGCGAGAGGGCAGTAAGAGGTTTATTTCACACTGCTTTTGTGGGCTTGGTGGTATTCAGGAGGGGTCGCCTGATTCCATTCATTGAATGACACATAGCATCGGGGGTCAGGGGGAAAACCATTCTATCGGGCGGTTAAAGGGTGGACATCGGGCATGGCCGATATGATTATGGGCCGTTGGATGTGGGGGGGGGGGAGATCAACAGTGATCGGGAGGTGAAGCTACGCGGGGATAAATGACGGGAATTAATGGGGGGCCCGGGGATTTAATTGCGGTGGTTTCAGGATTAGTTTAAGGACTAATCCAAGGTTAGGGGATTGAGCCAGTCTGTAATGAGGGATTAGGGACTGAGGGCGGGGTTTTAATGTATTTTGTGGGATATGGGGTAGTAATATAGTTTATAAATAAACTAAGGGGTGGGGTTAATCTATATAAGGGATTTAAATATATACGGGAAAATGGGTTTTTCGGGATTTTTATATATTTAATTAAAAAAGTTAATATGGGGTGAGATGAGTGGAAGGGGTGTTTGTACTTAGGTATGCAAAATATTATGCGCATTCCATACACTTAGTACTTAGGATAAATGTATTTGGTGGGTTTTGCACATAAAACATGTTTATAAAGGGGTTTTCCTAGGCAAGAGAACTTAACCTTAGGAAAAGGGGTTTTGTGAGGGGAATGAATGATTTATAAGGGAATTTAACACCTTTCCTCCTTAAGTCATCAAGCCGAGGGTCCAGTCCCACCAGAAGTTAGAGAAATGCTCTGAGCCTCTTTGACTTAAAGAACTATAGGTATTAATATTTTTATTGTGAAAGGGAAGTTAGTGAGTGTCATAGGGGTTAAAATGAATGAGGGATGTTAAATAAATCACATTGTGAACCATTGCTTTTACTTTGTCCTCTACTTATGAATGTTGGAAAGATTCATTTAAAATAATGAAATAAGTGCTTTTATGTAATCACATGATATTTCTGCAACCTTTCTACTACTTATCCACTTACTCATCCTACCATTTTTTCTTCACTTTATTAGGGTGCATTTAGGCTAGAAAACCCTTGTCAATCTTTTTCTTTTATTTACAAA
The DNA here is from genome assembly GCA_031772625.1 of Pinus tabuliformis. Taxonomy (NCBI): domain Eukaryota; kingdom Viridiplantae; phylum Streptophyta; class Pinopsida; order Pinales; family Pinaceae; genus Pinus; species Pinus tabuliformis. The sequence goes on along the minus strand of CM062819.1, from coordinate 2,002,685,806 downwards.
GTAAACTATCTAATTCTAACCTTATATCATCCAAGGGCTCAGATTAAGCTTATGAGCTCATTTTATTTTCTCTACCTAACTATGACCTGCCAAGATTAAACTGTTTGGTTAGATTTTCTTCTCTAATCTAGAAACATAAAGTTTAAAGCATGGCATAATCAAGTGTTATAGGAAAAAATGACCTCCTCATTAACTCAAAGGTGAAAGATAGCCTGACTGAAGAAAAGACCACAATTTCAGGCCTTAATTCCACACTAACACTCTCTGCACACTACTAACCTGCTTTATAAATCTTGTTACCAAGCATAGAGGAGCATTAGTCACCCTGCTAACTCAAGTTGTTAGACTAGGGGGAGCATTAGTGAACCTAAGGGAAGTTCAGTGGGTCAAGCCAAGGAATATGCTCACAAATATCTAGATATTTATCCCTAAATTTGCTCAAGAAAAGCAAGGAAACTCCAAAAATCAATATATTTGGAAAAATTCCAATATGATAATGAAGGCAAATGGGAAAAAGCTTGAAAACAGGGCAGGTTCATGGCTTTTTCCCTAATGAACTCTAGGAGAAGCTTGGCAGCCCTAATTTGATTGCTACATAAGCAGCGAGAGGGCCATTGTGAAAGGGGTCAGAGAATTTGGAAGGATAGCCCATTGAGTTGTTGTGAACTGTCATATACTTGAAGAAGTGAGATGAAGGAGAGAGAGAGAGAGAGGAAGAAGGGGCAAAGGAAGGCTGACACAATGGATGGTTGTAATCACTCTTCCATTATAAATATAGAACTGTAGTTGTGTTCCCTACTCCATAGTGTTGGTAATGTTGTTCATTTATTTGTTCATTCTGATGATTGTCGAGATGAGTAGTTAAGTTATACACTCATGTATGTTTATTATGCATTCTTACATTAGTTTTCAAGAGCGTATGCTATGATTGGTTTACCTTGTCCTTTGTGTAGGAATTTTCTTGGAGCCAGCCTTGAAGGAGTTCTTCTTGCCACATAGAGATCTCCAAACAAATCTAGAAGGATCTAAAGGTGATCCTCTTTCCATACCTTGTCAATTTATGTTTGATAGATGAACATGTGTGTAACTTGGTAGCTTTTGCAGATAATCTTACAGTTTGTCAAAGGTCTCGAGAAGGCCTTCGAGGGTAGTTTTCATCCTACAATACACCGTGCATTTTACCCCATAGCATCAAGATTAAGTAGTTTGATTACCATGGATTATGGCATGAATAACAAGCTACACACATCCATTATTATGCATAAAAGTAAATAGTAGTGGAATTTTGACTTGCACACTTTCATGGTCTTTTGTTTTTGTTGTCCATATTTTTCACTCTTTTGGACCTTTTCTTATTCTTTTTTGTCATTTGATTTTTCTTTTAGGACATACCCTCTTTTCATTTTTTTTTATTTTTCAATATGGAAAACATTTGCAGAAAGCAAAGGTATGTACATATTACAAGGCTTAACCTTAGCCATTCAAAATTTTGACTCCTATTGGTATAGGAACCTAAAACCCGGCACCTAGGAATAACCTTTTGCTACCAACCGATCTTTGTATTTCTCCACCTTTCCTTCTACATTTGTCTTCTTCTTGAACACCCATTTGCTTCCAATGGGTTTCCTTCCAGCCGACAACTCCACCAGATCCCAAGCCTCATTTTTGTGCAAAGATGTCATTTCATCAACCATGGCCTATTTCCAGAGTTTGCCATCCTTTGAATCTACTGCTTCCTTCACAGTTCTGGGATCATTATTAGTGACAAATAAAGAAAAATTTGAACAGAAAGCAGATGGACTATACCTTTCAGGTTTCCTTCTTTCTCAAACTGATCTTCTCACACCCGGAGTTTGTGGCTCTTCATCTTCTGATACCTCCTCTACTGTAAAGTCTGATTCTTCCTCCTTTAGCTCAAAATTTATCTTCTCAGGTTCCTTTGTTTGGACTTCATGTTTAATAACATCTTTCACCTCTCTGAACACCACATCTCGGCTGTACACAACATTCCTTTTTACTGGGTTCCAAAGCTTATAACCCTTTAAACCATCCTTATACCCAATAAAGATGCACTTTTCAGATTTACTATCCAAATTGGTTCGTTTCTCCTTTGGAACATGTACATATGCATCACATCCAAATACCCTTAGATGTGAAAGAGAGGGTTTCTTACCAGTCCATACCTCTTGTGGAGTCTTATCCTCCAACACTGATGAAGGTGATCTGTTGACCAGGTAACATGTTGTCTCCACCGCCTCTACCCAGAATTTACTGTCCTAACCCGGCACAACTGAGCATGCTTCTTGCCATTTCCATCAACGTCTTTTTCATTCTTTCTGTGACTCCATTTTGCTGAGGTGTATATGGAGTAGTCTTCTGCCATGCTATACCACACTTCTTACAGAATTTTTCAATTTCCTTACTACAAAACTCTCCACCGTTATCTATTCTCAACACCTTTATCTTCTTCTCTATCTGGTTTTCCACCAGAGCCTTAAATTCTTTAAACCTGTCAAAGACTTCAGATTTCTTCTTAAGGAAATATATCCATGTATTCCTTGAGAAGTCATCTATAAATGATACATAGTACACAGACTTACCCAGTGATGGAAACTTCATAGGTCCAAACACATCACTGTTACCCAATTCTGCTTCCCATATACACAATTTTCACAGAAATCAAAATCCAGAGAGCTATTACTCATACCTTCTACCATACCTTTACCATGAAGTATTCGAGGCCCTTCTCTCCAATATGTCCAAGCCTTTGATGCCACAACATGGTCTTCTCTCCAGAGACCACTAGATTTTTTGCTCCACTTTCAGGAACCAAGAACTGTTGCACCCATCAATAACAGTGCTACCTTGCAGTTTGTATAGAGTTCCAATCTGAACTCCCCACATCAATACCATTGATCCCTGAACCATTTTGCAAGTATCCTTCTTAAACACTATTTTTACACCTGCATCATCCAACTTGCTTACGGAAATCAGATTTCTGGCCAATGTAGGAATATGCAGAACACCCGAAAGTGTTCTAACCCTTCCACCTTGCAACTTCAACTTTACTTTTCCACGACCAACGATTCTAGCCTTCCTGTCATCCCCTAAGAAGAAATCACCACCATCATATTTCTCATACTCGCAAAACCACTCTCTATGGGGATTGAAGTGAAAGGATGCACCTGAGTCAATCAACCATGCCTCATGATCTACATGTGTACTTGAAGAAGCCATGTACACATCCCCACCTTCATCCGAGTTGGTTTTTGCCTCTGCAGAAGGAGCATCATCAGATCCCTTTCCTTTGTTAGGAGCTTTAGATTTACAATCCCTTTTGTAGTGCCCTTCCTTTCTGCATTTCCAGGACACCACCTTTACAGGTTTTCCTAGAGATTTAGATCTCCCTCTAGATTTAGATCTCCCACTCGATGACTTATTTTTGTTTCTGTTCTGGGACCGTCCTTGTACAGAAAAGGCATCACCATTCTACCTCTCCATATTTTTCCGTCTCATCTCCTCCGTCAGCAAGGATGAGACTATTTCATCAAACTGCAAGGTAGTTGGATTGCTACCTATTGCAATAACCAGACAATCCCACGAATCTAGTAGAGAACACAACAAACTGATGCACTTATCTTCATTTGGAATTTTAATATCAACAGATAATAACTGACTTACCACAATATTAAATTCACTCAAATGTTCTGTCACTAAGTCTCCAACTTTCATCCTCAGGTTATACAGCTTTTTCCGTAGGAACAGTTTATTCACCGGAGACTTAGATTGGTACAAAGACCCTAACTTGTCCCACAAAGCCTTCGTCGTAGCTTCCCCTAATACATTCAATAATACTAAATCTGAGACAGACAATCGCATTGTGCTCTTAGCCTTCCGATCCAACTTCTTCCATTCTTCATTGGACACTCCCGTTGGTTTAGTACCTGGATCTACCACGACCCACTGATCTTTATCCACCAACAGATCCTCCATCTTGAGTTTCCATAACTCAAAACTCTAACTATTAAATTTCTCGATCTCTATCTTTCCACTGCTCACCATCTTCTTTCACCACCGGAATCGATCTCACAGATCTCCCATTGAATAGGGTCTACCACAGGTCTGAGTGAAACCCCTCAGCAACAAAGGCTTCCCCTTGAAGCCAAAACAACTCTGATACCAACAGTAGGTTTTAACCCCATACCAAAATTACCTGCATACGATTTCTAAAACACAGAAAATGAACAATGCGAGAGCATAACACATAAAACACATATACACAGAGATTTTCCCTTGGATCCCAAAACCAGGACTACCAGCTTGATTTTTCATTATTTTCCTTTCAATGTTACAATACATATTTATACATGCCAAAACATCTAATACCATTGACTGAAAACCATTGCGTCCAAAACCATGGACCGAAAACCATCGCGTCTAAAACCATGTGCAAAAATCATGCACAAAACCATAGGTAGGTCCACCCAACCTAACATAGGGCCCAAAACCAAAATTTTCTGGGGTGCTGCCCTGGACCCCATAGAGGAGGGTTACCTACACCCCTCAAACCCCCTGTGATCCCCCTGCTATGCAATCAGCGCAACAAAGGGGGGGCTCCACCCCCCTCTAACCCCCAGTTGAATACGTGGGCTAGTTGTGAAAAGAATATAACACAACCCAATACATTACTGGCCCTTTCGGCATCAGCCTGCGGAGCGCGGACCGAAGTCTCACCTGAAGTAGTATGGGGGGATGCAAGAACCAAGTTTTTGCACCCTGAGATGGTCGTGATGTCAATATACACTTCTTGATCCTACCTTGGTGCAAATAGATAAGCCTTTAGGGCATATCAATGTTCCTTTTCTTCTATCCTTGAGGACTTCCGCGAAGGTACCTAACTGATCTTCGCGCAGCCTTAACCAGAGGTCCAGGTACTTACGTGCCTTTGTGGCTACGTTACTGTATAATTTCCCAATATATCGTAAGTGTTACCTACTCTACCACGCATTTACAGTTATATTCACGTAAACCTATACTCTTTCTTGCGTTCAATTAACAGATATAATCAAATAAATTCATGCATCAAATAAGAATTATAATGTAAACCCATATTATAACACAATATAATCAGATGCATTAAATAGAGACAAAATACATAGTGATTTGAAGAATACTTCTCTTTATTGATATCTCAAGTTCAGTACAGACTCTATCCACCGTGCACACACAGCTGCAGGGGTCCGCACACTCAACTGTGGACTTCCACGCTAGGCCTCTGCGTACTCAAATATAGAGCCTCTACCTACACTAAGACCTGAGAACACTTAGAACTTCTTACCCACAACCTCTTTGTACCACTACTACTTAACTGCCTTAGACTCTTCTAATACTCCCTTTTTATACAATCCCATGGTACACGGACCATGGGTAGATATTGACAGCTGACATGAGACTTTACAAAACAAGGGCATGAAACCCTTTATGACTCTTGACATATTCACGCTCCGTGACCACCAAATGCGGAGAATTTACATATTTATTACAAAATTTGGGCTTCTTGCCCTAGAACATGGGCTTTTAGCCCCAAAATTGACTCTTGGCAGAACCCGTTCCCAACACTTTGTATCGATCTAAGTCTCTAGTGAACAAACTATTCCTACTTAAAAAGTTGTATAACTTGAGGATGAAGGATGGATATTTGGTGCCAGAGCATCTGAAAACCTTTAATACTATGGTAAGTCAATTGTTATCTATTGATATTAAAATTCTAGATGAAGATAAGTGCATCAGTTTGCTATGTTCTCTACCAAATTCATGGGATAGTATGGTTGTTGCAATAGGCAACAATATAACTACCTTGAAGTTTGATGAAATAGTCTCATCCTTGTTGTCAAAGGAGATGAGACAGAAAAATATGGAGGACCAAAATGGAGATTAGATGATTTTTCAGTTCTACAAATTGATGAAGATAGAACAGAAACAGATGAACATGCAAATGAAAATGATACTTCAAATTTCAATTCAAAAATTGTTGATCATGACATTATTCAATTGTCTAACAATTTAATTCCCAAAGGCCTCATTCCTTTAGAAAAAATGTTTGATCAAAATGATGTCCTCCGAAACCCTCAGTCCATTTCTTCACAAGATGATATAGAAGAAATTAATATTGGAACAAATGATGATATTAAAAACATTAAAATTTGTGCATCTCTAGATCTTGAGATTAAAGATCAATATCTTAAGTTACTTCAAAATTATAAGGATGTTTTTTCATGGACCTATGCTGATCTAAAAATCTATGATACTTCATTAATACAACATAAGATTCCTTTAAAGCCAGAAGGAGTTCCTTATCAACAGAAACTTAGGAGGATCAATCCAACTCTTCTATCGACTGTAGAAAAGGAAATTAAGAAAATGCTAGATGCCCAAATCATTATACCTCTTAGATGTTCTAATTGGATTGCAAATTTAGTTCCCTTTAGAAAGAAGAATGGAGAAATTAGGCTCTGTGTGGACTTTAGAAATTTGAATAAGGCATCATTAAAAGATAACTATCCTTTTCCCAAAATGGACCGGTTACTTCAAATGGTTTCAGGAGCACAAAGACTTTCTATGCTTGATGGTTTTTCAGGCTATAATCAGGGAAATGTTGATTCAACACACAAAGAGAAGACAACATTTACTACACCCTGGGGTACATTCATGTATGCTAGGATGCCATTTGGCTTAACAAATGTCAGAGCAACATTTCAGAGAGCTATGGATGTAGCTTTTGTGGGTCAGGTAAATAAATTTGCAGTCGTTTATCTTGATGACATAACTATTTTTTTCTAAATCTAATCAGAAACGTCTAAAGCACTTGATGAAGGTTTTGACAAGTGTAGAAAATTCAGAATATCATTGAATCCTAAAAAGTCTTTGTTTGCTATCAAAGAAGGAAAACTTTTGGGCCATATAATTTCAAAAGAAAGAGTAGTGATTGATCCGAAGCGTGTGTCTGCCATTGAAACATTGACCTTACCTAGAAACAAGAAGGAGATTCAATCTTTTCTAGGAAAGATTAAATTTTTAAGGAGATTCATCCCAAATTATGCTGAGATTGTAAAATATATAACTGACATGCTCTGAAAGGATCATGAAGTTAAATGGACTGTCTCTTCCAGGCATGCCTTTGATTAGATCAAGAAAGATATCTCTGAAGCTCCCACCTTGGCCAACCCTGATTACACTAAACCATTTAGTATCTTTTCCTTTGCCTCAAAAACAACCCTTGTTGTTGTTATACTACAAAAGAATGAAGATTCCCATGACCAACCCATAGACTTTTTTAGTAAGGTTATGAGAGATGCCGAGATTAAGTATGACATAATTGAGAAGCAAGCCTATGCCCTTATTCAAGCCCTGAAATCATTCAGGATGTATGTCCTACATTCTCCTATTACTGCTTATGTTCCTAACAGTGCTGTGAGAATTGTTTTAACTCAATCATACACTGATGGAAAGAGAGGTAGATGGATCACTCAAATACTGGAGTTTGATCTAACTATCAAAACTACAAAGCTAGTAAAAGGCCAAGGATTAGATAAGCTTCTAGCTGAATCCAACTGTAAAGTGCTCGGAATCAATTCTATTTTAGAGATACAAGGGAAGAATCCACAAGAACCTTCTCAAACTGAAGAGAAAAAGAATACACAAGAACCTTATGTCCTTGCAGAAGAGGAGAATCCACAAGAACCTTCACCTTCAGACCAAATCAGCCCTTTATACATTGATGACAAATTTTTGTTGTCAGATTGGTACCAAGACATTGTAAATTTCTTGATCCATTTTGAATGTCCAGCATCATTCTCCAAAAGCCAATGTAAAACTCTCAAACTGAAAGCAGTCAAGTACTGTATCATAAATGCAAATTTGTACTGGAAAGACCCACTAAATATTTTTTTATTATGTTTAACAGAATCAGAAACTGAAGGAATCATTGACCAGTTTCATACAGGATTTTATGGAGGACATTATGCTTGGAGAGCAACAACATATAAGATATTAAGGGGAGGATTTTATTGGCCAACATTGTTCTTACAAGTAGCAGCAAAGGTCAAAAGTTGTGTTCCTTGTCAGATGTTTGCTAGTAAGCAAAAATTAACAACTTTTCCACTGGTTCCATCAATAATCTCAGAACCTTTTAGCCAATGGGGATTAGATTTTATTGGAGAGATTCATCCTACTTCAAGTAATCAACATAGATGGATCCTCACTGTAACAGACTACTTCACTAAATGGGTGGAAGCAATTCCAATGAGAAATGTTACTGATTCAGTAGTAATCAAATTTATTGAAGATAACATCTTATCTAGATTTGGTTGCCCAACTCAAATTGCCACTGATAATGCAGCAGCTTTTTCTAGTGTTAAAATTATTGAGTTTTGCCAAAAATATCAGATTTTGTTACATCATTCTACTCCATATTACCCACAAGGTAATGGCCTTGCAGAATCCTCCAATAAAAGTATAGTAAAGGTAATAAAAAAGACTCTAGAAAATCATAAAAAGAGATGGGACTCTTATTTAATTTATGCAGTATGGGAAAACAGAATTACTCCAAAAAGTTCTACTAGAAAATCTCCTTTCCAGTTATTTTATGGGAAATATGCAATCTTCCCTACCAATTTGGCCTTCCCTGTTTTAAAATTCTTGCAGGATTCAACAGATGAACCTAATGATTTTTCAAGGACAATAAATCAAATTATTGAACTAAATGAAAACAGAGATGAAGTTCAATACAAATCGAAAAAGTATCAGAATAAGATGAAGAGCTCGTTTGATAGAAGAGCCAAGGAAAGGGACTTCAAGGAAGGTGATCTAGTTCTAAGATGGGATACAAGGACAGAAGAAAAGGGAAAACATGGCAAGTTTGACAACCTGTGGTTTGGACCTTTAGCAATTGATGAAGTGAAGGGAAACAACACTTTTGTACTCCAAATCTTGAGGGGCTATATTCCACTTATCCTGTAAATGGAAGGTTTCTCAAACATTACATTCAGTACTGAGAAGTTGAAGTAGACTTCATTGCTACCATAAATTCTGGTTTCTTTTACTTTTCAAGCTGTCAGAGTGATTTTTTACAGCAAAAGACTCCATAGCCCGAGGAGAAGGAACATGGATCTGCAGGTTCTCTACATTCTACAGGAGAAGGCAGTCCCCAGTTGGAGCCAATGTTGTAGCATTTTTTGGTTTTGGTAAGTTAGAATCAATTAGTCAAAAAATGAAAATATTTTCCAAAAAATGTTAAGCTAGGATATGGGCAAAACGAATATTGAATAAAAAAATGTTAGGAAATATCTTGATAACATGTCCATATCAAAGAAAATGTTAGAATAGATGCCCTAAAAAATGGAGGCAAAAATAAAATGTTAGGTTAGAGAGAAAATCAAAAAGAAATAAACTCTGAAAGTGTGCAAGTCCATGTGCCACTAATTTTACTTTATTATGCAAAATAATGGTTGTGTGCAGCTTGTCATAAATGCCAAAACCCATGACAGTCAAAAAGTTTAATCTTGACTAGTTCATGCTTTTAATTTCATGTTTATAGTTAGAGAATAAAGATCTAGCCAAACTATTTAATCTTGATAGATCAATAGTTAGGTAGAGAATAATAAGGAGCTCATCAGTTTAATTTGAGCCCTTGGATGCTATAAGGTTAGAATTAGATAGTTTTCTTTTCAAAAGAAAAAGGAAAGAAAAAGGTCTGCTAGCCTAAATGCACCCAATTAAGTGAAGAGGAAATGTTAGAGTAAGTAAATGGGTAGGTAGAAGAAAAGTTGCAGAAATACATTTACCATGCTTGATCATGTGTTTCAATGTGCAGGAGCAGTTATGAAAGTGAAAATATGTTCACAAGTTGATTTGGTTAACTTCCCCTCATTTCATTTCATCCCCCACTACATACTTACTAATTTCCTCAACATCCCTTCATTTCCACCTTTTCCCTTCATTTTCACCCTTTCCCTTGGTTTCACACATTTTCCTAGCAATTTACCCTCAAAACTCATTCTCCTACTCAAAACCCCTTTTCCCTAGTGTGAAACCCTTTTCCCTTTGAAAAAATCATTTTCCCCTTGTAAATTCCCTAAAACCCATAACACCCCCTTGACCTAAGTCTTTATTCCCCCCGTCGTCGTTAACCTTGGTCCCACTCCTTTAACCTGCTTATGTTTAAACCCTGCTTATTCATTAAAATAATTACAAATCCTTTGTAATTATTCCCAGAGCCCCACTAATCTCAGCGCCTTTTGCCTTCGTGCATCTTGACTACACAATAGCCGTCAGATCATTTGCTCCTAGATCCAATGACCAACAACAATATCGTGCACTCCCAATCTCCAACCTTTACCCGCCCGAGAGCATGCAAAATTCATGGTTTTTCTCGGTCCCCTTGTGGTTACATGGTAGTCCGACGTTAACTCACGTGCCCTCGAAGAAGAACCACCCCACGGCCGAAATCGGTGCGATGAGCCTCCAAAACTGCTCCCCTGCGTATGGTAAAACCATCCACTGTTCACTTTGTGCCAAATTTTAAAAAGTTAACCGTTTACCCATTTGAATGTGAAAACCCTCACTTGCGCTCTTTTCATCCATTTACATAGTAAAACATGTATAATCCCCCTGCACCACCCTAACCCTATGCAACCGGTTTAACCACTGTTTTCCTCCCGAAAACGCTCCGGACTCCATCCACAGACCTTTCAACTCAAATGAAGCCATTGTGGCCCTCCTTGTCAACTTGTGTTTTTCTTAACAATTGTTGTATTTTGCAGGTCATTAGCAGAATACTAGGAGATTGGATAAAAGGTTTTTATACCAGTTAAAAACCTATTTGTTTTAGATTCTCGCTAAATGAATTCAAATGATTTTCCTGTAGAAATAGAAATCAGGTCTAAACCAAAGACAGAGCAGAAGAAATCATTTACACAGTAAGTGTTAAAATAGACAATTTACACAGTTAAAAGAAAAAACAGAGGAGGCAGATAAAACATACAGTTAAAAGACAAAAATATGATCAATATCCAAACTACTTGATGTTGATACATAAAAAACTAAATGATTTGCTATTGAAATACACAGTAAAAATTTGAAATGTACAAAGGCACAGTGAAGGAAATGGACAGGTCAATAAGGTCAAAGAGTATCACATTAAAGTGTATCAGATGAAAGGTCATAAGTGAATATGACTTCCAGCATGAAGATCAAATTGACAAGCAACTTAAAGGGAAAAATATCAAAGACCAAAGCTAGCAGAACCTAAATAACAAGGACAACAAGTAGTAGTTCAATAGCTGTCTCTATCTTCTTGCATGAAGATATCTCCTTTTCCTAGATAAATACTTAAACAATTTAGGATATTTTCTTAGTTCTAATATTGTATAAATAACTCTCCTTACGAGTTATTATGGGTTCATTATTCACCATTGAACCAGGTTCACCATTGAGAGAGAGTTCACCCTTGAAGAAGCATTTGTAAACATTTGATGTACTAGCTTTTCTGGACCCTTAATACAAAGCAAAGGATTCTAAATTCAGTTTTGCACAGTTTGTGTTTCCTGTAAGTTTTTCCTGTATTACACATTATGCTTTTCTTTATATTATTATGTCTTACAGAGATACCTAGGTAGGAATAATTGTGTCTCAATCTATTCCTATAAGCTTTTGAAGTGATCATTATTAAAGAGAATGGATTATGAATTGTCTATTTAATTAATTCCCTCTGAATCAATAAATCATCATCATCTTGTTGTAAGCATAAGCATATTCTCTTGAACCTTCTAAACATCGGTCAGAGGTTTTCATACATATGATTGTTTAATTTTCTATTTGAAAATTATAATAATCATATTATTTTTTCTTTCTAATCACCACTATTCAAGCTTTATCACTGTGTGAATTTTTACAACATCCCTCTACTTTGGGATTAATATTATTGAAAAGGTTAGGTATTATATTGTTACACCTGTTTCATTCATTGGTCTTCCAAATTAAAACAAAAACCCCCAAAACAATTATCTTAGATGCTCTGGCATTGATAGCTTATCACTATTATCTCAGAGGTACAACATCCTTGATGGCAACTCACTCACAGTTCAGTTCAGTTTCGATAAAAGGAAACTCACAGTGTAACAGATCATTTCAAAGCTAACAGGACATTGGTACAGAAGAATAGGAAGATGGAACTAAGGACCACTAATTAGAATGAATAAGTTGAAAGATAAGGATGGTGTAAAGCAGTTTAAGATGTATACGCAGGTCCACATTGTCAAAGGAGCGTATACACGTAGGTTCACAGAACAAAAAGAGTGTATACGTACGCATCCACTTTCAAAAGAGGAAAAGCATGTATAGGTTGGAAAATCAAGGAAATTCACGAGTAAAGAATACTAGGGGTCAATACCATGGTATTAGCCCACAATATTGAGCAAAGTAATGACTATTTGATCCCGTCCAAGAATACCATAGGTCCTAAGTGTGGTTTTGGTCTGAGGTATTGAGATAGGCCAAAAACTATATAAGGAGGAGAAGATCAAAGGGCCAAGGTGTGCAAGTGAAAGGGTTTCTCAGGAATACTTCTATATGAAGTATATTTTATGTTGCAGGGGCTATGTTTGTGATATGATATGAAATATTTTTTGCATCTTGTATTCAATGTTGGATCAGGATCATGAAACCTGAAATGACTTATCATTGAATGATCTGATTTTGGTTAGGCTAGATACACCTGTTTTATTCTTTAAATGTCATGATCTGGGTATGTCTAAAGTCTACAATAGCAGCGAAGTTGTGAGTTAATATTTGCATATCTATACGCCGTTTCACCTTGGTAAAGGCACATATACACACAAGTTCAACTCTTCCAAGTAGCGTATACAAAAGAAAAGCCTATTATTCATAAATGACTGATCTATCTGATCAGTTCTGTTGTTTTACTGTTGTCTGTCAATGAAGTCTTCTTAGATCTGAATGTAAATCTGAATGCATAAGGAGTTTGGTGTCTGATTGATTGATTGTTTAAGTGAGAAGGGTTATCTATGCTACTTACTATCTAGAGCTCTGTAAATTGATAGTAGATGTTCAGTATATTGTTGGTTGGTATAGAATTGATTCAGAAAGTTTTATGTTTCAGTAGTTTTGAAGGTATATGCAGGTTTGGATAAAGGAAGTAGCGTATACACGCAGGTTGGGTTCAGTAAAGTAGTGTATGCATTATGATGTATTATTTTTGAGGTTGCAATTGGTTCTGAATGATGATGCAGGTTTTTGGGTTCAGAACAATGTTTTGGTGACAATGATATTATCATTTAGATTAACTGATTTTTGGTTGATGCAGTTTGAGTTTCAAAGTTTCTGATGGGTCCAGTATGAAAATTTGATGAAACAAGGCCTTCATTTGTATTGTTGTGTACTATGAGCATCAAGTCTAAAAATTAATGAAATGTGGTCCATGGAGGAAGAGAGAAGGTCATAACCTTTTGTAGGTCGGCGCCTACATACTAGTAAACACATCAACTAGTGCAAGAGCTAAGGGGTTGTAGCTCCCTTCTAGTAGAAGCTAGAAAACGAGAGAAGGTTGTAGCCTTCAACAAGTGGGTGTCTGTGTACTAGTATGAGTCTGCACCAGTACAAGATTGTAAACAATTTTTCTTTATATTAAAAGAAGACAAAGATGACAGCAGCAGGTGGTTTTTTTTCTCACATTAGGTTTGCACCTTAAATCTTGGTGTTCATGTGTGTTGCTTATGTGTGATGGTTTATTATGTCATTACTGCACATAGTTACTGTATAATAAGTTACTGATGCACTGATTAAAGATATACACATGATAAATTGACTAAATCCTAAGTTCTCTTGATATACACTGGTTTCTATAATCATAGTAGCATGTACATGCAAGTTCACTTCACTGAAGTAGCATATATAAATTTGTTTGGGAAATGAAATATTATTGAACCGTTAATACTGTTTCACCCTCCCTCTCATTATTATTTCCAACAGGATGCTCCATTACCAAATATTGGTATGTACAGGTTGTCAACCATTGAGATTTAGGAGATAAAGCAACAAGTGCAGGGATTTTTGAACCGAGGAGTCATAAGGCCAAGTTCTTCTCCATGTGGCTTACCCATTGTGTTGGTGCTTAAGAAGGATGACACATGGACGATGTGCGTGGACTACATGGACGAGCGGGATAACATAGGTGGAGTGACAAAACTGTGCATGGAAGCTGAGAGAGAAAAACCATGAGTGGGCGCGTGGATCAAGGAGGTGGAACCATGAATTGAAGGAATCATGAGGAATCTAAAAGATTCCCTAAAAGCCAATTTTTGAAGGTGACAAAATTATGGCAACTTTATACTCATTTTTCTCAATTTTGTGCATGGAGTCTTATGGTGCAATCAGTTTCCTCATCTGAGCGGCATAATTTTAGTCAATTTGTAGAAAAAAATCTATGTGGAATCTTGAGGAATCTTTAAGATTCCTTGGGGGCCTAAAAATGGCAGTTTCAGAACCAGACCAACTTTATAATCTTTTTACTCAAGTTTTTGCAAGGAACATAATGGTGTGATTAGTTTCTTCATCTAAGCATCTGAATTACAGTCAGCCCGCAGAAGAGAGTCTTTGAGGAATCCTTGAGATTCCTGGAGAGCCCAAATTTAACTGAGTCAGAAAGGGGTCAAGTTTACAGTCAGATTTCATGATTGTTCACCAGGAATTCAATCGTGTTGTCAATTTCTTCAGTAGAGGTGTGCATTTCCAGGCCATCCACAAACTTGGAGGTATAAAATGCACTAGTGGCATGTCTTCTTTTGATTTTTGATGAGATGATGCTTTGATTTTGAGATCATTGCTTGCGACTATGTGGGAGGATCCTTGTATGCCACTTCATGTGCGAGTGATATTTTGTTAGGCTGATAGAGAGATTTTATGTGTGATATTTCTTATAGGAGAACGTCTCATGGAGAGACATGCTACTCTAGTTGAGGAAGTTATTCCTTGATTGACAAAGAATACATCATGTAATCATCATCATCTTGCAACAATACTAAAGTGGTCTCCCCACTCTTGACATCGGGCCTAGAGATGTAACCCACATTGGGTGAACTCCATTATCAAATTGTTTGTGTGCCTTTATTCTCATGGTTGCTTTTGATTTCTGCTTCTTTTTTTGTATACTTCACTTGGTCACATGCTCCTTTAAATGAAATTTTGTATGCATCCTTGAATTAAAAGATCTGGATTCTGTATGCATCCTTGAAGTAAACTTGATTTTAGAATACTTGGTTAAGAAACTAGGGTTGGAGACCAAGCCTCATCCAAAGGCTTGGCATCTTGGTTGGGAGTGTGACAAAGCAAAATTGCATGTAACCAAAGAATTTAGGGCTTGATTTGTGATTGCATCAAAACTAGTAAAAGAGGTTGATCTTAATATTGTACCTTTGGATATATGTGGCATTGTATTGGGGAGTCCATATTTGTATGACAGGAAATAATTTTCTTTTGTTGTGAAAACAAGTATCATCTCACAAAAGATGAGGTGGAATACAATGTTAGGGTTCATCATGCAAAGATTAGTGCAAGTGTTGTATGTGCAGGTCAGATGAAGTGATTGATCAATTCCAGCAAAGGGTGCATTCTCATAAAAAATAATTGTATGAAATTGTTTTTAACTATAATGGGTTTTTTCATAAACCAAGTGGGTTGCTTTTAAAGTGTGAATACACCATGAAATTCACTTGCAGCAGGATACTCCTTTACCAAATATTTGTATGTACAAGTTTTCAACTATTGAGATGGAGGAGATAAAGGCAAGCGTAGGAATTGTTAAATCAAGGAGTCATAAGGCCAAGTTCTTCTCCACGTGGCTCACCCATCGTGTTGGTGCTTAATAAGGATGACACATGGAGGATGTGCCTGGATTACAGGGCTGAGCAGGAGAACATAGATGTAGCGATAGAACCGTACACACAATTCGAGAGAGAGGAACCTTGAGTGAACTCGTGGATCGAGGAGGTGGAACCATGAATTGAAGAAATAATGTGGAATTTAAAAGATTTCCTAGAGGCTAATTTTTGAAGGTGACATAAGTATGTTGTTATGAATAAAATATATAAATAATAGAAATAATGATAAACATAAATAATTATTAATTAAGTAATAATTAGTAGGAATGGGCATGTCTCTACATACATGACCGCTCGTGAAAGGTTACTTACCTAGCTTTATATACAGGACCCTCACTCTCAATTGTATCATATTCTCATTCATACTTTTTAATATATATATTCTTGTATCTCAATGGAGATATTTATATTCCAAGTCCTCTAGAGTATTTAACTTGAAGGTCGAACTTTGTTCATTCCATTTGGTGTCAGAGCAATTCAATCCTCTGGTCGCTCCACCATTGCACAAAGCTAGCTTGATCTAGGCCCTTGGCCATCAAAGATTCATCAACATTGTTGTCATTGAAGCGTTTTGCTACAAGAATTTTGAGTTTATCCACATGCCATTTAGGCCTTTGGCCATTACAAATAATAATAATAATAATAATAATTAATTATTATTATTATTATTATTATTATAAAGAGAAAATGATTATAAAAGAGAGAGAAATATATTATATAAAAAAAAAATAACAAAAAAAAACTATATAAAAAAAAAGAAAAAGAAAAAAATTAAATTTAAAAATAAGAAAACAAAAACAAAAATTGATTACAGTGGACAACAATCCAATGGTCGTAACACGTCTTTCAATCTGCCTCAGCCAAGACAACCTTCCACCCTTAAGCTGCCATTTGTCGTCCCTTCCCCGAAGCCACAACCAATGACTGTCCCTTCCTCGACGCCACAGCCAATGGCTGTCCCTTCCCCGACACCACAACCAATGACTGTACCTTCCTCGACACCATAATCCCACTGACATAAACATCTATCCCACTAACCATCTATCATGGTGTATAGTCTGAAGAAAAAACCACTACACACAGCTTGGCCTCACACCTACTTCAACCGATAAAAACCACTACACGCAGCTCGTTGCCGCCATTGTTCGAAGCCACCACCACCATCATTGTTTACTATCATTCAACCACTACATCAATTATTCCTCTGCCATCATACATTTTCCTTGAACTTTGTTCCCCACATCTATATCAAAACTCATAAAATTCCCCTACAAATAGTTAGTCTCATTCTTCCAATCAACAATTAACAGATTTGGCCGCCCCACCTCCAGTCGTTCAACCACCAAACCAGTCAAGGTTCACTCATATCCATAACTATTGACAAAAAAATCAATTAACAACAAAAGGAGTAGGCATTGTTTCAAATTGTTGTTTACCATTCTATCCATACATCGAGGGTTAACAATACAAATTTTCAAATCATAATAAGGTTGGAATGCACCGTTGGAGTGTTGGGTGCAGGAATTGCATTTCAAAAAACTCCTTTGAACACTTACTTTTTCAACTCGAGGTTTCATACACTTCGAGGAACAAAATAGGAAATGCCAAGAAATTATATGGGCCTTCTCTAATTATATTCCTACTTCTTTGATTACAAATTGAAAATCCGAAAGGAAAGATCACACAGTAATGAATACCAAGAAAAATTTGGTGCTCAATGAAAAGAATGTACTTTGTAGAAACTCAAATAAAGGAAACTGTCAATTCATCATGAATGATCTGAATCAATATGGTTGTAAGACAGAAGAATGATCCAACTAATCAGGATGTTGGTCTTCCTCAATATTTTCCTTCCTATACCAAGCTGTCCTTCCTGTATTGTAACAAGGTTCCTATACTAGAATGTTGTTCCTATACCAGAGCGAAGCTTCTATACTGGAAGTACATATATTGGGCCCTTACTAAAGATCTTGACCTGCATACAAGAGCTCTGATCCATTGCTTGGAATGTCAATTCTTGTACTAGAATAGAGGTTTCTGTACTAGGAAACCAGAGTTCCTATACTTGGTTGCCAAATCATTTGCAAGGAATAAAAGCATGTTAACTAAGAAAACAAATGCAAGGTGAAAAAAAACTATAAAGTGAACCTCTATAAGAAAAATGAATCATTAACTAATCACATGCTCGGAAATGAAAGGTGCTTTCACAACCAAAGGAAATTTCTATTGAAATAACAAACCATTTTACTTGAAAACTACTTTGACCCAAACACCAACAAGCTCTTTCCTGAGATGACTCTTCATTAAGTAAATTAGATCTGTGCCCTTATACAAACAATTGTTTTAACTCAAGGAATCCTTATGATAAATTCAATATTAAGTCCAGCAACGAGTGTGATGAGCCTCATCAATGGGTAATTATATGGGCCTTAATTCACCTCCTAGCTTAGTCAAACCAACTTTTCTCACAACTTATTACATTTTTTTTATTATGTTTTGTTTATCAGATGAGTTAGAGTTGGATATTATGCCTAGTGGACTAATATGCATTGAATGCAAGATTGAAAGAGAAAATCAATGAATTTTGGCAAATACTAAGGTTAAAACTCGAATGGGACAAGGGAGAGGGATTGTAGGAGGTAAATCCTACTCATTTACTTCTCCCCCATTCAAATATTCCTTCATCTATCACACCCGCTCGGAGTGCAAGTAGCCAACCCATGAGGATTAGAAGGCAACCCAGCAAGTGAGAGACAAAGAGTTAGTTTATCTCGAGTTCGGGAACCAAGCCTCCCTAATTTTAAGGAAGTTGTTGGGGACTTCAATTGTATAAGTAGAAAGGCCTAGATCCTCATTATGATTCAATTTTTTTTTGTAAAACTCTAAGCTATTTTCGAGCTCCAGACTTGTGAAAGTTTTATTGATGTAATTTTCTATTTTGGTAATAAGAATGAGTTTTGTTTTGAGCTAGCACTGAGTTAACTTAGAGAGCTCAAGCTCTTGGGTTAGGGCCCAACCCTAGAAACCAAGGCTCATCTTTCTTGTATTTTATGTTTAGATTAGTCTCATAGCTTCATTGTTAATTTTATTTTAGATGTGTTTTCATTGCAAGTAGTGTAGATTGGATTTGTCGTCTATTAGTTTATTCCCATTTGTGCCTTACTTCAGTAGAAGGTTAGCAGGGATGAAAGTAGTACCACAAGGTTGTTAGTGGGTGTCTTGGCCTCATTTCCTTCCTTTGGGATCATGATTTGAGGAAGGGAACCTCATGTAGCCCCAAAAACACATATTTCTATTTCTTGCATAAGCTTTAAAGTTTATTGTATTTAAGTTAGCATTTGATCAATTTTGAAAAGTAGGATTTCATTTCAATCTCTTCTATATTCACTCTTGCAGTAGATCTCATCCATTCTTTCATTCCTTTCAGAAAATTTCCTCATGCATAATGTAGGCAGTTAGTTCATTAATTCTGTTTTTCTAGCTTATGAGAACTTCCTATTTCAAGAGTAGCACCCTATGTTTTCACGCCGAGAATTTTTCGCAAATGAAGAACTATTGCCTCTTGTTTACATAGCTTTTTGGGAATTATACATGTTTTATGCAGAGCAGGTGCTTCAGGAGGAGAAAAATACTTCATAACCAGCAACCACCTTCCACTCCATCCACCAGAGTCATTCCTTGTTTTCACCATTGCCTTCACTAGTTTTCATCATTTTTCATAGAAATCCTTCCAAGCACATTGAGTGAATCCAACCACCCTCTATCTTTGTTGTTGACTTCTGAGTGATCCTATACCTTTCCTCACTTCATTTCACCTATCTACCACCTTCCCTAAGCCTTCCATCACCTCCAACAACTTCCATTTTTCTCTCGGTTGTATCTTGTAGGTTTACAGGGAATCCTGTAGGTTTCTAGTACATCCTGTAGGTTTTCTTGAAATGGCATGTTTTGAGGCTGAATTGAGGGAAACCCTCTAGGAAGTCACCAAAATCCTCCCAAGGGTCTTCCACACCATCCAACCATCTCCTAACCCTTCCAGCCATCCTCCAACATCCTTAATCCACCTGCCACATCACTAAAAGAAATTAGTTTGCATACTTGATTTTGCATGAAAAGACAAAAAGACAAAGACAGATTTATTTCCATCCCTTTACTTGCACATTAGTGATGATTGATGCTTCTTAATTCCATGCTTAGATAGTAGCATTTGGTTCATGTTGATTTAGAATTATTGCAAAGCACAGTTTCTTGGCAATTAATTAGGAAATGGTGTGATTTAGCATTGAATTTCAGTCTTTTCCATTATTGCAGTAGAGTAGCTTGTTAGAAAATTATAAATTACAGAGCAATGGAACATAGAGAATATAGCATAAATATAAAAACAGAAAATGCATAAAACCAAAGAGACATAGATATACGTGGTTCACACAGTTTGGGCTACATCCTCCCCAAACAGCTAGTCCTTCCTTTTTATTATCCAAAAAAATGAAGAGACACAACCTACAGTAGATTCGCTGAAATATCCTCTTTTTTCTCTCACATTCTTGCCTCTATGTTTCTTGCTTGGAGAATACACATCTATATCATAGCCTCAAAACAATGCCCTCATACAAAGAGCCGAGTTGCCTTCTAGGGCAATAAACCCTAAACTAAACATAAGTTCTACCGTCAGATCATCCGCCTAATGAAAGGCCCAGATTGACTAGAAATTACTATACTTTTACAAGGCAATTTTACAACTGTTTTTAGCTTCGAGGGCGCTGCCCCCGAAACCCCAGCCGAGGGACCACTGGCCTCCGAACCCCCTAGCTGGGGGGGATTGCCCCCCCCCGAACCCCCGCGGGGGGGACAAATCCCCCCTGCGTGGAGGGGTGTACAAACTTCCTGGGGTATACATCCAGCTGAAACAAAGACCTCTAAATAATCATGCTCCACACCCAACATAACTCTCCCTTAGAGCAGATTTCCCTTTCTTCCATCAAGAAACCAAGCTTCCTCTAATTCCATAGAAGTCTGGCTTGAAAAACCCAGTGGTCTCTCGCCAGCTAAACCATGACAAAAGGCAGAACCATCACTTTTACTTTTGTATACAACACTGACACCTCCAAGTTTTTACGGACCCTGGGTTGACAAAGTAAAGCCGGTAGCCTAGGAGTTGCATCATTCTTGCTGCAATACTGGCACTCATCAGAGTGCAGGTACAAATCCAAGTAATGCAACAATGTTTTAGTGAAATCTTATTGACATTAATCAAATCTAAATATGAACTTGAATATTAGAATATGCTTCACTAAAAAGCCAAACACTATTGACAAAAGAATAATAGACCTGCAGAAATAAGAATGACTGGTTGCAATGAATAAAGGAAACTTTCAACTTGCTGGAATGAAAACACACTGGTACAGGAAGCTAGATGTACATTTACTTTGTAAAGAAAAGGGCAGCACACATTTGTAGGAAAGAATGGAAGGAAATAAAAGTAATTGCAATTGAACCACGCACACACCTAGATCCAGATCACACAACTTACAAGAATTTAAAGTTCATAAGCTATAAAAGAATCCAAACATGATCTTCTTCACTAACCTTGCATGAAAATAAATCTAACACACCTTTAATGAAGGGATAATGAGTTGGGTTGGTTGGGCCCTAGCCAAACAACTTGATTCCCTATAATGAAATAGGAAACTTCAAGCGCTCAAATGGAGCATCACACCGATATCAAGACAAATAACTTCACAACTGGCATGTTCCTGTGTATTAAGTTTCAAAAAGAGAAAATACACATTGTGGATCCCCGATCCAGCCCAGAAATGGTGATACTCAGAAATTACAGTTGGTAGCAAAAGTTTGACACACATTCGCTCTTTAACATCTATGGAGAAACCCTATTAAATGCATTCTTCGACTCTTGGCTGCAACAAAAATATAACATGATATATTAAGCCTTTCGGTTGTTCGCAAAAAGTCTAAACAAGGGTTTTGCCGCTGAAGTCCAGCCTTCTTCTCTAAACGCTGAGCCCAACAAGGAAACTAATCTCTTAGACAAGAAATTTGTGCGATCTACTAAGCTATCCTATCCATAAGCGGTAAGTCAAACAAAAATTGACAACTGCCTCAAAAGTGCAGGAACACTGACCAGTACAAGCACAATTCCTGCACCAACCCAATCTTTCACATAGATTAACATTTTGGTTCCATCAAATTACATAGGAAAGGAATATATTAGTTGCAAGGACATTTTAAGATATAAAACCTGTAAATTTAATGATTAAGTACATATATAACCTTTGAATATGAAAAACATAAGAGGAGTGTAGGAATGTGTGCAATTGGGAAAAAGTACAGGAATAGATAGGCCTTCAAGGTTAAAATAGGAGTTAAGGTGGTGTGTTTGGGATAGGATACAGACCAAAAAGTAGGACAATTCTAGCCACCAACATGCTCCCATACCTATCCTGTTGTGTGTCCTCACACAACCTTACCCTTACCTCTACAAAAAAACACATGGAAACCCTCCTTTAGTCCTATATCTATATTCTAATTCCTGTCTTCAACATCCTTTGATTCTTAGTTCAAGCCTTCTTGACTTGTTTGACTAATTTCCTAAGTCAACCATAGCATTTCAAAGCTTGGAACTTCCACACTCTTTCTGGTCGCTTTCGTTCTTATACTTCTGTTGGCTTAGGGGGTCCTAACCCAGGTTCAGAGTTATTTGCACCAACCAACAAAACCCTACACTACTGACCCTTTCGCCAACAACCCATGTAGCACAAGCTGCAATCTCACCCGAAGCAGTATGGGGGGATGCTAGAACCAAGTTTCTGCATCGACTAGTGTGATGTCTTTCAGTGCCTTAGATCTACCTTCGCGTAGATCGGTAGACTCCTAGGGATCGTTACTGTAAACTCTGTTAAAATGACCTTCAAACCTTTGCGAAGGTCCATGATTAGTCCTTGTGGAGCTTTAGCAGTCAATCTACCTACTTACGCGCATCAGAAATCAATCCTAAATTGGGGTTCACGCAGATCTACTTAAGTCATTAGTAATCATAAGAGAAATCACCAGAGTTTTTGTGAAAGTGTTAAACATGCATTGCATACATTATTAAGACTTATTCAAGATAATCACGTAACATTCAATCACATTTCATAAAAACAAGTCATTCATCAGCGACATATAACATAAATAGACATGAACATAAATACTCAACAAACCTTCAAAAACTTGTCTTTATTGATCTCAATTCACACATTACAGACTCAAACTGCCCTGTGCACACAACTGCAGGGGTCTGCGCACTCAGATGCAGACTCGACCTTGGCCTTCGCACACTCAGCTGCAAAGCCTTTCTTTCTCTATCTAAGCGCAGGAAGCAGAGCCTTCCTACCCTAGCTCCTGCCCAAGGCTCTTTAATCAACCCAATCTTCTATCACAGTTCTATCTAGTTACTTCTTCATTTTGCTAAGACTCACTATTTATAGACTTTTTTCATACAACTCCACAATCCGGGGACCATGGGTGAATCTCAAAAACCGACTCAAAACTTATCCAAAACAAGGGGCTAAGCCCATTTGACTTTTATTCAACTATGCGCTCCACATCCACAAATCACAGAGACTTTACATCATTTACAAAATTGTACCAAAATTTGGGTCATCTTAACTCCAAACTAACCCAGGGGACCCCATCCCAATAGGAAGTGAGTAAGTAGGCCATTTCCAAAGTGTTGAAGTCTTGGAAGGCACCTCGAGGTAACTCGATGTACCATTTTGTGTCAGCACCCATCAAGATTTGATGGAAAAGATGTAGACGAATGGAATCATTAACCCAAGAGTTGGATCAACACCATAAATAGTAAGTCATAACGTGGGCCTGGGGATCTTCTCTAGAATTTCCTTCAAATTTTGGACAATCGCTAGGAATCTTAGTAGGAACCGAAAGCATTTACGACAAATGGAGTATTGGATCATTTGTGAGTCTTGACACATTCGATAGTTCCAACATTGCTATAAAAGGAAATTGTGGATTAAAAGGCATGGGGGGCATTTGATAAGACCCAACTTGTGGATTCCAACCTTTTTGGCATTGGTTCTGCCCCCAAAACGGCAGATTTTGACTATGAGTTTGATATTTCCCCCACAGAGAGGTAGTCTGACCATACAAAGGTGGATTTTGTCCCCACAAAGGTTGGTTTTGACTAGAGTGAGGTTGATAGTCACCCAACATAGGCCGTTGAGAACCATAAGGTGGATAAACAACTTGTGAAGAGTAGGGATTATAATTGTTGACCCTATTGCTGCAGGAGTTGACCTTGTTGCTATAAGGGATGGCCTTGTTGGTACATGGGTTGGTTTTATTGGTACAAGGGATAACCTTACTACTGCAATGGATTTTGATAAGGACCTTTTTACACATAAGGTCCTTGTTGTACATGATTTTGCTATTGTTGGAAAGTTCCTTGTGGAATTTGTGGGTTTCAGGTTGGTACTGATAGGTTCCAGTTTGAAATTGATTAGATGTCCCAAATGAGGGATTCGAACCAGACTATATTTGGGGTCCTGCTTGTTAATGAAAAGGTAGATTTTGAGGGATGGCGGAAACGAGGGTTTCTGAGTAACTGTTACAGTTCTAGAACTGGAAGTGAACAGATCATGGATAGCAGCACTGTTAAGAAGGGGACAAAGGCTGACTGTCCAGATGGGTGCAGAGGGGTCCATTGGGACCCCCACCTATAAACAAGTAATCATGCAGAAACAAAAACAACAAGCAAAGGAGGGAGTCAGAATCCCCGGAAATGACAGGCTCAAGCAGAGCGGCGGGAAAAACAAGGAGAAAACACCGGTGGAAGAAAAGGAACCAAACAGTAATGCAATAAACAAAGGCCAAGAAGAGGAGGGTCGGGAAGACAATGAAGCCAAAAACGCTTCAGGACAAAATCTGACAGGAAACAGGTTAAAATGACAAGAAGCAAACGGGGAGCCCAAGGACAGCAGGCGGTTGAACAAAGAGGAGGAAGGGGACACAAGCTCAAACCCCAACAAAGACTCAACAGCAAACGGTATATGTAAACCAAGGAAGGCTGACAGTCTTAGGGTTGTAATAAGGGATCCAGAAATGCAAGCCTACAGAGAGCACATGACAGAACATGCAGTCATTTGCAAGTTCATGGGAATGTGGCCAACTGAAAGAGCCTTGTGTCAGTGGATTAGACAGCATTGGAAGCCTAGAGGAGATGTCAAACTGCATTTGGGAGCCAAAGGTTTCTTCACAGTTGTGTTCACTAACCTGGAAGACAAGGACAGAATCTTCGACGGAGGCCCCTATTTCATGGCCTCAGCTGGTTTATACATACGACCATGGAAACCGAATTTTGCTCCGGAGAAGGAATCCTTTACTCAGGTTCCAGTGTGGATTCGCTTGTTTTCTCTCCCGATAGACTATTGGGGTTTGAATGCTCTAAAGCAAATTGGAGACCAGTTGGGGACTTTTGTTAAAGCCTTAGAGGCAACATTGTAGAAGAAATACACTTCCTACGCAAGAATATGCATGGAGATGGATGTATCAGGGGCATTGTATGAGGGATTATGGCTCGAATACAGAGATGAGGATTACTTTCAGGCAATAGACTATGAGCAGATCCTGTTTCGCTGCCGGAAATGTCATGAACACGGACATCTCATAAGGGAATGCCCTATGAACAAGAAGGAGGAGGACATGAAAACAGAACCAGCAAACAAAGGCAAAGATAACTTTATAACCCCGAAGTCAAGGCAAAGAGCCAACAGAAGAAGGGCTCATAGAACAGGAGTAGAAAGAAACAACAACAGCAACACTTTTGAGATCTTGGATCTGGAGACAGACTCAGAGGAATCACAAAAATCTAAAGCAGCTGTTAAGGAGCCAAGAGACAAGGAGGAACGTACCAGGAGAGAAGAGGAAGAGAACAACAACAACAACGAAGTCCAAATGGGGGAGCTACCAGAAGATCTGGAGGAGGACACAGATATGATGACAAGTGATGGAGGAAGCGAGGACATGGAGTTGGAGGAAGTTTTAGCCCGGGAAGGGATGAATCTACTGGCCATAGTGGAGAATTGGAAAAATCAAGGTATAGAAATGGTACCAGAAGAAGAAATAAAAAAAATCAGTGATCTGTTTACAGCAAGACAGAAAGCAGCTCTAGAAAGACAACATAGAAAGCTAGGCATAGCAAGAGGTAATAGTCTCCACCCGAAGAGTCTTCTTTGGAACTCCTCAAGCTCACGGCAAAAGAAGAAAAGGGGCAGAAAAACAAGCAATGAGGTTCTGCAGGAGCTCGGCATGATAATGATCAACTCAGGAAAAATGAAGGCTCTGAGCGCCTTCCCGTCCTTTCAATAACCCCTTAAGTTTCTCATGAAGATCATTTCTTGGAATGGAAGAGGGCTAAACAGCCAAGCAAAGCACAGAATGCTGAAACGCAAATTCCAGAAATATAGACCGGAAATCATGTTCTTACAAGAAACAAAATGCAATGGATCCAACATGACAAGGTTAACCAAGAAGATAGGTAGGCACATGAATTATCTAGAAGTTGAAAGTCAGGGCAGAGAAGGAGGACTGGCAACCCTATGGGACACAAGAGCACTTCAAATATTATCTGCAGAAGCGAACAAGCACTTCATCACTGTGGAAGCTCAACCCACAGGTAATTCTGAATCTTTTTTATGTGTAAATGTATATGGACCTCAGAAGATAGAGGAAAAAATCAATTTCCTGAATTCTTTAAATAGGCTTATTAGCAGGCACCCAATGTCCAAATGTATTTTGGGGGGTGATTTTAATATGATAACAACCCTTCTAGAGAAGAAAGGGGGTCTTAGGAAACTCAATAGGGATGCAGAGCATTTCATTAGTTTCATTGAGAATGCTAAATTAGTTGATATTTACACCAAGAGTGGCAATTTCACTTGGAACAATAGAAGAGGGGGGAATAGAATGATAGCCTCTCGCTTGGACAGGTTTTTGGTTTCCGAGAGCATCTTAATGGATGGTATCCTTGTAGAGTCAGATATCCTTCCCAGTGGAGGGTCGGACCACTGGCCAATATTGCTTATAGCGGATGTTCATGGCACAACAAGGAATAAACCCTTTAGATTTGAAAAATTTTGGTTGGATCATCCTAGCTTCCTTAAGATGGTTGAAAAATGGTGGTCAGAACCTTGGGAGGGCGAAGGCTCTAAGATGTTCAATTTGCAGAAGAAATTAAGACTTACAAAGGATAAGATAAAAGAGTGGAATAAAACAGTTTTTGGGGACATTTTCAAGGAAAAAACCTCTATAGAAAATCAGCTGGAACAAATTCACAGAGAATGGGCAACAGGACAAAGCAGTGAGGAATCCATCGAACAGGAAAAGACTCTAACTCAACAGTGGCACAGTCGATGTAGGCAAGAGGAAATCTTATGGAGGCAAAAATCAAGGATTCAGTGGCTAAAGGAGGGAGAGCAGAATACTAAATTTTTTCACAGATCTGCTCTAGATTACAGAAGTTAAAACAAAATTCTTGAGATGAGAAATGAAGACGGGGAGTCAGTTAAGAACCACCATGACATATCAAAGTTGCTGACAGCTCACTTCAGAGCCATAGCACAGGAACCGCAGTCAAACAGAGGAGAAGCCATTAGGGAACTTCTAAAAGCCATTCCTAAAGTTGTAACCTCTAAGCAAAACTGGGCCCTGAATAGGGAAATCACTTTGGAAGAGGTAGAGGAAGCTGTAAGAAGCATGCCAAACGATAAAGCCCCTGGGCCAGATAGGTTCACAATCAATTTTTACAAGGCCTGCTGGAACATTATGAAGCAGGATATCTGGGAGGTCGTAGAGGACTCCAGGCGTTCTGGAACCATTCTCAAATCCATTAATTCGACCTTCATAGCACTAATTCCAAAGGTCGAGGAAGCTAATACACCTGAAAAGTTCAGACCTATCGCTCTTTGTAATGTTATATATAAAATAATTTCAAAAGTTATTGCCAATAGGCTGAAGCCCATTCTCCCAGGGATCATCTCGGAAGAGCAATCAGGTTATGTAGAGGGAAGGCAGATATTAGACAACATAATCCTTGCTCAAGAAATGATCCACACTCTACATTCAGGGAAGAAAGCAGGGATGCTAATGCAACTGGATTTATCAAAAGCTTATGACAAAGTGAGCTGGAAATACCTCGAAGCAATTCTGAATGCTTTCGGTTTCAACAGGCATTGGGTTAATTGGGTCTTGGCCCTCATCAAATCTGCGAGGTTCTCGATCTTAGTCAATGGGGCCCCATCTGAACCATTCTCACCTTCGCGAGGAATAAGACAGGGCGATCCTTTATCCCCTTTCCTATTCGTTATCCTCATGGAGGGTCTCAGCAGAACTATAGCCAAGAAGAAAGCTGAAGGGGCAATTAAAGGTCTTCAACCAATCCCAACTATCCCTGCTACCACTCATCAACAGTTCGTGGACGACACTATGTTACATGGCAGCCCCACAGTGAAAGAGGCCTTGGCATTCAAGGACATCTTAGATCTCTTTAGCAGAGCCTCAGGGATGGAAATCAACTTCTCCAAATCTACGATCTTTTTTTTCAACACTCATCGTGCTATTCAAGCTCACCTCTCTCATCTTCTAGGCTTCCGAATAGGAAGTTTACCTTCGAGATATTTAGGAGCTCCCCTTACTCTGAGACCATGGCAGAAAGTGCACTGGGAAAAGATCATAGCCAATATGGAAAACAGATGCAAACACTGGACACACAGGGCGCTAAACTTTGCAGGAAGATTAATCCTCACAAAGGCTGTGTTACAGTCCATACTGCAGTACTTATTATCCATGCTACCGGCCCCCAAAGGGATTCTTCAACAAATCAAAGCGATACAGAGATCCTTTTTATGGAGTGGGAATGGGGACAAGAGAAAATGGGAGTTAGTAGCCTGGAGCAAATTATGCAAGCCGAAATATTTGGGGGGACTAAACCTTGTGGATCCGCGGTGACCAACATAGCCTGTGGAGCAAAGCTATGGTGGAGATGGATTAAAGAGCCCAATCTGCCATGGGCTAGACATTGGAAACACAAATACCTCCCTAACTACAATCATCAGGATCTCATAAGATTGCAGGAGGTTCCAGAGGGCTCACCCATATGGAATCTTGCAAGACACAACCGTAGCCTAGTACAGGAAAATAATTTTTGGGAAATACGCAATGGCAGGCTAGCCCTGTTTTGAGAAGATGCATGGAACTTCCCCAAACTAGAAACCCTAGAGTTAGCACATTTCAAACAGTTCAGCCAGCTTGAAGGTAGAAGCAGAGTCTGCCATTACTGGGACTTGAGCAACAGAGATGCAGACTGGAGAGAATGGACACACCTAACCGCTGATAACAACATTGAGGGAGATGAAAGCATAAAACAACTCAACAGTCAGATTTGCAAGAGAAGGATAAGGAAAATAGAGGAAGAGGATCAGCTCAGATGGGGTATGACAGGTAATGGGAATTTCTCTTTGAAAGAGGCGAGGGAACTATTAGTAAAGGCAGGACAGGAGGAAGCAATGCCCTGGTGCAACAAAGTGTGGGACAGCGTATTTTGGCCGAAAATTAAGACCTTTTTATGGCTACTAATGTGGAACAAAACCCTGACATGGGACAAGCTACGAAGAAAAGGGTTCGCAGGGCCTTCCAGATGCCCGATGTGTTCAGGTGAAGAAGAAACCATAAACCACCTATTTAATTCGTGTGACTGGGCAAACCATCTATGGAACTGGATGGAGGGAATCATGCGGAAATCAGACCGAGACCAAGAGTCCATCCAAAACACGATTTTAAACTGGCAAATCAATTTTTCCAAAAACCAGAGAGTCAATAATATATGGAAAGCCATGCCAGGCTTTGTATTATGGACAATATGGAAAGAGCGCAATAGGAGGGTATTTCAGGATGAAAACAGGAGCATTGAGCATTCAAAAGCAACAATTCTTACAAATATTAAAGAATTGATTCAGACAAAGTGCAAGACAGACCCCAACGAAAAGCCTTCGGATCGAGACTTACAAATCTTGAAGTGCTTTCAACTGGAAATCAACCACAGCTTCGCAGCGCCGAGACACCAGCAACAACCAAACTCGGAGGCTGATAGATGGACTTGTCCGCCAGCGGGAGGTTTGAAGCTAAATTTTGATGGTGCCTCTAGAGGCAACCCCGGGAAAGCTGGCATTGGAGGTGTTATCAGAGATCAGAATGGAGAAATTGTGCATATATACTGCAGAGAGTTGGGGGAAGGCACGAACAATGAGATGGAGTTCGCGGCGTTAGAACAAGGATTGAAAATTCTAAGGAATCTACCGACAGGCAATGCAGTGGTAGAAGGCGATTCATCCCTGGTTATCTCGGTCGCAAAGAGAATTCAAGGAGGCACTCAGGCATGCAAAGCCACGAGACACTGGAGGCTCGCCAAGGTGATGGAGAACATTGCAAAATTAATCGGCGAAATGAAAGGTTTAGTCTTTCAATCGGTCAGGCGTAAGGCAAACGGGCTAGCCGATTACTTGGCAAACTATAGTATTGACAACCAAGACAGGAGCTGGGACACGTGTTGGCAGCAAGTGGACTGTCCTCACCTTAAGGAAAGATGCCAACAGCTGGCAAGAGAGGACGTGGGCGACTTAAACTGGGCTTAACCAGAAAGCGGCAGACTATATCGGCCCTCATGATGAAATACTCAGGAGATGATATGAGTAGCGAAGGTTGGCACAAATCGAAAGGACAAGCCAGGCATATGCATTTATGGCAACAAAGGGTGCACAGAAAGCACATCTTCAAGTGGATATTTAGAAGGGACTACTGCAGTTTCCCCCTCGGCAGGATCGACATTTGGCACGAGTTTACTCATCAAGGGATAAGCAACATTTATTTGTATAGCAGGCGACATCACGCAGCTTTTACGAACACCCACAGGAACTATGATAGCAGTACTACCACAATGTTTCGAGAGGCAAGGAACAGCATGGGAAACCTCATGGCGAAGAGTTATTTAACCAACTGCTGGAGCAACGTTTCATTCACTTCTTCTAAAGGCATTTCTGTGGGTTGCAATAGTTCTCGAGTCCGAGCTGCGATTCAAGCGACGGGTAACAGGGAAGATATGGATACTGGGAACTGCTGAAGCATCAGCGCAAACCAGGAGCTCCGGGCTGCAAGGAGCGCATATGAAACGCGAACAACTACTAGAAACAAACGAAGAATTGAGGAGATGGAGGCTGAGGTAAAGGTGGAGGAATAGCCGCGCAATGAGGAGGAAATCGCAAGGGAGGCATATTGGTTGATTGACCCAGGCACTGCATCCAAGCGGGCCACCCAATTCATGCGTACACAGGTAGAAAGCTGGCGGGTCAAGACCCTTTTGGCGAAAGCTCTAGATTCTATGGAAGCTGGGAACCAGAAGTCTCAAGGGGAAAACCATATATCTGAAGCCCAACTAAATAGTCTGCTGGAGATTTGCGGAGCGTTGGATGATAAAATTTCAGCTGTGTATGATAAGGTGGAAACGGTCAATAAGAAATTAACTCTGCTTATCCAAATTCTCCGGAAGACCATATGTCCGGATCCACCGAGCTCTGACAGCAAGCAGCAAGCACCGCCGAAGGAACTCAACAACTACCAATCCATGCTGGAAAGAGTGGACAGGCATGTCCTGGAACAAGGTTTGAACATTGCAAGCAGATATGGAATGCCCGGCAGTGAATCGGGTTTATTGGTGCCATCTCTTCGGCCTTGTCTACTGTCATGTCTGTGCCATCTCTCTGGCTTTGTCTGTTGTCTGTTTCTGTAGGCCTTTATGGCTTTTGTCTGATGTCTGTCTAAGGTCTTGAACTGTAATTTTGTCTCATCCTGATAGTGCACCAGTTACAGTGATGCAGTTCAAGGTTTATCTTTGTTATAGATATGCGTAGAAGATAAAGGGATAAGGCCACCCTGCGCGGTGTGTGGATAGCTTTTGAAATATCATAGTTTCTGGTTGTCTTAGGGCCGGAGTCTTGTGTCTTTGGATCTGTCTTCATCAAGTCTCGATCTGCATCTGCAGATTTTTTGTACAATATTTTTGTTTCATAATTTATCTTTCTGACTTACACAAAAAAAGAAAAGGTAGATTTTGAGGTTGTTGTGAGCCATATGGAAGTTACAATTGTTGGTAGGGTATTTGGACCAAAAGAGGCTGTTGAGACAGGATTTGGCCTGATCCATATGGAATAGATGATCCACTAGGATAAGCCATAGTGCCAACATTTTGATTAATTTTGATAGCGTGAGTTTGAGATCCATTCACATAAGTTCCACACGAAATAGGTTGTACATATGGAGGCGATGGTTGTTTCCCCCCATGCAGTGGGATAGGTGGTGGCACATATTGTCCACTTAATGGAGAACCTGAGGAACCTATAGGGACATTAATTGTGCCAACTGTAACTGTCGGTTGTACAAGAACTACGGAAACTATAGTCTGTATAGGAATTTGAGAGGCCACGCTTGAAACAAATGGACCAGAAGTAGGCATAGTTCCCGACGACCAAATAGGATTATGATAAGTGAAGATGCACTTGGAGTACCTAAAACCAGTTGAGCCAAATAAGTGTAACCTAGTCGAAACAAAGTTTCACCACTTTCAGGGAGTTGTGGAGGTGGCACACTTCCCACATATGGAAATCCTTCAAGTGTAAAGTTATATT
This sequence comes from Pinus tabuliformis, assembly GCA_031772625.1. Lineage (NCBI taxonomy): Eukaryota > Viridiplantae > Streptophyta > Pinopsida > Pinales > Pinaceae > Pinus > Pinus tabuliformis. Next base: position 2,002,653,105 of record CM062819.1, on the reverse strand, counting down.
CAGAATCACCAGCAACACCAGGAGTGTGAGTGGCTGAGACTTCTGAAGGAGGATCTCGAGGAGAGGTTGGAAATTCACCTTTTAATGCCATGGGTGGAAATAATTGGCAAGGGGGAATCTGGGATGATCTAGGAGAAGGCTCCAAAGGTACACTAGGATTATCAAATGGACTACATGGTCATTGAGGAGATATGACCAATGGATCAAAAAGAAAATTCGAAGGGAATAATAAATACCTCTGCAGAACCTCAAGAGTTTCTAGGTCAGATTCCTGAGATGATTAGTCTCGAGGTGGAGGATGAGAAGTAAGGGGTTAAATACTCGAGATAATTCGAATTTCAAAAACTTGGGCTTCAAGTGACTGTGAAATCTCAGGATGGACTCCTTATGATGACCATTCAATGTCAGATGATGAAGGGAATATGTAAGGTGAACCTAGTGGTTCAACCATGATGACCTTCTCTCTAAAAAAAAAGGAGGTGGTTGATTTAACCTTACAATTAAAATTTACTATTAATTAGGCAATGTGATGCCAAGGATAACTGCATAGGTAAGTCATGTTATCGTAGGCACTTTTATTTTAGAACTTAAAAACAAGAAATAAATAAAAAAGGTGTACTAGGAAAGAGGGTTTACCAAGTACCTGTGAACCGCTATATACACCTTAGCCGAAACCAAGGACTTAACATATGACGATCGATATCCCCGTATGTTGTGTTCAGTGTATCACATTTACAAGGTGACTAACTCGGTTATCTATGGCTAAATGATGCAAACCTAGTGGGTTCTCCCAGAATATACGCAACAATACGGGGAGCACAAGTCTATCTTAGTGTTGTCTAATGCATAACCATTCAATGATATCATTCCCATATACTTTCCATACTGGAGTGCCTTCGATATACCCGAGAGCACTGGAGAACCTCATATATACTTCCATACATGGAACGTGATTTCCCCCTCGGGATTTAATGTAGGCAATTAACGACAATTGCTAGGTTTATAGATGACAGAACATGTCTCTAGCCTAGACCTCTAAATGTTTACATTAAGTTCCAAATTCTCCTTAGGTTAATTGAGTAAATTTTAATGTTGTTCTTGAATTAGTTTCAATTTTTGGCTCAAACAGTGTCACCTAAATCCTAAAATGCAACTATATGAGAAAATGAAACTTTTCACTTCAATGAAAGCTAAACTAACAAGGGAATATAATTCAGTCAATTAATGCATCAAACAAGAGAATGCGTCGAAGAACATGCCTCTGCTAACGTTTCTTTCCAAATTCAATATGCAAAAGCAAAAACTAAACTTAACTTTCACTGTCCAATATGCAATCTATCAAAAGCAAAATGATGTTTACTTCACTAAGATTCACTATATAAAAATGATGTTCTCTTTGATTTTTTCGATGCTCTAATGCAATTAAGATTCAACTAAAGCAAAAAAATGAGATTTCAAATCAAATGCTCCTAATGCAAATGATGCACCAATCAAAGCAACACCAAATCAAATCCAAAAGCACTTAATGAAAATGTCTTTCACTTTTCTCTTTTGAATAGATAAACAAATGCACTCTTTTCAATTTGTAAACTACGCATGTAATCTATGCTTGATAAATAACAAATATGAATCTCAAATTCCAGATGACCTAACACAATTGAAAATCAACATTGTAAAAGACAAACCGAACCTAATGCAAACCAATGTTTTGAATGATTTTAATAGATAACCAGATCTAAACAATCAGTAAACCACAAACTTAGTGACACTTACAAGAGGAAAGTAACAATAAAATGACCTATAAGCCCTCAAATCAATCTAATTTCACTCAAACACTTGAAATCTCAAAAAGACAAGAATGCTCTAATCAAATTAGATAATCAAACAAAACATCAATAAATCCAATCACACAGGACAAAAGAAAAGACCTCAGGGGCTCAGACACACTAGATTTTGACAGAGAAACCCTAAATTTTTGCCAATCTTTGAGATCAACGCGACTATAATGGCCAAACTTGTGCTGAATATGGGATCAATGCAATTGTTTTAAAGGAAAACGCGGTGGTAGCATGATTGTCAAAGAAAAAACACACTAGGCAAGGAATAAGGCAAAAAATAAAAAGGATTTCAACAAACACTCCAGACTTGACACTCTAAGGTAGTAATCAGTGATTGTGATGATGATGATGATGGTGGTTAACATCCACTAAGACCAAATTGGTCTATCGGACCTATAATTTTTTTTAAATTTTTAATTATCTAGCTCCTCGTCTTTCTTGGTGAGATTGGTGCTGTAGCTTTCTTTTTTTTCTCTACGGTCTTCCAACTTCCTTTATCTTGCATCTCCTTCATCTCTTCTAGTTCTTGGGACATTGGTAGCTTATCTTCGCGATCTATTGTGTTCGTCCTTTTGAAGATAGTCGGAGAAGAAGTTTGGTCTAGGAGATTTGCTTTGCTATTAAATGAAGATTTATTTTGTGCGGTATTCAAATCCTCATAACTATTGATTTGTTGGGCGAGGCTTTCTCCCTGCTTGTCTTGAGAGTTGTTTCTTTCTCGCCCGATTTCTTGTGATTCAGATTTTTCTCTATAGTATTCTTCTTTGATGACAGTGTAGTGTTCTTTTTGTGCTCCTTACCACCATGTAGATCTGTGGTGGTTTTTCCTAGCAGAATTTTTTTGGGAGGCTTTTGGGCAATTTTTGGCTAGATGGCCTGTCTCGAAGCAGGATCGACATCTGAAGAGGACACTTTCATAATCGAGTTTCTGGTTCCACACATAGTCTTTACTTGTTAGGTTTATTTCAGCTGGGAATCCGGCGCTGAAGTCCATTTCCACACAGATGCGTGCATAGGTGGTTCTGGCATATTCCTCTGTTTCTGGGCACCTACAATAAAATTTCCCAATTGCATTTCCAATGGCTTTTAGCGAGGAGAGATTCCAGAGATGCAAGGGTAGTCTTGGAAATCTCACCCAAACTGGTGCTAAGGTTATGACTTCTGTAGAGAGATCAAATAATTGGTTCCATGGCTTCATGAATAGGCCTGATTTTTCCCAAAACCAAGGGTCGGAATCTAGAATACATTGCCTGCTTTCAAGATTTTCAAAATCTACTATAAAGAAACCCCTAGTATAGGGGTAGATATTAATTTCATCAGAAATGACAGCCTTCCATACATCTGAGATCCAATTGTGGAGCGCTGTCAGCCGTGGCCAAAAACCATTGAACCGGTAGATTAGGGCACTTTCGAAAAACTTCAAAGCCTCATCAAGAGAGGCCTGGACCACCTAGACAGTGGGAGTTGGGGCTTCACTGACGATATGGGCAGGGGCTTGCCCTCCAGAAGCAGATGAGCCAGCAGCTATTTTCGCGAAGCTGGGAGCCATATTTTATTTTCCCGTAGAACCCAGCCGTAGAGAAATAAGGCAGAAGATAAAATTAGATCTAGATCTAGCCACAGAAGAAAACCTAGCCGCCTAGATCTAGATCTAGCCACAGAAGATTAGATCTAAAACCCAAAATGTGCAAACAGACTTATTCACTCAAAATTTTTAGATGCCGGTGACTAACCAGATCTCACCTAAACAGTGAGTACGGATCGGAATTATTAAAACTGTGAGAGAAGAACCTCTTTAGGATTTTAATCCATGTTACCTCCCACGCTACTGCCGGCAACTTAACTTGATCTTATGCACTCAAAATTAGCGGCTTTCTGTCTTGCTTTCGTGTACCTCAAAATCAGGCACCTTTTCAAAGCCTTCCATCCACAGAAAAAGTTTCACCGAATCACCATTCAACGCATTGCTTCCGATCAGAGCTAGGTACAGCTCAACTCATACTCCTGTTCTCAGCTTTCAACGGAGCTGTTATGGAAAAAATCTGGGATCTATTGCTCCAGAGTGTTGAAGCCAGATCTAGATTCCACGCTACAGATCTTTGAGCCAGTTTTAGTCTACGGCACAGTTGATTTCATCTTCGGAAACGTAGCAGTGGTTCTGTAGAATTCCAATCTCTTCACCAGAAGGAGATCTAGCTGTGGGGATCTAGCTGTAGAAGGGGATCTAGCTGTAGAAGGAGATTATAATAATAGTATAAAATCTCGCATATTTGAGAGTCTATTATTGATCGTCTTAAACTCCGCAGGTCTGGAGCCGTAGATCTGCTCATGCAGAGACGGAAGAACAAACGCAACCACATCCTAATACTTCATACACAGACGCAGCTGTAGCCTAATACTGTGATATAGTTCGGGACTTCATACTCAAACTAACTGAGAAATTGATGGTTGGTCAAACTAGTCGAGAGATCAGATGGAAAAAGAGGATGAAGAGGCTAGCTTCCCCAATGGAGTCGCCATTTTGTTGTGAAGGTAAATCCCCTCTGCAGATAGAGGAAATATCTCTAGCCCAATGAGTGGGTCTAACGACAAACTAAACAAACTAACATACACTTTCCTAGCTTATGTTTAACAAATATAGAGAGAGTCTAACCTACCTCTCTCTAATGTTAATAACTCAATATTTTGGATATGACTTTGATTCCTTCACTTCGAGGATAGCTCCTTACTTGTTCTTCACATACGAGTACCTGTAATAAATATCAAAGAGAAATGAAAGATACAAGAGCATATATGGCATATATCAAACATAAACTACTTAATATATCAAGGAGTATTAAGCTAAAAGCATAAAAATTTACACAATTATGGAAAGTGGACATCATATGTCTATATTAATGAGCTAAAGAGGGAAGAATACAACCTATGCCTTGATGTTGGAGACCTCCTTTTGGTGGATGTCCAACTCCAAGAAAACCCTCTTCAAGCAATCCTCCAGGTTAGAATGGGTAGCATTTGGGCGTAATCTTAGTATAGGAACGCAAACAATTAATGACCAACCATTTGGGGATGGAAGGGAGTTAATTTATAGGAAGGCAGAGGGGTTTAGGGATCCAAAAAAGAGGGAGGAAGGTCCACATATTAAGGGGAAGGCCCATAATGATAAGATCAAGAGCTCCAAATGGGAGAGATCGACCATATCTACAACAACCAATATCGAACTCGATGTTCTTGAAATTTCCAACATACGAAGCTTCTCTCCCATTTTGGGAAAACCTGCAAGAAGAGGTTTAGCTTAGGTTTTCATATTGAAACCCACACTAAAAGTGCTAGAGTAAAGCAGTGCAACTTGCCATAAGCACGGGCATGCAGTGGAGCAATGTGCGCTGGCCCTAAAAGATAGGGTTTTAGATAACCTTCTTCAAAATTGACTCAAGGCAGTTTTCCTTTGGTTTTTCAGGGATGTTTTTGTCTATGTATCATGATGGATATACTTCACAGTAGTCTTCATTTTGGCACTTTGGGATATGGAACGGGAAGTGAAAAGGAGGTGTGACAAAACACTATGTAACAAGAATCTTTAAGATTTCCTAAAGGCCTGAAAATGATAATTTCATAACCAAATCGAATTTATACTCATTTTGTTTATTTTTTTGTAAGAAATGTGATGGTATGATCAGTTTCTTCATTTGAGCAGCATAATTACAATTAGCCTAGAAAAGAGAATCTTTAAGATTGCTGGAGAGCCCAAATTTGACTTAGTGAGAAAGGGGTCAAGTTTATAGTCATATTTCACGATTTTTTTCCAGGAATTCAATCGTGCAGTTTGTTTCTTTAGTAGAAGTGTGAATTTTCAGGACATCCCCAGAATTGGAGATATAAGATGCACTAATGCTATGTCTTCTTTTAATTTTTTCTGAGATGATGCTTTGATGTTGAGATCCTTTTTTGCTACTATGTTGGAGAATCCCTGTATGCCACTTCATGTGAGAGTTTTATATTTTTTCATGTTGATGAATATAATTTATGAGTGAGTTTTTATAAGGGAATGCCTCATGGAGAGACATGCCACTCTAGCTGAGGAAGTTCTTCCTTTTTGTTAACACTCTGTAATTTTCTGAGGTTGCAGAAGAAAATCACAAAGGTAACCACAAACCTACTTTGGAAGCTGGGATCTAGCCCTGCCAGCTTCAAAAAGGGCTCTCTGTACAAGATTTAACTTTTTTGTATTGAATATTAGGCTAGTTATGAAGTTTAAGGTTTCATTTGTATTTGAATGGTTGGTTGATAACTAGATTACCATTGGGCTATGGATCTTGTTTCATAAAGTACGGATCAATTTCATTGTCTACATATAGATCTCACAGGGCAGTGTAGCCAAACTAAATGGATTATTTTAGTTTATGAGATGGGTAAGGAAGAACATATTAAGATTCACTTTATATATAGGGCATTGTTACCTGAATTCTATATTGAAAGATCAGAAGAAAACATTGAAATTATTCGTAGCCAGGAGCAGAGTGTAGATTTAAACAAATTCTTCCTTTACTTATGTATTGAATAATTCAGATTAAGAAACAAATATGTGCTATAAACAAAGAAATATAAACACATAAGGCGATAGAGGCACTTCACCAAAAACTTGACACAAGAATCTTGTGAAAGATATTTATGTATTACTGGTAAATCCACTAATGCTTTAGCAATATACAATAGTGTTCTTTTGTTCAAAAACCAACCCTTGATACTTCTGAAGATGAAGTATTTATAAATTAATTTACAAAATATCCTGAGATCTTCTGCTAAACTAATATCAAATCCCAAAAAAGGAATTGATTTACAAAATATTCTCTAATAGTCTTTGGAAAAAAATGAATAAGAATTATTACAAACAATATCTACAAAAACATGTAGATAATAAACTAAAGATAAGATAATATCTCTAATTTGCGTACTAGAAACTCTGCCTGCAAGTATTGTGCATTCAAATCTGGAATTGGTTTACTAGCTACTGGAAATTTGTTGTTTCTAGGCATTCTGGTGGTGACTGGGCCTTTGAATGAGAAATGTTGTTTGTCTTGCTCCCAGATGTCTGTGCTGACCCTCTTCCTACTGCATTCTGTTTGATGACTGTGGTGTTGAATATATGCAACATGTTGTTGATGTACTGCATTCTGTTTGATGACTGTGGTGTTGAATATATGCAACATGTTGTTGATGTACTTCTAGAGATCTGATGATTAATTCTACATTGTCTTATCCATCATCTTTTAAATACTTTTCTTTGCTAGAAAATATTTGGATTTAAATAATATATTTAAATTAATATTCCAAATATTTAAATGAAATTCATAATTTAGAATTCATAATTCAAAGTATTTAGAATGATTTATAAATCCACCATGTTTTTGAATCCATATACAGTTTCAAAAATCCATGGCTTATTTTCTAAATCCATGTATTGTTTCTCTTCCCATGGATTTTGAAACCCATGTGTTGTTTTCAAAAACCATGTCCTGTTTCTCCTTTTACCTTCCCCTATAAATTTCCTTTTACTCCTGTAAATATTTGGATGGATTTCCAAAACCATGTGTTTTTTTTGTAAATCCATGGCCGGTAAAACATTTCTATTTTGACTTTTATCCGCGTAAAAACAAAAATATATTGCTTCTTTGTAAAAACTCATTTTTACTTGTCCTCTTATGTGTAAAAATTTTTTACATGAAGCTCCCTATCACAACATTAAAGTCAAACCAATACAATTAATGGATTTCAGAGGGGGTGGGTAGTAAGCAATTCAGGGGGAGGGGGTGTGAAAAAATGCGACAGCAACAAATGTAAAGGCCAGCCAAAGTGAAAACCACTTTTTAGAACCCCCCTTTGGTTAAATCTCGGAGGGCCTGGGTCCGAAACATATTCATAACCATGGATTATAATATGCACACATCTCGATGCCTTTAACGTTGGGGGGAATTAATGTAAAGGCCAGCCAAAGTGAAAACCACTTTTTAGAACCCCCCTTTGGTTAAATCTCGGAGGGCCTGGGTCCGAAACATATTCATAACCATGGATTATAATATGCACACATCTCGATGCCTTTAACGTTGGGGGGAATTAATGCATGAGTGTCAGGTGGGCCATAGGCTTTGACTTTTGGATTTTGGGAGGCTATAATGAATAAACGAATTTTTCATGTTTTTTAGAGTTTTGATTATTCATTTATTTTAATACTTCAAAATAAATGATTTCTCACTTATGCCTTCCTCTTTGCTTTCTGGTGCAGACTTCAACTTGCTTTTGCCTTTGATCCAGGAATTGGATTTGAGTGCATGATATACAGTTGGAAAGCTACTTCTGAGCTCTTTCTGATGAAAAAACCTATAGTCTAATCTGATCAAAACATTTATATGCAAAAATATCCCTAATTCTCGGTACTTGGTGTCGCTTTGGAAATAATTTATAGGAGGAAATATTATTTACAACATCTCAAACATAATAATGATTAGCTATAATCAAATGATCCTATAAAAAACTATAGGACCCTAACACTTGTATTGAAAAAGAATGCATCATGTACTCATCATCATCTTGCAACAATTAATGAAGCGACCTCCCTACTCTTGACATCGGGCTTGGAGACGTACCCCACACTAGGTTGTTGGATTGAAGGGGCTTGGACCCAGGTTCAGAGTTAGCTGTGCCAACCAACAACACCCTACACTACCAGCCCTTTGTTGGGTTGTGTTATATTCTTTCCACAACTAGCCCACGTAGTTAACCGGGGGGTTAGAAGGGGGTCAGATGCCCCCCTTTGTTGCTTCGATTGCATAGCGGGGGGTCACAGGGGCTTTGAGGGGTGCAGGTAACCCCACTCTATGGGGTCTAGGGCAGCGCCCTGAAAAATTTTGTTTTTGGACCCTATATTAGGTTGGGCGGACCTACCTATGGTTTTGTGCATGATTTTTTGCACATGGTTTTGGAAGTGATGGTTTTCGTTCCATGGTTTTGGACGCGATGGTTTTCGGTCCATGGTATTGGATGCTTCAGCATGTATAAATATGTATTGTAACAATGAAAGGAACATAATGAAAAATCAAGCTGGTCGTCCCAGTTTTGGGATCCAGGGGAAATCTCTATGTATATGTGTTTTATGTGTTATGCTCTCGCATTGTTTATTTTCTATGTTTTAGAATTCGCATGCAGATAAATTCTGTACAGGGTTAAAACCTACATTTGGTATCAGAGTTGTTTTGGCTTCAAGGGGACGCCTTTGTTGCTAAGGGGTTTCGCTCGGGCCTATGGTCGACTCTATTCAGTGGGAGATCTGCGAGATCAATTCTAGTGGTAAAAGAAGATGGCAAGTAGTGGAAATATATAGATCGAGAAATTTAAAGGTCAGAATTTTGAGTTGTGGAAACTCAAGATGGAGGATCTGTTGGTGGATAAAGATCAGTGGATCGCGGTAGATCTAGGTACTAAACCAACGGGACTGTCCGATGAAGAATGGAACAAGTTAGATCAGAAGGCAAAGAGCACAATACGATTGTGTGTCTCAAATTCAGTATTGCTGAATGTATCAGGGGAAGCTATAGCTAAGCTTTTTAGGACAAGTTGGGGACTTTGTACTAATCTAAGTCTCTGGTGAATAAACTATTCCTATGGAAAACATTGTATAACCTGAGGTTGAAAGATGGAGACTCGGTGACAGTTCATCTGAACGTATTTAATACTGTGATAAGTCAGTTATTATCTGTTGATATTAAAATTTCAGATGAAGATAAGTGCATCAGTTAGTTGTGTTCTCTACCAGATTCGTGGGATAGTTTGGTTATTGCAATAGGTAGCAATGAAACTGCTTTGCAATTTGATGAAATAGTCTCATCCTTGCTGACGGAGGAGATGAGATGGAAAAATATGGGGAGCCAGAATGGTGATTCCTTGTCTGTACGAGGACGGTCCCAAAATAGAAACAAAAATAAGTCATCAAGTGAGAGATCTAAATAAAGAGGGAGATCTAAATCTCCAAGAAAACGTTTAAAGGTGGTTTGTTGGAAACGTGGAAAGGAAGGGCACTACAAAAGGGACTATAAATCTAAAGCTCCTGACAAAGGAAAGGGATCTGATGATGCTCCTTCTGTAGAGGTGAAAACCACCTCCGATGAAGGTGGGGATGTGTACTTGGCTTCTTCAAGTACACATGTAGATCATGAGGCATGGCTGATTGAATCAGGTGCATCCTTTCACTTCACTCCCCATAGAGAGTGGTTTTGCGAGTATGAGAAATACGATGGTGGTGATGTCTTCTTAGGGGATGATAGGAAAGCTAGAATCATTGGTCGTGGAAAAGTAAAGTTGAAGTTGCAAGGTGGAAGGGTTAGAACACTTCGAGGTGTTCTGCATATTCCTGCATTGGCCAGAAATCTGATTTCTGTAAGCAAGCTAGATGATGCAGGTGTAAAAACAGTGTTCGAGAAGGATACCTGCAAGATGGTTCAGGAAGCACTGGTATTTATGCGGGGATTTCGGATTGGAAATTTGTACAAGCCGCAAGGTAGCACTATTTTTGATGGGTGCAACAGTTCCATGGTTCCTGCAAGTGGAGTAGAAAATCTAGTGGTCTCTCGAGAGAAAGTCCTTCGAATAGTTCATGGTAAAGGTATGGTAGAAGGTATGAGTAATATCTCTCTTGATTTTGATTTCTGTGAAAATTGTGTATATGGGAAGTAGAATTGGGTGAGTTTCCCCTCTGGTGGTAAGAGGGTGAAACAGATATTAGAGCTTGTGCACAGTGATGTGTTTGGACCTGTGAAGGTTCCATCACTGGGTAAGTCTATGTACTATGTATCATTTATAGATGACTTCTCAAGGAACACATGGATATATTTCCTTAAGAAGAAATCTGAAGTCTTTGACAGGTTTAAAGAATTTACGGCTCTGGTAGAAAACCAAATAGAGAAGAAGATAAAGGTGTTGAGGCCAGATAATGGTGGACAGTTTTGTAGTAAGGAATTTGAAGAATTTTGTAAGAAGTGTGGTATAGCACGGCAGAAGACTACTCCATATACCCCTCAGCAAAATGGAGCTGCAGAAAGAATGAACAAGATGTTGATGGAAAGGGCAAGAATCATGCTCAGTGGTGCCGAGTTAGGACAAGAATTATGGGCAGAGACGGTGGAGACTGTATGTTACCTGGTCAACAAATCACCTTCACCAACATTGGAAGATAAGACTCCACAAGAGGTATGGACTGGTAAGTGTTGAGCAGTAAAAAGGGTATTTTTAACCTCTATTTACCCTACATTAATTATCAATCTAGGTACGATTTTTTTATCTCAAGAGTGTACTCAGTCTGAGGCAGTCACTTGTTCAAGAGTAATGCTTGCAGTATAGTGCTTTACAAAAGTAAATGAATGTTGGAAACAAACTCTAAATGTAATGGCAAGAAACTTAAATGCTTTGTAACTAAATCATTTACTTAAGAAACTACAGCAATCATCAGTCAAGGATGCAGTAATGATAACTCTTTCCTCTGTAAACTGATGTAAATGAAAATCAATCAAAGGCAAGATCTCCAATCTGGGAACTAGACAGCAGTAGTCAATGTTTGCTACAGTTGTAGATATTTCTATTCACACCAAAGAAAATACTTGAAATGACAATTCAATTAACAGAAAAGGAACAACAACTAATCTATTGAAAAGATCGAACAACAAGGCTTAATCTACAGGAATGAATTAAGCAACAATCTTAACCAAAAGGAATTGAACAACAACCTTTGACTAATAAAGGGATTGAACAACAATCTAAGGAAGGAACAACAAACCTAAGTAAGTCTACGAAATATTGAATAGCAAACTTAATCAAATGTAAACACACAGCGACTATGGAATCAGTAATCTTATTCTAACATAAGGAGTATTAACCACAGTTATAAAGGAACGACAATTGCAGTTGTAATGGAACAGTAATCAAATGAACAACAATCACAATTGTAAGTAAACTGTAGCTAAATGAACAGCAATATCAATCTGTAAATGAACAGTAATATCGATATATAAATGAACAACAATATCAATCTATAAATAAATAGTAATATCCGAATTAGACAGTGTGATATTATTTCAGAATGAACAGCATAACATTTTCAGTTGCAAATAATAATCTTACTATTCAATTATGAATTCAATATAACAGAGCAAGAAATGTTCAGGAACAGAAGATTACTAAATAAAGCAAGTAAAGGAAATCAAACCACACATGACTATAATTGGAAAATAATGATACAGAAAGCATGTGATGCACTAGGGCCGGGCCCTTAGCCACCAGGGATGCACTGTTGTGGTTACTCCAGGATCAGAAGATGGAACAGCAATGAAGTTATGTATTAATCATAAAAGCAGAGTTACAGCTATTGCTCTTTAAAGAGAGTTGATGATCAAAGTTCAGATTACAACAGTGAATTCTATAAATCAACAATAACATCTGCCCCCTGGGCTAGCAGTGATGTCCCTTTTTATAATGGCCAGGCGGAAATACCAAAAATATAGATAGCCTTGAGGTAGCGATCCCTCAGGATCAAAGGATCCTAAGGGATTCGCCATATCTTTAATCTTCAGTTATCTTTTCATCCTCTTGCACTGATACCACATTTCTTCTTCCTTTTCCTACTCCATGCACTTCGATCTTGATTTCCTCATCTGGATGCGGTTTCCTGTCAAAGGGACAACAGTTGGTCCTGCTTTGTCTTTTCCTCCGAAATGGCGATTTTCTATTTTGTTCCCTTTCTGCATAGAAAAAGACAATAATTAATCATTTTACATCAAACACAAATCCCCTTAATTCTATCATAATCCTTTATCATATGACCATTTTAGAATGTAAAGAAGTTATGATTTAGAGGAAAAGATAGAGAAATAAGTGGTAATTGCATACCTTTTCCAATGCTTAACACAACCCCCTGCTTACCCTTTTTCATGCCCTCATGAAAACATTGTAATTGACATGCAAGGCAGTTAGGGAATAGGCTGGAGAAGTATTCTCAGTCAGTGATCTAAAACCATGATTTATAGCTAAGACTTCAAAAATATGCCCTGTCTGACCTTCAGGCAATTCATATAAGGCTCTATACCCTGGTGCAGGATACCAGATGATTGGACTTCAAAACCTACAACCTAACCAAGATAGGCCTTCTCTCAAGATGAGGTCACCATAGGTAACCAAGCGATCAACAACTAGCTTAAAATTCTCATAATTGAATGGCTCTCTGTTTTAGATATTCCGATTGGAAGTCTGGTATCGGAATTTGGCTGCTGTTATGGCAAGGTATTTGATGGTTAGGAAGTATCCTACCCCTTGCCGGACAACTGTTGTGTGAATAGGTCCAAATGTCTGGATCACACCCTTTGTTCTCATTAAGCTTCTATGCTTATTTCATAGTTGCAATGGGTTTTTAGGTTCACCCCTTACCCATAGATCTAACCCGTTCTCCTGTCTCTGGAAGGTATTGTAAGCTTTAAGCCACTTTGTCTGGTTAACAACAAAAGAGATAAACGCCTGAAGCTAGAGATCACCCACAAAAGGGCTAGGTTTCTTTTCCATTTCACCATCCAACACAATATTATGCAAATAAAACTTACATAGCAATCGCTAGACTTTCATCCCGTAATGCTTACAACAGTTTATGAAATCATCAATGGTTTTTATCTCTATAGGCACCCCTGCCTTGACAGCCTTAATTTTCAATTATAAATATCTTTCCATCAAAAACAAAGCATAGTTTTGGTAGGTGCCCTACATGCTATAACATAAGTATACAAAGAACATAAGGTATCCATTTGATTCATAATTGTGTCTTGTCTATTGGTTACCTTTTTAACTTTTTCCTTTGCCCTTCGCCATCCATTGAAGGCCTCGCTCTCCAATGCATTAATGTTCTTTACCTGTTGTTGTAACTTCTGATATTTCTCCTGAGGAACAATTTCCTCTGTGAGATTTTCTATCATTTTTTCGGCCTGTGCCAGATCTTTTTGAAGTTTCACTATCCTTGGGTCATTATCCATCATGACATTTTTGGGCTAGAGATCTACCTGGATCTCCTTATTGCAACATCTGGATTTTATAGTCTATGTTTCCTTCTCACGATCTGTCTGGTTGGTCATGATGCTAGAGGACAATGCTTCTGTCTGGGATTCCTTATCACATACTGATGTGTTTTCTGTTTGTGCTTCTACATTTGTAACAGCCACACATTGTTCCTTTCGGTCTTGAATAATAACGAGTTTGACTTGAGTCCTCTTGGTCTTCTTCTTATGGGGTTTTTCTTGGGTGGCTGCATGCTTTGCTCCAGGGGTTATTTTTGAGCTTTTCCCCATTTTTAGGACCCTTATTTGTTGTTGAAGTTGTTTAATTACATTAAGCAGTCTCTGTTGTTCCTTTCGCAACTTTTTGATTTCATTAATTTTCTTCGAAGAAACAGTTGTTACTTTTCTTGGGCTTGGGTTTTGTTCTTTAGGGATTGTACCCTCACCTTGGCCAATTTCCATGTTTCCTACTTAGAACACTTCTTCAGTGTTCTCGTCTTGCTGATTAGGTTTTTCAGGGGTGAAAACCCTGGGTTGATCTGCTGTCTCCCGGGCAGCTTCTGCTTCTACTTCTTCTTCATCGTGCATTTCTTTGAGTGTACTCTGATTGTGAGCAGAGTGTTCCTGAGATTGTCCTTCTTCTTCCTCCTCATCACCCATCTCCCCAGATACACTCTTATCATGAGCAGAGTGTTCCTGGGATTGTCCATCTTCTTCTTCCTCATCACTCATCTCCTTAGATGCACTCTTACTGTGAGCAGAGTGTTCCTGCGATGGTCCTGCCTCAATATCAAGGTTGAGTGGGCTATGGGGTTGGACATACTCACCCATATTGGCCAAAATTTGGGCCAATTCATCTTCTTGTAGAGGGTTTTGCAATGGGATTTCGCTGGGTTGCTCTGCTTCCTCCCATTCTTCCTGACCAGATTGCTCAGTTTCCTCTTCTGATTCCTCTTCTTAATTTTCTTCTAATTCTTCTTCATTTTCCCCTCCTTCAAGTTGTGGGGGTTTCTCATCCTCTGAGTCGTGTATTTCTACAGGCTGGCTATTGTTTCCTTGGGAATTTCCCAGCATTCCTCTGCTTCTCCCCAATCTGACAGATTGTCTTCGTTTCTATGGTCTAATTGATGTGCTAGCGATGTTTTTTCATTTTGGGGCTGGCAAGGCCAGTCCCCCATCTATTGAGAAGATCAATTCTTCCCAACTACTCTTCTATTGGGAGAGACTGTAACCGACTATCAGCAGAATTTAACCGTGATGACTTACTACTGATTCTACATGGCGAGATTTTCTTATACTTCGGGCAGCATCATGCAATAAACAATTTAAGTACATGTCAAATTCACAACACATTTTTGTTTTAATATAGCTAACAGTTTGAATGGCGTCGTCTTACCACGTCTTTTCTGCCATTACAAGTGATGTAGCTTTGGACAATTCTGGCCAATTCTGCCCAAGGCTCTCCCAGGGTTTTCGGTAGGACTCCTTTTCCTTTGACAGTAAGGTTTTGTCCTTTGTCCCGGAAGATGGTTATAGTGTCTTACAGTCTCATCTTTTTCAGGGTCCATACTGGTCCAACGGCTGGCAGTCCTGACACTTCAACAATTATCTCATTTGTTACTGCTATTTGTCTTCCCCTCACCATGGAATGATCTTCCTGCAGATTCTGCAGAAATTCAATTGCCACCGTCTCGTTAGACTGTTGTAGATGGTTAAGGTAGGCAATCCATCCTGCCCTTACTAAGATTTCGCGTGCAGCATTAGAGACCATTAACACCTGTGGTTCGCTGTGAATTGATCTGCCTCCCATTTTGTTCAAGCTTAGCACACTATTAAAAAAACACAGAGATGACGATGGAACAACAAGTTGTTCAAATTTTTAACTCACTGTCAAAAAACACAGAGGTGTCAATGGAACAGCAAGCTGTTCAAACTTTAGCTCACTGTTAATTTTTAGAGAGCAAAAAAATAGAAATGGCGTTAGAACAACAAGTCGTGCATATTGGCAAATACAATACCGTTAAACTTGCTATTCCTAAGTTTTGATGGAATCATAATACCTCCAAATAATGAGTTGACACGTATGCCAGTGAATTATGGAGATCACCCGCGCCCCCCTGAAATGTGATAGGCCGTCCTCGGTCGGCAAATAAAGGAGCAACATGCTGAACTACAATCGTACAATAGAATAAGAGAACGGTGTATAGATCCATGACATGTTTACAAAAATGAGCGAATTACTGAAATCGAGGCTTATGATGGAAATCACTAATAAATATGGCAATGCCGTGATATGATGCGAAAAATAGAGGATAGGACAATTGATGTAAGTAAAAGTTCTTATGCGATCATTATCCACTTTAACCATTATGATTGATTTATAAATGATTTTCATGTATAAAAGGTTCGAAAGGGTTATGTAACATAATCTCATTTGAAATCAATATAAAGATATAAGAAGAAGGGTTTATAATGACTATTGGTGTATGAAAAATATGACTTCAATAGCATTAGCAAAGCTCTGTTGCCCACAAGTTTCTATAACCTTGACAGAGTTGCTTATTTCACCCTTGGAACCATAATCCTTTGTGTATGCCTAGGAAAGTGTTGTGCGATGTCAGAATGGAGGCCATTGTGCTGGCTTGGTAACCAGATGAATCACAATGCCATTCACTAGAAAGGAGTGAAAGGTGGGTAGGCCGGCTCGTGATGAGACCTCCTGTTCCAAGGAGCTTTTATTTTTCTGATGTGCCTCTTGGATCATATCCCTGTTGTGGTGGCCATAGTGGGAATGTCACTTCACTTTCTTCCTTATGATCGTGGTATGCTGGCTCTTGATGAGACCCCATATCCTTCATCTGACAAATCATGTTAGTAATCATATAGATATGTATTTTCCTTTTTTTTCTTTTCTTTTATATAGCACTTTCCCATTTATATACAGAGGGTGGCTCAACACTCTTAAGAGTAGGGATGGTGGAAGAAGTCTGAACATCTCAATAGAAGAAAATATGCCCTTATTCTTATTCAATAATAATGATCAAAGAGAATTATGAATATTTAACGAAGAACCAACATGATAAGAATAATCAATCAAATTGGTTTTAGATAATGTAAAGATAGCAAAGTAATATAAATAGTTGTGTCCTTTCGTCTTTTCTCTTATCAATTCAAAGCAATTTCTCTAAAGATAACGATTTTTCTTTGGTTTGCTGATTTCAATATCCTCTAGTTTTTGTATTCTTGCATAAATGAATAGATGTGCCTTAAATGACCATCATTCACAAAAATCCTCAAAATGATGAACCACACACACACAAAAAAGAAAAATTTACTCAAAAAGTGTTGTTCTTTAGATGGAACAGCTGTTGTTCCTTCAGAGGGACTACAAAATAACATCTGCGCACAAAAACCATGGTTCTTTTAAGAGGAACAACAAGCAAAAGAAAAAAGCAAACTTGAAATTGTCATTCCTTAAGAGGAATAGCAGTTGTTCCTTAATCGGAACAGCAAATAAAGCAAGTGCGAAATAAAATACCGCTCTTTTAGTAGAACAGCCTAAGATCATCCAAAATCAAAACTGTTGTTCCTTCGGAAAGGGACGGCAGAAATGCGGAGATGTTGTTCCTTCGGAAAGGAACAGCAAAAACGAAAAGTGTTGTTCCTTCGAAAAGGAACAGCAAAAATGCGGAAGTGTTGTTCCTTCGGAAAGGAATAGGAAAACGTGAAAGTGTTGTTCCTTCAAAAAGGAACAGTGAAAATGCAGAGATGTTATTCCTTCGGAAAGGAACAGCAAAAATGCGGAAGTGTTGTTCCTTCAGAAAGGAACAACAAAACATGAAAGTGTTGTTCCTTCAGAAAGGAACAACAAAAAGGTGAAAATGTTGTTCCTTCGAAAAGGAACATCAAAATGAAAAAGCGTTGTTCCTTCGAAAAGGATCAGTAAAAATGCGGAAATGTTGTTCTTTCAGAAAGGAACAGCAAAATGAAAAAGTGTTGTTCCTTCGAAAAGGAACAGCAAAACATGAAAGTGTTGTTCCTTAAGAAAGGAATAGAAAAAAGGCGAAAATGTTGTTCCTTTGGAAAGGAACAGCAAAATGCAAAAGTGTTGTTCCTTTGAAAAGGAATAGCAAAACAGAAGAAATACTGTTCCTTCATAAAGGAACAACAAAATGAAAAAGTGTTGTTCCTTCGAAAAGGAACAACAAAACGGTGGAAATGTCGTTCCTTCGGAAAGGAACAACAAAATGCAAAAAATGCAAAAATGCAAAATTCTGTACAGAAAGTAATTTATACAAGCATAAAATAAAAAGTTATGTACAAAATTTAAAAGCAATGAAATTACTTAGTGAACCAATGCCGAGGAAGAATTATTTTCCTCAGCTAGGATCTACATATTAGAATCTTCCTGGAGCTACTAGTAGAAGGATTCCTGAGTAAGAAGTTTATGGTACAGTCGCACTCGGTGGCCATTTGCTTTAAAGGTATGTCCACATCCGTCAATAGAGTCAAAGTAATGGTGCCATTATCGTGCACTTTCCAGATTTCATACGGTCCAAGACATCAAGTCTGAAGTTTTCCCGGAAAATCCTGAAACTTGGAATCGTATAGGAGTGCCCAATCTCCTTCGTGGAAGATTTTCTTTTTGATCAGGGCATTGTGCCATTTTGCTCTCTATTGTTGGATTAATGTAGTGTGTTGAAGAGCTAAGAGCCTAATTTCATCTAGCTCGTTAATTTTCTGTAGTATGTTGGTCTGGGCCTCATTTAAATCCAAACCAATCTCCTGTGATGTTCTTAATGTTTGTATTTTGAACTCTATTTGAAAGATGGGTTCCTTTCCAAAAACTAGCTAATATGGTGAATAACCAGTGGTGTTTCGCCACGTTGTTCGGTATGCCCACAAGGCTTCTGGTAATCTTGAAGCCCAATCACGCCTATGTGATGCAATGGTTTTTGTTAATATTGCCTCTATCACTTTATTCGTGCTCTCAACTTGTCCATTTGCCTATGGGTGATATGGAGTGGTAATTTTGTGCTGAATGTGTTAATTTTTTAATGTTGCAACGTTTTTATTACCTGCAAACTGTGGTCCTCCATCCGTGATTATGTCTTTTGGGAGGGCATATCACACAAATATTTGGAACAGAAAATGAATCACAGAATCCTCTATAGCTCTTGGAAGTGCCTCTGCTTCAACCCATTTGGTAACATACTCTGTTGCTACTAGAATATATGTTTTCTGGTTTAATGATGGGTTGATTGGACCAACAAAATCGAGTTCCCAACGCTCAAATGGTTTGATTACTAACTGTGGGTTTAAAGGCATTTCGTCAAACTGTCCAAGGCATCCTGCTCTTTGGCAACTGTCACGGGCTTGAACAAATTTCTTAGCGTCTTTAAAGATTGTGGCCTAGTAACACCCTGTTTGCAGAACCTTGTGACGAGTTCTTCGATTTGCGAAATGTCTGCCACATGGTCCGTCATGACAGGCTTTCAGAATGTCAAATATTTTGTATTCATGGACGCATCTTCTGATGTACATATTTTCCCCTGTATGAAATAGGTAGCCCCCAATCCAAGAAAATCGGGTACTCCATTGCACAATCTGTTTTCATTCATTGGGGCTTAGATGCTTTGGTAATTTGCCTACTGCTAAATAATTTGCAACATCAGCATACTAGGGTGTTTTGACAGTAATAGCAAATAAATGTTCATCTGGAAATTGATCTTCGACTATTGTTGTGTCTACTGGCTTCGGCATTCGTGAGAGAAAATCAGCTCCAGGATTCTCTTTCCTAGGTCGATCTTTTATTGTGATGTCAAATTCCTGCAATAAAATCAACCATCTTGTTACTCTATCATTTGTAATAGGTTTGTTTGCTAAATATTTTATGGCAGAGTGATCTGTATATAAAACAACAGGATATCCAGTGATATAAAGCCTAAATTTATTTACAGCATGTATTATAGCTAAAAATTCTTTTTCAGTAACAGTATAGTTTAGCTCAGCAGGAGACAAATTCTTGCTGATATAATAGATTACATATGGTTTTTTGTCTTCTTCCTGCCCAAGGACTGCTCCAATAGCTGTGTCTGAAGCGTCTGATGAAATTTGAAATGGCAAGTCCCAATTTGGGCCTCTGAGCACTAGGGTTGTTGACACGAGCTTTTTCAGATCCTGAAAAGCACGGTCACATTTATCTGTCCAAACAAAATCAACATTCCTTGTCAGTACGTATAGAGGTGCAGCTATTTGAGAAAAATGTTCTATAAATCTCCTATAATAACCAGAAAATCCAAGAAAAATGTGTACCTCTATGTGTGTGGTAGGAGTAGGTATTAACAAAATTATTTGAATTTTGGCCAGATCTACCTGTATTCCAGCTATTGAGATATAATGACCAAGGATGAGCCCTTTAGTCATCATCATATATCACTTTTCATGTCTCAAGCAGAGCCTGGTGGCGACACATCGTTGCAGCACCTTTTCCAATGTGTCTAGTGCTAGCTCAAAATCATCTCCATATGGCGTGAAATCGTCCATATATACTTCAAGCCATTCATTTATTAAATCTGAAAAGATGCTAAGGATGGCCCTTTGAAATGTGGCAGGGGCATTGCATAAGCCAAAGGGTAGGACTCTGTAGGCAAATGTTCCCTACGAACAGGTAAAAGTAGTTTTGTCTTGGTCTTCCAGGGCAATCTGAATCTGATTGTATCCACTGAAGCCATCCAAGAAAGAAAATAATTTCTTTCCTGCTAATGTGTCTAATACCTGATCAATGAATGGAAGGGAAATTGGTTTTTCTGGGTTGCTTTGTTTAATTCTCTATAATCTACACAAATCCTCCACTTTCCATTCTTCTTTGGCACCACCACTAGTGGAGAGACCCACTTGCTATCGGAGATTGGATAAATAAAGTTTACATCAAAAGTTTTTGTAATTCAGCTTTCACAATATCTTTCAAGTGAGGGTTGAGTCTCTGTTGGGGTTGGCGAACGGGTCTCACATCTTTTTCTGTATAAATGTGGTGCGTACACAGCTGGGGATCGATTCCCTTCATGTCCGGATAATCCCATGCAAAAGCTTCCTTATATTTTCTCAGTAGTTGGACCAGCTTTTCTTCTTGTTCAGGAGTCAGGTTATTATTAATGTTCAAGGTTTTTCCTGGCTCAATCTCTATAGTTTTGTTGTTTGAAACAGAGGTAGTGGGTATTGTTTGATCATGAGTGTCTTTGAGAGGATATTCTTCTAGTTCATTGTCAAATGCTACCTCTATCATGTGACATTGTACATGGGATCTGGATTTAGACTGGTTAATGAAGTTGTTAATAACATCATCCTCCGTTTGATCTTTAAAATCGAGGGCATATTCTATGGTTAATGGGGATCTAATGTTTTTGGTGAGGTACGATACAGGATGTTTGTTAGTTTTTATTATTGTTACAGTTGGCTGGGCTGGAGGGTATAGGGCTAGATTCTTGATATTACTCCCTCTAGCTATGGTCATATTGCCTTGTCGGTAGCCAATGTAAGCATCAGCAGTGGCAAGCCAAGGTCTGCCTAAAATTAACGAGTGTCCATCGAGTCGGTTTTTGGGGTTTATTATCATAAAATCAGCAGGATATTCCCAGGAATCTACTGATACCATTACATCATGTAGTGTACCTTCTGGCCTAACCTGGATCGGTCAGCCAGTTCTAATAAGGTGGAGGTTGGTTCCACTGATGTAATGCCCAATTTTTGACAAGTGGTGGTTGTTAAAATATTAATTGCAACCCCTAAATCAACTAGGGCATTTGAAAAGGTTTGTCCATTGATTTTCACTGTCAGTATTGGATTTCCTGGATCTTCATATTTGACAGGTGCTTCTCTTCCTGATAACAGATCAGTTAGAGTGCCAACTACTTGGACTGTTGGGTTATTTGTTATTCTCCTCCTTGGTTTTTTTATACATATCTCTTTGATGGTTTTTGCATATATTGGGATATCTTGGATAGCTTGGAAGAGTGGGATCTTTATATACAAATTCTTTAGTTCTCCCAGAATATCAAAGTTAGGATGTTTTGTAGGGCACGGTATGATTAATCGTTCTGGGAATGGGGGAGAAGATGTGGTTGCTTGGTCATGAGTTTGTTGTCTAACCACATCTTCTTCTTGTAATGGTTGTTCTGCGGGTAACTGATTTTCAACTTGAACATTTTTGTCTCCCTCGGTTTCTATAATGTGTCTAGACCTTAATTGAAGGTCGTTGCACTCCCTTAGATCGGTTTCTAGTTCTGGTGTTTCGATTATTTGAACAGATTGAACTGGTCTGTTATTTGGATTTGGGTTGGGTTGGGCTGGGAGTTGAGGTCTTAAGTTGGACTGGGGATTTTGTTGTAGTGCATATGGCACTGGCAGTGTAGGTTGAGGGAGTGGAATGGTTCCTATTGGCTGATTCATCAGTCTTTGCCAGTTTGTCTGCCAGGCTTGACTCTACGAAGTGAGAGGGGACCATTGTGTTGGATATGCATTGTTTTGCCAATATGGTGGAGTGTAGGGAAAATTTGGCCAATTAGGTTGGCTTGTTTGATTCGGCCATGGTGATGGTGAAGGAAATGGTTGTCGTGACCAGTTTGAAAAGGGAGGTTGATTTTGCCATATTATATTATATTGTTGAGCATGATATTGCGGACGCTGAAAAGAAGAAGACGGATCAGAGGACATACTTGATTGTCGCGATTGCCATTGACGGCGCTGATTAAGTAGGTACACTAGTTCTGATTCTTCTTTCGCTTCTTTGTATACTGCTTTCAAACCAGGAAGTGAGGGAGAGTTCTCTGTGGAGTGATCTTTTGTACAGATAACGCAGACTTGAATTGCATCTAGTGGGCACTCTTTGTGGCTATGTTTCTTTCTGCATCTGGGGCAGAATATTGCCAGGTTTTGCTCTGCTTCTGCTTGTTTCTGTTTCGCTTGCATAATATCGAGCTGCATTGTCAGAGTCCCCAATATATCAGTTTTGAAATTCTCCAATAAATTTCTGATTTCTGAACAGGTTACTCCTTCTCGATAGATCTTGTTGTCCCTTGTGAACCTGTCATGTTCCACTGGTTTTAGCTTTGTGCTGCCTCGTGAACTCCTGATACATAAGTCAATAATGTCAACTAAATTTTCTTCATAAATGTCTCCTTTTCCCATAATATTTAGTGTTTCAACCCATTGTTCCTTCATGCCTTTAATTAATGTTGTTTTTAATACATTTTCAGGGGAGGGTAATGATGCATAAGGAGATCTTTGAAGATTATACTGAAAATGTTCAACATATTCTTCTAGTGTCTCATTAGGTCTAGCTGCGATATGAAATATTTCATCTTTTAACTCTCTAGACCTACAATAAACCTGATTTTTTTTAGGAAAGCACCTTTCATCTGATCCCAGTCGTTTATAACACCTCCACCTAACCCCATAAACCATCATAAAGTAGCCCCTTTTAATGTAGAGGGAAATAATTTCAGCTTTTGGGGATCGGTGGTATAGTCGTATCCCTTGCATAGCACATCGAATTCAAACAAAAATGTGTCAGGATCTTCTGATTTTAGGCCATGGAATGTAGGGATATGCTAGAGAGGAATGGCCTTCATAGGTGCATTAACTGCAGTATCTACAATGGGATATTGCAGTGTGGAGGTTTGGGGGGTTTGCTAGTTCTGGGCCATTTGGTCAAATATGTGCCAATAACCTTCTGGGATTTCTAGGAGGGTATTCCTAGGCTGGCTAGAAGGGGCAAGAATGGCCTTAACAGGGATGGCTTTAATAACACTTCCTTTATCTGGGATGATGAGAGTTCCTTGCTGAACTAATGTCTGGGGGGATTCAGGTTCTTCAGCTTTGTTATGGATAATTTTGACAGCACTTCCCTTATTTGGGCTGCTTAATGGTTGAACTATTCCAAGAGGAGATCTTGGTTCTTCAGTTTCCCCTATTTCTCCTCTTCCTTCACAAAGATTACTAAGGTTCCCTTCTTGTAATGATTTTGGGCTAGAATTCTCAATTTCTTGAAAATCTTGCTCCTCTGTTTGGTTGTGCACCTCAGCAAAGGCTACAGATGGTGATTCTGTGGCCCAAAGGGAACTAGTAGGTTGTCTAGAAGCAACTTTTCTAGGTCCTACTAAAGGCTGAGATTCTGCTTTTTTAAGGATTCCTTCTATAAAGGTCGATTGGCCAAGGGTCACCGGCCCCTTAGCTTTATTAGGCTTGGGTAGTGGTTTAAGATTATTTTCAGACTTTTTCTGCTTAGTCATGCACACAAATCAAATACTTATTTCTATCCAAAATAACAACAAATCTGCAGGAAAGCGGGCGGGGGAGCAGGGTTGTTACATGCTCCGTACATAGGTTCTTACCTTTCGTTTTTAAAACCCAACTCTCTCCTAGCAGGTACTTACACTACTCTCTCTTCAAAAGAAAAAAATGGCTACACTCTCCCCGGCAATGGCACCAAAATGTTGAGCAGTAAAAAGGGTCTTTTTAACCTCTATTTACCCTACATTAATTATCAATCCAGGTACGATTTTTTTATCTCAAGAGTGTACTCAGTCTAAGGCGGTAACTTGTTCAAGAGTAATGTTTGCAGTATAGTGCTTTACAAAAGTAAATGAATGCTGGAAACAAACTCTAAATGTAATGGAAAGAAACTTAAATGCTTTGTAACTAAATCATTTACTTAAGAAACTACAGCAATCATCAATTAAGGATGCAGTAACGATAACTCTTTCCTCTATAAACTGATGTAAATGAAAATCAATCAAAGGCAAGATCTCCAATCTGGGAACTAGACAGCAGTAGTCAATGTTCGCTACAATTTTAGATCTTTCTATTCACACCAAAGCAAATACTTGAAATGACAATTCAATTAACAGAAAAGAAACATCAACTAATCTATTGAAAAGATAGAACAATAAGGCTTAATCTACAGGAATGAATTAAGTAGCAATCTTAACCAAAAGGAATTGAACAACAACCTTTGACTAATAAAGGGATTGAAAAGCAATCTAAGGAAGGAACAACAAACCTAAGTCTACAAAATATTGAACAGCAAACTTAATCAATTGTAAACACACAGCAACAATGGAATCAGTAATCTTATTCTAACATAAGGAGTATTAACCATAGTTATAAAGGAATGGAAATTGCAGTTGTAATGGAACAGTAATCAAATGAACAACAATCACAATTGTAAGTAAACTGTAGCTAAATTAACAGCAATATCAATCTATAAATGAACAGTAATATCGATCTATAAATGAACAACAATATCAATCTATAAATGAACAGCAATATCCGAATTAGACAGTGCGATATTATTTCATAATGAACAGCATAACATTTTCAGTTGCAAACAATAATCTTACTATTCAATTATGAATTCAATATAACAGAGCAAGAAATGTTCAGGAACAGAAGATTACTAAATAAAGAAAGTAAAGGAAATCAAACCACTGTTATCGAGAAAACCAGTGTCCATTCAGAGCTGTTAGTCCCACTAAGACAGGTAGCTATCTTAGAAACGAACAAACCAAAGTTACTTGTGTTTTCCTTTATGAGAGATAGATGAGAGAGAAGCAGAGAGTACCAACCTCAGTCTTTCGCTAGTCTCCTTGCTTGTTTCCTCTCTCCCTTGATAGAGATTTCACCACTCCTTTCTCACTTGTCCTACTTCAAAGAACACCTGTAGAGTCAAAGAAACAAAATACCATCAAAGTATAGATATCTATAACCATAAATAATATAGGATCAGATGTACATTAACCATACAAATGCATATATAAATACAAGATTCAAAGATATACAAGTATATGGAGGAAAACTCAAATAGCTTTATTGATAGAAGTAGTAGAAGAGAGGATTACAACCAAGTTGTCTGATCCAGCATCATCCTCCCAGCATGAAATCCCTCTTCACCTCATAAAAATCAAGATCACCCAACAATACAATGTCTCAAAGAGAAACCAACAGCACTTCCTTACAAATTACAAAATTCCATCCCCCTGGATCTCTAGAATGAGGGATCCATATATAGATGTTTGCAAAGGAGTGAGTTAGCTTCTGGGATTTTGATTAGTGTCATTTCATTGATAGTTCTTGGTTCCACTTGGAGATTTAATGATCTATTACTCATCCCTGGGTGAATTCAGAGAGGCAAGTGTCATATGAGTAGTTTCTAGAAGATTCTTTGAGTCTCCACCTAGCAAACTGCCTCTGCCATTTGCCTGATCTCGCTCATTGCACCCTATAGAAGGGATTTTCAACATGCATCGTACCCTTTGTGTGTAGCAGGTGAGATGGATCGTGCCCTCAGCATGGAGCAGTCAGTATGGTCCAATTTTGACCAGTTCTAAGCAGTTTTTTAGGGAGAACTTCTGGGAGATGATGTAATCAGTTGACCTTGATCCTTTAGGATATGAAACAACACTTTTAGGGGTTTTAGAGCCCTTGGTTTATTGACATATGTGATTGGGGTTGCAGTGCCCAAATATGTCTATAATAGTTGCCCCTTAAAGCATGAGGTTGTAAATCTTCTGATGTCGGGTGAAATGCTTTATCATGAGGATTCGAGGTTTTTTGAACTGGAAGGTGACCTGTAATAAAATACAATACAATATATTATCTTCATAATATTTTCATGATCTAGCTGAGGTGGGCATTCCCATGCTCAGATTTATAAATTCATT
Source organism: Pinus tabuliformis (assembly GCA_031772625.1). Taxonomy (NCBI): domain Eukaryota; kingdom Viridiplantae; phylum Streptophyta; class Pinopsida; order Pinales; family Pinaceae; genus Pinus; species Pinus tabuliformis. The sequence continues at coordinate 2,002,626,468 of CM062819.1, read as the reverse complement.
TTCATGTACATAAGACAGACAATCATCTGTGTGGCAGACTGGTGATTCTGGTAGAGCCATCATCCCTTAACTTGGATGATTATCTTTGCAGCTATGATGTACATTTGATGTCTTTATTTTCCTGAATATATCGTAGCCCCTCAAGATCCAGGGTCTTCAAACTTGTTCAATATTCACCCGAAGTACAAGTCGATCCATGTGAAAAGATGTTCTGATGTCGAACATGGAAAGACATCACCTGATTACCAGCCAATGATGTAAGATGTTAACAGGCGCGAGAGGAATCACCGATAATGATGATGACCCTCAAGGTACTGCAATACAATTCACGTGGTGTGAATACATGAGTCGATGTCGAATACCACGCAAAATATTTCGGTCGAAGGCCATTGATGTAAACCTGTCGCCGAAAGTGAGAAACTTGCCATTGAGGCATGCAAGCTTCAAAGTACTGAAAGGGTTGTTCCTAAGTCGACTTCTTGGATAATGAGCTGATGTCGACAAGAAGTGACCCGTCGTAGGAGGGCCTTAATGAATCCCACATCTATGACACGGAATGGAGAAAATGACTTTTGTGGAGGTGAAAACGATCTGATGATACAAGGTTCAGGGTGGCGGTCATGAAAGAATGGAGCGTTAAGGTATTATAACAGATGAGGCGTTAGCTGGGTTGGTGAATTCTCTAAGCAACTTCTCTTAAACATATCAGCGACACTAGAATGGATTGGTAGCGTTAACCCCAAAATAGATTGTACGAAGGACCAATGGTGATATGACTAGTGAACGGAATAACCCAACCCGACTCAATCATGGTGATGGAGGGAAAGTGTCATGTTCAAGAGCGACCTGCTACCAATGAAGTTATTCAAGTTTTCTTCCCTTTTTCCCAGTCATTTCTGACCAATACCTCTTTATTTTTGTCAAGCTTGAGGAGGATAACATATGCTTGTTCTATAATTTACCCTTCGGGCAAACCTGTCGCTATGTTTTAGTGAGCCTAGCGACAGTGAAACTTGCTCTTTTATACATGAACAAGTTTGTCACTATTGTTTTAACGAGTTTAACGACAAAGATAACTCGGTCCGTTTCAATTTTAGAGAGTCTAAAAAGAGATGGAAAGGAAACTCCCGTAGTCCTTTTTCGTAGTATAATCACTTCAGTCTGAAAAAGTATAAAGTAATACGAAAGGGATGACTTTTCCAATCACTTTAGCGAGCCGAAAAAGACAAGCGCTCTATCTTTTTGTGTAATGATCCCTCAGGTCCAAAAAGATTAAAATATAGAGGAGGGATGGCACTTCCAATCACTTTAACAAGCTGGAGAGGCCAATTTCTCGGAAATCTTTTCTTATTTTATGAGTCTAAAAAGAGCTTAAAGGAGACTCATTTTTTGAGGAACGAGTGATGTTTTCAGATAGCAACTGGTTCCAAGTAAGGTTGGAACTTTTCAATCACGATAGTGTAAATAAGGTGGCTAATAGAATCACTCATCGCAGCTATTCTTCAAAAGGGTAAACAATCAAGTGGAGGTGTATGATCGGCTAAAAAAGAGTGGAGGTAATGGTAAGAACACGACCAAGGTTCAAAAGTTGATAGCAATGTGATCATAAAGGTTATTTACCGACGGTGGGTTCATTTTTTAATGAGATTGAACTCTGGGGGAACATATGCTCATTGCTAGGTTTTTTTTTTTAACGAGCTTGAACTTCGCATAAACCTACTCGTGCCAATCGTATAATAAGGATGTCTCTCATTAGTAGGTTCATTTTTTAGGGATCTTTCCCCATGTGCAAATTTGCTCCGGATCCTTTTGTATGCAAGCTAGGAATGACCAACTACTGTCCTAGGGGTTAAAGAACTACTAAGGTTAGGTAGGATAGTTTCTCGGTGGGAAACATGTCCTTTACTTTGCCGTTTCCATTGGTCCCGGCAAAGGTGAATGGTTGACTAGACCAATAACCTAACTTAGCAGTTGAAGTTAGTAAAAAATAAGGGGTTAGAGTTACGCTAGTCGCTTTTCACTTGCGTACAAAAGGTTTGCATGCCCCCAGGTATAAAGAAGAGTAAAGTTTCCAGGTTACCATGTGGAAGTTCTTGCATTAGCAAGATTGTTCCATCTGCATATCAGACAAAACACTTCTTTGGCTTTGTCCATCGAAATGGACAAAGGTGAGTGGTGTCAGTTCCAATCACATAACCTTTGACGAGGAAATAATATTTCCAGACTAATCCCATTTTCCTAAATAGACAGGTGTGTTAGATTGGTCATATATCCTACAAGGAAACACATCTTATATTTGGGGATTTTCCTGCCGAAGCAGACCAGGGCGCATGGCCCCTGGGTTTAGTCACATTCACTGAATCACTCATGCTCATTAGGTGGATGGACTGGAGGTTGATGAGTCATTCCTTGTGCAAAAGACAACTTAGGGATGGTATTTGACTAGTAGCCGTGTTTGAACCGGGGAATGAAAGCTGGTCAATGAGCTGGACCATTCTACCTTCATACGGGAAACACATCACCCGAAAGAGTGAGGAAACAATAGCTCCCACGCTGTAAATGTAGTCGCACCCAAGGAGTAGATTGTAATCTAGAGGCCCTTGGACTACCATCACGTTTAGATGAACGGTTTTCCTTCTCAAAGTTATAGGCAAATTTGGAAGGATCTCTAACGGTCGACTAGTTCCTTTATTGAAGCCTGTTAGATTTCGAATCTCAAGCAGAAGCAATGGTGAACCAAGTGCTTTCCAAGCAGTTGAGGAAAGGATACTCACAGAAGCCCCTTCATCTATGATAGTACCAGCCACGATCATTTTGTAAGCTTGTACTATGATTCAGAATGGTACATTAGATGGTAGGCGGGGTCTCGCTAGTAGATTCCAATCAAAGGAAACTACTAGATTGCTTGGAGGAGGGACTGAATAAATGACCAGACGAATCTCTGATGAACTTCCTTCCTGTGGTAAAGGAACAGGTAGATTGCCCCCATGTTCATCTGACTCTATGTTAACAAAAATAATTTGAACGGTGTTGTTCTCATTCTCTTTGGAGACTGTATCATCTGAGGATAGACCTTCTAAAGACAAGATTGGGTCGACTGTCATCTCGACCTATTGACTTTGGTCCGGTGTGGACTCAGAGGGTTTATCTTTAATCATAGGTGTTTCGATTGACAACAAAGGTGTGTCAGTCGGATTTTCAACTAGCGATGGACTCGGCAAGAGTTTCTTGTATCCAGGAGGAAGTTGTTGCGGTGAAGCAGGACAGTTATCCAAGACTCTTTTAGCTTCGTCTAGGAAATGACGTGGTGGAGGGCATGATTGCCTTCACATAGTCTACAAGGAAATTTAGATCTTCCTTTCTTTCCATTAACTTTGTTTCATTAGTTTATGGTGTGCTCTCAACATGATCGTCAGAGGTTGAGGACACCGGATTGTGCAAGCAGAGAGACTAGTCTCTTAAGATCCACAGGATGCAAGGATAATCTCGATGATAGTGGTCTCCTTTGCAATTGAAACATGGAGATTTAGGTTTGGAAGGTGCAGTGCATGGATTTTCACCAGACAATGCATGGTTGCCCCCTTTCGCCATTGGCTTTCTTCTTCTTCTCCTTCCCTTTCTTCTTCTTCTTAGTTACTTGGTTTTAAGCGTTACTAGCTTCACCAAGCGAAGAGGAAGAAGGAGAGGGAGAAACAAACGAAGTAGAAGGTGGGGGAGTGACTTCAGTATCATCTAGTTGTTGATTTGATTACTGAGGAGTTACGATGTTTTGAATGACAGAGGTCAAGAAAAGCCATACTGGCAGGCCAATTGTGAGTTCTGGAAGGGACAATGTAGCCATGTGTGGAGCACCAACATCTCCCCAAGAAGAGAAAGGACTAGGATTCCCCCCAAGGGGAAATCCTTGATTGGTGGACTCCATTTTCTCAACCTAAGACCAACGAGGGAACAATGATGTTATTCCGATTAAAATAAATTTTATGACACTTTAACACAACTTGCTTTTTCAATTTTTAAGAGTCGAGAAAAAACTAAAGATGACTCTAGTCGCCTTCGATTTTTAATGAGCCTGAAGTGACAAGTGCTCAGATGGACCTTTTCTTTTAAGGAGTCTGAAAAGGAATGAAAGTGACTACTTTGGAACTCTAGACAAAGGGATTACCAAACCAATCGCAAAACTACAGAATACTTTTTACGTACGGTAGTAAATCTTCCTGAATGTTGTGTTCAATGCATTGCGATCGATAGGGCAGCAGACACGGCTTCCTAAGGATAAAGGATATAGCCTATTGTGGTCTCCCAATATATACTCGACGGTATGTGGGCACACAAGTCCGTACTGGCACTCGTCATATCAAAGAGGAGGAATCACCCAACCTATGATGAAAACGATAGTTACTAGGCTTTACAACACCGGAATACGTCTCTAGCCTAGACTTCTAGATGTTGTGCATTAGGTTCCAAAGCGTTTTTATGTTCACTGAAGTTTATTTTACAGTTGATATTCTTAAGAAGTTTGCCTTTAAGGTTCGCCGCATGATGTAGATATACAATTCCTAAATGTGCAATCTAAGATGATAAACAATCGTTTACTTTCTTTTAGCAATGAAAATCCTAGCTACTAAGGAAAGAGAATTAAAATTCTTTCAACATAGAGCAGAGAGAACACACTATATGCACTTTTCCTAAATCAATTTCCGCATATAGTCTAAATGAAAATTCACATGCATGTATTTGTTTTTCAGTTTCCTTAATGTGAGAATGACAAAAATAAAACTAAGTGCAGATCTGAACTATTTCCTTTCAAAGAAACAGTACTAACAATTTTCTATTCTCGAAACGAAAGGAAGACTAAGACGACACTTTGCGATTTCGAATTTAAAACTGCTTTCGACACTTGAAATACTAATAATTTCAAAATCAAGTACAATGGAAAAAGTGTAATCGACTATCTAAAAGAGGGAGACTTTATGACACTCTTTTTCTTGACTGAAAACGACAGTTGCAACACTTTCAAATCAAAAGATGACAGTTCGATTAAGCCACTATTTGCAAAGGAGAACTGTAAATGATGAAAAACACATAAAAAAACATTCACAATTATTTATCAATGGAGGCTGAATAATGCAAAGGAAGAAGGTTTCAACAGTGATATACTGATCATAAATAGCAAAACTACTGAATAAATCTGAAGACAATGAAGAAAAAACCAAAATATGGAGGTAGAAACAGTCTCACTCAATCATCGCACCTGTAACACAAGGAAACAGGGATGCATCTCACCTGCAACACACGAGAGGTGCGATGCATCCAGGTTGCCAATAAGAGATAGTATGATGGTCCAGGGACGAGACCGAGCTTGGTTTTCACTCACAGTTTGCAGCTAAGTTCAGGGGTTTAGGCTGAGCTTTTGATAGGCAGTAAACACAAAGTATAGGGGCTGATCTAATGAGGTTATTTGAGCTACCACCGGGGCACTTAGGATGTCTGTAAGTCAGATGTTCAGTTCATAAACCACCTGGAGATTGATTGAAGCAGCGTTGATCTACTTTGTAGTTGCATAGCAAAAGAAGTTCGAAGGCTAGCTAGCTTAACATCAGGCTCCGTCTATAGTTCATAAAGAAAACAACAGTAACAAAACAAACAAACTATCTGTTCCCCAGTGGAGTCGCCATTTTGTTATTGGGAAAACTAGTGTCCATTCAGAGCTGCTAGTCCCACTAAGACGGTGAGCTATCTTAGAAACAAACAAACCAAAGTTAATTGTGTTTCCTTTATGAGAGATAGATGAGAGAGAAGCAGAGAGTACCAACCTCAATCTTTCGCTAGTCTCCTTGCTTGTTTCCTCTCTCCCTTGATAGAGCTTTCACCACTCCTTTCTCACTTGTCCCGCTTCAAAGAACACCTGTAGAGTCAAAGCAGCAAAATACCATCAAAGCATAGAGATCTATAACCATAAACAATATAGGATCAGATGTACATTAACCATACAAATGCATATATAAATACAAGATTCAAAGATATACAATTATATGGAGGAAAACTAAAATAACTTTATTGACAGAAGTAGTAGAAGAGAGGATTACAACCAAGCTGTCTGATCCAACATCATCCTCCCAGCATGAAAGCCCTCTTCACCTCATAAAAAGCAAGATCACCCAACAATACAATGTCTCAAAGAGAAACCAACAACACTTCCTTACAAATTACAAAATTCCAGCCCCCTAGATCTCTAGGATGAGGGATCCATATATAGATGTTTGTAGAGGAGTGACTCAGCTTCTAGGATTTTGATTAGTGTCATTTCACTAATATTTCTTGGTTACACTTGGAGATTTCATGATCTCTTACTCATCCCTAGGCAAATTCAGAGAGGCAGGTGTCATATGAGTAGTTTCTAGAAGATTCTTTGAGTTTCCACCTAGCAAACTACCTCTGCCATTTGTCTGCCTCACTCATTGCACCCTATAGAAGGGCTTTTCAATATGCATTGCACCCTTTGTGTGTAGTAGGTGAGATGCATCACACCCTCAACATGGAGCAGTCTGTATGGTCCAATTTTGACCAGTTCTGAGCAGTTTTTCAGAGACAACTTCTGGGAAATGATGTAATCAGTTGACCTTGATCCTTTAGGGTATGAAACAACACTTTTATGGGTTTTAGAGCCCTTGTTTTATTGACATATGTGATTGGGGTTTCAGTGCCCAAATATGTCTATAACAACCACACACGAATGTAATCGCAAAATAATGATACAGAAAGCAAGTGATCCACTAGGGCCGAGCCCTTAGCCACCAGGGACGCACTGTCGCGGTTACTCCAGGATCAAAAGACAGAACAGCAACGAAGTTATGTATTAATCATAAAAGCAGAGTTACAGCTATCGCTCTTTAAAAAGAGTCAATGATCAAAGTTCAGATTACATAGTGAATTCTATAAATCAACAATAACATCTGCCCCCTGGGCTAGCAGCGCTGTCCCTTTTTATAATGGCCAGGCAGAAATACAAAAAATACAGATAGCCTTGAGGTAGCGATCCCTCAGGATCAAAGGATCCTGAGGGATTCGCCATATCTTTAATATTTAGTTATCTTTTCATCCTCTTGCACTAATACCGCGTTTCTTCTTCCTTTTCCTGGTCCATGCACTCCGATCTTGATTTCCTCGTCTGGATGCGATTTCCTGTCAAAGGGACAACAGTTGTTCCTGCTTTGTCTTTTCCTCCAAAATGGTGATTTTCCATTTTCTTCACTTTTTGCATAGAAAAAGACAATAATTAATCATTTTACATCAATCACAAATCCCCTTAATTCTATCATAATCCTTTATCATATGACCATTTTAGAATGTAAAGAAGTTATGATTTAAAGGAAAAGATAGAGAAATAAGTGGTAATTACATACCTTTTCCAATGCTCAACAGTAAGAAACCTTCTCTCTCACATCTGAGGGTATTTCGATGTCATGCATATGTACATGTTCCAAAGGAGAAAAGAACCAAGTTGGATAGTAAATCTAAAAAGAGCATATTTATTGGGTATAAGGATGGTTTAAAGGGTTATAAGATTTGAAACCCAGTAACAAGGAAGGTGGTGTACAACTAAGATGTGGTGTTCAGAGAGGTGAAAGATGTTATTAAACATGAAGTCCAACCAAAGGAACCTGAGAAGATAGAGTTTGAGCTAAAGGAGGAAGAATCAGACTCTACAACAAAGGAGGAATCAGAAGATGAAGAGCCACAAACTCTGAGTGTGAGAAGATCAGTTCGAGAAAGAAGGCAGCCATAAAGGTATAGTCCATCTGCTTTCTGTTCAAATTTTGCTTTATCTATTACTGATGATGATCCCAGAACTGTGAAGGAAGCAGTAGATTCATAGGATGGAAAACTCTGGAAAGAGGCCATGGTTTATGAAATGGCATCTTTACATAAAAATGAGGCTTGGGATCTGCTGGATTTGCTGGCTAGAAGGAAAACCATTGGCAGAAAATGGGTGTTCAAGAAGAAGACAAACGCAAAAGGAAAGGTGGAGAAATACAAAGCTCGGTTGGTAGCAAAAGGTTATTCCCAAGTGCCGGGAATTGATTTTGGTGATATTTTTTCTCCTATTGACAAGGTAACTTCTATTAAATTACTTTTATATGTTGCTGCTGCTTTTGATTTTGAGGTAGAACAGATGGATGTGAAGACAACATTTCTTCACCGGGATTTGGAAGAGGAGATCTACATGAAGCAACCTGAAGGTTTTGCGGTGAAGGGTAAGCAAGAACTGGTGTGCAAGTTAAAGAAGTCTCTATATGGGTTAAAACAGACTCCAAGGATGTGGTATCAGAAATTTGATACATTTATACGGGGACTTGGCTTCACTAGAAGCAAAGAAGATCATTGTGTGTATTTTAAATTAATTGGTGATCATGTTATTTATCTGGTCTTGTATGTGGATGATATGTTGCTGGTTGGAAATGACAAAGAAATTATCCAGGATTTGAAGACCCAATTTTCCTCCAAATTCGACATGAAATATCTTGGTGCTACAAACTATATTTTGGGCTCTTATGAAACCAGCTCACAAAAAAATAGAAAAGATAGATCAATGCCTTAGAATTCAGCCTCTTCGAGGGAGCAACCTCCTTTAAATTACATAAATGAACAATTCTTGGATGATTCAAATGACAAAACCTCCTTTCTATATATAGGAGTCTAAGGGGTCACAATATAACCAAGTCAACCTAATAATAATAATATAAGGGCACAAAAATAACAATAGATGGATTCTATGGGGCATAGTAATAACAATATGGGGACAATAGGAGGCACAACAATATTAATAAGGGATACAACTACAATATTAATGGGGGCATCACTAGTATTATAGGGACCTAACATGCCCCTCTCCTTCAAAAAAGTGTTTTCCTCAACGCTTGAGTAGTTCTGGATGCTTCTGTATAAAATTCTCATCCTCCCATGTGGAATCTTCAGCGGATAAGTTCTTCCACTTGATGAGATACTCTAAAATGGATCGATTTCGTAGTTGTCGAGTTCTTGTTTCTATGACTGCTTCCGGTTCCAATATAATTTTCCTTCCTCGTCAAGTTTTTGCAATATTGTTTTTACTGGGAGCTTGTTACCTATAACCTTCTTTAAACATGAAACATGGAAAAATGGGTGCACTCGAGAAGCTGCAGGAAGCTCCAATTTGTATGCCATAGTACCAATCTTTTGCAACACCTTGTACGGACCATAATACTTTGGTGACAATTTTTTATCCTTCTTAGCTTGCTTGAGGGACATTTGTTTATATGGTTGTAGCCGTAAGAATACCCAATCAGCTACATCAAAACTTCTTTCACTGCGATGTTGATCTGCCTGTTGTTTCATTCTATTCTGCACCAACACGAGGTTATCCTTTAAGAGTTGGAGAACTTGTTGTTGATGCTCGATGTGATGTTCCACTGCTTGAACCTTATAATTTTCTCTTAAATATGATGTGATGGATGGTGGCTGATATCCATAAAGTGCCATAAATGGGGTCATTTTTGTTGCACTATGGAAGGAAGTGTTATACCACCATTCAACCAGAGGCAACCATTTGACCCATTGTGTCTGTTTATCAGATACAAAGCAATGAAGATATCCTTCCAAACATTTGTTTATTATCTCTGTTTGCCCATCAGAGAATGGATGATAAGATGAGCTATGAGCTAACTGAGTACCAATACAAGAAAATAATTCTATCCAAAAACTTCATGTAAAAATGGGATCTCTGCCACTTACAATAATTTTTGGGTTTCCATGTATCTTTTGAATTGTTTCCATAAATGTTGTAGAAACTGTACTGGCTTTAAATGGATATGATAATGCACAAAAGTGTGCATACTTGGTAATTCTGTCAACTACCACCATGATGACACTCTTTCCCTCAGACTTGGGTAAACCTGTGATAAAATCCATTGAAACCTCCCCCCAACATTGGCTTGGAATGGATAAAGGTTGTAATAGACCTGGTGTCTTAATTGTTTCAGCTTTATTTTGTTGGCATACCAATCAATCCGCCACAAACTTTTGAATATCCAATTTAAGGCCATCCCGAAAAAATTCCTTCTTAATTAAGTTTTTAAAAATCCTAAGTGCCCTCCTAAGGAAGAAGCGTACAATTCCAGAAGAATCTTTTGTTTGAGTTGGGAATTCTTACAGAGGTATAAGCGATCTTTGTACCATAACGAATCATTTTTCCAACTAAATGTATCAGATGTACTGGAATCTTGTTGTAACTTTCGATTAAGTTCCCACACTTCTTCATCATTCTTCCATTCCTCCCTTGCTTCGTTTATCCATTCTGGTTGGATAATAGAAATGGTGCAAAACAATGCTTCCACATTCTCATCCTTTCTTGAGAGTGCATCTGCCACAACATTTTGCTTCCCTTTTTTGTATATTATTTCAAAGTCATAACCCAACATCTTTGTGACCCATTTTTGTTGTTCTTCAGAGGATAATCTTTTTTCTAAAAAGTATTTAAGGCTATCATGATCTGTTTTTACCTTGAAGTGTCTTCCCATTAGGTAGGGTCGCCATTTCTTAAGTGCATATAGTATTGCCAACATTTCCTTCTCATAAATAGCTTTGTGTAAATACTTTCCCTTGATTGGATGACTTTCAAAAGCAATGGGTCTTTCATCTTGCATTAAAACAGCACCAATTCCATTTCTAGAAGCATCACATTCCACAATAAAGGTTTTTGTGAAGTCTAGTGTAGCTAAGACCGGTGCTTGGCACATTGCCTCTTTAAGATCTTTGAAGGCCTTTGTTGCTTCTGGAGTCCATGAAAATGCATCTTTCTTCAACAATGTTGTTAGAGGTGCTGCTATTTTCCCATAATTCTTAACAAACTTGTGATAATACCCTGTCAACCCGAGAAATCCTCGCAAATGCTTTATGGATGTGGGGATTTCCCATTCCTTAATGGCTTTAATTTTGCTAGGGTCTACCTTAACTCCTTCATGAGATACAATATGACCCAGATATTCCACCTCTTGTACTCCAAAGAAAAATTTGGATCTTTTTGCATATAATTGTTTCTCCTCCAATAGTTGTAGCACCCTGTCAATGTGTTCAACATGATCCTTTCAAGACTTGTTGTAGATTAGTATATCATCAAAAAATACTAACACAAATTTTCTAAGGAAGGGTTTGAAAATGGAATTCATCAAACCTTGAAATGTAGAAGGTGCATTAGTAAGGCCAAAAGGCATGACCAAAAAGTCATAGTGACCCTCATGAGTTCTAAATGCTATTTTTGGAATGTCTTGAGTCTTCATTCTGATTTGATGATATCCTGAACGAAGATCTAACTTGGTGAAGTAAATTGATCCATGCAATTCATCCAATAATTCATCAATGACAGGAATGGGAAACTTATCTTTAATAGTGAGCTTGTTGAGCTCCCTATAATCCGAACACATGCTCCATGATCCATCCTTCTTGTGCACCAATACTACTAGAGCAGAGAAAGAACTTTGGCTAGGTTGAATTATACCAACCTCAAGCATTTCTGCAACCATACATTCAATTTCACTCTTTTGGGCATAGGGATATCTGTACGGCCTGATGTTTGGAGGAACACTTCCTGGAATCAAATGAATAGCATGATCATGATCACAAATAGGTGGGAGACCTTTGGGAGTTTCAAATACCTTGGAATGATGTTACAGGGAAAAGTGTCTATATAGAACTGCTCTATCCCACTAAGGTGTGACAGCGGCCTTAGAAACAAACAGAGAAAAGCTACTTATGTTTTTCCTTTATGAATTATAGATAGAGAGGAACAGAAAGACCAACCTCTGTCTTGCGCTAATCCCTTGATTCGATCCCTCTCTTCTTTGATAGTCCTCAGCGACCTGCTCCCTTGCACACCCAGCTTCACAAAGTACCTGTAAGATCACAGAAGCATAGCACTATACAAAGACATGGATCTATAATCATAAACAATCTAGGATCAGATGTAAATTGACCATACAAATGTAACAAGCATCATTGATACAAAAGTATGGAGGAAAAATCAAATAGCTTTTATTGATAAACAAGAAAAGAGCCAGGAGGAGTTACAACCAGTTGTTCTGACCCAGCATCAACCTCCCAGCAAAGAAGCCCCTCTTCACCTCAAACAAAGCTTAGATCACCCAACAATCTGATGTTTGTCTCTAGAAACCAACATCAATTCCTTACAATATGCAAAATTCCAGCCTCTAGATCTCTGGGATGACGGATCCATATATAGATATCTGTAAGGGGGATGAGTCAGCTTGTGATTTGATTAGTGTCTTCTCTCTGATAGTTCTTGCTTCCACTTGGAGACTGAGGGCCTCTTACTCATCCTTGGTCGAATTCAGTGAGGCAAGTGTCATAGGAGAAGATTCTGGAAGCTTCCATTGCCTCTCCACCTCGCGGAATGACACTGCCATTTGTCATTTCTCGCCCATCGCACCCCACAGAAGGGACTTTTGAAATGAAACGCACCCTCACAGTGTATTTGGGTGAGATGCAACGCACTTAGCCAGTGGAGCAGCTGCAATGATCCTGTTTTGACCAATTCTGAGCAGTTTCTCATGGAGAACTTCTGGGAGAAGTTGTAATCTGTTGACCTTGTTCCTTTAGGGGTTAGAACAACACTTTTAGGGACTTAGGAGCCCTTGGTTTATGGACATTTCATGCTTGGGGTTGTAGGGCCCAAAAATGTCTATAACAGTTGCCCCCTAAAGTATGAGGCCGTTAATCTTTTGGTGTCGGGTGAAATGCTTTATTATGAGGATCCGAAGTTCTTTCAATGCTGGGAGGAGACCTGTAATAAGATACAATACAATACATTATCTTCATACTATTTTCATGATCTAGCTGAGGCGGGCATTCCCATGCTCAGCTTTATAAATTCATTTTAATGTACATAGGACAGACAATCGTCTGAGTGTAGACTGATGATTCTGATAGAGCCATCATCCTTTTGAGTGGATGATTATCTGTGCAGCAATGATGTACATTTAATGTCTTTATTTCCCTGAATATATATTGCAGCTCGGATGGATGAAGCTAGATCCAGGGTCTTCAATCTCGTCTGATCTTCACTCGAAGTACAAGTCAATCCATGTGAGAAATGTTCTGAAGTCGAACATGGAAAGACATCGCTTGATTACCAGTCAATGATGTAAACTGTTAACAAGCGCGAGAGGAATCACCAATAATGATAATGATCCTCAAGGTACTGCAGTACAATTCACGTGGTGTGAATAAAGGACTTGGCGTCGAACACCACGCAAAATCTTTCGGTCGAAGGCCATTGATGTAAACCTGTCACCGGAAGTGAGAAACTTGCCATTGAGGCATGCAAGCTTCAAAGTATTGAATGGGGTGTTCCTAGATCAACTTCTTGGATAATGAGCTGATGTCGATAAGAAGTGATCTGTCACAGGAGGGCATTAATGAATCCCACATCAATGACACGGAACGGAGTAAATTATTTTAATGGAGGTGAAAACGATCTGGTGATATAAGGTTCAAGGTGGCGGTCATGAAATAAATGAGTATAATGTATGGTAGTGGGTGAGACACAGGTGAATTCTCTGAATGACTTCTCTTGAACATATCGGCGACACTGATGTGATGGATTGGTAGCATTGACCCCAAATGTGGATGGTATGGCATGACCATGGTGATGTGACCGGTGAATGAAACAACCCAACCCGACTCGGACATGGAGCAGAAGTGTCATGTTCAAGAGCGACTTGCTACCAACAAAGTTTCTTTAAGTTTTCTTCCCAATTTTTCCCCAGTCATTGCTGACCAGTACCTCTTTATTTTTTTCAAGCTTGAGGAGGATAACATATGCTTGTTCTATAATTTTCCCTTCGGGCAAACCCATCGCTATGTTTTAACGAGCCTAGCGATAGTGAAACTCGTTCTCGTCTATAGATAAGTTTGTCACTATTAATGTTTTTAACGAGTTTAACGACAAAGATAACTCGGTCCTTTTCAATTTTAGAGAGTCTGAAAAGGAACGTAAAGGTAACTCCAAAATTACTTTTTCGTCATCTATTCCCTTAAGTCCGAAAAAGTATAAAACAATACAGAAGGGATGGATTTTCGATACTTTTAACAAGCCGAACAAAACAAGTGCTCGATCTTTTTGTGTAATAATCCCTCAGGTCCAGAAAGATTAAAATCTAGAGGAGGGATAGCAGTTCCTGTCCCTTTAACGAGCTGGAGAGGCCAATGGCTCGGTAATCTTTTCATATTTTATGAGTCAGTTGAAAAGAGCTTAAAGGAGACTCATCTTTTGAGGAACGAGTGATAAAACGGGTAGCAGCTGATTCCAGGTAAGGTTTGGAATTTTCCAATCACGGCAATGTCACAAGGATGGCTAGTGAAATCACTCTTCGCAGCTATTCCTCAAAATGGATAAACAATCAAATGGAGGTGAATGATCGGCCAATGAAAAAGTGGAGGTGACGGTGCAAACACGACCAAGGTTTTAATGGCTGAAGTACTACATTCACGATGGTTATTTACCGGGGAATAGTTCATTTTTTAACGAGCTTAAACGCGGGTGGAAACATTTGCTCATGTCTTATGTTTATTTTTTAACGAGCTTGAACTATGTGCTAAAACTGCTCGATTGAATGGTCCCATTTTGATTTTACCATAAATAGCTTTGTTCTTTCAAAGATTGTACTGTATTTTCAACTGCTTCATCAAACTAGTCAGAAATGAACAATATATGCTTGAAAATGAGTTTAGAACACTAATATTTTACTTTGAACTACGTAAAAAGTAATTAAAAGGTGTTTTTACCTCTCATTTTACCATTTCATTTGAACTTTGGTTTGTTGGAGCTTTGGAGGTGCTTTCCCCCCTTGATTTTCATCAGCTGATTTCGGGAGATTCTGTGGACGATTCTCGGCGCCGTCTGGACCAAGTAGGAGCTAAACCTGAGCTCTTTCATTTCATGGTTTCCATTTTGCATTTTGAGCTTGATTCCTAGTTTTTCTGAGCCCCTAGGGTTTGAAAAACTCGTTCTGCCTTCAGCGCACCCTCTGTGTATCGAAAGGTGCATTGAATTTTGGCCAGTCTGAAGGGCATCTGACATGCAACGCACCCAGAGCACTGCTGTAGGTGCGATGGGCGCAGAGAAGGAATTATGTTCACAATTTTTGATGGAAATTTTGCCTATTTCTTACCAAAATCAGGATCTAACTCTTCTCTTGTTTGTTTTTCAGATATCTTTGGAGGAAGATGACCATTACATGGCGAGAACGTGAGCATGAAGAAGAGGACATGCTTGCCCTACATGATCCAGTTGCAGTAAACGCACTGCGGAACTGTGGCTTGCTAAAGTTCTTCCGCATTTCTAGCATGAGACAGCAGATCAACTTACTGCAGTATTTGCTCGATGCTTGGGATCCTACCAACCAAGTTTTCCAGATCAGGGGAAAATCTATCCCCTTGATTGTAGTAGACAACTATTTCTTGACTGGCTTGTCGAGGCGGGGTGCCCCCATCTCTTTATCAGGTTCGGCCCGAGGAGGTGACTCTGTGAGAGATTATGTTCACCGGTACTGCAGAGAAGGATCTCAGCCAAGTAAAGACGGCAAGATCATCATTCGTGATGTCACTGACAGGTCCCTTAGGACTATTCTGTTTACTTTTGGTAGGATGGCCGGTGGTGCGGCTCTTCATGTAGCCAACGGATCTTATATGCAGTATGCCTTGGAATGCCTCCAACCGAAGGTGTTCAACTGGTGCGACGCAGTACTTCTTGTGATGAAAGAACAGTGGACCAAGATAAAGAGCGGGAGGTTGAAGAACTTTGGGTATGGTTCTATTTTGACCGCCTTTGCCTTGGAGAAGATACCACTGATGCAGCCGCAGTATATTGCACTCGATTTACCTTCACCTACTAAACCACGCATGCAGAGATGGGTTGACCATATGTCTAGGCATGCTGGTCAGTCTCAGATTTCATTTTCTGATACCTTCTTCAGGTGGTTTGATCGTCAGGAGATGGTTTATTCCGAGTATCCATATGCTGGCATGGACTTCCGAGGTGATCCAGATTTAGTACTTCCGGATGGCGAACAGTGGGGCGCCATTGGTAAAATCTTTGACCATATTTTTGTTTATCGTTTTTCATTTATAATGTCCTTGTGCTTTATTCTATCAAGACTTTAATCAAACTCACGTGTACATGCAGATGTTGGTCGTGTTCGTCCAGTAGTTCGCCTGAGAGTACCAGCTGCCGCCCCAGCAGGAGAGGCCGTCGGAAGGGCTATCCTTCGTGTCCTCGATGTGGCCGAGACTCTCACAGCATTACAGGAGCAGGTTGAGGGCCTCACTCTTGGTATTCCAGATGTGAGGACTGACGATCTAACTTTGCGGTTACAACGACATACTACTGGTGTGCCAAGACGATGGACTCGTCTCTTACGCATGATCGCACAGGTTGTGACTTGCTATCACGAGCATCATTAGACTAGGGTGCCCCCTAGCATTTTGAGTTTTTGGGTCATTTGACCAATTTTGTCTTGGTTACAGAACATTATGTGTAAACCATAAACAGTTATATATATTTTTGATTTTCGGAGTTTTACTTTGGTTAATTTACATGATCCAAATGCAAACATTGATGGTATGTTTCTTTTTATAAATGTTGCAAATGTCTATCTAACACATAATTTGCTAATGAGTCAGTTAATGTGTTTAAGTTTCTGGAAATATGTTGATATTGAATAAAATCAAATTGTCTTTCCAAAATCTTAACCCTTAGGAACATGCGATAAATAGTTGGGTTTCAGACGGAATATATACCATTGAGTTGTAGTATTACGAGCTGTGAGTCTAGCCTGACAATTAGTCGGCGTATACCATGTGTGATGGCATCAGAGAGAAGTTCTATCAACGCGCTATATTCAGCGATGTTATTTGTTGATCGACCAATACATACCCCTCTGAAACTTACTAACTCGCCGCTTGGATCAAAAATAGCACAGGCTCCAGAAGATAGGTTCCGTGAACTACGACTCGCTCCGTCATCATATCCAACACATGAAGCCAATAGGTTTGACATCTGCAACAAATGTAAAAGTGGATTACTTGACCAAAATAAACACTTTAGCGAAAACAAAAACATAACAAAAGCATACAGGTTACCATTACGCATAGTAACTCTTGAGGTACAACCCATTACGAGGTTGTGCCAGTGGAATTCCGTCATAATCCATTAACTCGTAGGCCCCTTTTGCTAACACTCGTTTAACAATATAGGGGCCCATCCATAAAGAATTAAATTTACCTGCTCCCAATTTATCGAATTCTTGGTCGTAAAGTAAGACCAAGTCACCTTCTGAGAAGATACGGGGTTTGACATTTTTGTCGAACTGCGCCTTGACTCGTTTCTTATGGGCTTCGTTAGCCAAAGTGGCATCATGAGGGGTTTCATCCAATTGGATTAATTCCAAGAAACGAGCTTCTTCTTCTAAAGTTCCGGGGAGGAGATCAATTGCGAGTTTAAGAGACGAGATTTCACACTGGATTGGTAAGACTTCTTCCAGGCCATATACCAGTTGGAAAGGTGTAAACCCGGTTACATTCCTTACCGATGTTCAGTAAGTCCACAAAGCTGAGTACAGGATTAGGTGCCATTTTCTCTTGTGAACTCCAATCATCCTTTGCAGCATGCGCTTCAGGACTTTGTTGATTGCTTCAACTTGTCCGTTGGCTTGCAAATAATATGGAGTAGAGCTGTCGTGAGACAACCCTAGTTTGGTAGCTAATTCGACCATCATGTGATTGCGAAAATGTGATCCATGATCTGTGACTATAGCCTGTGGTACACCGAATCTGGCGACTACATGATTGAAAAAGAAGAGGGCAGTTGTTTCACCAGTATTATCTAATGTAGGCATCGCCTCGGCCAATTTGGTAAAATAGTCAACTGTGACTATGATCAACTGCAACTATGATATACCCATGCCCCTCGATCGAGGTGGGGTTACATGTCATGAAATCGATGCCCCATTTGGCGAATGGCCCAACAGCAACTATCGGCTGCAGAGGTGTGGGTGGTCTTCTGGTTTTGCTATCGAAAATTTGACAAGCATGGCAACTTCTGACTACGGTTATGAAATCTTTGAACATTGTTGGCCAGAAGTATCCTGCTCGTAAGATTTTTTGCGCTATAGCATATCCAGACTGATGCCCCCCACACGCGCCTAAATGACAATCATTCAGGAATTTTTCGGCCTCCTCATGGGTGAGGCACCTTCTCAGAACTGTATCGATACTACGACGGTAAAGTGTGTCACCGACGATCATGTAGTCTTTTGCTTGGTATTGAATACGTTTTTGTTCAGAGTGTGAGGTGTTTGGCCTGTATTTTTGGGTTTGGAGATAAATTATTATATCCCCATACCACTCATTGCTTGAAGATGTCATAAACAAACCTTCGTCCACGATTGTTTCTTCGGACATTTCATCGTTGGACGATGATGGCAGATCGCATAATAATTCTGCGAAAACTACAGCTTTCTTCGACTTGGATTTTACAAATTCCAGATCAAACTCTTGTAGGATTTCTATCCATTTTGAATATTTTCCCCCCAGCAACTGTCACGACAATATATAAGTCATGGGGTTGCAATCTGATAGAATGGTAGTTTTCCGAAAGAGGACATAGTGTCGAAATCTCTGTATCGCTTGAACAGCTGCGAGTGCTAGCTTTTCAACGTAAGAATGTTTGCTTTCTGTATCATTTAAGTTTTTACTTAATTAATATATAAGATGTTCAATTCCATCGACTTCTTGAACTAAAACCATTGCGATGGTTGTATCCGCTGTAGCCAGATACAGGTTAAAATCTTTTTGATAATCAGGAGCATACATTAATGATGCCTTCATTAGTGATTCTTTTAAAGCATCAAAGGAAGCTTGCCAACCTGATCCCAGACAAAGGGCACTTCCTTTTTCAAAAGACGTGTATAACCTTTAGCAAGTTCAGCGTAATTTGGAATGAACCTCCTCAGAAAGTTCGCTTTCCCTTGGAGTTTCTGAATCTGAAGCAAATTCGAAGGTGGAGGCAAATTTATGATTGCCTAAACCTTACATGGGTCGAGACGAATCCCGTCCTTCGAGACTACAAAGCCAAGCAAACGACCAGAACTGACGCAAAATACACATTTGTGTGGATTGAGTCGTATCTTGTAGTGTCGGCAACGTAGAAATATCGCTCTTAAATGTTGCGGGTGATCATTCTGCTTTTGCGAATGAGCCGGAAGGTCGTCGAGGTATGGTTGAACAATGTTTTTGATGTCATGGAAGGCATAATTCATTGCCCTCTGAAACGTCGCCCCTGCGTTCTTTAAACCAAAGGGTAATTTTCGATATGCGAACGTGCCCCACGGACAAATAAATGCAGTCTTTGCCTGGTCCTGTGGGCGGATATTTATTTGATTATACCCAGAGAATCCATCCATGAATGAAAATATTTCGCATCCGGTGCATTCATCAATTATCTGGTCAATGAAGGGTGTAGGGTAGTTGTCTTTTGGACAAGCCTGATTTACATCCCTATAATCGACGCACACTCTAATTGTTTCTTGTTTTTTCATAACAGGGACAATATTCGATACCCAATCGGTTAGAGGAACCGGGTAGATGAAACCAGCATGAAGAAGTTTTTCAACTTCTGCCTTAATGGCAGCGGCTTTCTTGGGGTGCACCTGCCTTAGCCGTTGTCGTACCGGTTTGACATCTGGATACATCTTAATTTCGTGTTCAACGATACTCGAGTCAATGCCTGGCATTTCACTGTATGACCAAGCAAAGACATCTCTGAATTCGCGAAAAAGAGCGTTATATATTTCCAGTTCTGAAGGAGAACAACATTTGCCAACATAAATATTCTCTACAACATCTGTTTTGGTCGAGATATTTATGGCGATAGTCTCTTCAATGTTGGACAAGTTTCGCTCGGAATCCACCGTGTTTACAGTATTTGATAGGAAATCAAAGACTGAAGGATGATAAAGGTCATCTTTAGTATCTTCTCCACAATCTGGAAGAAGGGAACGATGGTGGGAATCATTCCATGGTGCTCCTTCAATTACCATTGATTGGACAATTCCTTCGTCGGTGACATGCACTTGCGACCAAGGATCTGAAGGGGTACCATATTCTTTAGACCTATCTATCCAAACGCTTGATGAGCGTTGATTTGGGTTTGCCTCCCATGCTAGGAACATTGATTGCTACAATATTTCCGTTGGGCTTGGGGGCAAAATCATTGCATGATCCATGTCGATATCGTTTTCTGAGATCTTTTTAGAAGATATCATATTGCAGGTTCCTATCGACGCTACTTCCGCCTGGTTGATTGGAGGTGGAAAGGCGAAATTTCCCATTAGTATAGGATCTTTTAGTAGGCCTACTCCGATATTTTGAAGCGAATGGGGGCTTCCATGGATCATGGGAATGCTTCCTGTAACTTGAGAACCATTGGGGAGGAAGTTTTGTTGATCGATGATTGTAATCCCTCCTTGAAAGGGAAATGCAATCTTCCTAAAATAGGTCGACACAACAACAGCCATAGCATATATCCATGGTCTTCCTAGTAGGATGTTGTAATCAAGATTCCCATCGATGACTTCAACATCTATTTCTATCGTTTTCCCTCCTAGTTCAACTTTCAAGTTACTTAGGATACCATATGGGGTATATGTCCTTCCGTCGAATGCTTTTAATGTCGTCAAAGATCGCGACAAGGTTGGAGATCCTAAAGTTTTCCAGCAACTCATCGAGATAATGCATGTAGATGCCCCCTCATCAATAATTGTTCAATGAACAGTTTTGTTGAGGGCTTTCACTTGAACAAGGAAAGCTAGTTGAGCTGGTAATTGAGGATCGTATCCTTTATGGTCGAAGGATACAAGATTGGAATCCTTTGGGTCTATCCCACCAATGGCTGATAATAAAGCCTGCCTTTGGGATGGGCAATTCTGTAGTATTTCAAGAGTCGACATAGCGGATGGCGATTGGGCCAAATCTTCCACTATATTATAATGTTGTGCCGCTCTACCGCGGGGATTAAACGTCGACTTGTGTACTACTCCCTTTGGCGGTTTTATTGTCAATTCAAGAATGATGGGTGGCGCAACTTCTGTCGAAGTTGTTGTCGAACTACTAGGTTGATTTTTATCCTTGTTGTTCGACAGCTGTGGATTCCCATAATCTTTGTTCCTTGTTGATATCAAAGCATCATTTTGTTGTTTTGAAACTGACAACATTAGCACTTGGGACGGGGAAGCATTTTCACTTTCAACCAGATTTGTTCCTGGATTTGGAAATGGATCAGTTAACACTGCGAAGGTTTTCGAATTCTTGAAGAATTTTTTAACCTCAGCTCTGTGTGGACAACTTGCGGTCCAATGATCCTCATCGCATATGAGGCATGGATTTTTTGGTTTCCTATCTCCAGGAGGGTTTGAAGAAGATTTTTCAGGTGATGGCTCCTCCTGTTTCTTCTTCTTCCCTTTGCCTTTCTTCTTTCTCCCTGGTTGTTTGGTTTCTTTGCCTTTATCTGTTGATACGGCATTTACTTCCGAAGCAAGAAGTTCATCTTTTGCATTTTGACTTGAAATCTTACGGGCCTTTTTGGATGTAGCCTTTATCGATTTCGTTTCTATTGTGCCAATCACGCCATCGCCGGCATGAGAGTCATTGTTCGATTTAGGAGGAGGAGGAATTGAGAATTCCGGTCTAGGGGCGTCAGGTATTTTATCATAGAGCGTGCCGGACTGAGTGTAAATCAAGTCCAGATATTGCGCACGAGCGATAACTTGTTCTTCTGTTACGACTCCCCCCTTTGCCACATCTTCCGTGATGGAAGGTAGTAATGACTTGATAAACCATTCAGCTAAGAGCTGATCGAGGAAATACGTTTTTACCATTCTACGACGACGTCGCCACTCATGTATATGATCAAATATGTGAGTGGCCGTCGTCTATTTGAAATTGGTAAGAAGTTCTATTCCCGTTTCGTACCTTATTGGTAACTGAAAATGGGTTAAAAAGGTTGTGGCTAAGGTACTGAAGTTGTCGAACGAAGCTCTAGGTAATTCGATGTACCATTTTGCTGCTGGACCCGTTAACGTCCTCTGAAAGAGGCGAAGTCTTATCGAATCATCATTTAGGGTGTTTGATGAACACCATAGATGAAAGGTCATCACGTGATTCGATGGATCTTCACCCAGATTTCCATTAAATTTAGGAATATCTGATGGAAGTTTATGCGGAATCGCCGGCCACCAAGGGGTGTAAGCGATTGGATCATTTGTTAACCTATTTAAATCAGGTAACTCTAAAGTTGCCACAAAGGGTAACTGCTGATTTAGGTTAGGCGAAGCATACCCAGGATAAGATGCAATTGCCTGAGCAGTTGGTCTTTGCATACCGGCATAATGCATTTGATGCCGGTATGTTTGGTAAGGTTGGTGGGCATGACCATTGTAAAATGGTTGATTTTGACCGTTTTGAATGTACGGCTGTCCACTATTAGCAAATATTTGTTGCTCAGAACCTTGGTATACTTGTTGGAATTGCGGTTGTTGGTATTGCACCAGCCATGGTTGTGAAGCCATGTGCTGTTGCCCGATACTAACAGTTTGACCAAGATGAGGGGTAATTGTACCCGTCAGAACCTGTGTCGTTCCACCGGTCGGTGATTGTGGTTGAGTTGCAGGGTCAAGGGGCTGTTGCATTACAACCTGAGAAACCTAAGGTTGGCATACAACAGGCAGCGCTTGAACTTGCGACACCGTCACAATAGCTGGTGTAGTTGGGATATTTGACATAGGTAAGCATTGTTGCATCGAATATACAACTCTTGGTTGTTGAGGTAGCATTGGTACCTAACCGCTTGAGGTAATTCCAATATAACCTGAATGTTGTTGTGAACTCTCGTATGGATATCCTCCCGGAGGGGATAATGAAAGGGTATACTGCCCCCCATAACGGTGGTAATCCAGAACTCAAGGGAATTGTTTGCCCTTGGGGACCGGACTGCCCAAATTGACCTCCAAATGGATCAATTTGTTGAGACTCAACATAAGAGTTTCTGGATATTATTCTGGATGAACAAACAGGAACAGACCATACTGTCGAAATAGCCCCTGAGTGGGCTCCTTCTAGCGGCTGAGAGCTAGTCGGGACAGATGGTATACCAACAAACATTGTCAGAGTGATAGCAGGGAGTTCTGTCGTCGCTGTGTCAGACGACACAGTCCTAGATGTTGACGGTTGTTCAGACATTTGTAGTCTATCCAAAAGATTACCTAGCGACTCTACAGGAGCTTCCGCTGGTGGTAGACTTACTTCTGATGAAGAAGGATATAGAGTGATCTCGACTCCAAATTGTGATGGAGTACTTGTTGGAGGATCTTCTACAATTTCTTCTATGGCAATCAGACCAGGTGGAAGGGGAAGACTGTCAGGTCCGTAAAATACTTCTGGTGCCGAAGAAGGTATGGAATCGGCAGCGATAGATGTTTGAAGAGCAAGACTCTCCGAACTGGTTGTAGATGGAATTGGTTCGATAACACAAGTGTTTACTCTCAGACTAGGATCAGTATCACTGTCCTTTTGTGGCTGTTGAACTTCTTCTGTAGAGGCAGGGATTCCAGAAATGTTTGGAGTAACCGGAGTCTCTGATGTCGTTGGAACACTTGTTCTAACTTCAATAGGAGATTTGGAACCAGTTAAACGAGTTCGCTTTGTCTGTACTGGCTTCGATTCCGGAGACAAAGACGGTTGACTCATAAGCCTCCACGAACGATGGGGTTTCAATTGACTTTCTTCCACGATTGTGGATTACTCGATAAACTAAAATAAAGGGGAAGTATGTTTCCGAATTAAATGAATTTTAGACGCCTTGACACAACTTGTTTTTTCAGTTTTTAAGAGTCGAGAAAAAACAAAATATGACTCTAGTCTCCTTTGATTTTTAATGAGCCTGAAGTGACAAGTGCTCAGATGGACCTTTTCTATTAAGGATTCTAAAAAGGAACGAAAGGGACTACTCTGGAAATCTAGGTAGAGGGAGTACCAAACCAATTGCAAAACTGCAAAATACATTTTACGGTACGGCAGTCAATCTTCCCGAATGCTGTGTTCAATGCATTGCGATCGATAGGGCGGCAGACACGGCTTCCTATGGATAAAAGGATTAAGCCTATTGGGGTCTCCCAAAATATACTCGACGGTACGTGGGAGCACAAGTCCGTACTGGCACTTATCGTCTCAAAGTGGAGGAATCACCCAACCATCAGTGAGAACAACAGTTACCAGGCTTTACGACGCTGGAATATGTCTCTAGCCTAGACTTCTAGATGTTGTGCGTTAAGTTCCAAAGCGTTGTTATATTCATTGAATTTATTGTAAGTTGATCTTGTTTATGAAGTTTGTCTTTCGGGTTCACCACGAGATGTAGATGTAATTCCTAAAATGCAGTCTAAGATGATAAACAAACTTTTTATCTCTTTTATGCAATGAAAATCCTAGCTACTAGGGAAAAGAAAGACAGAATCTTTTCACAAAGAGCAAAGAGCACACTCTAAATGCACTTTCCTAAATCAAGCCAATCAGACTGTCTATATGTAAATGCACATGCATGTATTTGTTTTTCGACTTTCTTAGTATATGGATGCTAAAAAGAAAGTTGATGCATAAATCTGAATTTCTTTTCAAGCGACAAATATAAACAAGTTTCTTTTCGAAATCAAAAAATGGAGACGATCACAACACCTTACGATTTTAAAATGAATACTCGTTCTTGACACTAGAAAATTACAAATTCAGACCAAAAGCAACAATAACAGGATAATCGACCATCAACAGCAATCAAACTTTTCCTACGATTGAAATCGACACTTGTGACAGTTTCAAATCAAAGGACGACAGTACGATTACGCTACTTTTGCAAAGGAGAACTGTAAATGACTCAACAAACACACAAAAACATCTACAGTTCTTTTGTAAAAAGGAGGCGGAATAACAGCAAGGAAAAGGGGTTTCAAATAGACATATACTGATCACAGGCAGCAAAATTCAGGAATAGAACTGGAAAGAGTAATCCACAGAAGCCACAACTGCACAGAGCTAGTCTGATCAGCGCACCTGTAACACAGAGAATCTGAAATGCAACGCAGGTTGTCCACTCGGGAAATGCGCTGAAATTCAGAATCTCTGAACAGTACCTGCGCTGGGCCAGAAACGAGACTCTGTTCGGGTTCTGGGTCACAGTTTGCAGTTCAGTTCTTGAGTTTTGGCCGAGCAAAAAACAATCAGTAATGCAACAATCAGGGGTAGATCTAAGGAGGATCTAAGAGCGATCACAAGGGAAATCAGATAGTTTGTGAATCAGTTGTTTAAATCATAAACAGATCCAGTAGATGGATTGAAGTAGCAGTTGTCTACTTTGCATTTGTTATGGCAAATGCAGTTCGAATGCTACTTGTAAGTTTATGAAATAGACAACAAAGAATGATAAACAAACAAACTAATTAGCTCCCCAGCGGAGTCGCCATTTTGTTACAGGGAAAAGTGTCTATATAGAACTGCTCTATCCCACTAAGGTGTGACAGCTGCCTTAGAAACAAACAGAGAAAAGCTACTTATGTTTTTCCTTTATGAATTATAGATAGAGAGGAACAGAAAGACCAACCTCTGTCTTGCGCTAATCCCTTGATTCGATCCCTCTCTTCTTTGATAGTCCTCAGCTACCTGCTCCCTTGCACGCCCAGCTTCACAAAGTACCTGTAAGATCACAGAAGCATAGCACTATACAAAGACATGGATCTATAATCATAAACAATCTAGGATCAGATGTAAATTGACCATACAAATGTAACAAGCATCAATGATACAAAAGTATGGAGGAAAACTCAAATAGCTTTTATTGATAAACAAGAAAAGAGCCAGGAGGAGTTACAACCAGTTGTTCCGACCCAGCATCAACCTCCCAGCAAAGAAGCCCCTCTTCACCTCAAACAAAGCTTAGATCACCCAACAATCTGATGTTTGTCTCTAGAAACCAACAGCAATTCCTTACAATATGCAAAATTCCAGCCTCTGGATCTCTGGGATGAGGGATCCATATATAGATATCTGTAAGGGGGATGAGTCAGCTTGTGATTTGATTAGTGCCTTCTCTCTGATAGTTCTTGCTTCCACTTGGAGACTGAGGGCCTCTTACTCATCCTTGGTCGAATTCAGTGAGGCAAGTGTCATAGGAGAAGATTCTGGAAGCTTCCATTGCCTCTCCACCTCGCGGAATGACACTGCCATTTGTCATTTCTCGCCCATCGCACCCCACAGAAGGGACTTTTGAAATGCAATGCACCCTCACAGTGTATTTGGGTGAGATGCAACGCACTTAGCCAGTGGAGCGGCTGCAATGATCCTGTTTTGACCAATTTTGAGCAGTTTCTCATGGAGAACTTCTGGGAGAAGCCGTAATATGTTGACCTTGTTCCTTTAGGGGTTAGAACAACACTTTTAGGGACTTAGGAGCCCTTGGTTTATGGAAATTTCATGCTTGGGGTTGTAGGGCCCAAAAATGTCTATAACAAATGATTGTCCAAGATTTTTTGGAGATCTGGAGCAATAGATGAATTCGATGTGGAAACATCTAGCGAACATAATTGTGCAATTACACCTCGTTGTTCCTTTTTTAGAAGCTTTGTCATACCGTTAGAGCTTATTATCTTTCCCGGTTTCCCTGTAATACCCCTTAATTTAACTTCCTTTCCTTCCGCATAAAATTTCATGAAAAGTTCTTGAAAGTTAAAAGCTATTGTACCCAAGGATTGTAGCCATTGGACTCCTAGTACAACATCAGCATCTCCAATTGGAATGGAAAGCATTGGGCTTTTCAATACATATTCTCCCATGGATAGCTTGATATTATGGCACTTTCCAGAGCAATTTATCATTCGTCCATTTGCAACCATCACTTGACACTCTGGTGCTAGATATAGGAAGCAATTCAATTCTTTTTCTATCTTACAATGAATAAAATTGTGGGTACTTCCTGAATCAATCAACACTCTTACCTTTTTCTTCTTGATTTGTCCTTCTATCTTGATGGCTTGAGGAGTGGTAATTGCAACCAATGCATTACAAGATATGGTTAGATTCATTTCTTCTTTATCTAGGCTTTGTTCCTGGAGTATATCCTCTTCTTTTGACCTTTCTTGCTCCTTTTCTTCTTCCTCTTCACAATTTATGTAGAATAATTTCTTCCCAGCGCACTTATGACCTTTAGTGTATTTTCTATCACAACTGTAACAAAGCCCTTTTGCTCTTTTTTCTTCCAATTTTTATGGTGTCAACCTTATAGGTTGTGGAAGGCTAGGAGCAACAACACTTCCATCTTTATAGTTGTGAGTGGTATGCTTCTGGTTGCCATAATTTTTCTTTCCATTTTCCTTGCTAACCTGAATGCCTTCTCTAATGAATCAGATTCCCAAAGGCGAACATCATGTTGGATATTATCCTTTAAAGTCCCTATGAACACATCAATCCTATGCTCCTCTGGAACTCCTCAATGTGCTCCATTATTGAACCATTTTGTTTGAGACTTATCAATTGGCCAAAAAAAGTGTTGCTTTTTGTATCCTCATAATGTGCTGTCAATTCTTCCGTAAAAATTTCCCAAGTGATAATTTGTTTACGAGAGCAAAGCCATTTATACCATACAAACTGATTTGGTTCCAAATATAAAGTTGCAATACGTGCCTTTTGTGTGTTTTGCACATTATTGAGATTGAAAAATTGCTCCATCTGTAATATCCATGTTGTGGGATCCTTGCCATCAAACTTCCTCATATCGATTTTTGGAATATGGTGGGTCTTCGATCCCACATTAGAGTCTATGGAATCATGATTAACATTTCTTTGTTTTCATCATGAATTTCCTTTACTACCCTTTCACCATTAGTGACCATTTCTTGTAGCAACTTATTCATATTTATCTTCAATTCTTCCATCTTATCATCCATGCCATCTATTTTAGTGTCCATGCCATTCATCTTAGCTTCCATTCCATCCATCTTAGCTTCTACGCCTTTCTTTAAAAAATCCATCTTAGCTTCTACACCTTTCCTTAAACCATCCATCTTAGCTTCTACATATTTCTTTAAACCATCCATCTTAGATTCTGTGACTTTTTGTGCAAGTGACACTTGTTGCACTTGGTCTCGTAATTTTGATATATCATGTTGCATTTCTTCCTCTTCTTCATGAGTCATGCTAGAGATTTCAAGTTGTTTACTAGGTGTTTGCATTTTCTTTCCTCTAGGCATCAATTACCAATAGTAATGCTTTACTATGCCCTTTGAATTCCTTCAAACTAATTTTTCAAACCAAGCTTATGCAAAAATTTAAAAAAACTACACACCTTTTTTCACTTTGTAGAAGCTTGATATTGAATCTGATGTATCTCTGTAATTTCGGATCATCCAGTTATGAAATTGCGACCTGTAGTAGCCCTCTATGTCCTCTTTCCAATGCCACCAATATGATCCAAATTGGATTCTCCAAGGAAGAGTTATGCACAATCTCCCAAGATGACCTGATTATAGACCTTTCCAAAAGAGAGAACTTGTATGAAGTGCCATGTGTCACTGTTTCGACCTTTGGCTCTAAAAAATATATACAAGAAACTACACTCTGTCCTCTTTCTGTACCTTCTTACAAAATTTCAATCTGATGCTCAGAGAGAAAGTTATGATGATTTTCCCTAGGTCACCTGTTTGGAATGTAATTTAGGAGTCTGCAAAAAGACCAACTTCCTCAGATCATATCTCCGCAAATACAGCGCGAAAAGCTCTTAAATTTGGACCGGAGGTTCAGTGCGATTTCGTCTCAATTTTTTTTATTTTTTTTTCGCTTTTGAAACGTCGCGGAAAAAAATTTATAGTGAAAATGCCAAGATTACCTATTTGGATCAACGAAACCCTAGAATCCAAAGCTCTGATACCAAATGTTATGAAACCAGCTCACAAAAAGATAGAAAAGATAGATCAACGCCTTAGAATTCAGCCTCTTCGAGGGAGCAACCTCCTTTACATTACACAAATGAACAATTCTTGGATGATTCAAATGACAAAACCTCCTTTCTATATATAGGAGTCTAAGGGGTCACAATATAACCAAGCCGACCTAACAATAATAATATAAGGGCACAAAAATAACAATAGAGGGATTCTATGGGGCACAGTAATAACAATATGGGGACAATAGGGGCACAACAATATTAATAAGGGATACAACTACAATATTAATGGGGGCATCACTAGTATTATAGGGACGTAACATGGGCATGGAAATTAAAAGAGATCAGACAAAGAGGAAGCTCTGGTTAAACTAGAGGAAGTATGTCAAGACAATATTGCAGAGGTTTAATATGCAAGATAGTAAGCCGGTGAAGGTTCCTATTCCTGTAGGTGTAAAGTTATCTATTGAACAATGTCCCAAGACACGAGAAGAGGAAGAGGACATGTCTCGTGTTCCATATGCAAGTGCAATCGGTAGCCTGATGTATGTGATGGTTTGTACTAGACCAGACATTGCACATGCAGTGGGAGTATTGAGCAGGTTTATGTCAAAACCAGGGAAGGAGCACTAGACAGCAGTGAAGAGGGTTTTCAGTTATTTGCGTGGCACTAGTGATCATGGTTTGTGCTACCAAGGAAGACCAGGATTGGACAGAGTGTTGGATATTCGTGGCTTTGTTGATGCAGACTGGGCTGGAGATCTGGATCAGAGAAGATCTACAAGTGGGTATGTGTTTAACCTATTTGAAGGTGTAGTCAATTGGATGAGTAAGAAACAATTTGTAGTGGCACTATCAACTACAGAGGCAGAATACATGGTAGCCACTCATGCAAGGAAGGAAGCATTTTGGTTGCAGAGATTGTGTTCAAGTATGGGGTTAGCACAGGGAGCTATAAGGATAGACTGTTATAGCCAAAGTGTAATTCTTTTGGCAAAGAACCCTACATATCATTCAAAGACAAAGCACATTAATGTTCAATATCACTTTGTGAGGGATATGATAGAAGACAAAAAGGTGTTGCTGGTAAAGGTGGACACTTTGAAGAATACTACAGATGCATTGACAAAATCTGTGAGCTCTAAGAAGTTCTCTTGGTGTAGAGAAACAATGGGCGTTGCAGGGCTGGATAAATCACTAAGCTCTCTTGTGGCCTCCTATGGAAAGAAAACAACAAGTGGGAGAATGTTGGGTTGTGTTATATTCTTTCTACAACTAACCCATGTAGTTAAACGGGGGGTTAGAAGGGGGGTGGAGGCCCCCCCCCCCCCCCCCCCTTCATTGCACCGACTACATAGCAGGGGGGTTCACAAGGGATTTGAGGGGTGCAAGTAACCCCACTCTATGGGGTCTGGGGCAGCGCCCCGGAAAAAAAAAAATTTGGACCCTATATTAGGTTGGGCAGACCTACCTATGGTTTTGTGCATGATTTTTCACACATGGTTTAGGACATGATGGTTTTTGGTCCATGGTTTTGGACATGATGGTTTTCGGTCCATGGTATTGGATGCTTCAACATGTATAAATATGTATTGTAACATTGAAAGGAACATAATGAAAAATCAAGCTAGTCATCCTAGTTTTGGGATCCAGGGGAAAATCTCTGTGTATATGTGTTTTATGTGTTATGCTTTTGCATTGTTTATTTTCTGTGTTTTAGAATTCGTATGCAGGTAATTTTTGTATGGGGTTAAAACCTACACCCTTTTGGCAACAACCCACTTAGAGCAAGCTGCAGTCTCACCCGAGGTAGTATTGGGGGATGCTATAACTAAGTTTCTACATCCAGAAGGCTATGTGATGTGGATTTAGGAAGTTTCTTCAGTTTCAATCCTGATCTGGCCTTCATGAACCCTTATCCTCGAAATCCCCAACTTAAATGATTTTCGTTAAATAGAATTATGAACTTCACGTAAGCATCTAGTCATGCATAAAATAACGTATAACAGTAGATCCAGATCTTCGCAGAGAAATTAAGACAAAAATATAGATAAATGGCATTCAATTGAGCATAAATATAGAAAACACATAAGTATATAAATTGGACATATAATTTCTTCAAATACTCTTTATTACTCCAAATCTTAAATATACAGACTTTTGAGATCTTGCGCACACAACTGCAAGGGCCCACGCACTCAGCTGCAGAATTACCAAGGCCTCTGCGCACACAGCAGCAAGAGCCTTCCCCTTCGCCTAAAATATAGAAAGATCATACCCTTACAAACTCAAAAAATATCAAATATCATCTTAATCTTCCTCATTGACTTGCTAAGGCATCCCTTTATATATGATTTCCTATTACAATACCATTGTCTGGAAACCATGGTTAGAGCTCAAAACAATACAAAAACTAAGGGGTTTTGACCTTCCTAAAACCCCTTGACTCCTAATGACCTACGTGTTGCGTGCTCCACTCCTTAAAATGTAGAGACTTTACAATATCTTAGTCAAAATTGGACCCAGGGGACCCAGTCCCAATAGGCCCCCAACATAAATATGTGACTTGTCCCCAAGTAACTCTGTTGGTACGCTCTGTATCTTTGCTTTTAGGTTGTTGAATGAATATTTCATGAGCTGAAGCGCCTCCATGCATTATCTTGCTACTTGTCAAACTTATTCGACCAACTTTTTTGTAGTTGGCCCTTCTCCTGCTAAGTTGATTGTCCGTTGTGTTTGTTGCATACTCTTGAGTGCGCCTTCCACAATCTATGAGAGATGTCGTTCCTCTTCTTCCCCAGGTTGCATCTGTGCAGTGATAATATGCATCTTCTTCCATAGCTCCTCAATTTGTGATTGCAGGGATGTCCCTTCTTTCAACCGGGTGAACTATTCCATAGGTGCTAAGGTGTGTGTCGTGGCCCTTGTTAGAGCCTAGATCGACCTCAAGCTGAAGGGAGGCAATCTTAGGATAACCACAAACCAAGCTTAACTTGGTAGCTAGCCCTACCAGGTCAGGAGAGGGCTCTCTCCTTGTCAATCTCAGTTGAGATGACTGAATTAAATATGGATTTTAGGCTAGGTATAGTAGCTCTAGGATTTTTGGTTGATTTTGAAGGTTTTGTTGCTGGATCAAATGGAGCAGGCAGCTTTGGGTCTGGGAAATCAAGTCAGAATTGCAGGGTGTTCTGTGGGGCGAGGTAGGTAGGTGTTTTGGCACTTGGAATTGAGTGAGATGGTAGGTATAAGACTGGTGAGGAGCTAAGGAGGGCATGCAAGGATCATGAGTCCTCTTCAGATAGCTAAAAACATCAAAAACTAAATGTATTCCCAAGGAAAAGCACTGTTACCAATGTATTCCACCTATCTATCTTGATTTCATTTAGTTAAGAAGAATGAAATAGATTTTGGCACATATAACACATGAGAAAAACTAATGACAAAAGGAGAAACAATGCAAAAACACATTACCACAAGAATCCCACAAAAATAGCTACAAATCTTGGTTTATTTCCTTGCCAAACTGTTGTAGAGATGTACAATGTAGCTCAAAGCATCCACAAGAGTCCAACCTTTACAAATGAGGAAGAAAATACATAATATAGACATGAAAACCACCTATGCTAGCCATCAGGGGTCGAATCCAAGAGATAAGGGACTGTTTCAACCATATCTAAACTAGGAACAAGAATATAGGCAATGGAACAGCTTGCCTCTAAAACCATGGAAACTGATTCATTGACCCCCAAACCACTTCAAAATGATGAATCTACCCTCTAAGGTCATTTTACACTTACATTTACATATCATGGAATCATTTACAATCATAAATTCATCCAAGATGAAATAAAAATTCAACTTGTAGAAAAACTAGGTGAAATTTGGATTTTTGAGCAAACTGGTTCTATGCGTAGCGCCACCTTCCAGGTGCATAGTGCCACTTCTCAGTTGATTTTGGAGGCCTTCCCCTTAGCCAAATTGAGCCCAAGATAGCTCATTGGAAATTTCTTCCTATCTAGTTTCTGGAACATCTTGAATTTTTGCATTTGGAGGTCATTTTACCCCTCAAAAGTGGAATCTCCCAAGGCTGCTTCCTGTGTGTCCAAAAAGAGGCAGCGAGGTCATTTTTTGATGGTTTTTGATCTTTAGGTGAGCAAGATTTGCTCCAAAATTTCTGAAACTTTCAAGGCTTGATGTTCTCATCATGATGAATCCAAATATGCAAACCATTTCTCCAAAAATTCCTCCAGTCAAAAGCGTAGCACCAGTGGTGCTACGCACCTAATGCAATTTTCTGTGTTGGAAAATTTCAAAATGACAAAAACTCATCAAAACTTGCCCATATTTGGCACAAGGCTCCCTCATTAGTTTCTTTGATGGGCTAGTGATGCTTCAACCAATATTTTTAGCTTTTTTTTCTCCTTTTTTCTCCTTAAGGCCTTCCTCAACCTTGCCTTAAGCTTCCTCATCCTTATATTGCATATTTTGTTCTGGGTCATATAGTGATAGGCCATGTGGTGAAGCATCTTCTTGTCTCTATTGGCCTTCTCAAGCAGCTTTTCAAGGTGTATGTTGACCCTTTCAAGCCAAGTTTCCCGGTCATTCTCAATCTCTTTCTCAATGGAGGTCAACTTGACCTTTTCCTTCTTAGCCTTTTGCCAGTTCTCCTTGATCATTTGCAACTCCATGAGGACTTGCTTGTCGGTAAATTGTTTGTTTTCTTGCTCTAGATATTTGATGACCCATTTAACCATCTCTAAATTGACTGACAAAGCTTGTATCTCAACCTCTTGTTCCTTAATGATCATGTCTTTAATAGTCCTTGGATCTTGAGCATCTAAGTCAATGACATCCACTCCTTGTGTCTCCTCATGATCAACAAGGTCAAAATCTCTCTCTTGCCCATCACTAGGATCCTTCTCATTCATTTTTCCCTTACCTTTACCTTTGCCCTTGTGTTGCTGCCAAACATGTACCTGTTCAGCTGAAGAAGAAGGCAAAGCCCCTTCCACTCCTTGTGGAGATAGCATTTGCCTGTGGCCTAAAGATGAAGGCGAGACCCCTTCCACACCTTGTGGAGATAATACTCACCTGGCAGCAGCAAAAAGTTTCCTAGTGCCCCTATCATATGTCACAAATACTGGCACTCCAACAGTTTCAGCCTCTTGGACCTTTTCATGTCCTGAAGGTCCACCTTCTTCATGAGGCACTGATGAAAAGACTTGAGGACCTTTGAACATTTCATGCTAAATGAAGGTCTCCCACGACATGTTAAGAAGGTTCAGCTGATGCAAAACAATGATTTTAATCAAAGAGTAGTAGTAGATGTTGGTTAACTACTGGGGGTATGATTTCTTTTTTACAGTGAATGCCATCTTCTCTATGTTTCTGAACATGAAGTAGGGGATATTCATCATTCTCACCCTAGTGAAATGCATCAACAGTCTAATGTGGTAGCAATACAGTCGGGAGAACCTGCCTTCACTTGTAAAGTACTTGATGATGATCTTCATTAATGGAGAAAACCTGTCCTACAGGAATTTAAAGGGGAATTGAACCTGCCTCGCCTGAACCTATAATTCTTTGTGGACTTCCTAGACCTTCGTCAATACAGACTGGTACTCTTTGATGTGGCCGCAGATATCTTTCGTTGCAGACCTGACAGTATCCAAAATTTCATCAAGGTCCCCCTCAATGAGTACCATGGCCTCTAGGCCGGTGGATTTATTGGATTTGTGCTTCATATGTGCGCCTCCCACACTGGTCTTCTTCAATCGTTTTAAAATAAAAGGAGAGTCGACATCCTTCGAGTCTACATAGGGATCTTCGCCACCCTGATCAGGTTCTCTTGTATGTTGATATTCTTCTTTCTCGCACTTTGGTTCCTGCACGGTATTATTGTCTAGGTCAATGGTCACCTTCTTCCTTTCGTTCGATGCCTATTTACTAGTCCCTGTTGTGCCCTATACTATGTCTTTCGAAAGGAGTTAGTCAGTCGATCACTAAAGGACTAACTGGGGGATATCTTCTTCGATGACCAGAAATGACAACGCCATCCATTTCTTCATCAAATCGCGCCTCGCGCAGATGTATACATGGTGGAAATAAACCTTGAAGTCAACGATGCGTCGATATTCCGTGAATAGACTTGGTGACAAACTTGGATTCTGGTTCATCACCGTGCACAGATCCATTTCGAATAATACCCAGAACATCTTATTTTCTATCATGCAGGCAAGGTCCTTTATCACCTGTGGAGCTATAAAAAGGGTCTCTTTCACCTCTAATTACCTCACATTAGTTGTCAATCCAGAAACGTTTTGTTATTTCAAAGAGTGTCTCAATCTGAGGCTATCATTTGCTAGAGTAATGCTAGTAGTACAGTGTTCAGAAATACAAGAGTAAACGGATGCTTGTTTACAGCAAACTACTTCAAAAGATTAAACTACTCATTCAGAAAACTAAGCAAGTTATCAGTCAAGGGTTCAGTAGCAGTAACTCATCCCTTTGTAAACTGATGGAACTAAAGTAAATCAAAGAACAGATCGTGGATCTGGGAGCTAGGCGGTAAACGTCAGTGCTCACTACAGTCCTGGATCGTTCTTCACACCAAAATAACAAAAGACAGGAAATGGAACGGCAGATAAGAAATGGAGCAGCGAAATAAGAAATAGAACAACAAATCTGAAATGGAACAGCAAATCTAAAATAGAACAGAAAATTTGAAACTGTAACAGCAACTAAGTCTAGCAAGCAGTAACACCTTAGTCTACAAGATCAAATGCACGAATTGTGACCTACAGGAATCAAATGGCAATCCTTCACTCTTAAGGATGAATTGAGAAACACACCAAAATGAAACAGCTCTGATTAATGATGAATTATAGAACAACACTTCAAAACCATATATGCACACAGCACACCTTAATAGTAACCTGATCTTGGTAAACCAATTATCACTCCCAGCTATAAAATATTACGACTACATTTCAGAATGGAACAGCAATGTCTATAGATCCAACAATCGCAAAGAACAAAATTGCTAAGATGAATTCCGTAATAAGTGCACAGCACAGAGGCTCTGTAATTAAACAACAACAATATTCTGTAAAGACTGACAGTATTATATTAACACTTAGAAGAACAGTGATACATTGCAGAGTCAATGCGATAGTTCTGTCTCAGTAAAGTAAACATAACAGAGCATGTGATGTAAACTAACAAAACGCATCAGATTACCAAATAATGTTGATAAGCAAACCACGCATAAACCAAACGTAATAGTACAGGAGCAAGTGTCCTCCAGGGCTGGGCCCTTAGCCTCCAGGGGTACACCACTTGAAGTTATTCCAGACTCAGAGATGAAATAGTAACCAAGTTTGTATTAATGCATAAAGCGAAATTACAATAGATCGGTTCTTAACGAGACTCAATGATCAAAGTTTTGATCTTAAAGGAAATTACATAAAACATAACCAATCCTCTCGAGCTAACAGTGCTACTCCTTTTATAAGGGTGAAGGCGGAGATATCTAAGTGCAGAAATAGATAAAACAGTGATCCCTCAGGATCAAGGATCCTGAGGGATTCACCGAACCGTTAGTCCTTAGTCATCTCTTTCCTTTCCTGCTCCGAGCCGATATCTCCACTTCCTTTTTGGGGCTTATTCACGTTGATTTGCTTTGCCTTGTTTGCATACGGTCTCCCGTCAAAGGGACAATGGTTAACCCATCCTTGTCCTTTCCTTTGGAATAGGAACTTCTCGTTTTTCCTCCTTCCTGCATAAGGAAATGACAATTGTCAGTGTTTTCATCTTGCATATTAATCTCACATGTTTTATTACAATTCCTTATCGTTTTCTGAGTTCATGATGCAAAAAGGTTTGTAAGTTCTAATGAAAAGATGCTGAAATAATTACCAAAAACATACCTTCTTTAGTACTCCACACACCCCCCTGCTTACCCTTTTTCATGCCCTCATGAAAACATTGTAGTTGACATGTAAGGCAGTGAGTGAGTAGGCTGGAGATGGAATCTCATGTGAAGGCCTACAGCCATGATGCATAACTAGGTGTTCAAAGAAATGGCCTGTCTGACCCTCAGGCATCTCATAGAGGGCTTGGTATCCGGGTGTAGGGTGCCAAATAATTGGACTCTGGAACCTATATCCTAAACAGGATGAACCTGCACTCAAAATGACTTCGCCATAGAGGTGCAAGCGGTTGGCGGCTAATTTAAAATTTTCATACTTAAATGGTTCCCTAAGCTGGATATTCGGATTAGAGATTTGATACCGAAATTTAGCCGCATCAATGGCAGGGTATTTGATAGAGAAAAAGTATTCTAATCCCTGTCAAATGATTGCCTCATGCATGGGTCCTAATGCTTCAATTACACCTGGAGTCTTCATGGGGTTTCTATGTTTTCTCCACAACTGTACTGGATCCCTAGGCTCAGCTCTTATCCACAAATCTAATCCGTTTTCTTGTCTTTGGAGAGCATTATAGACTTTAAGCCATTTAATTTAATTAACCCCAAATGAAATAAATGCCTGTAATTGGATATCCCAAACAAAAGGGCCAGGGTTCAGCTCGGTCTCCTGGTCTAATACAAGGTTATGTAAATAAAACTCACACAGTAGTCTCTGAACTTTTACCTCGTAGTGTTTACAACAGTTTATAAAATCATCGATGATGTTAATTTGTGTGGGAGCACCTGCTTTAACAGCCTTTATTTTCAATTGCAAATATCGTTCCATTAAAAACAAGGCATAATTCTTAGCAGGGGCTCTACATGCTAGGACGTCATTGAACATAAGGTATCCATCTGCTTGATAACTATATCTAACCTACAAGTTACCTTCGCGATTTTTTCTTCTTCCCTTCGCCCCCCTTCAAAGGCCTGGCTTTCGGATAGGTTGACGTTCCTAAGCTGCTGTTGTAGCTCTTCATACTTTTCTCGAGGGACCATTTGCTCTCTAAGCTTTTCTGCTGCTTGTTGAACTTGCTTCAAACCCTTTCGTAGGGTTACCATTTTTGGATCTCTTTTCCATGCGGCAGTGGAGGCCAGGAGTTTTACCTGAATTTTCCTATTGTGTTGTTTTGAGTTCATGACTCTTATCACTCCCGAAGGTGGTGTCTCTGTCTGAATTTCCTTATCGTGGGTCAACATCTCATCCATTTCTATCTTAACGTGGATATCAGTCCATTGTTGTTCCTTTTCAATTGGAACAACAGTCTGCTCCCCAGCATCATTTGGAACAGCAGCCTAGTTTTCGACAGGGTTTTGAACAGTAGGATGGACTCTAGTCCTCCGCCCCTTTGTCTTGAGGGGTTTTGCTGGAGTGGTTGCATTTTTCCTTCCCAAAGTCCTTTTTACCCTTTGCCTTGCTTTTAGAATCCTAATCTGCTGGTGGAGCTGGACTATTATATTCAGTAATCTCTGTTGTTCCTTTCACAATTCCTTAATTTCCTGAATTTCCTTAAAAGGAACAACAGGTTGTTCACTGCGGCCTGGACTGTGACTAACTTCCTGATTTTGTTCCTGGGGTGCTTCTTTGTTGCTCTGCTCTGGCTGCTCCAGGGCAAGAACCCTAGCTGGTTCTGTTATTTCTTGGGTGACTTCATTTTCTGCCCCCCCTGCCTCCACAGTTTCCACTGGTGTCGTCTGGCTAGGAACAGGTTGTCCCTGTTCTGCATCACCTTTCATGTTTTCATCATGAACGGGCAGATTCTCTTCTTCTACCTCCTTTGCATGTGATTCTTCAGGTGCATTTTCCTCCTGAGGTTTCTCTTCGACATGGAGGTCTGATGGACTGGAAGGTTGGCCATATTCGCCCATATTGGCCAAAACTTTGGCCAATTCATCTTCTCCCAATGGGTCCTGCACTGGGCTGCCTTCCTACTGTCCCGTTTCCTCCTCCTGCTCAGATTGCTCGGTTTCATTTCCTCCTTCCTCGTTTTCTTGTATTTCTTTCTCATTGTTTTCTCCTTCTAATCATGGGGGTTGGTCATCCCCTGTATCTTCTATCTCTACCGGTTGGCTGGTATTTCCTTGGGGCTTCTCTAGCCTCCCTCGTAGCCGTGCTAGTCAGGCCAATTTCCTTCATTTTTCTAGACACTCGGGTGTACTGATGGCATGTTTACGTTTTGGGGATGGTGCGATCAACCTTCCTTCTATTATGGCAATTAGCTCTTCCCAGTTGCTCTGCTGCTGGGTAAGGTTATGGCTGACTATTAACCATATCAACCCATGATGACTAACAACTGATTCTACATGCTGTGCCTTTTTCATGCTCCGTGCAACATCATGCAGTAATGAATTCAAGAATGCAGGTAGATTTACAGAGCATTTTTGTTTTAACACAGCTAAAAGTTTGAGGTGTCGTGGTCTTACCACGTCTTTTCTTCCTTCACAGGTGATGTAGCTTTGAATGGTCCTTGCCAATTCCACCCATGATTCTCCTAATGCTGCTGGTAGAACCCCCTTTCCTCTAATTTTCAGGCTCTGGCCTTCATCCTGGAAGGTTTCTATAATCTTTTGCAATCTCTCCTTCTTTAGCGTCCATACAGGCCCAGCTGCTAGCAGTCCCGAGACTTCTGCAATTATGTCATCGGTGACTGTTATGTGGCTCCCCCTCACTATGGAGTGATCCTCTTGCAAGTTATGCAAGAATTCAATTGCTACAGTCTCGTTGGATTCCTGTAAGTGATTGAAATAAGTTAGCCACCCGGCTCTTGCCAGGATTTCCCGTGTAGCATCAGAGACTGTTAACACCAGCGGTTCTCTCCGAATCGATCTCCCTCCCATGTTTATGGTTTTGCTGTGAAATCTCAGAATTTTGACAATGGAACGACAGCTGTTCACGCTGTTAGAAACACAGAGAGGCTGACAGATGCGAGAATCGCTCAAAATCTAATGCTGTGGAATATATAATGGAGATGGCTTAGGAACAGCAAGTCATGCAAAAAATAAAAAAATAGTATACCGTTGAGCCGTGCTATTCCCAAGTATGCAGTTTCCCAAATAGCGGTCTGACACGTCATCCAAGGAATGATGAGGTTAACCTCCCCCCCCGCAATGTGATAGGCCGTCCCGGCCGTCAAATAAAGGAGCAGCATGCCGGTCGATTCTGAAGCAGAGTCATAAAGGAACAGTGTATGGCAATATGCCATGTTCACAAAGGTAGCATATTACCGAAATCGAGGTGTCAAGTTGGATCGCTTAATACGTAAGAGACTGCTGTGAAATGATGCGAGGCTGGGAGGATAGGACATCTGCCGTACATTCCGAGTCTCATGCGGTCATTGTCCACTGCTCTACCATGATTGGTGATAATAGATTTCATGCGTTGTATGGTTCGGAAAATAATATGCATTCGTCTTATGTGATTGATTACTAAGGCATAAGAAATAGAAGGGTGGTAATAACTACCTATTGGTGTAAATAATGTGACTTCAATACCATTAACAGTGCTCTGTTGCCGACAGGTGTCCATAACCTTGGCAGAGTTGTTTATTTCACCCATGGAACCATGATCCTTTGTGTATGCTTAGGAAGTGTTGTGTGATGTCAAAATGTAGGCCATTATGCTAGCTTGGCGACCAGTTAGCCATAATGCCATTCACGAGGAAGGAGCGAAAGGTGGGTAGGTCAGCTCATGATGAGACCTCCTGTTCCAAGGGTTCTTTATTTGATATACCTTTTGGACCATATCCCTGGTGTGGTGGCCATAGTGGGAATGCCACTTCACTTTCTTCCTCATGATCATGGTAGGTTGGCTCTTGGTGAGACCCCCTATCCTGCATTTGACAACTTTATATAAACAAGTCAGTTTGCTCTTTTTTCTCTTCTTTTTTTCTTTTTCATAAAGTACTATCCCATTTATACACAAAGGGTGGTTCAACACTCCTTAAGAGTGGGAATGGTGGAAGAAGTCTTAACATCTCAATAGGAAGATATAAACCCTTTGCTCTTATTCCTGAATAATAATCAAAGAGGATTTAAAAGGAACCAACATGATAAAGATAACCAATCAGAGCAGAGTTAGTGAAGCAATGACAGCAAAAGATAATAGGTAGGTGTGTCCTTCCCTCTGTCCCTTTACCAATTCAGAGCAATTTCTTATAAAAATAACGATTTTATAATTCACCTGATTTCAGTATGTTGTGATTTTGTATCCATTGCATAAGTGCATAGCTGTATTCCAAAAGACTTGAAAGAACAGGAACAGTAAGCATCCTTAATTTAAAACAGCAAGGGGAACAAGCATAAATAAAAGGAATATGAGGATGTTGCTGCTTCAAAGAGGAAGAGCAAAAGAATACAAGTGGTGTTCCTTTTAGAAAAAGGAACAGAAAAGATCAGAAATGTTGTTCCTTTGGAAAAGGAACAGCAAAACACACAAATGTCGTTCCTTTGGAAAATGAACAACAAAGAGAAAAGTGTTGTTCCTTTGGAAATGGAATAGCAAAAATCGAAAATGTTGTTCCTTTGTGTTGAGGGAAATGTTCCCCTAGGGCTTTTTGGTTTGAAACCCTAGCAGACTGAAATTTTTCTATACATAGAAACACACATTCACACAGCCATTATGCTATTATGAGCAAATTCTATGATAAGGGAATGTACCTTAGGTCCTACGTTTGAGAAGGTCCTCAAGGGTCCAAACCCTTCTTCAAGTGTTGGCATTATGATATATATGTTGTACTTGATGGCAACCCACTCATCTCAGATAATAAATTATAGTGTGGAGAAAAGTTCACGCACTTATATGCAGAGAAAAGTTTATTTCATGTAGAGAAAAGTTCACGCACTTTTATGCAGAGAAAAGTTTATTTCATGTAGAGAAACGTTCACGCACTTTTATGCAGAGAAAAGTTTATTTCATGTAGAGAAAAAGTTCACGCACTTTCATGTTGGAGAACTTACCTTTGGTCCATGGTAGTTATTCCTTGGTATTTGAACCTATGAGGAAAAGTGCGTATATGTTGGAGAACTTACCTTTGGTCCATGGTAGTTAGTCCTTGGTATTTGAACCTATGAGGAAAAGCGCGTATATGTTGGAGAACTTACCTTTGGTCCATGGTAGTTAGTCCTTGGTATTTGAACCTATAAGGAAAAGCGCGTATATGTTGGAGAACTTACCTTTGGTCCATGGTAGTTAGTCCTTGGTATTTGAACCTATGGTTTTCGACCATGGTACCTCGTCAAAAATGTTGATCTCACGCAATTTCATGGTTGGTTCATGGTATTAGTCCGACAGTTTTTTGATCCTATGGTTTTGGCCCGTGGTATTGCATCCAAAAGTGTTGATCTCACGTACTTTCATGGTTGGTTCTGTTAGATACCTATACCAATAGGTTTCATATTTCATGATTGGCAAAGAAAGTTCCAAATATGCTCTGCTTTGGTGATGCAAAGATCCCATATTTTCAAGAGAAGATAATATGTGTACATAGCTTGATGTTGACTCAATTTTGTATGGATGGTCCAACAACCTAATCTGGATCATGCCATGTTTCAATTTTCCGTTGTAGAATAGAGAAAGAAGTCTGTCCAAACTGTTCAATCTTGGCAGACCAGTAGTTAGGTAGAGAATTAAGGTTCCCAACTGCTTAATCTGGGACCTTGGAAGCAATAAGGGAAGTTCTAGATAGAAAATCAAAAGAAAAAGCCAAAAGAAAAGAAAAGGCACATGAGGGTATGCAAGTCTAAGTGCACCCTCCATGAAGAAACAAAAAATGCTAGGCAAGTTAATGGGTAGGTAGAGGGGGTTGCAGAAATGTCATTCCTTTCAATTGAATTTTGCTGGTCTAACATAAAGGAAACATCAGTGGATAGAGAAGTTCCTCTTCTCCATCATCTTGCAGCAATACAAAGGAGCATGTCTAACTTCATGTTTCCCCCCCTCACATTCATTGTTAACATCCCGTTACCAGTTATGTTCATGAAAGAAAGTCAAGGTCTTATAGTGGTTCTTGTTTCTTTAAAAGCCACATTTCTTGTGTAAAATTCTTTTCATTTTGATCTACTTCCTAAACTAAGTTGATTCCATATAAAACTTAGTGTTTCCACTCCTCATCCACCTCTTCCACTCATATTAACCCCTAACTTCTTACTATGTAACTCCCTATACCCCCTATTCCCCTATTACTATGTAAATTATGCAAAAAACCCAAAATATCTAAGTATCCCTTTCCCTGAGCATTATAGCTCTAAGTTTGGCTTTAAAATGGTTTGAGCGCTAAACATTAGAGCACGACCCAAAGAGCGCTGATAAATTAATCCTGGAATTAATCTAATGTCTGCTTGGATTAACCACCTAAACTCAGTTTTGTAACCAAACCTGTGCATAATCCATTTTACCCGTAATACAGTTGAAAACCCACTTTTCTAATGTTTCGCCGGGCGCGTATTTTACCGAATAATATTATTTTATATGCCCGCCCGCTTCCGTATCGCCCTGACATCTTATTGACCCGTCGACCATCGGATCTGGGCTTTCCCATCCGACGGCCCACATCCATATCGGGTCGGCCCCGATGACTACGCTTTATCGCCCGAGAAACTGTCAGAGGGTGACGTCAGGCCTCTGCCACGCGTCACCCCCATATTTTCTCGGGCCGCCCTCTGACAATACCATGACCGTATCCAGAGCGGTCCGAGAAAAACCATTTACCACTTGTGGTTTACCGCCTACCCACATCACCGCTACGTCACGCCCACGTCAGTTCAACTCGGCGCCCTGTCAGCACCCCCGCCCGCCAGCGCTCCGACATGTCCGCCACCTATGCAATCCCCGTGGACCACTCACAGGCCGCCATGTCACCCGATGACGTCATGCTGACGTCACCCGATGACGTCATGCTGACGTCACCCGACTCTGACCCCACCTGATGACGTCATGCTCACGTCATCCAAAAAAGGCGCCAATGACCCAAAAGTCCATATTTTCGCCGAAAATTGAGTTTTTCTCACTTTTTGCAAAGACAACTATTGCTCCCCCTGCATGCGAATTACGACCAATCCATCGCCAACCTGCAGAAATCGCTACAAAGACCATGGGCGCGTCCAATCCACCTGCATTTGTAACCATTGCTGGCAATTCACAAGGTATTTATCCAAATCATTCCCTCCGCGCCTGGTTTTGTCCATAATTGTCCAAAGCTAGCTTTAAAAGAGTGAGAAAACACTGTATTTACCAGACAGTCCCCGGTACCAGTGTCTATTTTCAATTGTTGGGTCGAAAATCCTCTGCAGAACCTGCATTTAGCCAAATTTACCTAAATTCACAGTTAGTTCGCGCATTCATGA
This sequence comes from Pinus tabuliformis, assembly GCA_031772625.1. Taxonomy (NCBI): domain Eukaryota; kingdom Viridiplantae; phylum Streptophyta; class Pinopsida; order Pinales; family Pinaceae; genus Pinus; species Pinus tabuliformis. The sequence goes on along the minus strand of CM062819.1, from coordinate 2,002,582,069 downwards.
ACTTAAAGACCCGAGCTCCACTAATTCACCGTGGAGAGAGTTTACCAGTCCTGGAATTTGCTCTATCAATTCTCTGTGCTGTATTTCAATTGCTACACTACCATTTACCCTCTGCTCCTCTGCAATTCGCCTCTCTGTTCCGGAGATACCCCTCTGTGTTGCTCTGATCAGTAAACACCAGTTCACGTACAAATCAGAGTCCTAATTAGCCATGGAAACACCAATAGCATTAAATATCCCACCTCTGAATGCCCCACAAAGAGAGTTAGAATGGAAGGCCCTGGGTGATAAAGATTATCAGATGATAGAGTCATTTCCAATGAATTCCAAATTTAACATCCATATGATGAATGAGTTAAAGGCCCAACACCTCAGTGGAGCTGATATTTTGGGGATTTGGGACTCCAATTTGCCCATTTTTAACCTTCCTCAAGTCAATTCCCTTCCAAACTTGATCCATAAATGTTGTGAATGCTATGATCCATGTCAGAGAGCTGTTCTCAATCCCACAGGCTCAGTCTTGTTCCATATTACCCCTGAGGCCATAAATGAGATGCTGCACTTTCACACTGCAAGACCATTGACTCCTCTCTCCATGTTGGACTTATTAAAGAAGGGGGGCAACCTGTCCAGTGCCCAAATCATCAAAATTAATCAGTTATTTATTCAGCCAAGCTCTGAAACTGTGAGAACGCCTCCTATTGGAAATCCATATCTCAATGACTTGGGAAAAATGCCTGTAGATTTGATTAGCTATGTCCTGGGCTACAAGGGAGTTGAGGATGTTGATAACACCATTATGGCCATGCTGTCCATATTTTCTCCTGGGAAGCCTCCTGCTGTGCACTATGACTATGCTGAATACATTGCAAACAAGATTCATGAGCAACTGATGAATCTAGAAAGGGAAAAGGTGTTTAGATACACCTCATACATATATCATCTGTTCTTATTTTATCAACCTGACAGTTTCCCTATTCCTCTCAAGAAACTTGATGCCCGGGGAAATCCAAGGTCGGTTGTGTTTTGGACTTCAGTTTTTCATCATACCTCTTGTTCACCATACACATACTGTGAATTCATAGACCTTTTCATTCATCCAGCTATGACTTTGTTATTTGGTGTTCCTCCTCCGAGATTGACCGATGAAATGCAAAGAATTCTCCATCTCTCTAAGACCTACAGCATTGGTGATTGGTACTTTTACCAACACCATACAGTAATCAGAATATATGGCTGTGAGTTGGACCCTTATAGGCTGCCAAGATATGTCCCTATGAGACTATTTGCCTTGGAGTATTTCAGGCAGTTTGGAAATGCAGACCAAATCCATTTCCATAGTAAAAACAAGAAAGTGCAACTAAAAGTCAGGAACCAGCTAGGCCCTTTTCTTTACAACATAAGGGAGGAGGGATGGAAGGAAGCAGATGGCATGCTAGAGGCCCTCCGATTGGAAACCAGTTTTCGCTAGGTACCTTATGACCCTAATCATTTCATTTCTCTCAGGAGGGTAAAACATAAATTGGGTGGCTATGCTCACATTAGATTGCCTCATATTGAGAAATATTCCAATCTACTAAGTTGGAAAGAGGGCACCCTAGAAGAAGCAATTACTAGAGAGAAAATGATTCAAAGAGAGGCAAAGAATATTGAAAAAGAGGCTGACTTGGAAACTTGTGGACAGGTTTCCTCTTCATATCAAAGGCAACTTGGAGCAGCTGCCTCATCTTCTACAGCACATCAGCAAGCAGCCAAAGCTACTTATCAGGCTTCCAGCAAAGGCAAAGAGAAATAGATGGAGCCAGAACAGCCACCTCATGAAGAAGTACAGCAACAAGAAGAACAACAAAAACAGGAGCAGCCAGTGCAGCAAGAACAAGCAGCTGAAGCCCCAATATCCACTGGGCAGCAGGCACAAGAAACTGTGCCTCCTAGACAGGAAACGACAGTGGAGGCCTCGGTCCTCCAAACCCCACAAAATGAAGACAGAAATCGGAAGAGGGATAGAGAGCAGGAGACTCCCCTCACCACATCCACAAATCAAGGGGAGAAAAGGCACAGAATGAATCCCCTCTCCGAGGAAGAAATGCCTATTGGACAATCTTTGGGCATGGGCCCACCAAGTATGGAGGCATCTGCAAGTTCCTTTCAGCAGGAACAAGAAAGAACAGTTGGAGGAGAAGTCAGCTCCTCAAGCCAGCAACGGAAAGCTGAAACAGGCATCAAACAACAATTTATTGTTATCAAAAAGAAGAATGAGCCACTTAGGGTACAGCTGTACAATCACTTATTGAAAATGGCTCCTACAAACCAGCAGAGGTTGATATCTGCATATGATGTAGAAGAGGGCAAAATGATAATGAGTCATTTCATGCCAACCAGGCTGCAGCCACAGTCAGCTGCAGACTATATAAGGACCAACCTTGAGGTCCTTGCAAAAGACATCCACCCTATGGATCAGATTGAATTGCACAAGCAAACGGGTGAGATGGTATATGCCACTCTTGCAGACAAAACTTTGGTTAATTATAGGTTGGAAAATAGCCTAAACAATACAGCTGCCCAACTTGAGTTGGAGAAAGCATCCTCTCAGGCAAAGGACAACCGAATCAAAGCATTGGAGGATATCATCATAGAACTTGGGCATGATCCCAAGGACACCAAAGCTATACAAGCGTTGTTGAAAATAAGAGATGCAGATATGGCAGCACTAAGAAAAATGGTTAAGATCCCAGCAACTCTTCACCCACAAACAGAAGAGGTTGCCCAGCTGAGGCATGACCAAGATGCAGCAAGCATGCTGATATCATTATACAAACAGCTGATCCAGACAGAAGAGAAATTGGGAGAATCAGAGGCTGCACTGCAGGCAGCCCTACAACAAAAGGAAGGAGGCCAAACATCTCAGCCACCTCCACAAATAATCAACCTTGAGGAACCCCCTCAAACTAGTGCTCCTCCTATAGAGCAGACAGCTCAAACAGCGCCATCTACATCAGCACCAGCACCAACATCAGAGCAGGCTCCAAGCCTTGACATGCAGAAGCTGAAGAATGAAATCTAGGCCCTAGAAGCCCAAATGGCAGAGCTAAATGAAGCTAGGGAGAATTTAGCTAAGCTGAATGAAAAATATGATAAATCCAAGCAAAGCATAGCTGAAAAAGGAAGAGAAGTGAAAGCTCTCAAGGAGAAGATAAAGGAGCTGGAGAAAGATCTCACCCTTGATAAAGTGGTGGCTGAGGTCAAGACAATTTTATGGGCCAACATTGGCCAATCAATCACAGATCAATGGCAGTATATAGAGACCATTCATGAGCAAATGGAGCTCATAGGCAAAGCACACAAGGAAGTCCAGAGAGCAAGGGCATCTCTAGGAAATATGCCTGAGATAGCCAATAGAATGATTAACGTGCTCAATAACCGTACAGGTCCTCAGCTGGCAGCAATAGGAATCCCTAACAGAACTGAAACTATCCTGCTGATAAAGAGGGTCCTTACATTGAGAAGCCTGGTACAAACACTGGAAAGAAGAAGCCAGGACATGCAGACAGAAGTAAACAAATTTATGGACAAGTTTGCATCATTACAAAGCAGAGGTCTTCCTGGCTTACTGAACAGCGCAGGGAGGCTACTTTCACATGAGAACTATGCAAAAAGGGTCAATACATTTGCCACCAATCAGATCACTGTAAGACCAAGTACCTCAGAAGAAATAGGGCCAGCATCTGGGCAAAGTCTCTATGACAGAGTAGAGAACTTATTTTTTATTATGAATGAGATCAAACATTTGTTTGAAGTGCCTCCAAACTTCTACAAATATACAGAGGCAGATGAGACCTTGGATGCAATTTTGAGACATCAATTGCCCACACAGGAATGGTGGACCAAAATGATACAGTTGATACTGTAATCAAGAGCCTTTCATCAAGTTTTGTAATCAAAAAACATAAGTCATCATGTACAGGAAAATTTGATGCATTCGGTATTTCTGGAGAAGAATAGATTGGGCCAAGTCAGCAAACCAATTCGGCCACTAAAGCAGCATTGACAGTTACAGATGACAGGGCCGAGAAAGCTACAGCATGACAAAGCCATAAAGGCACATCATTCATCATTAATACAGAACGCTCAGCCGACTCAGTGGCCTCCAAAGGTCAAAAAGACTTCTGACAGAATTAAAGAGCATTCATTTTGTATTTAGAGCAGTAATAACTTCCTTATCTGCTATTCTGTAAAGTTGGTGAGCGTATTTATGTCTCAAGTGACTCACCAGTTCAGATATTTTGTATCACCAATTGTATATATTCCCCCTCGCCGAAGATAGCAGGGTTGTTGTTGATTTTCTCTTCTAGAGATCTTATGCTGTAAATGTTCAGAATATTAATACAAAAGTTGATGGAATTTCCAAAGTTTAGTGTTGTCTGAGGCGTTGTGTGTGTTTGATGAATGCTACAGGATTCCTGCGTATTTCATGGCACAATAAGTTTCCTTTAAACTCTTCGTTATGTGTTTTATTATTTCTTCATAACCCATTCATGTTCTATGTTTCACAGTTAATGGCAGAGAAAAAGAATAGTTTCAGGATTTATTCATAGAATACCCTGACCTCAATCTATGCTGTTATAAATGTTTTCTTCAGTTATAGTTATAAGGGTGTAATTCTTAATTGCTGCACCTCCAGGCTATATCTTTTACAGTGGTTATTGTTCAGGAATTCAAATCTGCTCCTGTACAATATATCTCTTTCTCACACCCCCAGCTTAGTGGAAAATTCTTAATTGCCTTCCACTGGTTAAACATACTTCACCATCACAATTTCAAGTTTGTTTCATGAGATATTTAAATGGCCCTGCAGTTTCAACAATCTCACTCAACATTTCAAACAACCTGTAGCCACAGACTCCATTGCCCAATGGACTAAAACTGTCTGAAGATTTCCACCTTAGGTACTGAAAGACATCACTCAACCAAACTATAAAACCAAACCCTCACCTCATAACTAGCCTAAAATCCTCACAAAACAGAGATAAATCTTAAAGAGAGAGCCCTCTCTGATTACAGTGTGGCTAGAAACTGTAATCCAAAGCTTGGTTAGTGGTTACCCCGGCTGTATTCCCTTGGGAGTCAAAGGGAACAACCTGGGTGTTAACATAATTGGCGACTCAACTGGGGATGAGCATATTTTTCAACTGTTGTCTGTCTTTAGACAGTGGTTCTAAAAACAGCTTGAGCAGTCCCTTGAAATAGTTCTAAAAAATATCCTAAAAAATACCAAAAAGAAGTTCAGAAGCTGGCTCCTAAAAGGAAAACTAGGCACACCAAGTCAAATCCTGACCCAAATCCTCCTCCTGTTTTCGAGAATCCAAATTTGATCCATAAAACTCAAAAGAGCCAAAAGGAACCAGAGCAATCTCCTGAATCTAGCCCTGAGGCAGTTCAGCACACTTTTATCCCCACCCCTTCCAAGCCAACTTTTCACCTCCATACAACTCATTCCTCCCCCTCTTCATCATCCACTTCACAAAATATATTTTCAACACCTAACACCCAAACTGCTATTGTTGTCCATGTTGTTCCAGTTGTCCCACTTATCCCACCAAATATGGCTAACCGTTATGCACCCCTCCAGCTGCCAAACAATCCTGGGGCCATGCCTCAGGATTACCAAGGCAAAATCACTTATTTTGATGGAACCAGTACATACACTGCCTTACAGCATACCAAGAAAATGCAAGATTACTTCGAAAACTATGAGATAGATGATGATGATGTGAGGATGAAAATTTTTGTACAAAGTCTGACAGGTGAAGTAAGAACTTGGTTCAGGGCGCTGGCTGCAAACTCTATAACTAATTCGGGTGCTCTTTACCAGTCTTTTCTAAACAGATGGGAAAAGAAAAAAGACCCTCTACACATTTTATCTGAATATGACACCATAAAGAGAGAGCCCTCTCTGATTACAGTGTGGCTAGAAACTGTAATCCAAAGCTTGGTTAGTGGTTACCCCGGCCGTATTCCCTTGGGAGTCAAAGGGAACAACCTGGGTGTTAACAGGTTCATGGTATTAGTCCAACAGTTTTTTGATCCTATGGTTTTGGCCCATGGTATTGTGAAAGGCCTAAGACTATAAAAGAGGAAGGAGATCATTTGGCAAAGCATCTTCTGAATTATCGAATATCTGATAAAGTGCTAGATCTGGAATATTGTGATTTGGTTTTGGTGCAGATCTAGATCTGAATGAAGAAGGAACCTGAGCGTAAGGAGAAGGATAAGTTCTATTGATGGGTCAAAATCTTAAGGCTGGAATAGTGGTATCTCTATATGATTTTGATCTGTGATATGTGGCATACGCTTGATCTATAAATCTAATAATCTGGGTCTGAATTATTGATGCATGTTTTATTTTACACATGTTATGATCTGGGTATGTCTGATGTAACAACTGCAAAGTTATAAGGAAATATTTGCAGATCTGTATGCGGGTTGGCTTTGGTGAAATCAGAGATTGATGATGCAAGTGTAGTTGATGGGTTTTTGATGTTCTTGGATCCAGTTTGAAAATTTATGAAAAGTGGTCCTTGAAAGAAAAGAAGTAGGGGGTTGTAGCTCCCTTCCAGGAGAGACTAGAAAACGAAAGAGAGAGTTGTAGCTCTCTGCAGGTTGTAGCCTGCGTACTGGTAAAGGACTGCACCAGTACAAAATCATTGTAAAAGGAGTTTCTTATTATAAGAAGATAGAGACATATTGCAGCAGGTGGTTTTCTCCCACATTGGGTTTCCACCTTATATCATGGTGTTCATGTGTGTGGCTTATGTGTGATGATCTGTTCTATTTTACTACACCTGTTTACTGTTAATATGGTTGATAATGTTCTAATGCACTCATTAAGGATCAACTAACTGAATCATAAGAAGTTGTGGAAGTAGCATATATGAATCTGAATATGGAAATGAAAAAGTTTTATTGATGTGATAATACTGATTCACCCCCCCCCCCCCCCTCTCAGTATTATTTCCAACAATTGGTATCGGAGCGGGTCCTTCTGAAGAAGCTTGATCGCTTGAAGGTAGATCTAACATCATGAGCAACTACGAGAGGGAAGCATCAATCAGGCCACCAATTTTTGATGGGACAAACTTCAATTATTGGAAGGTAAGAGTTACTGCCTATCTTCAATCTCTTGGTACAGAAGTTTGGGATATCATAGATACAGGCTACACTTTTCCTTCAGCTACTCCTACAGATACAGCCGAAAAGAAGAAATATGAAACAAATGCTAAAGCAATCAATACTCTGCTGGGATGCCTATCTCAAACAGAATTTGTGAAGGTTATGCAATATAAATCCGCAAAAGAAATATGGGACAAGATTGTCTTGAGCTACGAAGGAGATGAACAGGTAAAGCGTGCTAAACTTCAAACCCTCAGGATTCAGTATGAGAATCTCATAATGTATAATGATGAAAGTGTGGCTAACTATTTCCTTCAGGTAGATGAAATTGTTAATTGCATGAAAAACTTGGGTGAAGAAATAAAAGAGGCTATTGTGGTTGAAAAAGTTCTAAGATCATTGTCCCCCAAGTTTGAATCTAAGGTGTCTGCAATAGAAGAAAAGGAAAATCTACGAATTCTTACTATGTCTCAACTTCACGGAATTCTAACTGCTTATGAAATGAGAAAGGGAGGTCCATCAGACAGAAGAGAAGCTGCTTTCAAGGCTTCAGGCAAAGGAGACTATTATGAAGCAAGTCACGTGCCAGAAGAAGAAGAAGAAGAATCAAATTTTGTCAGAAATCTCCAAAGGGGTACTGGAAGGTTCAGAGGTAAGTTACCTTTTAAATGCTTTGCTTGTGGAAGAGTAGGTCATTATGCTGCGAAATGTCCTCATAAGGATAAAGGAAAGGAACCTACTAGATGGAACAAGAAACAGATTGGAAATAAGAAAAGCTACTAGACTCATGAAGATAGTGATGGTCTATCAAATAGTGATGAAGATGAACGAGGTAATGACTATAAACTCTTAATGGCATTTGAAGATGATGATTACATGGATGTTATAGATGTGGATAGCTTTTGTGAAGAAATTTCTAGACTTAAGACATGTATAGAAGAAAAGAATAGGATCATTGATACTCTACAACTTCAAATTGATGAAAAAGAAAAATATCTTGAAAAGTTAGAAGGTGAAATTGTTGGTCTTAGAAAAGAGATTGAGAAAAAAAAGGCTATTAATCTTAAGTTTGTCAAAGGATCTGAAACTCTGGATGAGATCATCAATGTACAGCGTTCTCCTCTAAACAAGACAGGTCTGGGCTATAATGGAGAAACTTCTCAAGCATCCACCTCAAAGAGTTATCTTGATGTAGCAAGAAGGAATGAGCAAAAGCACAATGGAGATCACCAGGTAAAGCAGGGACCAATTACAAACAAAGAATATCAGGCAAATCAGGGGCAATCTGTCTCAAGGATGAACAAAAGCTACAACCAGCCACAGGTAAAATCCTCTCAATTTGTTTCAAGAATGAATGACAATAGAAATTACAATTGTTTGGCCGGAAGATTTGATAACCGCAGAAATTTCTTCAATGGACAATGCTTTTCTTGCCATAACTTTGGTCACAAAGCAGCTCAATGTGTTGCATATAAAACGATCATGACTAGAGAAGCTCAAAAACAAAGAAGTATGACCGGGATTACAAAAAGGACCTATAACAACTTTTCGGTTCTTGAAAATGAAGTTGAATGTTCTATTTGCAATAACTTTGGTCATGAAGATTCTGAATGCAGAAGCAGGTTTCAGCAGACAAAGGAACAAGCCTCAAGCACCAAAAAATGGAGAATAACGGAACCAAAAACAGAAAGATGTGGGATAGAATTTTATGCAAAGGGACAGGAAAATCTATGGTACATTGACAGTGGATGTTTGAAGCATATGACAGGTGATAAAGAAAAACTTGAATCATATTCTGCTCTAGAAAAAGGAAAGAAAGTTTCTTTTGGAAATGATACTCCTGCAACTATAAAAGGAAAAGGCACTGCTCAGTTAAAAGAAAAGGTTCAAGCTGGAAATGTTTTGTATGTTGATGGATTGAAGCATAATCTTCTAAGTGTCAGCCAGATGTGTGATCAAAGAACCGAGGTGATATTCAGGTCAAATGGATGTCTTGTTCGTGATCTTGATACAGGTAAAACAGTGATCAAAGGTAAAAGAACTCCAAATAATCTATACATATTTGAAGAAGGACAACAACAATGCTATCTGAGCAAGGATGATGAGCACTGGTTATGGCACCGGAGGCTAGGGCATCTAAGCTTTTCACAAATAAGGAAAGCATGCAAATATCAGGCAGTTCGTGGTCTTCCAGATATCAAAGTTCCAGACAACACCATATGCAAATCATGTCAGTTTGGAAAGCAAACCAGAACTAACTTTTCGGAGAAGGAAGGATCAGCTAGCATGCCTCTTGAGCTAGTACATACAGATACATGTGGTCCATTCCAGAAAAGGACACCTCGAGGAGAAGAATACTTGATATTATTCATTGACGATTTCTCCAGGTTTGTCTGGTTAGGACTTATGAAGCACAAAGATGAAGCATTCGAAAAATTCAAATCCTTTAAAGCCTTGGTTGAAAATGAATCAGGATACAAAATTAAGTGCCTTAGATCCGACAGAGGTGGGGAGTTTACCTCAAATGAATTTTTCGATTTCTGTGAAGAACGTGGGATAAGAAGAGAATTCTCTACAGCTAGAACTCCTCAGCAAAATGGAGTGGTGGAAAGAATGAACAGAACTGTCCAACAAATGGCTCGTGCTATGCTTGATGAGTCTGGAACTCCCGCAACTTTCTGGGGTGAAGCAGCACATGCTGCAGTTATTATTCTCAACAAAACAAATGTCCGGGTGAACAGCACTCAAACCCCCCATGAGCTCTGGTATGGTGAGACTCCTTCGGTAAAGCACTTCAAAATCTTTGGGAGCAAATGCTATATTAAAAATACTGATGAGCAACTTGGTAAACTTGAACCTAGAGTAGATGAAGGCATTCTTCTTGGTTATTCTCCACACAGCAAAGCATACAAGTGCTACAATAAAAGACTTGGAAGAATTATTGACAGCATTGATGTAGTGGTTGATGAAAAGGGATACATTCCTAGGCAAGTAAATCATGAAAATATTGAAGAAGATGAAGGCCATCCTCAAAGACAAAATGATGAAGAAGAAGAACCTCAAGAAGAACCAGAGGAGCAGATAAGTATAGAAGAGAAGAATCATCCAGAATCTCAGATTTTGGGACAGAAAGAAGCAGGTGTACAAACAAGAAGAACAATTGTAGAAGCTTCAAGCTATTTGGCATTACTCTCTTCCACTAAACCACAAAATGTGAAAGAGGCATGCAAAGATGAATGTTGGGTCAAAGCAATGGATGAAGAACTTGAGCAGATCAAAAAGAACAACACTTGGGAGCTGGTTCCTAGACCAAAGGATAAGAATGTTATAGGGACAAAATGGGTCTTCAAAAATAAATTGAATGAAAATGGAGAAGTAATTAGAAACAAGGCCAGACTTGTTTGTAAAGGGTATGCGTAGCAAGAAGGAATAGATTTTGAAGAAACCTTTGCTCTTGTTGCAAGACTTGAGGCCATCTGAATGTTCCTTGCTCTCTCAAGCTTTCAAAACTTCAAAGTATTTCAAATGGACGTGAAATCAGCCTTTCTGAATGGAGACTTGGAAGAAGAAGTATACATTGAGCAGCCAGATGGTTTCATTCTTGGAAATGATCCAAATCTTGTATGCAGATTGAAAAACGCTCTCTATGGTCTCAAACAAGCTCCAAGGGCTTGGTACTATCGTTTGGACAAATATCTTCATCAACAAGGTTTTTCAAAAGGATCAGCAAACAACAATCTTTATATAAAAGTTGAAAATGACAAATTGCTAATACTTGTTGTGTATGTAGATGACATTATATTTGGCAGCAATGAAGAAGCTATGAGTCAAAGCTTTGCCTTGGTGATGCAGAAAGAATTCGAAATGTCCTTGCTGGGAGAACTGACATATTTTCTTGGTTTGCAAATCCAACAAAAGAAAGGAGGAATCTTTTTGTCTCAAACCAAGTATATCAAGCAGATTTTGAAGAAATATGGCATGGAAGATGCAAAACCAGTATGTACACCCATGGTCACAGGATGTAGTCTCAGTGCAAATGATGAATCAGCAGCAGTGCATCAACCAACCTATAGATCTATGATTGGAAGTATACTTTATTTGACAGGTACCCGACTAGACATCATGCATGCAGTGGGAATAGTTGGAAGATTTCAAGCAAATCCGAAGGAAACTCATCTTCAGGCAGTGAAGAGAATCTTTAAATATCTTCAAGCGACTCAAAATTATGGCTTATGGTATCCTAGAGATACAGATCTCACACTTCATGCTTATACAGATGCAGATTGGGCAGGGAGCATGGATGACAGGAAGAGCACAAGTGGTGGTGCGTTCTTTATGGGCTCCAGATTGGTATCTTGGTTCAGCAAGAAACAGAGTTCGATTGCCTTGTCTACAGCTGAAGCAGAATATGTTGCTGCTGCATCTTGTTGCACTCAACTCCTTTGGATGATGCAGACCTTGCAGGATTTTCAAATCACTTGTACACCTTGTACACCACCCATCTCCATTTTATGTGATAATACAAGTGCAATCAACATTTCAAAGAACCCAGTCATGCATTCAAAAACCAAGCACATACCAATCAAGTATCACTTTCTCCGGGAACAAGTGCTTGAACAAAAGGTCAAGTTGGAGTATGTTCCTTCTAAGGAACAGGTTGCTGATATACTCACCAAACCATTGCCTAGGGAGACCTTTGAATACCTCAGGCAAAAGCTGGGGGTTGTTGATGCATCATCTTGTTGTTGAATCTCTTCTGATTGTTGGTTGTACGCAAGGTTCATCTGAAGTATATGCGTACATGTGCTGGGTTGCGGATTGGTCAAAGATCAAATGGCACAGGTTCAGGGGGAGCATATCATGCATTGTTGGCATTATGGAGGAAGTACAGAAGGAGATCATGGATGCTGGTCTGAATATTGGTGCAATACGTCTCTATCTCTTTCATGGTCATGGATTATGGTTCTTCTTTGCAGATCTGGTTTATAGTCAGGGGGAGCATGTTCTTAGGGGAAGCATAACCCTTTGCCCTTGATGCCAAAGGGGGAGAGTGATTGGTTGTTGTTGCCATCAAGTCCAAAGGGGGAGATTGTTGGCATTATGATACATATGTTGTACTTGATGGCAACCCACTCATCTCAGATAATAAATTATAGTGTAGAGAAAAGTTCACGCACTTATATGCAGAGAAAAGTTTATTTCATGTAGAGAAACGTTCACGCACTTTTATGCAGAGAAAAGTTTATTTCATGTAGAGAAAAATTTCACGCACTTTCATGTTGGAGAACTTACCTTTGGTCCATGGTAGTTAGTCCTTGGTATTTGAACCTATGAGGAAAAGCGCGTATATGTTGGAGAACTTACCTTTGGTCCATGGTAGTTAGTCCTTGGTATTTGAACCTATGAGGAAAAGCACGTATATGTTGGAGAACTTACCTTTGGTCCATGGTAGTTAGTCCTTGGTATTTGAACCTATAAGGAAAAGCGCATATATGTTGGAGAACTTACCTTTGGTCCATGGTAGTTAGTCTTTGGTATTTGAACCTATGGTTTTGGACCATGGTACCTCGTCAAAAGTGTTGATCTCACGCAATTTCATGGTTGGTTCATGGTATTAGTCCGACAGTTTTTGATCCTATGGTTTTGGCCCGTGGTATTGCATCCAAAAGTGTTGATCTCACGTACTTTCATGGTATTAGTCCAACAGTTTTTTGATCCTATGGTTTTGGCCCATGGTATTGTGAAAGGCCTAAGACTATAAAAGAGGAAGGAGATCATTTGGCAAAGCATCTTCTGAATTATCGAATATCTGATAAAGTGCTAGATCTGGAATATTGTGATTGGGTTTTGGTGCAGATCTGGATCTGAATGAAGAAGGAACCTAAGCGTAAGGAGAAGGATAAGTTCTATTGATGGGTCAAAATCTTAAGGCTGGAATAGTGGTATCTCTATATGATTTTGATCTGTGATATGTGGCATACGCTTGATCTATAAATCTAATAATCTGGGTCTGAATTATTGATGCATGTTTTATTTTACACATGTTATGATCTGGGTATGTCTGATGTAACAACTGCAAAGTTATAAGGAAATATTTGCAGATCTGTATGCGGGTTGGCTTTGGTGAAATCAGAGATTGATGATGCAAGTGTAGTTGATGGGTTTTTGATGTTCTTGGATCCAGTTTGAAAATTTATGAAAAGTGGTCCTTGAAAGAAAAGAAGTAGGGGGTTGTAGCTCCCTTCCAGGAGAGACTGGAAAACGAAAGAGAGAGTTGTAGCTCTCTGCAGGTTGTAGCCTGCGTACTAGTAAAGGACTGCACCAGTACAAAATCATTGTAAAAGGAGTTTCTTATTAAAATAAGATAGAGACATATTGCAGCAGGTGGTTTTCTCCCACATTGGGTTTCCACCTTATATCATGGTGTTCATGTGTGTGGCTTATGTGTGATGATCTGTTCTATTTTACTGCACCTGTTTACTGTTAATATGGTTGATAATGTTCTAATGCACTCATTAAGGATCAACTAACTGAATCATAAGAAGTTGTGGAAGTAGCCTATATGAATCTGAATATGGAAATGAAAAAGTTTTATTGATGTGATAATACTGATTCACCCCCCCCCCCCCCCCCCTCTCAGTATTATTTCCAACATCAAGTTCCTCTTACTCCTTTGTCCTGCAAAACAACCAATTCCAAAGAACACAGCAGTATATGGACAGAAACTTATAAAGAAACCATCTTCATGTTATAAAGAAAGATAGTTAGTTATGAAATATAAACAACCATTCACATATGAATTCTAACATGAATATCATAAACATAAAGAAGATTCATATCAGGAACCAAGACATGTGTTTCTTTTATTATAGACAAATAAAGTACAGAAAAGGAATAATTTCACCTGAGTCACCTTCCGCAGGCTCCAAGCAAAGCTTCCTTCCGAATTCGTCCAGCCTCAAGCCTTTAACAAACTCCTTCCATGACTTTCTCCATGATGTCACAAGTAATGGATGAACATCAACACACAAGGAAACAAGGGTTTCTTGTACAAAGGGGTAAGTGCAGAAGGCACAAGGGTTTTCAGACCTGGTCAAGGGAAAAATCTCAGCATAATAACCTTTCTCTCTCTTCTCTCCTCCTTTAGGCCTTCCCATTGGGGTCTTTTTATACCTCTCCCAAAGTAGTTTTTTAGTTGGGAGTTGGTTGGGAACAGTTGGGCCACGGGCACTAACAGGTGATCAGCAGGTAAAACTCGTGATCTCCGCCCAAAAATAAGGAGTTTTATAATTTTTTTAAGTGTTTTAATACATATACACGGGTTGGGTATATACCTACCCGCATATACACGCGTTTAACTCAGGGCAATGTCACGTATAAGGGATAAAACAATGTTTTTTAAATTTTAGGACCAGGTCTGGAAGGAAGGGTTGCCCTAGGCCATGAGTGCAGCATCACAAACCATAAGAGTGAGATTTGGATCTATAACAGATGCCCCCTAATATATGAGGTCAGAAGGGGTACATGATGGCCGAAATGTATTAAGCAAGTACATGGAAAGGAAATCTATCAAAAACCGAGGAGGACTTCACCAGAATTCATCCTGCCAAGCCACAAAAGGAGATCAGAAAGAAACACTGTCTGAGGTGGGCATACCCATGCTCAAAAAAAGTAAAGCATGTCCGCATATCAAGTACAAGTAGATCCACTAAGTATACAAGTATAAATGACTGGAAAATACATAATGGATCATCTGATCATGATCGAACAAGTACATGTCTGAATATCACATATAAGACTGTCAATGATGCTGAAAGATGCAACGGATCATTGATATCAAAGACTGATCCCAAAAGGTACCAACTGAACATGATGGAATAGGATGGTACTACACTGCAAACTCAGGTGTTGGCATATAGAATGTCACCATGACTGACTGCAACATATAAGGTGGAGTGGTATCAACTAGCAGCAACAAGAGAAACTGTCAAGTGAACCAATGAATGCTGATACAACCTGAGGTCTTCACCGACCACCGTGGTACATTTCTACACCATGGGAATAAATGATCTGAAGTCGACCATGTGAGAAATCGTTTGATTACCAGTCATTGATGTATACCGTTAACAAATGCGAGACCACTCACCGATAATGATAATGAGCGTCAAGGTACCCAGTACAATCTAACAAGTGTGAATAGATGAGCTGGAGTCGAACACCTGTAAGAATCTATCGATCAGGAGACAATGATGGTTTCCCACTGTCGATAGCGAAGGATCTGCCACTAATGACTACAAACCCCAAGGTACTGCCAAATGGACTCTAGATCTTTGCCCCAGAGCAATGAGTCGGAGTCGATAGGGAAAGATCCGCTAGAAGGAAGGCATTAAGGCATCCTTCATCAATCTAGCGCGAGTGTAACCCGTAGGCCAATAATGTGGAAGGAATCGGACGAAAGAGATGTAGTAACCCAACCGAAGTACATTTCCGGTGTACACAAGATGTGGCTAGCGCATGATAGAAACCCTCTGAACCAACCAATAATGAAAGCTGACACAGAGGTGAGGTATCCACCAATAGGGTCAAATGGAAACCAAGGTACCGCACGAATCCCAATGTGTGATAATGTAAGCTGATGTCGAACACAAGGGAAACCACTTAGTCAAAGACCCATGATACTGATCGATGCTGAGCACAAGGTGACCTATAAATAATGAAAATAGGGCCAGGGTGCAGCTCTAAGCCTGTCCTCAGAGCAAGGTGTCGTCGTTGATAAGGACAAGACCCGCCAGCAAGAAGTCAATGGGGACCTTCTCAAACCGGCAAGAGTAAAGGACCAATATAGTTGATGTGATGATAGACATGATACTGACAACCAGGGATGGCCGACTGAAAAATGAGTCAAGAGACACCGCAGAGAGGCCGACTCAGGCTAACTTCCCTTGAACAAAAGCACGACTCAATGTGACTATGTGGCAGCATATGATGACTCTGTATAAGTTCGCCATGCAGGAGGCACGAACGAACCCTCCATATGATTGGAAGAGATAACCAATCGGGGGTGAACTGATTCAATAACAAGGTTAAGGCATAACTAAGTCAAACTAAATCCCGCCCAAACGGAGGAGACTTTGCTTTGAGTGCTTTGTTCAAGGGTGACATCACTGACTCTAGCTGCCAACAATAAATGGAAATATTGTCCCGTTCCCGCTCTTTTTTGGAATATTTAATTTTTTTGTCTTTTTCTGTTAAGATTGAAAAAGAATAAAAGAATGCTATGGTATAGTGGAAAGAACAAGTGTCGGTGAAACAGATGATCTAGTTCCTGGGGATGGAACATTCCTATGCTCAATGCAGGGAGGTGAAAACTGGTCAGTGACACTCAAAGGTGCGCTCCTTCCACGGGTCAAGGTGTGTCAAGCTGCAGGAGTTAAAGGTATGCAAGGTTGATTTTGCAGTTGTCATGGTCAAAAGTTGGCTTAAACACGAGTCCAAGTGAAGCCGGCTCTAGGCCAAAAGGTGCAAGTGGTCAACATGCAATGCAGTAGTACAACTCAACACAAAGGAGCCTCTAGGGTATAAGGCCAAAACAAAGCGAAGAAGCTAAGAGGAATGAGTCTTCAACGCATAAGTCATGGCGGGACTACAAAGGACTCCCGAGCCTACTCAAATCGGAGCAGCATGGGCAACAAATGTCAGTGAGGTGCTAACTACGATGCCCATGTAAAGGATGGCTCTACCATCGTGTCATGATTAAAAAATCGGCGAGTGAATATGGCTTATGAACCATAACACGATGGGATCGACCCTATGGTAGATGTATCAGCAAATGGAGGCTAGTATGCATAATGCAACAGAAAAATGGTGTCCCTAACCTATATGCCAGTGAGAAAACGATACCTACCATGATGGGTCAGCAGTCATGGAACCGTCTCGAAACTATCGAAAAACGTCCAAAATGTCCTGAAAATCAAACCATTCTCGACATTCCAAGCTCCCAAGTTAAAAGTCACATGAGGCCAAACAAAATAAAATTTTGAAAAATTTTTACATTTTCAAAACCTATAAAAGAGATTTTGGACTCACCATTTTCACCATTTGCGTTTGAGAGCAAAGGATTTGGAGCAAAAGGAGCAAACTCCCCATAGCCAGATTCAACCGTTCAAATTCTTCAAAAACCTCCAGGTAACTCTTATACTTAGCTTGCAATTGATTGTGACTGGTTTTAAGATTTTTAATTAATGTTTCACTGTTGAATTTTTTGCCAAAAATTTCACCGCGGCGTATACGCGGGTTGGTAATATGAAACCCACATACACGCGGGCCCTATACGCAACTGTGTGCACAGGGACCCGCGTATACGCTGCGAACATTTTTTAACCAAAAACTAACGGTTGAAAATCATTTTTTTCTCAGAATGCCAGTCACGTGGCGAGAAAGGGAGCATGCAGCGGTGGATAATGAAGTCATGAACGATCCTGATGCTTTGGAGGTCCTACGGGGATGCGGTTTGCTTAAATTCTTCAAACTGTTGAATATGAAAGCAAACACATGCCTGCTTGAGATGCTCATTGATTATTGGGATGTCGAGGAGGAAGCCTTTATGATTGACCAGATGCCACTCAGGGTAGAAGTGGAGGATATCTATTTCATCACGGGCCTTTCCCGAAGGGGAGAGGTAGTACATTCCCAGGGCAGGACATGGAGCAGTCTCACAATAGAGGACTACGTACAGATATATTGCCTGAGACATCCCAAGAAGGTTGGGAGCCAGATTTCCATCACACATGTGGCGAGTTTATCACTGAGGTTAATCCTGTTCATAGCTCGAGTGAACAGATCATCCTCTCTGCATCAGGCATCACATCTAACCATGAGTGTGGCAGTTGACTGTCTCACTACTGTGTTCGACTGGTGTACTCCTCTTCTGGCCAACATGAAGAGCCAGCTCACTTCTATCAAGAGGGGACAGACCAAAAACTTTGGATATGGGACTATCATGTGTATTTTATTTTTCGAGAAGGTTCCCACACTCCGCTCCAGGGTAGCAGTTTCCATCAGCACCCCACGAGATCCACGCATGGGCCGGTGGGCTGATCTGATGAAATGTCTGGGGGGTGGGGTGGTCCCAAGGATTGCCTTTGACGATGACTTCTTCACCTGGTGGGATCAGCAGATCATCGCCGTAGATGACTACCCCTATGCTGGGCTGGATTTCCGAGGAGATCCTGATCTAGCATTACCATCGAACGTAGCATGGGGCGAGATTGGTAAGAATTTTTGATTTTATGAATTTTTTTTTTTTGGATTTTTCAAATATAATGATGCATTTTGAAAAATATTTTTGATGAGATTCAAATGACTGATATGATGATCATTTTCCAGACATTGGGCCGGTACGACCAGATGGGTTCCTGCGGCATGGACGGCGCGGCCGAGGAGTCAAAGAGGCGGCTGCTGATACAGAGTGGACTCTACATAACGTCCAACGACACTTGGTGAGACTGAGATGTCGAGTACCGATGGCTTCCATAGAGAACCTTCCTGAGGATATGCAGCGTCATGTGGTTGGCATGCCACGTGACTGGGTTCGCACTTTTCGGCGTGTGGCCAATGCGATAGTTACCTACTTGGCCGCTCATCCTGAGCCGGGGCATTAGATATGCCGAACATGATTATGAGCATTTGAGTCCCAATTTTGTATATTTTTGGACAAACATATGTACACTCGAGACGCTTTATGATATATATATATATATATATATATATATATATACAGTTTGAATATTTGATGCTTGATTTTATTGTGATGAATGATTGATGTGCCAGTCTAATGCTTGATTAGCGATAGAATCAGCTAACCAATTATGAGATCTTGGAATGTGCAAATAATTAATATAAGTAAATGATCTTTGCAACAACCTCACCCTTAAATACTGGCGATATAAACATGGATCCCTTACCTGATAAATGTTGTTTAATTGTGACACTATCAATTGAGAATCAAGATACACTACCAATGAGTCGATCCCATGAGAGATTGCCTCAGATAATAAATTAATAACGGCAGTATACTCAGCCATATTGTTTGAAGCAGGACCGATGCATATGCCTCTTGATACCATCAATTGACCAATTGGATAATAAAGTACCCAAGCTGCGAAAGCGAGATTCCGAGTGTGCCGACTAGCACCATCGGCAAACCCAAAATAGACCAAGTCATCCATCAACACCTGCCACAGCAGACCAAAAAGTGCTGATATCAAAAAACTCTCGACGACATATGTACAAATATACATACAGTACAAAGAAGCCATTGCCTAACTCCTACTTAAGCAAAGTACTTCTTTAGGTAGAGCCCGTTTCGGGGCTCTGCCAACTTGCTCCTAGGGATGTTTATAGGTACAATTATCGAACCAATCAATATACTTCCTTCGGCGTATAACTGTGTTGGAGCCAAAGGAGCCATACAAACATCGCTAGTCAGACTGAAGGACCTAGATTCGACTTCATGCACAGGGGAATGAAAGTGTGACCAACGATATAAATCTTCCAAAGGTTGATCTACAACCGTCATTGCTTCGAATATCGCTTCATCTAATGGAAAAACAATATTCGAGCAATCCGATGTCGAGGTGGAATCAAGGGTCCAAATATGAGCCACATTACCATCTATCTCTTTCCCAGAGGAAGGAGTAGAATGGTTATCTGCAGAGTTATCGATAGAGTCACATCTAGGTTCTACTACAGACATAAGAGATTCTATTCCACCCGCCTTGTCGTCATCTAATGTGGTCACAGACGAAGCTAAGGTTCCAGGATCCGAAGAATAAGAAGTTTGAACAAACTCTCTCCGTAAAAGGTCCCTGTAGGATGAAATTGTATCTATTCTAGCCGTAGGAGGGGGAAGATCAAACATACCCATCAATGAAGAGTACATCCCGACTCCTAGATTCTCAGTAGGCAGACGGGGGTTACCCACTAACGGGACAGTAGAGTCAGAAGTTTCTCGAGGATCAACTGGAGAATAATCCAATTGATCAACGTTAACGATTTTCCCTTCATGAGGAAAGAAAACGACATGAAACAGAGTCGAAACAATGGCTTCCATTTCATATACCCAGTTCCTTCCTAAGAGGAGATTGTAGTCTAGGTTAGCATCTATGACTTCTACTTCAATCTTAACAACCTTCCCTCCAACACATATAGGAAAGGCCGGGATAATCCCGTATGGCCTATGAGAATGACCATCAAACGCTGTCAAGAGGGTAGGTGAAGGAACAACCGACGGTGATCCAATGGCCTTCCAGAATGACATAGACATGACACACATGGAAGCTCCCTCATCTATAACCATCCGAAAAATATTCATTTTCTGGTAGGTAGACTTTATCTGGAAAGCCATGTGATGAGGAAGTCTCTTTTTGACATTATTCATATCAAAAGTGAGAGCTAAGGAATTACTTGGATCCATTGCCCCCATTGTCGATAGCAAGGCACTTCTTTGAGTAGGACATGACTGGAGAACCTCTAAAGCGGACATAGCACATGGACTCTGAGCGAGATCCTCAACAATGGAGTAATTCTGGGCTACCCTAATATTAGGGTTGATAGTCGCGCATTTAGCGGAACCTTTCGGTACCCGTGGTATAGTCTCGACAGAAGGTTGCTCAATATGAAGTGGGTTGTTAGTTTCAGGAACTGATTTACCCTTGGAAGTTTCACCTTCACCATAACCGCGTGACCGTGTGGCAACATTAGCGTGAGAACCCATCATGGAAACATTTGATGACTTGTCCCCTTCCTGGTTGCCCCCTGAGGAGGTACCAGGGTTTGAACTCACGCCAGCAAGCATTTGTTGCCCTTGGGGAAAAGGGTTGGTTAACACAGCCTGAGAACTAGAAGTCCCTTGCTGCCCTAACAAGCACTGAGCATCTTGAATCTTGGGGCAGAGATGAGTTAAATGGTCTCCACTGCACAACTTGCATGGAAACTTGACTTTCTTTCTAGACTCATTTCTACCACCACCAGCATTATTGCCGGATTTATTTGCGTCAGCCTTCCCATCCTGATTCTTTTTCTTACCTCGTCCTTTCTTTTTCCCATTGGAATTTTGATTTCCTTTGGGGTTATCAGATTGGACGGCATTAATCGAAGAGGTTTGGGAAGCCGGAGGGTTAGACGATGTGACTTGGTTGTTAGAAGCAGTTTGTAAAGACAACTGCTGCAATTGGTTCAACAAGTTCACCGCATTTGTGTCTACCGACCCAATGATACCATCCACGTGGGGACCTGGCTTCGACTTAGCTATGTCAACCTTAGACCCAGGAGCATCTGGCAAGTATTTTTGTAGGATCCTAGACTGAGAGTAGATCAATTCTAATTGCTGGGCCCTAAAAATGGCTTGCTCCTCAGAATAGACTCCAGACATGGAGACATCCTTAGAGATCTCGGGTTGTAAAGATTTCAAAAACCATTCGAGATAGTACTCCGGAGGGATTTCGGCTTTAATGAGCCTCTTTCTCTATCTCCATTCCTGAATATGGTCAGAAATGTGAGTTGCCTTATCCTGTCGAAAAGTGGCCAGAAGTTCAGTTCCGATGTCATAACGGACAGGCAACTGGAAATGATTTAAGAAAATATTGGCTAAGTCAGTGAAAGATGTAAAGCTGCCCCCTAGCAACTCTATATACCATTTGGCCGCATTACCAGTCAAGGTGCGTTGAAACAGTCTCAACCTAATCGAGTCATCGATAAGGGAGTTAGATGAGCACCACAAATGGAATGTGGTTACATGGTCGCCTCGGTCTTCACCGCTCTTCCCTTCGAATTTTGGAATGTCCAAAGGGAGTTTGGTTGGGACCGGAGGCCAGGCCGGATTGTACTTGATTGGATCATTTGTTAACTTAGTGAGATCTGGCAAGTTCAAAGTTGCCAGAAATGGAAGCCTAGGAGGACCTTGGGGATTCCACCCAGATGGGCGGAACTCCCAAAGTTCTGAAAAGATTGGCCTGGATTTTGGAAGGCACCAGGCTGCCCGAAGTAACCAGAAAAACTGGCTGAACCAAAAGGCAAGCCTTGTGATCCAGCAAAATTTAGAGTTTGACCAACTCCGGCCGCAAAGCCTCCATAACCAGCAAAGTTTCCTCCTAAAGGATTATAAGGAGTTGATAACCCCTGATACGGATTCCAAGCCGGAGCTAAGGGAGGAATACTTTGAAATGAAATAACTGTGGAGTACGGCCTATTCCCTTGTTGGCCGATAAACAGATTCCCAGTTCCCGCACCACTAACCCCAGGGTTAGTCCAACCTTGGAAAGGATTACTGCTTTGTCCTACAGAAGAAAAAGGCATGGATCCTATCATCAGGTTGGAATGTGGTATATGACCACTTCCGAAAACCCTGGAATGAAGCCGATCCACCCATCATGGACGTGGCGGCACTAAATGGAACTGATGGAATACCTTGTGAATG
This sequence comes from Pinus tabuliformis, assembly GCA_031772625.1. Classification (NCBI taxonomy): domain Eukaryota; kingdom Viridiplantae; phylum Streptophyta; class Pinopsida; order Pinales; family Pinaceae; genus Pinus; species Pinus tabuliformis. Next base: position 2,002,559,424 of record CM062819.1, on the reverse strand, counting down.
GGTGCCAAATGGGAAGAATCCAGTACCAAAAGCATTGGTTTGGGCATTTCCACTCGTGGACGGAATGTAGGTAGACCCAAATAAAGATGTGCTAGCAACAGATCCAAACAAAGAAGCAGAGGAGATGGAAATCGTTCCTCCCCCTTGCACCAATGTTGGAGTCTACATAGTCATAGCACTTGTAGTAGAAGCCATGCTTCCAGTGGTGGTCATCGATGGTAAGCGCGTAGCGTAACCTGGACTTGACGGTCTATGCGTCGAAGTCCCAACGTATTGTAATATGTCCGGATGACTAGATGGTAGGGAAGAATTCGGAGCCGCTAACGACTCTGAGAGTTCTTCTACCTCTATGTTATTCTCCGCTTGAAAGAGAACTCGAGAAAGAACTGGAGTGTTCTTCTCTTGTTCTGCAGAAGTGCCACGCCTTGCTTGAACACTAATGCCCTGGAGAGGAGGATCAATCCCCGATGCGTCAACTGCCGTGGGACGAAACCCAGTAGCAGTATTACCTCTGCGCCTTCTAGGAGAAGGCTCTAAACTTGGTGGTGAAAGACCACGAAGTCTTCGAGACCGTTTAGGTGATCGATCAGCCACTTTGAATTTTTTGTTAAGATCTAACTAAAGACTCAAAAAATTGAAAGCTAGGCCAATTAAGAGCACAGAGCACACACTATAAAGTCCCTAAAGATATCAGCTAGTCAAACAAGTTCCAAGTATTTCCGCTCCGGGCGATAAGACCGGACACCAAAATACAAGAAAGTGAATTAAGGGGCCTTCCGAAGATAGTCTGGGATGATGAGGGCCTAGTCCTATCAACAAAGGTAACAGAGGAAGTTACGCTGACCTCCTAACAACAGCCTGCGCCGGTGCAAGCCCCCAAGCTTCGTAAGGGTGCCCTCCAGTAGTACCGTTGAGAGTGATGTAACGTCGACCTCAGGTGCCACGGGATTCCCCTCCGCAGCCACCTGTGTAGATCCCTAGGAGTAGCAACTATGGATACCAACTCGTCGCAGAAGCCAGGTGGAACAATCGTGAGGTAAGTTCGGACAAGTAGGAGAGGGGGTATCTCTCTTCCCTGTCTTCACAGACCCTCATGCTTAACTCCCAGATCCGGAGCTTTCCTGATCTTCCTAACGCTATTGGATTTTCACTCGCTATTCAGACTCCTATGTTTGACGTTTAAATGGCCTTGGATAGTTAACTCTCCACTTGCCTAATCCAAGGCCCTACAATCCTAAAACTTGTTGGTGTATCTAACTTATAAAAAAGGTTTTAGTGAATTTTAATTAGCGCTTGATTTTAAAATAGGCTGTTCTTTAAGTCACGGGATAACAGAAGTGAAACTAGTGGTGTTTTTGACGTAAAAGAAATTAATAAAACCTAACTACATGCACATGCACTTGTTTTCGTTTTTCGATGAAAAGCAATTTCTACAGCGTTCAAAGGAACTTCTAATAAAACAAATTTTTCTTTTCTTTTCGTTAATTCACGCTTCACACTCACAAAAGTTAACAAAGATATGTATGCCTAAAAAGATATGCAAATCTATCCTAGTGCAACAAATATATGCTGATGCAAAATTCAAAACTACTCTAAAAACAAGAAATGAAAGTTGCTTGCTTATCAATTTTTATTTTGCCACTTAAAATGTCTAGATGGAATATGATATGCTACCATTCATTTCGTCTAAACACTAAAAACAAGTTCCAGGACAAACATAAATCACTTTCATTCACTAAAAGGAAACCAAATGAAAACAAAGTTCAAGAAAGAAAAACTAAGTTTTTCAAAAAAATTTCTTCAAAAACAACAACAAAAAAGTCTTTTCAAAAATGCTCTCTACAAGACTGAAACTTTGTGACTGAAGAATAGGCAACAAACACTTTTGCAAGTTGACACCACACAATGGATGAAAACTCAACAAAAAGAAATGTGTTTAAGGATGCTCTTAACAATCAAAAGCAGCAATGAAAGCTTTGGCAACAAAGACCAAAAAGATCAAAAAGACAAATTTCAAGAAAGTGTCAATCAACAACTTTCATGAAACAAAGAAGTGGATGGTCACAAAAAGCGGTTTTGTCAAGCAAACAAAAAATCACCAAAAGCAAGATTTAACACAAAGATTGAGATCAATCTTCCTGCCCTGATGAATCAGAGCAGCCAAGATTCCTAGCAAGAAATCTTATGTGCTTTAGCAAAAACGATGACGCTTGCAACAACAAAAACAAGACCAATACCCCTCACAATCAGAGAGAATTTGGAACAAGATGCTTGCTGTAAAACAAACAACTAATACTGGAAAGTGACTGTTTCAGACCGAATCAAACCACCAGACAGACCTTCAGAGACAAAAAGATTTAAAAATCCTGAAAATTGCAAGATATACGCGATTGTACTTATGTACAGATTGCGTGTATACGCGACTGTACCTGAGGAAACCTGCGTATACGTGGGTTCACTTAAGGAAACATGCGTATATATGCCTCTGCAACTAAGAAAAACAGCGTATATAAAATATTTCAAGAAAAATAAAAAAAAAACTGAAGAAACTGGCAAAACTTAAAGTTCAAAAACAGAGCACACAGCAACAGCAAGCAAACAAGCAGCTGAGCCCTGATTGGCTTGAAAAACACCCAAACTAGGAACAACAATAGTGTTGTCCCCAGTGGAGTCGCCAATTCTGTTGAGGGAAATGTTCCCCTAGGGCTTTTTGGGTTGAAACCCTAGCAGACTAAAAGTTGTCTATACAAAGAAACACACATTCACACAGCCATTATGCTATTATAAGCAAATTCTATGATAAGGGAACATACCTTAGGTCCTACGTTTGAGAAGGTCCTCAAGGGTCCAAACCCTTCTTCAAGTTCCTCTTGCTCCTTTGTCCTGCAAAACAACCAATTCCAAAGAACACAGCAGTATATGGACAAAAACTTATAAAGAAACCATCTTCATGTTATAAAGAAAGGTAGTTAGTTATGAAATATAAACAACCATTCACATATGAATTCTAACATGAATATCATAAACATAAAGAAGATTCATATCAGGAACCAATACATGTGTTTCTTTTATTATAGACAAATAAAGTACAGAAAAGGAATAATTTCACCTGAGTCACCTTCCGCAGGCTCCAAGCAAAGCTTCCTTCCGGATTCGTCCAGCGTCAAACCTTTAACAAACTCCTTCCATGACTTTCTCCATGATGTCACAAGTAATGGATGAACATCAACACACAAGGAAACAAGGGTTTCCTGTACAAATGGGGGAAATGCAGAAGGCACAAGGGTCTTCAGACCTGGTCAAGGGAAAAATCTCAGCATAATAACCTTTCTCTCTCTTCTCTCCTCCTTTAGGCCTTCCCATTGAGGTCTTTTTATACCTCTCCCAAAGTAGTTTTTTAGTTGGGAGTTGGTTGGGAACAGTTGGGCCACGGGCACTAACAGGTGATCAGCAGGTAAAACCCGTGATCTCCGCCCGAAAATAAGGAGTTTTATATTTTTTAAGTGTTTTAATACATATACGCGGGTTGGGTATATACCTACCTGCGTATACACGCGTTTAACTCAGGGCAATGTCACGTATAAGGGATAAAACACTGTTTTTTAAATTTTAGGACCAGGTCTGGAAGGAGGGGTTGCCCTAGGCCATGAGTGCAGCATCACAAACCATAAGAGTGAGATTTGGAGCTATAACACTTTGGAAAAGGAACAGCAAGACACGCAAGTGCCGTTCCTTTGGAAAAGGAACAGCAAAAATCGAAAATGTTGTTCCTTTGGAAAAGGAACAGCAAGACACACAAATGTCGTTCCTTTGGAAAAGGAATAGCAAAAATCAAAACCGTTGTTCCTTTGGAAAAGGAACAGCAAAACACACAAATGTCGTTCCTTTGGAAAAGGAACAGCAAAAATCGAAAATGATGTTCCTTTAGAAAAGGAACAGCAAGACATCCAAGTGCCGTTCCTTTAGAAAAGGAACAACAAAAATCGAAAATGTTGTTCCTTTGGAAAAGGAACAGCAAGGCACACAAATGTCGTTCCTTTTGGAAAAGGAACAGCAAAAAGCAAAAGTGTTGCTCCTTTGGAAAAGGAACAGCAAAAATCGAAAATATTGTTCCTTTGGAAAAGGAACAGCAAGACACGCCAGTGTCGTTCCTTTGGAAAAGGAATAGCAAAAAGCAAAAGTGTTGTTCCTTTGGAAAAGGAACAGCAAAAATCGAAAATGTTGTTCCTTTGGAAAAGGAACAGCAGAAAGAAAAAATAAAGAAAAAGAACAAGTTTAAAGCAAAATGACAGTCGATCCAACAGGTGTTGTTCTTTTGAAAAAGGAACAGCAGAACGAAAAATGTTGTCCCTTTGAGAAAAGGAACAGCAAAAATAATAACATTGCTGTTGGTTCGAAAAGTAATGGCAAAGCATTTGATTCAAAAATATGTACAAAAACAAAAGAAATTATGTACAAACTGTGAAAAGAGATAAATTACTTAATGAATCTCAGGTGAGGAAGACTTTTCTCCCTCCCCCAAAATTTCCATATCAGAGTCTTGGCGTAGTTGCTGGCAGAAGGACTCACGAGTGAGTGGTTTGCAATAAAGGCGAACTCAGTGGCCATTTGCCTTGAAGGCATATCCAGAACCATCAATAGTGATTAGAGTAAGAGTACCATTGTCATGTACCTTCTGGATTTCGTATGGTCCCAACCAACGAGTCTAGAGTTTCCCGAGAAAGTCCTGAAACCTGGAATCGTACAAAAGTGCCCAGTCTCCTTCGTGGAAGACTTTATTTTTAATGAGAGAATCATGCCATTTAGCTCACTGCTGTTGGATAAGTGCAGTATTTTGGAGTGCAGAGAGCTTGATTTCATCGAGCTCATTGATATGCTGCAATCGATTAATCTGTGCCTCCGTTAAATCTAAGCCAACTTCCTGTGTTGTTCGCAGTGTTTGGATTTCGAATTCTATGGGAAAAATGGGTTGCTTGCCAAACACTAATTGATAAGGTGAGTAACCAGTGGTACTTCTCCATGTTGTTCTGTAAGCCCACAATGCCTCTGGTAGTCTGGCAGCCCAATCACGTCTATGTGACGTGATTGTTTTTGTTAGGATTGCTTCTATTATTTTATTGTTGCTTTCTACCTAACCATTTTCCTGTGGGTGATATGGAGTAGCGATTTTGTGCTGGACATGATAGTTTTTCAGTGTTGTAGCTATTTTGTTCCCAGCAAACTATGGTCCACCATCTGTAATTATATCTCTTGGAAGGCCATAATGCACAAATATATGGAACAAGAACTGTATGACAGAATCTTCTGTAGCTCTCAGCAATGCCTCTGCCTCAACCCATTTGGTGACATATTCTGTTGCATGTTTTCCGGTTTGATGATGGGTTAATTGGTCCAACGAAATCAAGAGCCCATCGCTTGAATGGTTCAATGACTAGCTATGGTTTCAAAGGCATCTCATCAGACTGACCAGGGCGTCCTGCTCTCTGGCAACTGTCACAGGCTTGGACGAATTTCCTTGCATCTTTGAAAATCGTGGGCCAATAATACCTTGTTTACAGGACCTTATGTCTAGTTCTGCAATCGGCAAAATGTCCGCCACATGGTCCGTCATGGCAAGCTTTTAAAATGTCGAAGATTTCATCCTCTCGAACACATCTTTTGATATACATGTCTGCCCCTGTGTTGAACAGGTAGCCTCCAACCCACGAGAATCGAGCACTCTTCTAAACAATCTGTTTCCACTCATTAGGGGTTAGATGTTTCGGTAGTTTACCTACTGCTAGGTAATTGGCAACATCAGCATACCAAGGTGTTTGAACAGCAACAGCAAACAGATGCTCGTCTGGAAATTGATCTTCAACTGCTACTGCATCGATTGGCTTTGGTATTCTTGAGAGAAAATCGGCTACAGGATTTTCTTTTCCAGGTCGATCCTTGATTGTAATATCAAATTCCTACAATAAAATCAGCCATCTAGTTATTCTGCCATTTGTGATAGGCTTGTTTGCTAAATATTTGATGGCAGAATGATCTTTATACAAGATAACAGGGTATCCAGTAATGTAATGTCTAAACTTATTGACAGCGTGTATTACAACTAAAAATTATTTCTTAGTAACAGTGTAATTCAATTCAGTAGGGGATAAATTTTTGCTAATATAATAAATTGCATATGGTTTTTTATCCTCTTCCTGCCCAAGGACTACTCCAATGGCTGTATCTGAGGCATCAGATGATATCTGAAATGGAAAATCCCAATTTGGTCCTCGAAGGACTGGGGCTGTGGACACAAGCTTCTTTAGATCCTGGAAAGCACGTTCACATTTTTCTGTCCAAAGAAAATCAATGTTACCAGTTAGTGCATACAAAGGTGCAGCAATATGCGAAAAATGTTCTATAAACCTCCTATAATAACCAGAAAATCCAAGAAAACTGCGTACCTCCGTTTGAGTGGTAGGAGTGGGAATAAGCAAAATTATTTGGATTTTGGTTGGGTCTACCTGAATGCCAGCTGCTGAAATATAGTGTCCAAGAATAAGTCCTTCAGTCATCACCATATATCATTTTTCATGGCTTAAACAAAGCCTAGTAGCAATGCAGCGTTGTAGGACTTTTTCCAGTGTATCCAATGCTGGATCAAAATTGTCTCCGTATGGTGTAAAGTCATCCATGTATACTTCAAGTCCTTCATTTATTAAGTCTAAAAAAATGTTGAGGATAGCCCTTTGGAATGTGGCAGGAGCATTGCATAAGCCAAAAGGTAGAACTCTGTAAGCAAATGTTCCCCAAGGACAAGTAAAAGTGGTTTTGTCTTGGTCTTCAGGGGCAATCTAGATCTGATTGTATCCACTGAAGCCATCCAGGAAAGAAAATAATTTCTTTCCTGCCAAAGTGTCTAATACTTGGTCAATGAATGGGAGAGGGAAGTGATCTTTTTGTGTTGCTTTATTAAGTTCTCTGTAGTCCACACAAATTCTCCATTTCCCATTCTTTTTTGGTACCACCACAAGCGGAGAGACCTATTTACTATCGGAGATAGGATAGATGAAGTTAACATCTAAAAGTTTTTGAAGTTCAGCTTTTACCACATCTTTTAGATGAGGATTTAGTCTCCTCTGAGGCTGGCGAACAGGTCTCGCATCTTTTTCTATGTAAATGTGGTGGGTACATAATTGAGGGTCAATTCCTTTCATACCAGGATAGTCCCATGCAAATGCTTCTTTATATTTCCTCAATAGATGGATGAGCTTCGTTTCTTGTTCGGAGGTGAGGTTGGCATTAATGTTTAAGGTTTTTCCCGGTTCAATTTCCACAATTTTACTATTTGCAACAGAGGTAACAGGTATTGTATGATCATGTGTATCTTTAAGAGGATCTTCTTCTAATTCACTATCAAATGCTGCTTTTATCATGTGACATTGTGTGTGGAATGTGAGTTCAGTTTGACTAATGAAATTATTAATGGCATCGTCTTCTGTTTGGTCTTTGAAATCAAGTGCCTCTTGTATAGTTAATGGAGATCTAATGTTGTCAGTAAGGTATGATACAGGGTGCTTATTAGTTTTGATCATTGTGACACTTGGCTATGCTGGAGGATATAAGGCTAAGTTCTTGATATTCGCTCCCCTTGTTATGGTCATATTGCCTTGTCGGTAGCCAATATAGGCATCGACAGTTGCAAGCCAAGGTCTACCTAAAATCAATGGGTGTCCATCAAGTCGGCTTTTGGGATTTATTACCAGAAAATCAGTCGGATATTCCCAGGAGTCAACAGATACCATGACATCATGTAGCGTGCCCTCTGGCCTAACCACAGATCGGTCAGCCAGCTCTAACAAGGTAGAGGTGGGTTCTACAGATGTAATGCCTAGCTTTTGGCAAGTAGTAGTTGTTAAGATGTTGATTGCAGCTCCTAGATCAACTAAGGCATTAGGGAAGGTTTGACCATAAATTTGTACGGTGACTATTGGATTTCCTGGGTCTTTGTATTTAATGGGCGTTTCGTTTCCTGATAATAAGTCAGATAGAGTGCCAACTACTTGGACTCTTGGATTGTTTGCTGCATTCCTCCTTGGTTTCTTTACACACAATTATTTGATAGTCTTTGCATATATCGGAATGTCTTGAATGGCTTGGAGGAATGGAATTTTTATGTACAAATTTTGTAATTCTCCCAGAATGTCAAAATCAGGATATTGTGTAGGTCGAGGTATGATTAATCGTTCTGGGAACGGGGGAGAGGATGTGGTTGTTTGGTTATGAGTTTGTTGTTTGTTCACATCCTCTTCTTGTGACAGATGTTCTCTGGGTAACTGATTTTCAACATGGGCTATCTTTTCTCCCTCAGTTTCAATAATACGCCCAGATCTTAACTGAAGATCATTACACTCCCTCAGATCAGCTCCTATTTCTGATGTTTCTATTATTTGGACAGATTGGACCGGTCTGTTATTTGGATTGGGGTTGGGTTGGGCTGGGAGTTGCGGTCTCAGATTAGACTGGGGATTTTGTTGTAGGGCTGGTAGTGTAGATTGAGGGAGCGACTTGGTTCCTACTGGCTGATGCATCGGTCTTTGCCAGTTTGTCTGCTAGGCTGAACTTTGTGAAGTAGGCGGAGTCCATTTTGGTGGGTATGCGTTACTTTGCCAATATGGTGGAGTATAGGGAAAATTCAGCCAACCAGATGGGCTTGCCTGATTCAGCCACGGGGTTGATGAAGGAAACGACTAAGGTGACCAATTTGGGGGTGGGGGTTGGGATTGACTTTGCCACATATTATATTGTTGAGCATTATACTATGGAGACTGAAAAGAAGAGGTCGGGTACGAAAACATACCCGTTTGTCGCGGCTGCCACTGACGGTGCTAGTTGAGCAAATATACCGGTTCTAGCTCTTCTTCTGCTTCCTTATATACTACTTTTAATCTGGGAAGTGAGGGACAGCTTTCCGTAAGGTGATCTTTTGTGCAGATGGCGCATGTTCGGACTGCATCTAGTGGACACTCCTTATGGCTATGTTTCTTCCTGCATTGGGGACAGAAGATTGCCAAATTCTGTTCTGCCTCCATTTGCTTCTGCTTGGCCTGCATAACATCAAGTTGTGTAGTTAGCGTCCCTAGTATATCAGTTTTAAAATTTTCCAATAGATTTCCAATTTCTGCACGCGTTACTCCTTCTGTCGAAATTTTATTATCTCTTACAAATCGATCATGTTCTGCTGGTTTCAATCTTGTGCTGCCTCTCGAACTCCTGATACATAAGTCAATAATGTTAGCAAAATTTTCCTGATAAATATCTCCTTTTCCCATAATATTTAATGTTTCAATCCATTGTTCCTTCATGCCCCTAATTAATGTTGTTTTTAACACATTGTCAGGTAAAGGTAGTGATGCATAAGGAGATCTTTGAAGATTATACTGAAAATGTTCCACATACTCCTCTAATGTTTCGTTTGGTCTAGCTACCATCTAGAATATTTCATCCTTCAGTTCTCTAGACCTGCAATAGTCCTGATATTTCTTTAGAAAAGATTCTTTCATTTGATCCCAGTTATTTATAACCCCACCACCTAATCCCATAAACCATTTTAAGGCAACCCCTTTTAACGTGGAGGGAAATAATTTTAGTTTCTGGGGGTCGGTGGTGTAATCATATCCCCTACACAGCACATCGAACTCAAATAGAAATGCATCCGGATCTTCTGATGTAAGACCATGGAATGTAGGGATATGTTGAAGAGGGATTACTTTCATGGGCGCATTTGTTGCAGTATCCACTATGGGGTATTGCAATGTAGAGGTTTGGGTATTTGGCTGGTTTTGAGCCATTTGGTCGAATATATGCCAATAACCTTCTGGGATATCTAGGAGGGTATTCCTAGGTTGAGAAGGAATGGCTTTAACAGGAATGGTTTTAATAACACTTCCTCTGTCTGGGATAATGAGAGTGCCTAATGTCTGAGGAGATTGAGTTTCTTCAACAATGATTTTTGCAACACTTCCCTTGTCTGGGTTGTTTAATGGCTGAGTTGTCCCAAGAGGAGACCTTGGTTCCTTAGTTTCCCCTGTTTCTCCTCCTCCTTCACAAAGATTGCTGAAATTCCCTTCTTGCAATAGTTCTGGAGTAGAATTTTCAATTTCTTGAAAGTCCTGCTCTTCAGTTTGACTATGCACCTCAGCAAAGGCTACAGATGGTGATCCTGCGGCCTGAAGGGAACTAGTAGGCTATCTAGAAATAACTTTTCTGGGTCCTACTGAAGGCTGAGATTCTGCCTTCTTGAAGATTTCGTCTATGAAGGTTGATCGGCCAAGGGTCACCAGCCCCTTAGCTTTTTCTGGATTGGGTAGAGGTTTGGAATTCTTTTCTAGCTTTTTCTGCTTAGTCATGCACACAAATCAACTGCTAGATTCTACCCAAACAAAACAACAGCAAATCTGTAGGAAAGCGGGCAAGGGAGCAGGGCTATTACATGCTCCACACATAGGTTCTTACCTTCCATTTTTAAAACCCAATTCTTCCCTAACAGGCTCTTACACTACTCTGGAAAAAAAAACAAATGGCTACACTCTTTTCCCGGTAACAGCGCCAAAATGTGGAGCTATAAAAAGGGTCTCTTTCACCTCTAATTACCTCACATTAGTTGTCAATCCAGGAATGTTTTTTTATTTCAAAGAGTGTCTCAGTCTGAGGCTATAATTTTCCAGCGTAATGCTAGTAGTACAGTGTTCAGAAATACAAGAGTAAATGGATGCTTGTTTACAACAAACTACTTCAAAAGATTAAACTACTCATTCAGAAAACTAAGCAAGTTATTAGTCAAGGGTTCAGTAGCAGTAACTCATCCCTTTGTAAATTGATGGAACTAAAGTAAATCAAAGAATAGATCATGGATCTGGGAGCCAGGTGGTAAACGTCAGTGCTCACTACAGTCCTGGATCGTTCTTCACACAAAAATAACAAAAGACAGGAAATGGAACGGCAGATAAGAAATGGAGTAGCGAAATAAGAAATAGAACAGCAAATCTGAAATGGAACAGCAAATCTGAAATAGAACAGCAAATCTGAAACTGTAATAGCAACTAAGTCTAGCAAGCAGTAACACCTTAGTCTACAAGATCAAATGCATGAATCGTGACCTACAGGAATCAAATGGCAATCCTTCACTCTTAAGGACAAATTGAACAACACACCAAAATGGAACAACTTTTATTAATGATGAATTATAGAACAGCACTTCAAAACCATATATGCACACGGCACACCTTAATAGTAACCTGATCTTGGTAAACCAATTATCACTCTCAGCTATAAAATATTACGACTACGTTTCAGAATGGAACAACAATGTCTATAGATCCAACAATCGCAAAGAACATAATCGCTAAGATGAATTCTGTAATAAGTGCACAGCATAGAGGCTCTGTAATTAAACAGCAACAATATTATGTAAAGACTGACAATATTATATTAACACTTAGAAGAATAGTGATACGTTGCAGAGTCAATGTGATAGTTCTGTCTCAGTAAAGTAAACATAACATAGCATGTGATGTAAACTTACAAAACGCATCAGATTACCAAATAACGCTGATAAGCAAACCATGCATAAACCAAACGTAATAGTACAGGAGCAAGTGTCCTCCAGGACTGGGCCCTTAGCCTCCAGGGGTACACTGCTTGAAGTTATTCCAGACTCAGAGATGAAATAGTAACCAAGTTTGTATTAATGCATAAAGCGAAATTACAATAGATCAGTTCTTAACGAGACTCGATGATGAAAGCTTTGATCTTAAAGGAAATTACATAAAACATAACCAATCCTCTCGAGCTAACAGTGCTGCCCATTTTATAAGGGTGAAGGTGGAGATATCTAAGTGCAGAAATAGATAAAACACTGATCCCTCAGGATCAAGGATCCTGAGGGATTCGCCGAACCGTTAGTCCTCAGTCATCTCTTTCCTTTCCTGCGCCGAGCCGATATCTCCACTTCCTTTTCGGGGCTGATTCGCTTTGATTTACTTTGCCTTGTTTGCATACGGTCTCCTGTCAAAGGGACAGCGGTTAACCCGTCCTTGTCCTTTCCTTTGGAACGGCAACTTCTCATTTTTCCTCCTTCCTGCATAAGGAAATGACAATTGTCAGTGTTTTCGTCTTGCATATCAATCTCACATGTTTTATTACAATTCCTTATCGTTTTCTGAGTTCATGATGTAAAAAGGTTTGTAAGTTCTAATGAAAAGATGCTGAAATAATTACCAAAAGCATACCTTCTTTAGTACTCCACATCGCCCACAATGAGGAAAATCCGGTAGCCTTGCACAACTATGGATCCATAGTGTGGAACTATGAATCATCCAGTTTCCTCGAAGCTATCAACATGATCAACAATAAAAGCCATGCATAGTGGAATGATTTTCCATCCTCCTGTGCTTTATGGTAATCATATAGGAATTATTAGCACATGTATTTTTCCCAATTGAACTGAACCCACTTGCTGCATTATGTAGCCAAGGATACCACTGGTGTCGAAACTTCATCTGCACAACACTTTCTCCTAATTTTTCCTGACAAAATCTGTGCATCAAACCACATATATTCGTCTGAGATGGAACTCATGGCATATCCCATAGACTTATTGACCAACCCGAAGTCACTTTTCATTTGATATGCGAGCATTTACTCCTATGACTTCCCCACAAAAGCATTTGCGATGTTCGCACCTTGATAAGGCAGTGTTGTGATTCTTCGGATCAACATGTCGTCAATTGGGATGGGCTCTCCTAGCCATAGGCAACCATCATGGACCAGCGCCAACAACTGGTGCACACAAATAGTGTTAATGATGCTTCGGCTAAAGTGTGGGACAAAAAACATGTTTAGCAATCCTGCGTGCTCAATACCACCCACCCATTTCATTGGTTCAAGTCTTGTGAGGCCCGCCTCCTCATAGTACACGACCTTTAGATACTTGCTAGGTTCCAACTATAGAAATTTCTCATGGTTTCCTAAATCCCAATCTTCCATATTCAGGTATGGTACCCAGGCAAACAATTTTCCCTTAATAGGTAATTCCTTCGGCACCAATGATGTGAATACCTTGAATTTGATAGAGTGTGGATCCTTAGTCACTTTGGAGGTAGGCTTCCGCGGTGGCATATATGGTGAAAATTGAGAAATTGGCTCCACATATTTTGCTCTGATATCCTTAAACCATTCATTAAACTCTTCTTCTTATAGTCCTATGGCTCCATTGGGTGCTTATTTTTATCCATTTTTACCTTCTTTCTATGCTCGCTTGGAATTTTCTACGGCAATTGTCAAACCGGGGTCTACTACAACTTTTTCTGGTTTTTCTCTCCTATTGTGGAGGCAGTAGGATTTGGCCTCAGTGACCTGGGTGTTGTAGCATGGAATAGCAGTGTTGTAGTCATGATGTTCCCTAATCCTCTCCTCAAGAATGTTTGCTCAACTTCCTCCTAACTCAGGTAACCAAACATGCAGCAACACACTTGGCTCTTTTAGCGCAAAAACACATAGCAAATTCTCAAGAAGCAAAGTGTCCAAATGTGGAGCAAGGTGCAATATTTATAACCTAATTCAATTTCAAAATGTTTGTTCACCCTCAGATCTTCCTCATAACTACGAATTTGGTGGTAGATTTTCCCATATTTGCGCCTTAAATGCATTTCCCTCGCTCCTTTTAAGCAAAAATTTCCTGTCAAATCAATTGTTGTTGTTCCAACAATCACTTTCTGGGTAGGTTGTGTGGCACTCCTCCTTGTGGCGCAGCTACCTTGTCACAACTTCCACCTGCACCATCTTCCTAAACATCGCACAACCCTCCTTATTTGATATAATTTTTCCTCAGCAAAGTATTTTATAGTCTTGGGTCCTTTTTCAACTGCCAGAAGCACTAAGACTTTCCTACAGTCATGTATTCATTGCGTAGGGGTGGGATCATCCCTATAAACCTTCAATATATTCCCATTAATCCTGCCAGGAAATACTTCCCCATTCATATTTGTGAGCTCAACTGCGTCACCATCCAAAGTATCCTTAATGACATACGGTCCTAGCTAGTGCATCTGAAACTTTCTCGGAAATTTCGTAAACTTGTTGTCATACATCAGGACCAAATCTCCATTCTTGAAAGTGCACTACTTAATGTGACGATCATGCCACACTTTTTCTCTACCTTTCTTCACTTGCTGATGAAATCCAGCCAAAAAGTGGTCTTCCTCTAATGCAAGTAGTTGCGCTAAGTGTTCCTCCATTAGGCCGCAATTTGCCATCTCAGTTTCTACTACGATCCTTAGGCTCGGGACTATGTATTCCATTAACATCACTACTTCTTTTCCACAAACTAGTCGAAATGGTGTTTTCCCAGTCAATTTCTTACAGGTCATCCAATATGCCCATAAAACCACTAGTATGCGCACATCCCAATCATTCCTATTAACATTGCAGACCTTTGTGAGGGAATCCTCCATGATCTTGTTGAAAGCCTCAACAATTCCATTCACCTAGGGATGATATGGCATACTCTTCTAATGGTACATATGAAATTATTCTGTTAAAGCTACAATTGTCTCATTCAAAAAGTGTGAACCTCGGTCACTCATCAAAATCTTCGGGCATCCAAACCTTGAAAGAATAAACTTGAATATGAACTTTGCACCAGTGTCCGCGTTGCAATCCTACACAAGTTGTGCCTCAACCCACCTGGTTAAGTACTCTGTCACAGTGATAATATAATGTGCTCCCATCTTCTTCTGTGGTGGCTGAATAGGTCCAACGAAGTCAATTGCCCATTTATCAAATTCTTGTAGCGTGACTTGTGGATTTAATGGAAATTTGTCCCTTTGCGATGGCCTCCCAGTCCTTTGACACACATCGCACGTGCTGCAGTACTCCTTAGAATCTTTATGTACCGTAGGCCACCATAATCCTACTCATAGGATCTTCCGTGCAATTTCCTTGCCTGCATAGTGTCCTCTAGTGATACCACCATGTGCTTCAGCTAGAATACTATGTCTTTAATATTCAAGCACATATCGGTGCAAAACTTCATCCAACCTCATCTTATATAATTTCCCTACAATCACGGAAAAATTTGTAGCCTGGACAACTAATTCCTTCTTTTGTTGTGTCATGTAACCTTCAGGAGCTACATCAGTAGATAAAACTGAATAATGTCTGCAAAATGCTCATCCACAACCCTGATAGCAAAGAGTTATGCATCAAGCAATCCTTCATCAATATTTGTGGTCTCTTCGCCATTCTCGATCCAAGAGAGGTGGTTTAGTCCAACATTAAATCTCCTGGGCTTCACTATCACTTCAAAATCATATTCCTAGAAAAGGAGAAACCATCTATAGATTTTACCACCCAACATAGGCTTATTGACCAAGAACTCCAAACTAGAATGGTTCGTGTACATTTTAAAGTGTGCACCTAGCAGATAATGCCTCACTTGTTGTAGTTCATAAACCGTGGAAAATCCTTTGTGCCCTATGGTTGAATATTTCTTCTTGTCCTTAGATAATTTTTTAATGGCGAAGGAAATCGGGTGATCAATATCTCCTGCCCCTGGTTGAGTTAAGATGGCTCCCAACGCTATACAAGACGCATCCACATGCACATGAAATTCCTTCTTCCAATCCAGGAATACTAGGATTGGTGCCATAACCATCTTTTCCTTCAAAGTATCCAAGCTCTTCTGACAGTCATCGTCCCAGCAAAACGTAGCATCCTTCTTCAACAACTTCTCCATGGGTGTAGTGATCTGTGTGTATGCCTTAATAAACTTCTTGTAGTACCCAGTATCACCCAAATTCACGTGCAGCCGCTTGACATTCCTTGGGGGCTCCAAATTGATAATTACAACAATCTTAGCAAGGTCTACCATCAATCCTTGCTTACAGACAACATGTCCCAAAAGTATTCCATAAGGTACACAAAAATGTATTTTAATCCAGGTTTTTAGCGACTTTAGGTACTTACCTCTCGGACCTTTGAAGAATCGGCATTCAGCTTCGCTATAAGACACAAATGTATCTATTGAAAATCCAGTGATGAAACTGCCTAAGATACTATTAATCCAGTAATCAACAACCCTTGCAACCTTATAATCAGATCCTTCAATCCGTCTGACTAACTGGAGTCCACACAATAGGATCATCGTGCCTCCAAGTAGGTTCACTATCCGTTAATTTGGACAACCACTCATGTAATTCGCAAGGGAGCATTGAAAAGAAAATTGCATGCACTTCTGTGTAGATATACCTCTGTAACCACTTTTCTTTTGGCAAGCACGGATTTTGATTCTCCTGAGCTGCAAAATCATGCAACAAAACCATTTCTTGGCTTGAGGGGGCTTGGACACAGGTTCAAAGTTCATTGTGCTAACCAACAAAACCCTACACTACTAGCCCTTTCGGCAACAACTCGCTTAGCGCAGGTTGCAGTCTCACCCAAGGCAGTATTGGAGGATGCTAGAACCAGGTTTCTACATCCAAAAGGCTATGTGATGTGGAGTTAGGGTGTTTCTTTAGTTTCAGGCCTAATCTAACCATCGCGAACCCTTATCCCCGAAATCTCCAACTTAAAGCGATTTTCAATTAATAGAGTTATGAACTTCGCATAAGCATCTAGTCATGCATAAAATAATGTATAACAGTACATCCAGATCTTTGTGGATGAATTAAGACAAAAATACAGGTAAATGGCATTAAATTGAGCATAAATATAGAAAACACATAATTATATAATTTTGATACAAAATTGCTTCAAATACTCTTGATTACTGAATCATATCTTCAATATACAAACTTTCCAGATCCTGTGCACACAAATGCAAGGGCCCATGCACTCAGCTGTAGATTGAACAAGGTCTCCATGCACATAGCAGCAGGAGCCTTCCCCTTCGCCCAAAATACATAAATATCGTACCCTTACAAACTCAAAACATATTAAACATCATCTTAATCTTCCTCATTGACTTGCTAAGGCATCCCTTTATATACACTTTCCTATTACAATACCATGGTCCGAAAACCATGGGCAGAGTTCAAAATAATGCAAAAACAAAGGGGTTTTGACCTTCCTAAAACCCCTTAACTCATAGTGACCTATGTGCTTCACGCTCCGCTCCTTAAAATGCTCAGACTTTACAATATCTTATTCGAAATTGGACCTAGGGGACCCCTTTCCAACATAGGTGAACTCCGTTATCAACTTGTTTGTGTCCTTTGATTTGATGGTTGCCTTTATGTTTCTTCTTCTTTAAAGTATGCACATGTGATTTTTTCATACTCTTTCACATGAAATCGGCTAACACCACAAAAGTAAAATATCTTGGTTAATTCCAGTAGCTGAGAATGCAGATCAAGTTTGGTATCAAAGCAATCTTCTTGCTGATTGGAATTACGAGTGTGAATGATAACCATAGATTGAACATGCAATAAGAAGGGAAATGAAGAAAAACAAAGATCTCTACGAGGCCTTCTACAGGATCGAAATCATGGTAGATATAATGTATGTAGGTTACGAGAAGAAAATGGCAAAAGGGAATACGCGAATGTGAGAGAAAAGGATGATGCTCCATCTCCATATTGGAGTGAACATTCTTCTTCTTCACCTTCTTCTCAGCATTCAAATGAGTAGATCAACGAGAGCCTTCAAGCAAAAAATGCTGAATTGAGGATACTTCTACAAGAAGTAGAAGAAGAGAAGAAGAGGTTGTAGATTTAATTACAAGTGACAGATGAGGCTTTGGAAATGTTGAATTGAAATGAAGGCTTAGCAAATCCTGCTTCAAAATCAACGATTGAGGTAAACAATATTGGTAATTCTTTAGTTTCATTTTCACATGCTATTATTTTTGTTGGAAGCCCTGAGGTACCCATTTCAGGAAATGGCATGAGACTCCTTACCAATATGGGATATAAAGTAGGAGGACTTGGTGTTAATGGCCATGGAATGACTAAACCATTGGAAGTTGTACAAAGACCTTGATTCGTAGGACTGGGATACATTGAAGGAGAGTGTTCGAAGGTAGCAGAAGCTTCCAATCCATTGTCAAAATGATGGAGGAAAGAGGATGATGGGAACATCACAATCTTCCCATGATGGTACACCTTGCAAAGGAAGAGCTAAGGAAAACTATCATCACTAGGATTGCACCAGAGACAATGAAGAGAGGTATAAAAAGTCTCATTATGCTAATGTTCATTTTGATTACAATAACATTGTTAAGGATGAACATAATTTGTGGCAAAAAAAACCATGTAGTTTTTGTGGCTTGTATAACCATGTTGTTTCCGAGTGCTGGAAGAGAATGGCAACAAGACAGAGTACAAGACGTGAAAGGCATTCTCCACATCAAGGTAGGAATAAGATTAAGCAGGTCTGGAGAAAGAAGAATTTTTGCAACCATTGCAACAGAGATGGACATCAAAGAGCCACATGTTGGACGCTTCTCTTAGAGCATCGTCTCAAGGACAAAGCGCTCGTGATGGAAGCAATTGAAAATTTTGTTCATCAAGTGAATCAACTCTAGGATGAAGACCCATTCACTTTAATGAGTGAGAGATGCTTTTATTAGATATAGTAGTTTGTCATGGTCATCTATTTGTAAATAATATGTTGCAAAATGATTGTAAAAGTGATGATGTGTTTTCCATCACTTATGAAAGCAGCATGATGATGTTTTTGACCCTTTTCTTGATAACTAAGGTATTGATTTCTATTATGATGTAAAATTGACCAAAGAGTGTGTCTTATAAACTCTTAGAAAGTATGGGGATGCTTGGGTCATGATTGGTCATGTAATTGAACATGTAGTTTGAAAATATTGTACTACAAGTTCACAGTGGAAACAAGTGTCGATTCGTCACTTATGGATCTGAATAACAAAGGTGAAGGAGAAGGAAGTGTGGCATGTCAAGGCACTTGTTGTGCAGATGAGGAAGTACAAAAGATTGTAGATTGTGTTCATACTTTTGGATGACCAAAATCTCCTCAGTGGTGAGGAATGATCCAATTGGCTCCAAAAACACTTAGCAGTCAAACACGGCTTTAAAAATGCTTAAAAATAAAAGTTTTTGGATTACTATGAAACTAGGGTCATATCAAAGAGCTCGTCACAATATTTCCAAAAGTGCAAATGGCACCTCAATCTGACATCGTATGTTAAAGTTATGGCCATTCAAAGTTGTGATCAACTTAGCCCTTGGCTAAAGTTAGTAGAGTGCCAACTAAATTTGGAGCCCAACTAAATCTAGTGGAGCCGCTAAATTTGGTGGAAATTAACTAGGCAACAATTTGACACTTTTGGTGACAGTTTCCGGTGGCTAGAATTGGTGATATCGCCTACTTAATTTTTCCAGTGACCCCTAAAAATCGATTGACAATTTTTTAATGTTATATTAAAAAATAAAAAAAATAATATTATGGGGTGGCGGGACACCACCCTGCCAACCCCCAACACCATTTTCAATATATATATATATAACGGCTCGTAGGCCAATCACCAACCAAAAATGAGACGTTGAAGGGACTCAAACCCGCACCAACCATGTGGCCAGTCCGCCCCAAGCGGCAACCCCAATAACCACCATCAACCATTTAAAATAAGATGCCAAGTGAAATGGGTGGGGGCAGGGTTGGAACCACCGACCGACCCTTAACCAATGCCCCCACATTTACTCTACCAACCAACAGGGCAATGAGCTATGCTTTGTTTAATTTGCCCATTTATTTATTTAAAAACCCAACAAAGCCATTTGACCATGTTACACAAAATATTGTCACCATGACTTTCTGCAGTTAGTGTGAGTCTATCACCACTCATGTTGTCCTCCTTTGCAAGTCTCAAACCTCAGCTCTTCATGTCAAGCCTTAAAAATGAGAGAAAGTCCTTGAAAATCCCTAAAACTCTGGTTCTGCACTTTCTCTTAACATTACCTGCGGTCCCGCACCCCTTGGTCATGTTCCCTGCAGACCTGCCCGCTCTGTCTCTAAAGGAAAGGGTGCGGACCCCTGTAAAATTCAAAAAGGCGCAAGTTTATTATTAAAAACTCACTTTGGATTAATTCTGGACACTTCTAGAAGGAATCTTGAGGTGGCAAATTCGCTCCTAGGTGGTTCATGCATCCCATAACTAAAGGAGCTAACCCCTTGATGAGAGGAGCTTATCCCTTTGAAGGAGGACTTTATCCCTTTGAAGGTGGACCTGGTAACTTCCTTCCTCTGCACTATAAAATGAGGCATTGGGCTGGTTACTAGAGAGGTTGAAAGCTGAATATTTTTGAGGGTAAATGTTGTTGGAATTTAGACTTCCTAATTGAGCTTGAGAGGAGAGATTACATACCTTTTGGTTTCTTTGGGAAGAGAGTGAAACTTGTCAAAGTAGAGGAGAATCTTGCTGGACCCTGGGAGGAGCTTGTACAGCATCAAGGCACCAAGGTTGTAAAGTTCTTTGTTTAAAGTTAATACAATCAGATTCATTTTTCTCAATAAATTGTCTTCTATCGTTTATCTCATGAATTCCTTGATCATCATAATAAATATGGTTTATTATATTGGCTGTGCAGGTGTTATTTGATGTGTGCCTGTTTGTGTTTGCAGGTTCTTTAAAAGGGAGCTCATTTGGACGAACGGAGCGTGGCCTCCACAAACTAGCACTAGACTCGAGGTAGGGTCTGAAACATCTCTTGGCTTTTATTTATAAATCACAATATTTAGAGAAAGATAGAATTTGTTTGGTTTGCTTGTCACTAGATATCCATAGATACTAGGAAGATCGGTCTTGTCCGCAAGAACGATTTATCCGCCCGACAAAATGGTGACTCCGCTGGCGACTTGAATTTTTGGTTTTTGCCTTTGCTTTTACTTTGACTTGAGAAACTTTTTCTTTGTTTCTGGTTTTTGCTTGATCTGTGTAGGATTGGGTAGGTTCTTTAGATTTTGAATTGTTTTTTTTTTCACGCTTTTGAGAGAGGTCCGCACGTTCTGGTTGTAACACAGTGCGGACATCCCCGCATTGTCACTTTACTACACAGAGCGGTACCGCACCTGGTCATACTGGGAGCCTGCGGACCCTGTCAAAATTTTGAAAAACTTAAAATCTTTTCATTCAGTTAAGCTTAGGATTTGTTTATGTGTTTTAGCCTCTACCCAGATCTGCACGTGTCTTGTCAGAAACTTTTTTGTAGGTGAATTCCATTGGCATTTAGGTTTTAGGTGAATTTCTAGAAGTTTTGTGTGCCTGGCTTGATTTTCGTTTGTTCTTTGTAGTAACTCAGAGCTTAGAAGCCTTAGAAACCTCAGATCACCTTGGCTTTTGTTGGTCTTCTTTATGAGTTTGACCGATTTGTAAAATCTGCCTTTGGTGAGGAATACATCTCGTTTTTCTCTTTGTGAGGCTTCGGAAGAACTTGTTTTGAAAGTTTTGGATTTCATTTTTTAAAAAGAAAACAAAAGTTGGTTGTTTTTTGATTAATTTGTTATTCTGAAAAAGTTAGTCCTTAGTTTGTTGATAACTAAGTAAAACATCCTCGAAAAGAAATTTTGTAAGCTTTTACTTCAATTAGGTTTTTAGAATTTATAGATCTCAAGATTAGATTTTTTAATAGTTTTGAGTGTTTGAAAAGAAAAATCTCTTTTGAAAAAGTTTGTTTTCGTAGTGTTTGAGTGTTGAAAAGGAAAGGATAATTTTCGTGAGCATAATTAGTAGCCTCGTTTTTGAGTTTATTGAAAAAGACAAAAAAAAAATTCTTTTCATTTCTTTGTTAAGGAAAGATTTGTTTTTTCAAGCATTTGCATTCTCAACTCTTTCTTTAGCTAGAAATTCATTGAAGAAAAAGGATTGTTTATCATGTTTAGGTGCATTTTTAGTGTTTTGGAGTCGAGTCTTCACACCATAAAGTTTCATCTCCACACCTGTTGAGTTAAGAAATAACCATAAAAATAACACTTAAAGTAAAATCAATCTAGCAATCTTTTTATTTCTAGGGCTCTTTATCACCAGCATAGCTTAGGCTAGTATCTTGGAGTAGGGAGTAATTAACTCTCCAAGATAGTAAAAAAAACAAGTAGTTGTATCTTGCGGTAGGAGATAAATTCCAATTGTTACATCTATGCTCTAGGAAGCTCCTCTTAAAGGAGTCAAGCACGAGGTCATATCCGAACCAGTGGGGTAATCAATCCTTCCTCATTCGGAACGATAGCAAATATACACATATTAAAAATGGTAAACCTCTAATTAACCATTGTCAAGGAGCCTAGGGTCACTTGTTGGTAAACCTTGGATTATGTCAAGGAGCCTTCAAGGGGATTGAGCTTTGCTACTCTGCCCTTGCGTGTGTATCGAATCACAGACTGTTCCCCCAGGTATATTTGTTTCCGTTGGTAACCATAGTGACCATATTCTATAGGATTCTTTCCTAAGGTGACGGTGGAGGGAAGATCCCACTGTACCTAGAGCAGACGTCGACTAGACTCACTTGGACTCTCTGGGGGGTTCTCTTCACTCGAGATGGTTTAGTGGAGAAACTTGTGCTAGTATGTTTCATTAAGCAGGTTGTCGGGGTAACTGTTCCAACTGCCATTTCTGTATTGAATTCTGCGACGTTGGATTTCATCACCAACTAGTGTTTTCGGTATGGAAAGTTACTGTTTGTGTGTGGTTTGACCTCCTAGATTCTTTAGGCGTGTGATTCAAATTGTTTGGTTCTTTAGAGACTTTAGGTGGTTTTCATTGAGATTTTTATTTGTTTGCGTGTGAAGTAATTAAAATATTTAATCGTGGTTGAATTACCGAGGCAGTCCCGTAGACTTCGGGGCCAATATCCTGAGTTTTCACCAAGCCAACTTGAAGGGCTACGAACTCTTGTAACTCCTAGTGACAGTAGAGTTGGATCACCCGAAGAAGGAGAATCTTCTTTAGTTGTGCATCCTGATTATCAAGTTCAAGCACCAGAGTATATTATTGAACCTATTTCATTTTCCGAAGTTACTGGTAGTTTTTCTTCTACTAGTGAATTAGTCGAGGAACCTGAAATTTCTGAACCTGAAACTGAACCTGCTACTACTCCATCATCAGGATTTGCTTCTCCAACTTCCAGTGGTCCTGGTTCACCCAGGGTAGAAAGATTCATTACCCAAAATCTTCCTTCTGGACTTATTGCAATTGAAGAACTTGTTACTCCGGAATAGGGTATATCTATCCCTGAAAATCAACCAGCTATAGAACTTAGAGAGCGTGAATCGATCTTTTACAGTCCACCTAGGAGGGACGCTTGGTATCTTTCATTGACTAATTTTTTGGAAAACCCAGGATTAAGTTTTTCACCACCTCGAATTCCTTTTCATCCAACACCTAGAAGTCATTATCCTCCTTTGAATATGTCGAGACAATCATCCATGTTTTCTCAATCTCCAGAAACATTTTTATATGGCGGTCCTTCTATTCCCTCTGGGTATCAGTCACCTACTAGTACTTTTTCAGGAGCATCTCCTCAACCTATTGAACAAGGGTTATTAACTGGTAATAACGAAACTAAACCATTGAGTGTAGAAGACATTCTTATGATGTCAGGTACCATTCCAAATCCGCAACCTCAAGGTAGTCAGTTACCGCCTGGGGGGCAACCTCAAGGTCCTCAATTATCGCCTGGGGGGCAACCTCAAGGTACCTAATTACTGCCTGGGGGGCAACCTCAAGGACAGTACATACCTTCGAGGCAGTACATTCCTCAAGGTCAACCCCAGACTCAGTACGTACCTCAAGGTCAACCCCAGTATCAATATGTACCTCAAGGTCAACCCCAGTTTCAGTACATGCCTCAAGGTTATCAACCTCAAGGTTGGTACCCAACCCAACGTTTCCAACCACCTTCAGGTCAATCATTTGTCCAAGGAGCTGGAAATGTACCTTTGAATTATCAACCCTACCCTCAACCCGGTTATGGTCCTCAATATGCTCAACCTTCTATGGGTCCATACCCCGGAATGAACGTAGTGCGGGATCCATCTCAATCTCAACAGATCTTGCAACCGAATGTGCAGTTGTCATCTCAATCTGGACAACCCTTGGTTTCTGGTTCAACCCAGCAACCTGTCCAGCCTACTATTCAAACTTCTGCACCTTCTGTAGTTTCTCAGCCCAGGCCTAGTTTGCCTCGAACTCCGCCTCAAACGACTGCTGC
Source organism: Pinus tabuliformis (assembly GCA_031772625.1). Classification (NCBI taxonomy): domain Eukaryota; kingdom Viridiplantae; phylum Streptophyta; class Pinopsida; order Pinales; family Pinaceae; genus Pinus; species Pinus tabuliformis. The sequence continues at coordinate 2,002,535,215 of CM062819.1, read as the reverse complement.
AACATCTATTCCATCTACCCCACCTACCTCTGGAGTATCAGCAGCTCTAGTTTCTACTGTTCCTGCATCAACTCCTCAAGCATCTTTACCTCAGTCTGAACCTACAATTCAGACTTCGGTTCAAATGCTTGTAGGATAACCTGGTCCAAGTACGGTTGTCACAAGTCAACCTCAATTTACTTATCAACTGTACCAGGGACAAAACCAATTTGGTCCTACTGTGCAGAACCCAGTCTATCAGTATCAACTGTACCCTGGATATACTTATCAGCGACCTCAACAACCCCAGTACAGTCTGGTTAATCCTGGTTTTCCAGGAGGATATAATACCCAAATGCAATTCCAATTCCAAGTTATCCTGGATATCCTCCTCCTGGGGCTGGTCTCATGCCCCAGGGTTTTCGAGACCCTAATCATCAGTTACCGTTCATTGCAACTTTGGACTTGCCTGATTTGTCGCGCCTTATGAACGATTCAATTAATTATCTTCTGTTTTGGCCGCCAATGCCGAATAAGTTGCCCAGTGATATCCCAAAGTTCGAAGGTAAATCATGAGAGGATCCGTCAAACCATGTGATGACTTATCACCTCTAGTGTGCATCTAACTCCATTTCAGATGATTCAATTCATTTACGTCTTTTTCAACGCACTCTAATTGGTCTTGCGGCCAAGTGGTAAATTGAGTTACTGCGAGCCACTTTTTATAATTTTAGTCAGCTAGCTACTTCATTCTTAACTCATTTTCAGTTGCCAGTCAGATATGACAATGGCACGGAATTATTAACTTCATTAAAACAGTCAATGTCCACTTATATTTCAGATCACATTCATGAATGGAGACGTCAACGGCGTTTAGTGAAAGTTTTTATTCCGAATCAGATCTTAGCAGAATGATTTGTTAAATCATTATTACCTAAAATCACTGAGGATGTAGCTAAGGTAGGAGTTGTTACTGAAGAGCAAGTAATTGCTCAAGCTCAGTACCTTGACCTCGTTTATACGCAGTCGGGTACTTTACACGAGAAAATCCCTGACCTTCCTAAACAAAATCTAATAACTGCAACTCCTTTAGGGTCTCATGCCATTGATGGTATGATTGGTACAGTTAACACCAAAAGTAAGAAGAAATATTCCAAGAATTCTTCTCCTATCATAACTTTACCAAATTCCCCGACAGGAGACTCTTCCGCGGAAATTTCTGCCGATATTCATGTCGTAGAGTCATCTACGGCCAAATCAAAATCCGGCGGTAAAAAGAAGGGGAAGAAGAAAAATAAATCAGATAAAAATTCGAAAGAGAAACCAAATAAAACGGAATCTACTGATGAGAAACGTAAACCTCGTTATCCTTGTCTCATTTGTGACGAAGAGCATTTTACAAGAGACTGCCCTCATCGTGCTGAGGTTGCGAAAATCGTTAAAGGTTCTCAAACGCCTGTTGTCTTGAAGGATCCATTTCCTAGTCAAGATAGTAAGATGATAGGTTCTTCCTCTAATTCCTCAGAAGGGCCCATAATGATGATGTCCCATGTTAGGATTGCGACACGATCGCAAGATTATGGAAGTAAAAGTCCTGTTGGTGGTAAGGAAGCAGAATCTTCTAATTCGAACCCATCAACTTCAACTCCTGGTTCCAATCCGCTATAGATCGAGAAACCTAACCTAGACTTAGTAATCAAACCGCCCGCCAAGGGTATACTTCAAAAGTCAGCTTTCAATCCTCATGCGAGAGCTGCTCAGAACTATAACATTGTTGAAGATCTAGTTATTTCACCTTCAGCAATGTCGGCTTTGGAGGTGCTGCAATCATGTCCATCATAGTCTAAATTGCTATTGTCAGCTATAGGAGCTGTTGATATTTAGGACTCTAACATTATAATCTTTGATTTAGAAAATAGTACACCTCGTTTACCTCATCAAATGGTTTTCCAGATTCCAGTGTTAGTCAAAAACATACCTTGCTATAGGACTGTGATTGATGAGGGAGATTCAACATGTATTATGTCGATCCAGTGTTGGAGATCGCTTGGTTCTCCTACACTTAATCAATCCCCGATGATTCTAAAGGCTTTTGATGGCCATGGGTTCCATCCTTTTGGCATTCTACAGGATTTACCTATAGGGGTTGAAGGAAAAACTATTAATCTAGATGTGGAAGTGGTTGATGCCCCTCTAGATTACAACCTTCTCTTGGGTCGTAGTTGGTCTTACGTTATGACTGTTGTTGTTTCATCGGTCTTCCGGCTTATAAAGTTTCCTCATAATGGAAATATCGTAACTATAGACCAGCTAACTTACTTTTCATCCGACCCAGCCTCTTCTGAAAGTATTCAGCATGTTGGCAAAACAATTATCCCTTACAAGGATGTTGGAGTAGGACTAGTTAAAGATTCTGGTTTACTAGGAACTTTTTCCTTTCCTCCTCCCAATGTATCGCCTTCTACTGCAACCATTCATATGATTTCATCAGACACCATTGTTTATGATGATCCTTGGATCGTACCTTCTGAAACTGAGATGGATTCATTTGGTGATGCTATGCCTTTGAGTCCCTATGAAATTGCGTATCAGGCTGTACAGTCATTTTCTGACCCTTTTTCAACCGAAATTGACTTAATGAATGTAGTCTATGAAGAATCACTTTCAACATCAAACTCAGCTTCAAAAACTTTTTCCAAACTTGTTCATACTGATGAGCAAATCCGTGAAATCTTGTCTGTTGATGATTTACCATGGGAAGATCTTCATCATAGATCTTCGTTTTAACCTGAGGTTGATCATTTTGAAAATGATTTTTCAACTATTTTTACCACTGATTATGTCAAGGAACCACAGAATCCATTGCAAAATCCTGATTCTGAGTTAAATTTGGAAATATTTCTCGAACAGTTCCTATTGACATTTCAGTTAAACCTGGAATTGTTGAAAACATTCATATAGGTGCCTCCTGTACGGAAAATGAACTTCAAACATATAAGGCCCTATTTCAAGAATTTCGCGACGTGTTTGCCTGGTCATATGAAGAAATGCCAGGAATAGATCCAGCAATTGTTGTTCATGAAATCAAAACTTACCCGGATGCCAAACCCGTCTGGCAACGTTTTCGTCAGAATCACCCATGAAAATTTGCTGCTATTAAAGCAGAAGTTGAAAAATTACTTAAAGCAGGTTTCATTTATCCAATTCCCTTAACGGATTGGGTATCGAATATTGTCCCTATTAACAAAAAGCAAGGAACAATAAGAATATGTATCGATTATAGGGATATTAATCGAGCCTGTCCAAAAGACAATTATCCAACTCCCTATATTGATCAAATCATTGATGATTGTGCCGGCAGTGAAATATTCTCCTTTATGGATGGTTTTTCCGGTTACAATCAAATCAACATTCTACCTGCTGATCAACCAAAAATGGCTTTCATTTGTCCATGGGGAACGTTTGCTTATTGCAAATTACCTTTTGGGCTTAAGAACACCGATGCAACTTTTCAAAGAGCCATGTCTTACGCGTTTCATGACATCAAGCACATTGTGCAACCTTATCTCGATGATTTACCTGCTCATTCATTACGTAGAGCCGATCATCTTATTCATTTACGAGCAATATTTATGAGATGTAGGCATTATCGAATTAGGTTGAATCCACACAAATGTGTTTTCTATATAGAAACGGGTCGGTTACTAGGATTTGTTGTTTCGAAAGCCAACATTCGTGTCGATCCCTCTAAGGTTGAAGCTATTGTCAAATTGCCTCCTCCTTCGACTCTTCACCAACTCCAAAGTTTGCAAGGGAAAGCAAACTTTTTACGTCGATTCATTCCTAACTACGCCGAGATAACAAAGGGTTTTACCAGGTTGTTGAAACAGAATACTCCATTCTTTTGGCATGAGATAGCTGACAAATCTTTTGATGCACTAAAACTCGCGTTGACCCATGCACCGTTATTGCATCCTCCCAACTACAACCAGGACTACTTCTTATATCTCGCCACCTCTCGTTCCACCATCGAAATGGTGTTAGTTCAGGAAGATGAATTCAGTAGTGAACATGTGACTTATTACCTTAGTTGAACTTTGAATCTGACTGAGCTAAAATATTCGCATGTGGAGAAATTGGCCTTGGCAGCTATTCAAGCTGTCCAACGATTTCGTCATTACATTTTACTACGCAAAACTACTGTAATTTCCGACTGTAACCCTATGATCTATATTGTGATAAAACAATTGCTAGGGGGCAAGTATTCCAAATGGATTGTTATCCTGCAGGAATTTGATTTGGAGTTTGAAAAATCTAAGTCAAAGAAATCTTTAGTTTTTGCGGAGTTGATGTGTGACTTCCCGTGTGCTGATACTAAAACTATGGCGGAAGAGCCCATTGCGGACGAATCCTTGTTTCTTATCAGTACTCTTGATCCATGGTATGGAGATATCATAGTTTATCTCCAAACCCAATCTTTTCGGCCTGAAATTTCAAGATCTCAGGTTCGGAAAATACGATTCCAATCCCAGCAATACAAAATTATTGGAGATACACTTTATCGTCGTGGGGCGGACTCTGTTTTTCGACGTTGTTAAACTCATGAGGAAGCTGAAAAGGTTCTAAATGACTGTCACTCTAGAGCGTGTGGTGGTCATATGTCTGGGTTTGCCACAGCCCAAAAGATATTGCGTGCTGGCTATTTCTGGCCGTCTTTGTTTAAATATTGTATTGACACGGTCCGAAAATGCCACAACTGCCAAATTTTTGATCGAAAGATGCGCGCTCCAACTTCTCCTCTCCACCCTATAATTGCCGTCAGTCCTTTTGCGAAATGGGGTATCGATTTTATTACATGTAACCCTCACTCGGCCAGGGGGCATGCGTATATCATCCTTGCGGTAGATTATTTTACCAAGTGGGCCGAGGCGATGCCTACATTTTCGGCAGACGGCAAAACTGCTACGATTTTCATTTTCAATCATATAATTGCTAGGTTCGGTGTTCCACAAGCGATTATCACTGATCATGGGCGTCATTTTCATAATATTATGATGACTGAACTAACAGATCAACTTGGCCTCCGTCACGATAGTTCAACTCTATATTACCCACAGGCTATTGGTCTGGTTGAAGCCATCAACAAAGTTCTAGTCATTATGATCCAACGAATCATTGGGATTCATAGGTCGAATTGGCATAACATGTTATTTTCAGCACTTTGGGTGTATCGAACCTCAGTAAAAACATCAACTAGTTTCACTCCTTTCCAACTAGTTTACGGTTTGGAAGTTATGTTACCCATTGAATGCGAAATCCCGTCATTGCAAATGGCCATAGAATTACTTCCAACCACTTCCAAAGAGCAGAAACGTTTGTTGTACTTGGCTCAGCTAGATGAGAATCGACGTAATGCTGCACTAGCAATCAAAACTCATGCCAAACATATTAAATCTCAGTACGATCGAAATGTTACACCTCGTAATTTTTCGGAAGGAGACCTAGTCTTACTATACGATCAACCAAATGATAAGTTAGGCGCTGGAAAATTCGTACCCATGTGGCATGTTCCTTATGTTGTTAAGCGAAAGATGGCAAAAGGGGCCTATGAATTGGTAGACTTTGATGGTGTCTCTTTAGGTAAGCCCAGAAATGGTCTTTACCTGAAGAGATATTATGCTTAAATCTGGGTGTGGAGATTTTAGTTAGATTAGTTTTCTTTCTAGTTGGTGTGTTTTAGATTAGAAAAGTGTGCTTAGTTTAGAGAGTGTTTTTGTCATTATTCCTGCTTATCTTGATTCTACTCTCGATATTGCAGATGTCGACGTCTCTTCAAACATACATTGGTTTTGCTGATGGTGCTTGTCGTAATACATGGAGCATTTCTTCCGTAGATTGGGTTATCTATTCGCCCTCTAATGAGTTAGTATCTATGCATGGGGTAAGCCTCAGTCAAACAACGAACAACATTGCAGAGTATAGTGCAGTGATTGAGTTATTATCTGAATCCATTTCATTTGGGATTCAGAGTTTGATTGTGAGGTTAGATTCTGAACTCGTTGTATTGTAGCTTAATAGAGTTTATGCCATTAGAAATCCAGTGTTATTAAGATTATTTTTGAGAGTTTATCTCTTGGAATGTGAGTTTGACTATATTGAATATCAGCATATTCCAAGATATTTAAATACATTAGCAGATGCAATTGCTTCTCGAATGTTAAGTATACATTTGCAATAATCAAACAGTAAATTTAAAAACATTCCATAAACATGTTTTACAAGATAGCCAGTAATAGTGATATAGCATAGCATAGAAGTGTGTCAGATATCCATCGTCTTCGATCATAGGTTGAAAAACACCTTATGATCAGCAAAAATGATAGTACAAAAAGAAAAAATGTCATATGAGTCTACAAAATGCGATCATCCTATCACTAGTGATGATCACGATAATAAACCACTGTACGGGCCACCCTACAAAGGAACCTCCTGAAAGGTCCTGGGACCCCAATCACATAGCACTGTAGCCTAAGAGGAATGTCATCTATACTAGTCTCTAGAATGTCTGCTTTCAAACACTCTAGACAGTTTTCCAATTCGGCTAGGGTCTCTGTAGATTTGTCTCGTGGGGCTGGTGCTGCTGCAGCTGGCTGTTTCCTCTCATAGGGCCAGAGAGTGGCTGGTCACCATGGACCCACATCTACATTTGAAACTTTTTACTATCAGTTTTGAGATGATTTTAAAAAAAAAAAAAAAATTAAATTAGAAAATGTTGAAAATGATTTTACCTGAGTCATCCCATTGCTCTCTTGGTGGAAGAGCCATGTCTGGGTCACCACGATAATCCATCCCAGCATAAGGAAAATCCTGAATCACAAAAACTTGGTTCTCCAACCAATGAAAATACTCAGGAGGAAATCGAACAACCTCTGAACCCTCCTCAGGATGACGGGCCATAACTGCAACCCAACGCATCAGTTTGGGCTCTCGGGGAAGTCCAGGTTCGACGGAAAGATGTTGTGGGACCAACATTGGGACCCTCTCTAGACCAAAGCTCACAACTAAGAAACCATATCCAAATTTTTTCAGTTGTCCGTTCTTTGCTCTAGTCATTTGGCCTTTTACATTAGCCAACACAACTTCACACCAGTTGAAGACGGTGCCTCGAAAACAGTCTACTGCCATCCGCATTTGGGATCCGGTGGCCATATGTAGTGTTGCGCTACCGCAGAGTCTAGTGACGGTAAATTCAATCACTTTGAGTTCAGGAGAGGATATGGTTTTGATATCAATCCCTTTGTCCTTGGTTTGGTCGTTACAAAACTCTAGCCGGAGACTATCAACAGACTGGCCACCTGGCCTAGTCCCGAATAGAGTCAATTGTTCACCTCCCTTAGGCAAACCAGTTAAAAAGTAAATTTCCTCTGGCTCCATTTTGAGCTGGTGGCCACTAATAATGAAACACTGGTCCTGTACATTCCACCTGTCCACCAGCCACTGCAAAAAGTCTACTTGGGCCCTCATGCCAGGTATGGCCCAGAATTTAAATAACCCGCATGCCTTTAATGCATCAATTGAAGGTTGATGATTGATTGCGGTGAGGTCCACATCTTCGTGCTCCCGTTCCCGCCAGCTAAGCATGGTGTATACCCTACATTGAAAGAAAAGGCGGATTAGAACTTTTTAAATCAAAGTTTTTGGGAAAAATTTGAAGAATTTGGAATTTTAAAACCTATGTCACGGGGACCGAACTCTCTAGTTAGGGACAATGCGTAGGTCCGCACTCTGCCCGAACAGTAGGTGCGGGCCCCTGGCGTTTTCCTGCATACAAAAAATTCGGGGTCTGCAGGTTTCGCGTGCCACGCCTGCGGACCCCCGCGAGCGGACTTTTAAACAAATTTCTTCCTAAAAATCAAAATATAAACCTAAAAACAAATTTCAAATGGTTGAAATGCAAGAGTAAAGTGATGTGGATTACCTGGAGGTGACGGTGTTCGATTCCAACAGACGGATTTTCCACAATCTTCACGGGAAGTTTCTTACCCAAAAGCTCTCTTTCTCACTCTGAAGTCAAACGGTAAAAATGAATTTACAAAAGCCCTTTTTATAAGCTTTTTTGAATAAATGAATTTTTAATTTGTTTATTTTTCACTTTAAAGAGGTAACTTTTGAAGCATTTTTATTTATTTTAAACAGGTATGAGTAATGTTTGAGTTTTTGTGCAGGATATTGGATTTTTCAGGCAAAATTGATCATTTTCGACAAAAAACATTAGTCATCTTTAAGCTCTTTTCTGACTCCTAAAATATGAAAAGATTGCCAAGTTTTTCTTTTTAAGCTCGTTAAAACGGAATTAAAAAGACAGTCCACTTACAGCTCTTTTCTGACCGTATAAACATGAAAATATTGCCATATTTTTGTCGTTTCAAATTCGATATTGGTTATAAAACGACGTGTCTTTGATCGCTTTTTTACTTTTTTAGATCAGAGACACTAATTATGAAAAGTACTCCTTGATCGTAATGATCAAACAGTTCTCTCAAGTATTATTTTATACTTTTTCGGGCTTGGGAGACACAAATTTACGAAAAAGGACAACCATGGAATTTTCTTAAGTTTTTCTTCTGACTCCCTAAAATTGAAAAACGTCGAGTTTCTCCTATACTGGACTCGTTAAAATTTAACAGTAAAGGACCTGTTCAATTACAAACAGGAACGAACCACTCCTTCTTAGGGTTCGAATTTAAACTAAGTTGGACTCATCCGAAGGATGAACTTATAATCAAGCAAATGTTATCCTCCTCAAGCTTGTCAAAAATAAAGAGGTACTTGCCATAAATGGTGGGGGAAAAGAGAGAAAATGAACCTATTCGTCATACTTTGTGTCTCAGAAAAACATTTAACCACTCTTGAACATGACACTTTTTGTTCACCTGGGTTGGGAAATCCTTTGCCTGACAGTTAATCAAACCATATTGAAAGTCAGCCGGTTTCTGGGTATTAGCTTTGGGTCAATTGTCACTAAACCATCTGCAGTGTCGTTATGTGTTCAAGAGGTCAGTGCAAATAAACCATTCATCTACAAAATATCTGTCATCCATCTTGACCATCCCTGAGTCAGTCCTTGCAACTATATTTCTTCAAACTTGATCTATGATTTCATGTTGTGGGCTTGCCTACGACGGATCACTTTCTATCGACTTCAGCTCATTATCTAGAAAGATGATCTAGAAATCGTCAATACCTTGGAATCTGCATGCCTCAATGGCAGGTTTCTCGCCTTCGACGACAGGTTGCATCATTGACCTTCGATCAAAGGATTCCGTGACAAGTTCGACACCAACTCATCTATTCACATTTCATGGATTGTACTGAGTACTTTGAGAGCCATTGACATTACTGGTGGTTTCTCTCACACTTGTTAACAGTTTACAATCAAGTGGTTTCTACCATGTTCGACTTCGACACATTCATTCACATGGATAGAATCGTACTATTTCGGGAAGTAGAAATCAAGACCCTGGATCTAGTTTCCACCATCCAGGCTGCGAGGAATTTTGTTATTCATTATATAGTGGACTATTCATAAACAGATGGTTGTGCCCATACTGTGTCTACATGAGTCTATACTTGTGATGTATTACAAGATTATTCCTATATCAAAGCAGTTTAGTTAGTTTTCTAGTCAGTTTGATATGAGTATGGGAATGCCTACCTCAGCGATGATATTATCTCATATATATATTTTTTATTGAATGTTTTTACAGGTTCCAACCAGGCTCTCCACAAGATGATCCTCGAAATGATAAAGTACTTCACTCTTCTTAGATGACAAATACTATCTATTATAGACTTTGCACTTTAGGGGGCAATCTGTTACACAAAATATTGTCACCATGAGTTTCTGCAGTCAGTGTGAGTCTATCACCACTCATGCTATCCTCCTTTGCAAGTCTCAAACCTCATCTCTTCATGTCAAGCCTTAAAAATGAGAGAAAGTCCTTGAAAATCTCTAAAACTCTGGTTCCGCACTTTCTCTTAGCATTACCTGCGGTCCCGCACCCCTTGGTCATGTTCCCTGCGAACCTGCCCGCTCTGTCTCTAAAGGAAAGGGTGCGGACCCCTATAAAAGTCAAAAAGGTGCAAGTTTATTATTAAAAACTCACTTTGGATTAATTCTGGACACTTCTAGAAGGAATCTTGAGGTGGCAAGTTCGCTCCTAGGTGGTTCATGCATCCCATAACTAAAGGAGCTAACCCCTTGATGAGAGGAGCTTATCCCTTTGAAGGAGGACTTTATCCCTTTGAAGGTGGACTTGGTAACTTCCTTCCTCTGCACTATAAAATGAGGCATTGAGCTGGTTACTAGAGAGGTTGAAAGCTGAATATTTTTTAGGGTAAATGCTGTTGGAATTTAGACTTCCTAATTGAGCTTGAGAGGAGAGATTACATACCTTTTGGCTTCTTTGGGAAGAGAGTGAAACTTTTCAAAGTAGAGGAGATTCTTGTTGGACCCTGGGAGGAGCTTGTACAGCATCAAGGCACCAAGGTTGTAAAGTTATTATTTGTTTAAAGTTAATATAATCAGATTCATTTTTCTCACTAAATTGTCTTCTATGGTTTATTTCATGAATTCCTTGATCATCATGATAAATATGGTTTATTATATTGGCTATGCAGGTGTTATTTGATGTGTGCCTGTTTGTGTTTGCAGGTTCTTTAAAAGGGAGCTCATTTGGACGAACGGAGCATGGCTTCCACAAACTAGCACTGGACTTGAGGTAGGGTCTGAAACATCTCTTGGCTTTTATTTATAAATCGCAATATTTAGAGAAAGATAGAATTTGTTTGGTTTGCTTGTTGCTAGATATCCATAGATACTAGGGAGATCGGTCTTGTCCGCAAGAACGATTTATCCACCCGACAGACCGCCAGAGGCTGAGCGGGAGAACAGAGGTGGAAAGGAGAAACTTTGCACGCAAGCTGAGAGAGTGGAACCCTGAGAGGGCATGCGGATCGAGGAGGTGGAACCATGAATTGAAGGAATCATGAGGAATTTAAAAGACTCCCTGGAGGCCAATTTTTGAAGGCGACAAAAGTATGCCGACTTTATACTCATTTTTCTCAATTTTTCACAAGGATGCTGATGGTGTAATCAGTTTCCTCATCTAAGTAGCATGATTTCAGTTGATCTGCATAAAATAATCTTTGTGGAATCTTGAGGAATCTTTAAGATTCCTTGGAGGCCCGAAAATGACAGTTTTAGAACTAGGTTGACTTTATACTCATTTTACTCGGTTTTTTGCAAGAAACATGATGGTGTGACCAGTTTCTTCATATGAATAGCTAAATTACAATAAGCCCACATAAAATAATCTTTGAGGAATCTTTGAGATTCATAGGGAGCCCAAATTTGACTGAGTCAGAAATGGGTCAAGTTTACAGTCAGATTTCACGATTTTTCGCCAAGAATTCAATCGTGCAGTCCATTTCTTTAGTAGAGGTGTGAATTTTTAGGCCATCTCCAAAAATGGAGGTATACAATGCACTGACGCCATGTATTCTTTTGAATTTTGTTCAGATGATTCTTTGATGTTGAGATCCTTGTTCTCTACTATGTTGGGGGATCCTTATATGCCACTTCATGTTAGGGTACAACCCTAACCCCTTTATTTATGTAATAAACCCAATAGGGTCGAGTCATATTCATAGTTAGTTAAAGAGTCAATAAAGTCTATATTAATAATTGTAAGTGGTTGAACCGCATTTAAGAAAGGGACCACAGTTAGTTGCAAATGGCCCATTGTATTAGATATATGGTATTGAGAGAACCATGGTAATGACCCATGGTATTGTATGTATGAATCCTATATAGAGGCTAGAGACTCCCCATTGAGAAATATCGAGTCTTATTTTGTAATCGAGCTCTTCTCTGCTGGAGGTTCCCCCCTCGAAGAGGCAAGTGAACATTGCTTTCATCTACGAATAATAAAATACTTGTTGTATTTCTCATATTGTTCTATGTCCTGGGTTGTATTTCTTCACATAGTTGGTATTCTAGACTTTCTCGCAGGTCAAGAGCATAACAAGTGGTATCAAAGCACTTTCCGGGGTCGATGGTACCTCCATTTTTGGCATTTTTTTTAAGGCTAGAAATGTGTTCTAGTGTCTTTAAACCACGAGATCTGCAATTGAGCGCATAAACCTACTGATTTGGGGAGACATGCACGTAGGAAATACAAGAGGTGGTCACGCTTGTTGGACTCCCTTGTAGCCCCTATGGGTACCCCTTCAAGTAGTAGTGCATTAGACAGAACCGCACATGGACTTCCTTCCATGTATCCTCTGGGTATATCGGAAGCCCCCTAGGCTCACCTGAAACCTCGCCTTAGATAAGCCATCGATCATCTTGCTACTACACTACACTAAGAACAACACTCAGGGAGATTACTCGCATGTATGATAAGGTAGTCGAGTAATATGGCTAAGGGTATGGTTGATCCTCCTTAGTTAGTGCCCTGAAAGATTGGGCCCAGTACTATTGTTGGACCCTTATGTATATTGCGATCTGTAGCACCTAACACTCCTTTGAGACCATAGTTCCCTCGACTCTATAAAGATTGCCCATTATCTTATTTGCCAGATCAGATCTACCAGTTGGGGTTCTACCGCTGCAGTACGATTCAGATCTAGCTGTCGGGGCCACCGAAATAATCAAATCCACTAGTTGAGGTTCTACTACCACAGTACCATTCAGATCTGGCAGTTGGGTTTTGTCGTTACCGTAGTCCAACTCACATTCAGTCATTGGGGTTTCGCAAGCAGATCTAACCATCTACGCAGTGAGGCTTGTACGTCCTATAGTCTGGGCCCGATTTCCACAGGACATTGGGCAGGATTAAGTTTTCTGGAATTTGGCCACTGCAGTATTGATCAGCGAGGAGTAAAACTCTGATCAGAGTAAAAAAAATGAGCCCTTCTCGGGACGCTTACAAGAGACTTAACCCATAAGATTCAGGACAATGAGATGATTGCAGTGGTACCATTCACTTGTCAACTTCAATTTTCAGGCGGTCCCAAATTTTTCCAAAGTGACGTCAAGTGACCAAGATCTGTGTATGGTAGAAACCAGAGCTGAAGTCATGGCCAACAAGAAGATTGAGAACCTTGAACAAAAGATGGAGTCTTTCCAGGAACAGTTGCAGAAATTCATGGCACAATTCAATATGAGCACGTCGAGGTTGCATCAGGAGGCACATGGTATTAATGAAGACCTTGAAGGAGAATATAGCCATCATATTCACTTCCATGGAAATCACCAACATTCCCACCCTCGGCCACCCAATCTGGACATGTATAAATTTGATGGCTCTAATCCGGCAATATGGGTAACACAAATGGAACAATATTTCATTCTGAATGATATCCGAGATGATCAAACTAAACTACGTGTGGGAGCCCTTTACTTGGACCAAGAGAGATGGCAATGGTGGCAGTGGCATCATCAATGCTATCCCGGGAACATATCTTGGCAAGTGTTCTCAAAATATCTTTGTGACCGCTTTGAGAGAGAATCTATTTTTTTGGGTCATCTTACTAAGATCCGACAGACAGGCACAGTAAAAGACTACATTGCATCCTTTGAGACATTGGCCATCTGCATAGAAGGTCTAGGAGATGAATTCTACTTGCAATGTTTTATAAGTGGTCTCAAAGAAGCCATCCAAGCCCATGTCCAGATGCACCACCCACCTACATGGATAGACGCTTGCACAAAGGCTATCGAAGTGGAACGTGCTTTAGCTGTTTAGTCTCCTCGTCCAAATTTCATAGTCAAGGGATGCCCCACCTAGGCTTAGGGCCTTACCCAAACACTTAAGGTTCAAAAGGTGTCTCCAGCAGAAATGGCTGAAAGAAGAAAACAAGGATTGTGCTACTACTATGATGACAAATACTCCCCGGGCCATAAATTCAAGGAACCAAAATTCTTTCAAATTGATGTTACTGATCACAGCTCATTTCAGGAAGCCCTACTCCTTGGGGGACCAAAGGATGAAGTTGAGAAAACCCAATAGGACAATGAGCTCACAGCTACGCCGGAGGAACTAGTTATCTTGCTACATGCTTTGGCGGGAATTTCTACGCCCCAAACTCTCAAAATCAAAGGATTTATTAAACATCTCCCTATAGTAGTATTGATTGATAGTGGAAGCACTCATAACTTTATCCATCAGTGAGTTACTGAAGCTGTTCATTATTTTGTAAGAGAATTCTCTAATTTCCAGGTGCTGATTCCTGATGGGGGGACAGTGAAATGTGAAGGCCGTTGCGAAAATATTAAACTTCAGATGGGATACTACCACCTAAAGACCAACATGTTTGCGATTAACATGTGTGGTTGTGACATTGTCTCGGGTAAATGGCTTCGCACACTAGGACCAATCACAATGGATTTCTAGGAGTTATATATGAGCTTTAAGAAGAATGACCACATGCATACCCTTCGTGGACTCTAGATATGTTCTATTTCTATCATCAGCTTGCATCAAATAGAAAAGTTGTTGAAAAAGAGCCATCATGGAGTTATCACCCATTTTAATGCCATCCAAGCCATAGAACCCACTACTCTTCATATTCATCCTGAGATGCAACAGGTCTTAAACCGCCACCAGCCGCTATTTGAAAAACCTAAAGAGCTTCCACCCTCTAGAGGGGAACATGATCATAACATCACTTTGGTCCCACAGACCCAACCACCTATTGTGCACCCATATCAATATCCTTTCGCCCAAAAGAATGAAATTGAAAAAATCATTAAGGAACTCCTGGAAGTAGGTGTTATTCATCCTAGCATCAACCCTTATTCATCACCAATGGTCATGGTGCTCAAGAAAGATGGCGAATGACGCATGTGTCCAGACTTTCAGGCCCTCAACAAGCTAACTGTCAAAGACAAATTCCCTATCCCAGTTGTTGATGATCTGCTTGATGAACTACATGGTGATCAATTCTTTACCAAGCTAGATCTTTGCTTTGGCTATCACCAAATCCGCATTAAATAAGTAGGAATTCCCAAGACTTCTTTCCACACTCATGAAGGCCATTATGAATAATTTCTTGGTCATGCCATTTGGTCTCTGTAATGCTCCATCCACTTTTCAGAGCCTCATGAATCACTTGCTGAAACCATATCTCTGAAAATTTGTCCTTGTGTTATTTGATGACATTCTCATCTACAGCCTAACCTCGGAAAAACATCTCCATCATGTAGACATGATCTTGCAACTGCTCCAGAATCACAAATTATTTGTCAAATTGTCCAAGTTCTCTTTTGGCATGGAAGAAGTTGATTATTTGGGACACGTTGTGGGCTGTGAAGGTGTTAGGGTTGATCCCAAAAAGATATAGGTAATGCAAGATTGGCCCCAAACAAAATCCTTGAAGAGTATGAGGTGATTCTTGGGTCTCATTGGCTACTATCACAAATTTGTCTGCAATTATGGTCACATTGCTAGACCCCTCACTAACCTTCTCAAGAAAAATTCATTCCTCTGGACTGATGCAGCACAACAGGCATTTGTGGTTCTCAAATAGGCTATGTGTTCCACTCCAGTATTGGCACTACCCGACTTCACCAAATATTTTGTGATTGAATTTGATGCTTTAGGTACTAGTATTGGTGTAGTATTAATGCAGGAAGGTTTACCCTTGGCTTTCACCAACCAAAAAATGAGTGGGAAACATCTGGGACAATCTACCTATGAGAAAGAGATGATGGCCATCTTACATGCAGTAGATACCTGGTGACCATACTTATTGGGACGGAATTTCCAAATTCGCACAAACCATCAAAGCCTCAAATATTTTTTGGAAAAACGTCTATCATCGCCACAACAAAACAAATGGTTGGCCAAAATGTTAGGATATGATTATGGGATAATTTACAAGAAAGGGTGTGACAAGACACTTTATCGCGCCAATTTGAGGATGAAAGCACCCTGCTATTAATCTTTCTTCCCATACCAAATTGGATTAAAGAAGCCCACAAGGAATGGTTTTCACACCCCTCGCCCTCCCAACTCATTATAACTTGAGAGAAGATCCTAATTACTCAGTTGGCTACTCTTGGAAAGATGAGATTCTTCGCTACAAGGATCGAGTAGTGATATCGCCAACATCCACCCTCAAAACTCGCATTTTGGCAAAATCGCACTCATCTCCCACTGTTGGGCATGCAAGCTTTCAAAAGACTTATGCTCGCACTCGTCCTTCTTTCTTTTGGACGGGCATGAAGAATGACATTCTTACCTTTGTAGCTAAATGTGATGTGTGTCAACACCACAAAGGAGAAATAGTCAAATCACTAGGAACCTTACAGCCATTGCCAATCCCTACCTCCGCCTAGATGAATGTTTCTATGGATTTCATTACTGGTCTACCAAAGTTTGGCAATAAATCAGTCATCATGGTGGTTGTGGACATACTTTCTAAATATGATCATTTTTGCACTCTACCCCACCCATTTACCCCCACTTTGGTGGCTCAAGCTTTCATGGACCAGATCTTCAAACTTCATGGCATGCTAACTTCCATTGTGTCTAATTGTGACCTAACTTTCACTAGCAAGTTTTGGCAAGAACTTTTCAAGCTACAAGGCACACAACTCCAACTAAGTACTGCCTATCATCCCCAAACTGATGGTCAAACTGAAGCAATCAACAAATGTTTAGAGACATACCTAAGGTGCTTCACTTTAGAAAAGCAGCATCAATGGGTACAATGGCTACCTTTAGATGAATGGTGGTATAATACTAACTATCATGAAGCCACCAAGATGACTCCATATGAAGCAGTGTATGGCCAACTCCCACCTTCACCTATTTCTTATATCCCTAGATGCTCTAAGGTGCAAGCAATTGATAAAATCCTACAGAACCGTGCCGCCATGATAGCTTGTCTCAAAGAGAATCTCCATCAAGCTCAGAATCGAATGAAGCAATAGGCAGACCATCATCGTTCAAAGGACACATTTCAACAAGGGGATCAAGTATTCCTGTGGCTACAACCATATAAGCAAACATCTCTAAAAGAAAAGGGTTGCCAGAAATTATCTCCCAAATTCTATGGACCTTATCAAATAATTTAGTGCATTGGAGCAGTAACCTACAAGTTGGCCCTGCCACCAACTTAAAAAATCCATCTAGGCTTCCATGTATCATGCCTCAAGAAAGTGGTGGAGAACAATTACAGAATTCAAACAAGTCTACCTGAATTGGATGAGGAAGGTTCCCTCTCACTCCACCCTGAACGGGTCCTCGATATTCGTGAAAGACATATGCACAGCCACACGATCAAGGAAGTCCTCATCAAGTGGAAAGACACCTCTCCAGAAGATGCGACCTAGGAACCAGCCACTATTCTTCAACAGTTTTCGTAGCTTTAGCCTTGAGGACAAGGTTCCTTTTGATGGGGGAGGGCATGTTAGGGTCCAACCCTAACCCCTTTATTTATGTAATACCCAATAGGGTCGAGTCATAGTCATAGTTAATTAAAGCGTCAATAAAGCCTGTATTAATAATTGTAAGTGGTTGACCCGGATTTAAGAAAGGGACCATAGTTAGTTGCAAATGAGCCACTGTATTATATATATGGTATTGAGAGAACCATGGTAATGACCCATGGTATTGTATGTATGAATCCTATATAGAGACTAGAGACTCCCCATTGAGAAATATCGAGTCTTATTTTGTAATCGAGCTCTGCTCTGCTGGAGGTTTCCCCCTCGAAGAGGCAAGTGAACATTGCTTTCATCTCTGAATAATAAAATACTTCTTGTATTTCTCATTTTGTTCTATGTTCTAGGTTGTATTTCTTCACATAGTTGGTATTCTAGACTTTCTCACTGGTTAAGAGCATAACACTTCAGGTGAGAGTTTGATATTTTGTCATGATGATGGAGAGATTTTATTAGTGGGAGTTCTTATAGGAGAATGTCTTGTGGAGAGACATGCCACTCTAGTTGAGGAATTTCTTCCTTGTATTAACAAATAATGCGTCATGTACTCATCATCATCTTGCATCAATTAATGAAGCAACCTCCCCACTCTTGACATCAGTCCCGGAGATGTAACCCACATTGGGTGAACTCTGTTATCAAGTTGTGTGTGTCCTTTGATTTGATGGTTTCCTTTATGTTTATTATTCTTTAAAATATTCACATGCGATTTTTTCATACTCTTTCACATGCAATTATGCTAACATCACAAAAGTAAAATATTTTGGTTAATTCCAATAGCTGAGAGAATCGAGATCAACACGACCACATGCTTTATTGCTAAGGTATGTTGATTTCATTATAAAATATTTAGTTGTTTGTTCTAATGATATTAGAATTTTGGTCTTTAAAGTAGGTTTCGACACTTAAATTTGACATTAACATTAATATAAAAAGTTAATTTAAATATAAAATTTTAACTAATATGTAACAGTCATGGCTAAAATTTCATGTAAAATATATATAAGACCACAGTCATGGGACATGTATTCCAAGATGAATGGTGGGGAAAACATCCTAGTGGGTGTTCATTCGATTTATTATGGCTAAGGAAATTGGCAAAGGTAATGGAAGAGTTTTTGAAAAGACAAAGAGGCATTTAATTGACATTTATTTATGAAAATAAAGGAAATGAGGAGAAAAGGGAGGTAAAAGATCACATGTTTCATGTGAGGAGGAAAATGAAGGAAAATAATGGAAAATGAAGAAAACAGAGGAATCGTTAATAAAAAGGCTTATGAGGATCAGTGGGTAAGCTTGGTCAATTCAGTTTTGGAGCTCTCTCTATTCTCTCTCATACTCTTGGATACTTAGAGTTTTCTTGGAGCACTCTTGGAGAGTGTGGCATACTTGGAGTTTTTGAGCAAGAAGGCAAAGGGAGAGAAGGAAAGTGCAAGAGGACATCGGGATCAACAAATACAATGAATTTTACTTATAGGTACTGAGTTTCATGTATGTTTTCCTCACTAGTTTTGGTATGCATGTGTTGCGGCCTCAGAATTCTGTTGCCAAAACATGGGGGATAACCACCCGGTCTGAACCTTAAGACAACTCCTTTTCTGTTTAAAGTGGTGGCTCCAACTAGGGATAATGGGATCAGTTTCCCAATGTGGGTTTTAAGATGAGAGTGGGTGATTCATGAGTGTTTGCAATAGAATAATGATAGTCTAAATGACCTATTCTATGATGCAATTCTCTAACTAACTTATTCTAATATAAACCTGGGTATTTGTGTGTGGTATGCAATCTACAAATACATATGTTTAGCATGTGATAATAAATATTGAACATAACTAAGAAGAGATGATAACATATAAAGATAATTCCTTTTATTAAATAGTTAGTCAAATAAGTTTATAAAATATATCGCATATATGATGAGTTATATATGAAAATCACAAGTTTAGCTAGGCATCATACAAAAGTTCAATTAACGCTTAATAGAGACAATAAATCTCACATACAATTCATGAAAGTAAAGTTTTGCCACTAATTAAATGTAAACAGAATCAATCATACAAGATAATAGTATCATATGTGTGAAGTCCTGCTCATTTGACAAATGACATAGACCAACTTCTTTCATCAAATCAAACTGTCTCCCAAGAATACAATACTGCATCAACAAAGGAAAGTAGTTTGATATCTAAAAGAAATGATCATGTTCCATAATTTCACCAAAGCATTCACAAACTTACAATAGTGCATTCTTTGCAAATTTTTTTGATAAAATTCTGGACCCTTCTCTAAATGCATGAGAAGGGTATAAATACTATTCTAAATAATGTGCAAAAATAGATTATACAAAATTTGAGGAGGTTTCAAACAACCTTCCTCCTAACTAGGTAACTAATTCCAAAAATAAACAAAGGCTAAATGAACAAAACAAAGAGGATGACTTGCTATCTGACAGCTTGTCCTTTAAATCGCAAATATCGATCATCGGTTGAATTTAAGGAGGTGCCCAGAAATGTGTCCTGAGTTGTCCCGTGAATATCGTAGCGGTGGCAGCATCCATTGAGTCATATGACTGGAACAGTTGAGAGTCATAATCTGGCTGTGTGGCTTAACAATTAATTGCCAATACGAGTCCCAGTCGGTCATGGTCAATTTTGTAATTGCCTCTCTTTGAGTCCCCACCCTTTTTTGCCAGCGTTTATACAGATCATTTAAATCGGGCATTTCTTTCAGATTTCCTTCTTTAATGAGATTGGTGGCAAACAGGGTGTGATTTACTGCTTTAATGATATTCTTTGATACCCAGGCTACCCTTGCGACTGCTAGCTTGGTCTATTTGATTCTCGCATCCCAATCCGTGAAGAGAATGTCTTTATGAGTTTCCTCAATCTTAGGTAGGTTGGCTTTCCTTCCGTCTTCTTTTTCCTGCCATTCGATGAACTCAGAGATTCTGGAGTTTAAATCATTAAACTCATTTCTCTGGTCAATTGCCTTATCTGTCAGCTGGCTGCTAGTAGTCAGATAGGAAGTAATGTGTGACATATTTTGGCAGAAATACTCCTGTTGTTTCACGAGAAGGGAATTTAATTCTAGTACCTCTCTAATAAACTCCTTAGTAGTGGAACACCCTCGTATCTTTCCATGGCTTGCTGCATTTCTTGGAGTTGCATGTTTTTGGTCGACATATCAGCTTCATGGCTTATTTTTAGGACCTCCATGTCTTGCTAAAATTTCGCGAGCTGCTTAGCCGCTTGCTTATTTACGCTTGCTTTCTCTGCTTCGAGTTGTTGTTAGAGTTATGCAATCCTATCCTCTTTATCCTTTAACAAAGTAGAGACTTCAGTAGCCTTGTCCATAGTGGTCGATGCATATGCTTCTGTGAACTGTGATAGTCTAGTCAAGTTTTCAGCCGGATTGAAAGGAATGTCCTTCCAAGCAACATCCATCGGCTCGTTTCTAGGTGGGAATTCGAGTGTGTCTACCCTTCTCCTTTTTCTCTTCCTTCTTACTATAGACTTGTGGAGAGGGCTATAGAACACATCAAGTGGAGGTATTTCAGTTACTTTCAAAACAATTTCTGATCTAGGTAGAGTAGGGATAATTTCAGTATGCTGGGACATTGTCACTTGTTCCTCCATAAGCTTGGACTATTCACCGATAAACTTGGGCTCTGTGTCCTTATGAACATGCAGAGGAGTTTTACATTCCATTGTTTCTTTGGTATTTTTCACTTTAGGAGTGCCTTGCAATTTCTGATTAAATCGATCCCACTGTTTCTCCAAACTACTACCTTTGACCTCTGAACTGATCTCTATAGTTGGGGTGCTTATCACTTGTTTCTCAATTGACTTTCTACTGGACTCAGTTGTGTTATCTGCATCTTGAAGTTTTCCTGTGTCTGGTGTCTACTCTGTGTTTACCTGAGAGTCTATTCGAGAACTAGGACCTTCACTATCAACAGTGACACTTGGTGTAGGCCAAATCTCAAGCTTTAATAAATGCATTGGGATCACTTAGAGCTTCTCATTTCTGAATTCCTGAAAGCTTTGAAAATATTCAGGTTTCAGATTCGCCTTTGCCCATTCAAATGCTTATTCGAAGGATATGGCTGACTGTAACAAGTCTTCAAAATAATTATCTTCATGGTTGTATGGCTTGAGCTTTACTCCAGTAGTGACATTGTATGCCACTTTGTTTGGATCAAATTTCCTCTTAGGCAATGTATGAACTCTGAGGGCTTCCATATGTTCTGACTCTTTAGTAACATGAACAAAATTTGCTAAAGCAAAAGAACCACACTTGACAGGGAAAGAGGGCCATAATGACTTCTTGCCATCTTTGAGAAATTTAGTCAGGCCTTTTCCCATGGTCTGGTAGGCGATCTCTCTTGCTAATAAATTATAAAAAAGATATAAAGGAAGGACATGTGGATTGGTTGTGTTACCAAAAACCCTAATGTAGGTGAACCATTCTTCAATGAAATATTTGCCAACAGTAAATAGGTTTGCTGTGGCTTCTTGGCAAAACTTGGGAGCGTTCTTATTGAAAATTATTTGATGTAGGGGCAACACAACAACATGAAATACCTTATAGAAGTGAGGTATGTAATGCGAGATGGATTGGGTAGGGGTCCTGTAAGGTCCATTTCCAACCCATGGTTGGAAATGTCAGGCAAAAATAGATAACATCCATAATGTAGGCACTAAAGTAGAACAGAGGGAGGTTATCTGAAGAGGAGGCTTTCTTTTGTCGATATTCGGTAATGGTGGTGGCTAGGTTATCAGATAGGATGGAGGTCCAATTCATGATGTGGGAATTAACATAGGCATCAATAAGAGGAATCCATTCAATTGAAAACTTAGTATTATAGGGTAGCCCATATAATCTACATAACATAGTTGTTGCATAGTTGTAGGGGTTTTCCAAAGAGGCTATACCATACATACTCGATTTGTCATATTTGAATTTTTTGTCCAACACTCTCCAACCCTAAATCAGCTTGAAGGGGTCTCGGTTCTTCTTTGCTAAGTTAGCCATAAATGTGTTGTCGTAGATATCTTGGGGGTCAGTTATGTGGTACATTTTCTTCAAGTCCTCTTCTTTGAACGACCCTATGAGCTCCATTCATGAATTCTTGAATTGCCTATCTTCAATGATAAGGTTTTCAATCACCCACCTGATCATATTCGTGTATGGGAGGATTTTAGCTCTTGCTCCTATCCTATGAAGGAAAGAACAGGAAGCATCTCTGTATTGAAGTCCTGAAGGCCTTGTTGAATCAACTGTTTCTCTTGTGATAGTGATTTTAGGACGTTCATCCTCCGACCTGTTGTATATGACCTCCCAAGTTGTTGCACCTCCGGCAGCGTCACAAACTATATCAACGAAAATAGGAGCCATCTCTGTGAACCCAGATTCAACAATGGTCTGCTTACTCTGTTTCTGCATCACCTTTCTTAGTGACATTTCTTTTGTAGCTTGCCTGAAATAGACAAGATATATCAACGCAAATGGTATCAAATAATTAAGACTAAAAGCTTCTCTGAAATGACTTTGGATCATGAGAAAGTTTTAATGAGATACTCGATGTTAACTACCCATAACTTGGAAAATGATTATCATTCCTCGGGCCACTAAATATTTATTAACCTATCAATTCATTCGTTTTGGTATTTAATATGTAATTATTTCAAACATTTTACCGCTCTTAATCACGCATCGCAATATTTTAAAGGGATACGGTATAGGGCTACTGGATGCATCAAGCGAAATGCGATTGTGGATATCACAATATCGCATTTCGCAAATCGCTAACGAACATTCTAATGTCATAGCTAAGTTTTTTACAAAGTTTGCGAAGTGCGAAATGCGATTGCGAAATTACAAGGTGCTATTCATCGGGTTATCACAGCGGGATACTTAATCACAGATCACAATTTTTTGAAGGTGTTTTAAGATAGTCACGCGAAAAAGTGTGATTTTCGATTTGCGATGTGGATTTCATCCTTAGTTCGTTTTGCAAGGTTTTTCTAGGTATTTTCTTAGAGTTAGGTATTATTATCCTAAGCCTAAAAATTTAAAAGGGTCCCCATTTATAACTCTAACCTTAGCTATTGTTCTTTATAAATGGGGGGGTTGTTTCGTAGTACAACAATTGGTGATTCACTTGGGAGAACCAGTTATCTCTGAGTAGTTTTCTGAAATTTCTAAAAACTTTCAAAGTAATTAGAGTTATAAGAATAATGATTACATGAGTTATAAGGTAAACAACATTTCTCTGGAATCATCATTACTTTCTCACTTTACTTATTTAATTACTTTACTCTTGTAATGATAAAAATATAAACATTCACATCAACCAATAATAAGATTTAAAGTAATATAGTAGGTGTCTTCTGCAGATTAGTTTTTTGGTGTTTACTCATTTATCACAAATAGAGCCTCTGCTACTAGCAGGCGTTCATAGCCTCGACAGGGTTATCTTTTAACCAACAATGATTCATTATCCCATCTGTATGAATTTTCAAATTTCAAAATGATATTCACTTGCTTTGAATCTCACTTGGACCTTGTCCCCTTTTTCCTTTTTTGAATGTAATCTTTTTATTTTTTGGTTTCTTAAAAGACATTGTCTAGGCATGGTAACCTACTATTGACAATTCCATTCACTGGTTGTAACTAAACTGAACAAGTTGGCTCTTGAGGAGATCCCTTATCTTCTTATCGAGGAGATCAATAGCTATTACCCTATTTGATATGCAGTATTGGTAATATCAATTTAATCACTTCCCTATGAATATGGTAAACAAGCGCGTAATGAGACTTTTCATCTTTTAAGTTTATATATTTTAGAATTACACTCTGAAAAGGGAAAATTTTAACATATATGGTGAATCATTGGTTCTTTTGAGAATTTTGGGTGATAGTGATAGAGTTTTTAAGATACTCATCTGCAGAAAGTCCTTACTAAGTTAAATATTATTTCCTTGACTGATAACAAAACCTTCATACTATATAAAGATAAGATTTTGTTCGTAGAATAAATGTTTTAAGAAAGATCAGTTTTTTCCAAAGAAATCAAGTTTACTTTAGTACTCAAATGCCCTAATTATTTCTTTTAACTCTTTCTTTCTTATAAAAGCGAAAAATAGAAATATTATCAAAGATTTTATTTTGAAAAGCCAAAAACAAATACTAGTTAACCATTATTTTCCTAAAAAGAAATATGTTTCAAAATTGGAAGAGGTTATCTCCTAAGAAAAGTAATTTTTCAAAATTTTCCCATTAACGGGCAAAGAATCCTTCTTACCTGACAAGTCTTGTAAAAGAAATGTTGATTGTCCAAATTTTTCAATGATTTGAAAAGGGCCAAGCCATAGTCTTCGGAATTTGGTATGTCTACCTTTTTCCTCATGTGCTTTGTCCCATTTCAAAACCAAGTCACCTACTTCAAGAGTTTTTTGACTGGCAGAAGTTTTGTCAAAAGAAGCTTTGACTAACTGTTGATGATGGAAGTGGGTTGCTTTAGCCTTTTCCCGTTCTTCTTGAAGCTTGAGAATCTGAAACTGTCTAGCTTGGAGAGAAGAAGAAGGGTTTTCATCGATGAATTGTACTAGGGAAAGAGATGGGATTGCTATGTTTGTGGGAATAACAACTTCTTTTCCATAAACTAAAGCAAAAGGAGAAGAAACAATAGAGGCTTTCTGAGTAATTGTCTGCCCATAGAGAAAATGTTAATGCTTTGTGCCAATTCCTGTGATTTTGATCAATAGTCCTTTTGATAATTCTGATGAGGTTCTTGTTTGTTTATTCTGCTAATCCATTACCTTGCGGATAATAATTGGCTGAATATTTCAACTTGAAACCTCGCTTTAAAGCAAATTCTACCATTTTATTTCCAGAAAAGTAAGATGAACTGTCAAACATTAAAGCTGAGGGTAAGCCAAACCTACTAATTATGTACTGATCAATGAAGTCTGTGATGCTTTCTGTATTAGCTATCTTTAATGGGACAACTTCTACCCACTTTGTAAAATAATCAGTATCTGTAAGGATGTACTTATGTTGTTTGGAAGATTTAGGAACAATCTCACCAATTATGTCTGTTGGAGAGGTAAATCCCCTCTACGGATAGAGGCGATCCCTACTAGCCCAGCAAGGGTCTAGCAACAATCAAACAATGCTGCTATGCATGTTCCTAATTACAATTAAACAAGAGGTAAAGAGCACCTACTTGGATTCCAGCGCTGTTGTTTGACGAAGAGATGCCGCCTTCGCTCCTTCACTTTGGCTGGTCATGATCCTCCGCGATCTCCGCGAATAGATACCTGCACACACGAAGAGGAAACAAACACAGGCGTAAAATCTGATAAAAGCAACTATACATCAGTCAGAAAAGATGTAATTCACATTTAACCATTGCATAGACAAATGAGAATGGAACAATAATAGCAGTCATCTATTATTAATCAAACAGAGAAGAGTACAACCAAATGTTCTGACGTCGGTAACCTTCTCAGAAGGGGCCAGTCAGCAAGTGTCTCAAGCATTCACCTTTGGAAATGATTCTCCCAAGACAAGCAACTCTCTCTCTCACACAAGCAACACAAAGCAACCTTCCCTAAGCAATCAATCACTTCCACACCTAGCACACCAAATACCTATAGTAGCAGCAATCTGAGCACTATAAGCTCTATACAATCCAAGCTATTAAAAACTAGCTGCTCATGGTAATGGTGGAAGTTTATATAGGAGAAGGAGCCTCCTAAAAGGGTGGAAGGATGAGCTTATATTCAAGAGAAGTGGTTGCAAAGGGTCGAACAGACATGCCATAGAAGGGAGTCGATACTCACAAAGCCAACAACCAAGCCTGGAGTAATCTGGAAGGCTGGCTGTTGGAACAAATTCGCCCAAACAGGATCAGCGCGGATTATAAGGTAACTGACGCGCTGATGTCGCGCCTCAATAACTGGGAAAGTCATGTCAGCGTGACCCAATACAAAGGAGAGGTGCGTTGGCTCATGAAATGCGACCAACGCGGAAAAGTGATGTGCTTCCGCGCTGGCAGCGCACTGAATACACTACAAGCCGCCAGTCATCGCAGATATTTTAGAAACAGACGCGCTGATGAGGAAAACTTTGGAAAAGTGGGTTTTGGGCCAGTTCAGAAGGCATGAACTTGATTATTGTGAATGCTTGACACAGTAGGGTGACTGACAAGGAGACAGTGACAAATTACTGTGTAACAGATGCCCCCTAAAGCATGAAGACCGAGAGAGTGGGAGGGGTGAAATGCTTTACAACACTTGCCGAACTGGAACACCACCAGGAAGGACCAAATATCTCTGATAATCAAGTACATGCAGTCTAGGCATGGGCGCAGCCATCCGAAAGACATGCGAAAAGGTCCGTGAAATGGACGCAGCCACCCAGCTAAAGAGACCACAATAATGATAAGGTATGGTCGCAGCCATCCATGAAAACTCAGGTATGGGCGCAGCCATCCATCAATGAGTCATGTAATGATCATCCACAAAATCGCAACCTGGATCATAACAGACAGGGATCCAGGGTCTTGTGCTCCGTCCCGACCCGAACAAAGTACAAGTTCAAGCATGTGAATACATGAGCTGAAGTCGAACATGCATGAACATCGTCTGATTACCAGTCAATGATGAAAACTGTTAACAGACGCGAGAGGTACCACCAATAATGACGATGGCCCTCAAGGTACTATAGGTACAATCCGCGGCATGTGAATCAATGAGCTGGTGTCGAACACCCGCAGAATCATCCGATCGGAGGCCAATGATGAAAACCTCGCGTCGAACACGAAGAACCTGCCATTGAGGCATGCAGGCTCTAAGGCACCTAAAGGGAGTCTCTAAGTCACCTTCCCGGATAAGGAGCTGAAGTCGACAGGAAGTGACCTTGATCGAAGGTGGGCCATAATGTTTCCCACATCATCGACACGAGACAGAGGTAAAATTATTTGTGTGAGGTATCAGAGGAGGTTGTATTATTGCAGAGGTCAACTTCTCTTGAACATATCGGTGGCACTATAGCGGATTTGGCAGTATTTGACATCAAATGAGTAGAGGGTATGGTAATGATGGCAATGAGCAGATGAGAGGTCAAATAGGATAACCCAAACCCACGGAGGCCAGTGAAAAATAAGATGAGATGGGCCCACCCAGACACGAAGTAGAGGAGTGCCATGTTCAAGAGCGACATACTGCCGACACGACTACGATTACAGTTCCATTTTCCCCACCATTTCTGGCAGGTACCCCGGTTATTTTTGGATGACAAGCTTGACAGGGATAGCATATGCTTGAAGAGTGTCATTTCGACAATGTCCGATGTCATCCAGTGTTTAACGAGCCTGACAAAGGAAAAACGCGGCGTCTTTTCTTGTTTAGAGAGTCTGAAAAGACAGCGGAAAAGGAGACTCCAAGGGGGGTCCTTTTTCGTACAGTTGTGTCTCTCGAGCCCGAAAAAGTATAAAACTATGCTCGAAAGAACCGCCCGACCATTACGATCGAGGAGTACTTTTCGTAAATAGTGTTCTCGACCCGAAAAAGTAAAAAAGCGGTCGGAAACACGTCGTTTTAGAGCCGACAACGAGTACGAAACGACAAGCACCCGGCAATCTTTTTAAGTTACACGGTCGGAAAAGAGCTTAAAATGACCGCCTCTCGTTCCCTTTAACGAGCTGAAAGGAAGCTCGGCCATCTTTTCTTGTTTCGTGTCGGAAAAGAGCTCAAAGACGACATTTTTTGGAACCAAGTGATTTTAGGACCATTATGACTCCATCGATTCTGAGGACCTGCACAATAAAAATACCCGCATAAATCTGTTCGACATGTTAAAAACATATTGAAACATGTTATAAGACTCTGACAGAAGTGCTAAATCCATGGTAAAAGCATGATAAAACCCACATTTGTAAAATTTATAGCTAATTAAGCCATTTTTACTATAAATAGAAGGGTAAATAGTCATTTTTACCATTGTTACCATATTGAGCCTTTGAGAACGTTGTGAAGCTGCGAAGTTGACGGAGCGAATTCTTCCCCGTGCGGACACCATTCATCGAACGGCTTGCTCCAGGTAGGTTCCCCTTGCCATGCGCTCTCTTTTGAGTCCTTTTTTAAGCATTTTAACGGTGGGAATTGGCCGTTTTGGCAATTTTTTGGAGCGTTGATGCGCTCTCGGTCAGCGCGGATTTCCCGCGCGGGACCGCGCTGATCGAAATAGAATTGAACGTACCACCTTCCCGGTCAGCGCGGAAAACCCGTGTTCTTCCGCGCTGACCTGGAGAAAATACAAAGCACTGCCATTGTCAGCGCGGCTGTTTTAAAAACAGCCGCGCTGGCGCAACAAAATTTTGTTTTTTAAGTTTTTGAACGTGAAAACTTTTATAGCCAGCACTCTAATATTTTTTAATGTTTATGCAGGACGCAATGGCCTTTCAGTGGCAAGAGAGGGTCCATGATGTTGAGGATGTAGCCGCTTTTGCAAGAGCAGATTGCCGAGATGCCATGCGGGCGTGCGGATTCCTAAAATTCTTCCTGACTCCACGCTTGAGAGCTCATCATGACTTACTTGAGTTCCTGATCCGGTCATGGAACCCAATAGACGGCAAATTTACCATCCGCGGTAAAGACATTGAGTTCGACCACATGGACATATATTTCTTGACTGGATTGTCGCGCCGGGGCGCGAGGCCTATTCTGGAGGGGCAACGGCCCAGCGGCGAGACTCTCGACCAACTCATGGCTCGAGTATGTCCAGAGGCAGAGAAAACGCGGAGTGGGAAGGTGTCAATTCCCACGGTGACAGATATAGTCCTTCGCACCATCCTTTTTATGGTGACCCGGGCAGCGGGAAGCTTAGCCAACCATGAGGCCTCGAAGACCCACCTGCTGCTAGCTCTTGAGTGCTTACAGCCTACTGTGTTTGACTGGGCCACAGCGGTGACCAACAGCATGAAGAGGCAACTCAGCAACTGTCGTCGCGGAGAGACGAAACAGTTTGGCTATGGGTCGCTCTTACTCCCACTCATTCTGGAGCGGGTGCCAGCCATGCGGCTGCAGACTATGGCCGTGGATCCACCTAGAGGTCCCCGGGAGACGAGGGCCACTCGATGGGCTCGCATTATGCCACGCGGAGGTGGTGGCCGGCCAGCTGCTTGGGGAGTGATCTTTCGAGAGTGGTTGGAGCAGCAGATCATTTTTGTTGAGGACTGGCCATATGCAGGTATGGACTTCCGCAATGATCCAGACATGCCACTGCCCGCGGGAGAGCATTGGGATGATGCAGGTATGACACTTGACCCTTTTTTAAATGTTTTAATGTTTTTTTATTTTTTATGTACATGTCTTGATAAATGTCACGGTGCGCAGATGTGGGACCTGTTAGACCCATCGGCTTAGCCCCAGAGGCACGGAGAGAGGGGCAAGGAGCTGGAGCCCTGGCCTTAGTCCCTCCAGGAGTTGATACTTCAGAGGCGATAGCTCGCAACCTTGAGGGTTTGCTGGAGGGTGTGCCAGACTACCAGGGAGTCGAGGAGGTTCCCATAGAGCACCAGATCCACACAGTGGGGGTGGCACCTAGGGTGCACCGCTTGTTGAGGCGGGTGGCACGAGCAGCTGTGTGCTATAGAGAGCACAACCCAGCACAGTAGTCGCCTAGGTTTCCTTTTGATGTTTTGAGAAACATATGTCTCGAATGTATGGAGAACAGTGACTCTTATTTTTGACACATACACTTATTTTTTAGCGCCTCAGTGCGCCACGCGATACATATATATATACATACCGATTTTTGGATGGATCTTGTTACATGTGATGATGTTTTGTTTATGTTATGCAAATGTTCAGTACGAATGTGATCTTATGTATGAATTGCACAACACATGACCCATATATTTTAATGTTTTTAATGCAAGCTTAAAAGCACACACAGCACGCATGCAAACTATGCTTGAGGAAATATCTTATTTACATATGCTTTACTCTACTATGCTTTCTATGTCTTCTTGTATGATGTTATCTATTTCGCAAATGTCTGTCTAACACATGATTTGCTAATGCATCAGTCAACGTGTTTAATCGTCTCGGAATATGTTGATATGTGATATAGTCAAAATTCCTTTCTAACAATCTGACACGTAGATACAACCTTAGGATACGTTGGTCTCTGACGGAATATCGCCCGTTGAGTTGATGAACGACAAGCTGGGAGTCCAGGTTTACCATCATTGCTCGAATGCCGAGATCAACTGCTTCGGCTAGTAGCTCAATTACGGCACTGTATTCAGCAACATTATTAGTGGTATGACCGAGGCAGACTCCTTGAAGATCTAGCAACTCCCCGTGAGGATCATAGATTGCCCATGCCGCAGAAGACAAATTGCAAGTACTACGGCAGGCACCATCAGCGAAACCAACATAAGGTGCACTAGACATCTGCACAAGAAGAAGAAAACACAATAAGAGGCAAACACGTCTTCACACCAAAGCAAAACACGAAATCATGCACACAAAACACACTAAACACGCGTATGTACAAAGTGAGTGCACGAAGTCATGCATAATATTTCTTCAGATACAGCCCGTTGCGGGGCTTGTCAAGAGGATTTCCTTCGTAATCAATCAACTCATATGCGCCCTTTTGTAAAACTCTTTTCACAATATAGGGACCTAGCCACATGGATTCGAGTTTTCCTGCCCCCAGCTTATCTTTAGCTTGATCGTAGAGCAGTACTAGATCTCCCTCAACGAAGGAACGAGGATGAATATTCTGGTCAAAGTGAGCCTTGACTCTCTTCTTTTGCGCTTCGATAGCCAGAGAAGCTAAACGACGAGTCTCGTCTAACCGTTCTAGGTACAGAAGCCGTTCCTCCACCGGAGTGGTGTTGGGAAGCAACTCGACAGCTAATTTCAACGAAGGAATCTCACATTCGACGGGAAGGGTAGCCTCCAGTCCATAGACCAACTGAAACGGAGTGAAACCGGTGGCGTCCTTCACAGAAGTCCGGTAGGCCCACAAGGCTGGGAACAGCATCAGATGCCAATTAGACTTGTGCGTATTGACGGTGCGTTGAAGCATAGTGATCAAAACTTTGTTCACGGCTTCGACTTGACCGTTAGATTGTGGATAGTACGGTGTCGAACTATCTTGCCGCAAGCCTAGTTGGGTCGTTAGTTCCGTCATCATGTGATTTCGGAAGTGCTTTCCGTGATCCGTGACAATAGCCTGAGGGACTCCGAAACGAGTAATGACATGATTGAATAAAAACTGCGCCGCTGTGTAACCGTCTTCGTTCAGTGTAGGCATCGCTTCGGCCCACTTGGTGAAATAATCCACGGCAACGATGATGTATCCATGCCCCCCGGCCGAACGAGGGTTACAGGACGTATAATCGATGCCCCATTTGGCAAATGGACCTACGGTGACAACAGGGTGCAGTGGTGCAACAGGTGCACGCATCTTCCGGTGGTAAACCTGGCATTCATGACATGCACGTACAGCAAGGATGCAATCCTTGAAGATGGAAGGCCAGAAATAACCAGAACGGAGGATTTTCTGGGCGGTAGCATATCCGGACATATGGCCGCCACAAGCGCCGGAGTGGCAGTCATTCAACACCCTCTCAGCCTCCTAGAGAGTCAAGCAACGGCGGAGAACAGAATCAACACTGAGGCGGTACAGGGTATCACCCAAAATGCGATAGGGTTGAGCTTGGTGACGAATTCGCCGTCGAGCATCTTTCGATACATTCGGACGGAAGGAAGACATCTGTAAATATACGATAATGTCCCCGTACCACGGGTCGAGGGTGCTGATGAGAAACAATGTTTCATCCGGGATATGCTCCTCCGAACGAGATGGTGCAGAGTGAGATGGTAAGGAACAGAGCAGTTCAGCAAAGACCAGAGATTTCTTAGACTTGGCCGCAGTGAATTCCAAGTCAAACTCTTGGAGGATTACAATCCACTTCGAGTATTTGCCCCCCAGCAGCTGACGCGACAAAATGTAGGTCATGGGGTTGCAATCAGAGATCACGGTCGTTGTGCGCAACAGGATATAATGCCGGAATCGTTGGACGGCGCAGACAGCTACCAATGCCAACTTCTCGACATATGCGTAGCGAGTTTCCGTATCCAGAAGGTTGCGACTAAGATAATAGATAACGTGCTCGGTGTCGTCATCATCATCCTGCACTAGGACCATGCCGATGGTGGTGTCAGCGACAGCAAGATAGAGAGTGTAGTCACGGTGATAATTCGGAGGTCTTAAGAGCGGAGCTAAGACAAGAAGGTCTTTAAGGCGCTCGAAAGATTCCTGGGCGATATCATCCCAATGAAAGGGTGTGTCTCGCTTTAACAACCGTGTGAAACCCTTAGCCACCTCGGCATAATTTGGAATGAATCGTCTGAGAAAATTAGCTTTACCCTGCAAGCTCTGCAATTGCTGCAAAGAGGCAGGGGGAGGAAGATTCAAAATGGCCTCGACTTTGAGGGGGTCCAGACGGATGCCTTCCCGGGAGACGATGAACCCGAGTAGTCGGCCAGATTCTACGCAGAAAACACACTTATGCGGATTGAGTCGAATACGGTAGTGCCGACAGCGGAGAAAAATTTCGCGTAAATGAGATGGATGGTCTTGACGTTTAGCTGAATGAGCTGGGAGGTCATCTAGGTAAGGCTGTACGATGTGTCGGATATCATGAAAAGCATACGACATCGCACGCTGGAAAGTGGCACCGGCATTTTTGAGACCGAAAGGTAGCTTTTTATAAGCGAAGGTGCCCCAAGGACAAATGAAAGCTGTCTTATGCTGGTCTGCGGGGGATATGTTGATCTGGTTGTAACCAGAGAAGCCGTCCATAAATGAATAAATCTCACTTCCTGCGCAGTCATCAATAAGCTGATCAATAAAAGGCATTGGAAAGTTATCTTTTGGACAGGCACGATTGATATCGCGGTAGTCAACACAGACCCGGATAGTGCCTTGCTTTTTATTCACAGGGACTATATTGGATACCCACTCCGTGAGGGGAATGGCATAGATGAAACCAGCTCGAAGAAGCTTTTCAACTTCGGCCTTGATGGCTGCAGCCTTTCGAGGGTGCATTGGACGTAAGCGCTGACGAACAGGCTTAGCGCCTGGATAAGTAGGTATTTCGTGCACCACAATACTAGGGTCGATGCCGGGCATTTCCTCGTAAGACCATGCGAAGACATCACGAAATTCACGAAATAAAGCGGTATAAAGTTGAACTTCCTCCGGAGTGCACGTGACTCCAATAAAAATATTCTCGACAATCCCTGGTTTGACAGAGATGTCGATAGGCTGGGTCTGCGTGATGTTACCCACATTGCCTTCCGAAGACACTTGATATAGCTGAACAGGTGTTTGGAGAGGCGGAGATGGGACACATGAAGCAAACCGCTCGAGACATGCGACCATTTCCGAATGTGGAGTGAGAAACGAAGAACGATGGTGGTGATCTAACCAAGGGAGTTCTTCAAGAGACATAGTCTCTATGATGGCCTCATCGGAGGGAAATGTTTCCTTCAAGGGATCCGAAGTGGCCTCATCACCCAGCCAAGGGAAATGATCATATGAATCAGGAACATTGCTTGAAGAAGCAGGTTCAGGAGGGGGAGCCGATGCAGCGACAATCTCGATGTAGTTGAGCTCGGCAGGACTCAACGGCATCATATCACCCCAAGAGTCTTCCTGATTCAAGGGAGGAAGAACCCATGGATTAGAACGTACTGAAATCATGTTAACAGGGGCGAGATTCGGAGGTGGGAGGGGAAAGACTCCCATTAAGGAGGGATCTTTGAATAATCCAGCACCCACACTCACTAATGACTTTGAGGTATGTTCCACGAATGGCACATTTCCTTCAGAAGAGGAAGCAAAAAAGGACAGCTGGTCCACTGTGACGATTCTTCCTTGATGGGGAAAGCGAATGACACGGAACAAGGAGGAAGCCACGGCTTGCATGGCGTATGTCCAGCTTCGTCAAAGGAGGAGGTTGTAAGTGAGATTAGCGTCAACAACTTCAACCTCTACTTCTACGGTTTTCCCTTCTAAAGAGATAGGCAATCGTGGGAGGATACCATATGGACGAGATTCTCTTCCGTCGAAAGCTTCCAGGGTCGTAGGAGACTGGCTCAGAGCAGGAGAACCAATAGCCTTCCAGCAAGCAACTGACATGATGCAGGTTGAGGCACCCTCATCAATGACTGTACGATGGATCGTTTTGCCGTTGATGAGGACCTGTATAAGGAAAGCCACCTGATGAGGCAGTCTCTGTGTAAAACCCTCGAGATCAAAAGAAATTAAATCCGAATCTGCCGGGTCGATGCCACCAATCGCTGATAGCAAGGACTTCCTCTGGGAGGGGCAGCTCTGGAGGACTTCTAACGCGGACATAGCAGACGGAGCCTGAGCTAAGTCCTCGACAATGCTATAGTGCTGGGCAGCACGAGCATTGGGGTTATAAGATGACTTCCTGAGTACACCTTTAGGAGGGGGTCGGGGGATCGTCTCAGTGCTGGGCCGTTCGATGTGAAGGGGACCAGAACTGGACGGAGGAGCGCTGGAGGGTACCTCCGGCTCTTTCCCGGCTGGAGATGGATAATCTTTCGCTCGAGTTGAAATATGGATGGGAATCGTTCCAGCCATGAACACTTGAGAACCGAACGAGGAAGAGGATTGAGAGGGATCTGCCACCTGATGCGTCTGCTGGGAAGGGAAAGGCTCTTTTAGCACAGCAGGAGGCCCCAGAGCACCTTTCAAAAGTCGACTAACCTCGGACTGCCTTGGGCAATCCTTGGTGTAGTGATCCTCATCGCAGATGAGACAAGGATACTTAGGCTTTCGTTTGGCTCCTTCCTCGGAGGGAGGTTTAGGAGGGTTCTGCTTGGGCTGTCCAGATTTATCTTTAGCCTTCCCTTTCTTTTTGCCTTTCGAGGATTTGTCCGCCGCGGTGGACTGGACGGCGTTTACCTCGGAGGTAGTCCCAGAAATAGATTGGCCCTGAGGAGAATTTTCGTTAGAGGCGTTCTGTTTCTGCTTCCCAGGGTTCGCGGCCGATTTCTTAGATGACGAATTTACAGAACCAATGACTCCATCAACAGAAGGCTTTGGTGGAGCCTTGGGCTGTCCAGGCCTCGGGGCATCTGGCAAATACTCATACAAAGTACCCGACTGAGAGTACACTAAGTCGAGGTACTGAGCTCGCGCGATCGCTTGCTCTTCAGTTACACACGCTCCCATTGCGATGTCTTTTGCAATCTTAGGGACAAAGGAAGTCATGAACCAGTCGGTCAGGAGTTGATCAGGAATCCAAAATTTAATCAAGCGCCGATGCCTTCTCCATTCATGTATATGATCAGATATGTGCGTAGCCGTATCCTGTTTGAGAGACGTGAGAAGATGGGTCCCAGTTTCGTACCGAATGGGTAACTGAAAATGAGTCAAAAAGGCCATAGCCAACGAGTTGAAATCTGAAAACATGCCGCGATTGAGTTCGATGTACCACTTAGCAGCTGAACCAGTGAGAGTCCTCTGAAAGAGGCGAAGCCGGATGGAATCATCAAGCCATGAGTTAGATGAACACCAAAGGTGATAAGTCATTACATGGGCCTGAGGGTCTTCGCCAGCTTTGCCATCAAACTTTGGACAGTCACCTGGTATTTTGGTCGGAACCGGTGGCCAATATGGATTATGCAAAATAGGATCATTTGTTAACTTGGACACATCAGGTAGTTCCAACGTAGCTAAGAATGGTAGCTGCGGGTTAAAGGACATTTGTGGCTGCGGATTCGAGGCGACATTAGGGTTCCAACCAGATGGTGGTTGCCCCCACGAACTCTGTCCGGACGGACCTGGCCCAAAAGGGCCTGGCGCATAGGGAGCTTGTCCGTAGGGGTTCTGTCCATACGGATTCTGGCCATATGCGGACGGCTGTCCCTGTGTCTGCCCCCCAGCTCCCCATGTATTAGCCACTTGGCCCGCAGGTGCACCGTACTGATAATTTTGATAAGGAGTGACCTGTGGTTGTTGATAATTTTGATAAGGAGCAAATTGATTTTGCCCCTGGGGTTGCTGGTAGCCATATGGTTGCTGGGCCCCATACTGAGCCTGATAGGGAGGCTGCGTTTGGTACGAAGGTTGAAGGTGAGGCCCACCTTGCATTTGATAACCCGTTTGAGTTTGAGGCCCAGAGCAATGTCCTTGAACCGGCTGGGGTTGAACCATCTGTCCCAAAGGTTGACTTGGTTGGATTTGAGACAGATCTGGTTGGCCAGCAGGGTGAACTTGCTGGGTACCAGGTTGTCCATGCGCCACCAAGGGTTGTCCTTGCGGAACGGATGACTGAGCTGGCTGGATAGCTGGTTGACGCTGAGGTTGGCCAGCTTGTCCAGATGGACGATTAGGGCAGACAGCGGGTCGACCTTGCTGCATAGAAGGTGGGCCCGTCTGCCCCCCAGGGTGAACAGACTGAGTAGAGGGCTGGGCTTGTTGTATAGCGGGCTGCCCTCCTTGGTGCATAGGCTGAGCAGAGGGTTGGCCTTGCTGTATAGCAGGTTGCCCCCCTTGCCCAGAAGGGTGCATGGATTGAGCAGTGGGTTGACCCTGCTAAACATAGGGTTGCCCACCCTGCCGAGAAAGATGACCAGACTGGGCAGTAGGTTGGCCCTACTGTAAGTAGGGTTGCCCCCCCTGCCCAAGAGGATATCCCTGCTGGACTGCTGGTTGATTCTGAGGATTATAAACTGACCCAGTTTGTCCAGATGGGTACCCTTGCTGGAAACCGGGTTGGCCTTGCTGAGCGTAAGGCTGCCCGGGTTGTCCAGTTGGGTAACCTTGCTGGGTACCAGGTTGCCCTGGATATCCAGTAGGTTGACCTTGGTATGAATACGACGGACCTCCAATGGCCGAGGGTTGTCCCTGGTAGGGTTGTCCCTGTGGGCCCCCAGATTGTCCTGGGTAAGGCGGGCCATAAAGTGGTTGCCCCTGAGGGGTTTGCACATAAGGCAGCTGGCCTTGATTGGGTGGTCCTTGAGGCTGTCCGGGAGGATCCCGGCTCCCATGGAAAACATGAGTAACGGGATCATACGTAACGTTCAACAGATCCTGGTTCTCTTCGAAAGGACGATGAGGAAGGACCAAAATGCTCTTGAGGTACTCGCCGTTCGCATCATAATAAAAGAGTGGACCATCGTAATCTGGGTCCACAATGGGCTGCCCGTGGGCATCATACGTCCCTGCTCCTGGAATGCCACCAGGTAAGGGCCCAGCTTCAGGGTTTACAGATGAGGATGCTGGTACAGCACTGATGACCGGAGTCGAGCATGCTACACAGATGGTTGGATTGGTGG
The DNA here is from genome assembly GCA_031772625.1 of Pinus tabuliformis. Taxonomy (NCBI): domain Eukaryota; kingdom Viridiplantae; phylum Streptophyta; class Pinopsida; order Pinales; family Pinaceae; genus Pinus; species Pinus tabuliformis. The sequence goes on along the minus strand of CM062819.1, from coordinate 2,002,497,313 downwards.
AAACTGAGGTAACGGGCGTGTTAAGCCCTGAAGTAAGAGGTGTACTAAGAGGTTGCGAAACAAAGGGCCCGGTGGAGGCAATAATACTAGGATCCCATATAGTCGTAGAAGTAGTTCTAGCGGCTATCCTATCCCTCATTGATTGATATCGTGGAGGGAGCGGGGAGGAAGCCAGGATCGGAGTCTCAATGTCCGTCACCACGGGCGTCTCGCCTGTGCTGGAAGCTGTCTCATCCATGGGGGAAGTAGACATTGGAGACGACATACCGAGAGGAGTACGAGGGGTACGAGGGGTATAATCGCTGTCAGGCTCCCAGATAGGATTCCAATCTTCTATATAATCTTCGTCGCCTGGGGCACGTACGTTGATAGGCTGGATACTCGGAACAATGGGAAGAGTACCGCTTACAACTGGTACCTCTGGAGCAACAAAAGATGGAGAACCTTGATCACTTGGACCGGGAGTTGACGGGTCAGCCAGGATGACAAGACCCCTTAGAAAACCTAAAGCAAACTAACGATAAAGACCCTACTCAAAACTAACGCACACAAGATCTAATCAGGTGATGTTATCGTGGCCGAATTAATTTTAAGACACAAGAACCAAACTTGACCTTTTCATGTTTCAGGAGTCGAGAAAAGGACGAAAAGATGACTCCAGTCTCCTTCGAATGTTTAATGAGCACAAAGTGACAAGACGCTCACAGGCACCTTTTCATTTAGGGAGTCCGAAAAGGATCAAAAGTGACTGCTCTGGAGACTCTAGGTATAAGGTTTACCAAGCGACCCGTAAAACTGCTTATACACCTCAGCAATCGTATGAGAGCCAAGGACTTTCCGTACTGCAGTCAATCTTCCCGATTGCTGTGTTCGGTGTGTTACGGTTCACAAGGCGGCAAACTCGGCTTCCTATGGATAAAGGATAAAAGCCTAGTGGGGTCTCCCTATATACGCGACGGTACGTGGGAGCGCAGTCCGTGTTAGACCACTATCGAGTCACAGAAGGAGGAATCACCCAACCATAATGTGAAACAACAGTGACTATGTTTAAAGACGTCGGAACACGTCTCTAACCTAGACCTCTAGATGTTTGCGTTTAGTTCCAATGCGTTTTTAGATTCATTCGGTTCATTTTATAGTTGATCTTGAAATTAAGTTTCGATTTCAGGCTCTATCGTATGTTCTCTCACAATTACCTAGATGCAAACTACATGCCAAAGAAAACCATTTTGTTCGATGAATTCTAGCTATGAAAGGGTAAAGAGATTTTCAAACAAAACGAATACAAGCAATCAAACAACCTAATACAGCTAAAAGCAAGGAAAGGAAACTTTTCTTTTTGAAAATGCCAATTAACGAAACGTTCTTTTCGTTTTCAATTCTCAAAAGCAAAGCTACTAGTTTGATTTTCTTTCAATGGCACAAAGCATCTAAATGAATTTGGAGGAACCGGAACACCAAGCTAATCACTTAATGAAAGCACACAAAGTTCCCAAAACATCAACAAAGATTTCCCAAATCAAAAGGAAAACCAAATTCCGCACGAGCTATGTGATCTAAGCTCGGCAAGGCAAGCAAGGATTCAAACAAGGAGGAAGCGAAAAACCACTCGGAAACATGACCAAAAACACTTCAACAATCACTGAACAAGTGCAACAACAAATCTGAAGTTGGCTGGTCAAACAAGCAAACAAGATCCCTACGGAAGGCTTGACACACACACGGCCACTAGATGCCCTAGGGCTAGAGTGCGAAATCAATGGAGAAAAGCAAACACCCGGAGGATAAGAGTCCCAACCAGTCAAATAGAGATTCAACACAATCCAGCAGCTGTAAAAGTGATGGCGGAAATACAAACCAAGCAGCGAAAGCAAAGAGGAAGGTATTTGCAAAACCGAAGAATGAGCAAAACGAAACCCTGCGGGACAAGACTTCGCAAGCAAACAACTCAGAGTTCAGATAATGAAAAACAAGTCACAAACCAAGTAGAGAGAAGAGGGGAAAGCTAAAGCAACAAGTTCAGGAGGCTAATCTGGACAAAAATGAATTCTACAGGATCAGCGCGGGTAGCCTTCAGCAACTCGGCGCTGACAGGAGGAGACCTGTAGCAACTTTGCGACGTCAGCGCGGAAATACACGGATAAAGGGCGCTGTCTCAGAAAAACGAGGTCAGCGCGACTATTAATCACACAGACGCGATGACAAAGAGGACAAAGAGGCAGGTGTGCGACGTCAGCGCGGAAGCACACGGATAAGGCGCGTTGTAAGGATGTACTTATGTTGTTTGGAAGATTTAGGAACAATCTCACCAATTATGTCTGTTGGAGAGGTAAATCCCCTCTACAGATAGAGGCGATCCCTACTAGCCCAGCAAGGGTCTAGCAACAATCAAACAATGCTGTTATGCATGTTCCTAATTACAATTAAACAAGAGGTAAAGAGCACCTACTTGGATTCCAGCGCTGTTGTTTGACGAAGAGATGCTGCCTTCGCTCCTTCGCTTTGGCTGGTCACGATCCTCCGCGATCTCCGCGAATAGATACCTGCACACACGAAGAGGAAACAAACACAGGCGTAAAATCTGATAAAAGCAACTATACATCAGTCAGAAAAGATGTAATTCACATTTAACCATTGCATAGACAAATGAGAATGGAACAATAATAGCAGTCATCTATTATTAATCAAACAGAGAAGAGTACAACCAAATGTTCTGACGTCGGTAACCTTCTCAGAAGGGGCCAGTCAGCAAGTGTCTCAAGCATTCACCTTTGGAAATGATTCTCCCAAGACAAGCAACTCTCTCTCTCACACAAGCAACACAAAGCAACCTTCCCTAAGCAATCAATCACTTCCACACCTAGCACACCAAATACCTATAGTAGCAGCAATCTGAGCACTATAAGCTCTATACAATCCAAGCTATTAAAAACTAGCTGCTCATGGTAATGGTGGAAGTTTATATAGGAGAAGGAGCCTCCTAAAAGGGTGGAAGGATGAGCTTATCTTCAAGAGAAGTGGTTGCAAAGGGTCGAACAGACATGCCATAGAAGGGAGTCGATACTCACAAAGCCAACAACCAAGCCTGGAGTAATCTAGAAGGCTGGCTGTTGGAACAAATTCGCCCAAACAGGATCAGCGCGGATTATAAGGTAACTGACGCGCTGATGTCGCGCCTCAATAACTGGGAAAGTCATGTCAACGCGACCCAATACAAAGGAGAGGTGCGCTGGCTCATGAAATGCGACCAGCGCGGAAAAGTGATGTGCTTCCACGCTGGCAGCGCACTGAATACACTACAAGCCGCCAGTCATCACGGATATTTTAGAAACAGACACGCTGATGAGGAAAACTTTGGAAAAGTGGGTTTTGGGCCAGTTCAGAAGGCATGAACTTGATTATTGTGAATGCTTGACACAGTAGGGTGACTGACAAGGAGACAGTGACAAATTACTGTGTAACAATGTCTAATCCCCATTGTTCTAATGGTTGTTGGATGTTAACTAGTTGTAAAGGGAATGTTGTCTTTCTTTCTCTTCCGGCTGTGGTTTGACAAGTTTTACACTTTCTTGCATATTCATGTGCATCTTTAAATACCATTGGCCAATAATATCCTGCATGCAAGATTTTGTGAGCTATGGTATTTCCCCCGAAATGTCCTCCAGCTGGTCCATCATGTAATTCATGCATGACCTTTTCGACTTTAGGCAGGCATCTTAACAATACTGAATCATAATTTTTCCTAAACAATACATCATTGACTAGTTCATACTGATTTGATTTCAATCTTAAAGCTCTCTTTGTTTTATAGTTAAGATGCATAGGAGCATATCCGTTTCTTAGATAAAATTTCAAATCAACATATTTTGAGTGTGTATCATTGAGGATTACCTCTAATATTTTCCCTTCATTACCTTGATCTTCTTCTGGTGGCAACTGGGAAGCTCCTGTTAACACCCTGCAAAAACCTTAGCCCCTAACAATTTAGCTGGCCAGATTTTTACATCATGTTCTTGAAGTGCAGTCACCCAATTAGCTCTTTTCTCCCCTAATTCTCTTTGGATCAATAGTTGTCTTACTGCAAGGTAGGGTAGAACTATCTTTGTATGGGCTTTAATAAGAAAAGTTCTAAAATGTTTCAAAGTTTTAAAAACAACAAATTCATGTTTCTCGACAACTGAATAATTTAATTCGACGCCTTTCATGTTAGAACTGAAAAAGGAGATGGGTGCCTCAATATTTTCATCGTTCAGCTGTGTCAAAACTGCTGCATATGATGTATCGGATGAAAAAGTATATAATACAAAAGGTTTGAGAAAGTCAGGGGCTGTCAATGAAGGAGCATTAATAATGGCTTTTTTAATCAACACAAATGACTCTCTTTCATCCTTGTTCCATCTGAAAACTACGCTTTTTCTTATCATTGCTTGAAGGGGTAGGACAATTTGTTAAAAATCTAGAACAAATCTTTTTACAAAATTTATTTGGCCTAGGAATGATTGCATGGTTTTTTTGTTGTGTGGGAGGGGAATCTTTTCGATCTCTTGGACTCTATTAGGATCAATGTAAATTCCTTTCTTGGACACTATAAACCCAAGGAGTTTGCCTTCTGGTAAAGCAAAATAAGATTTTCTGGGATTTAAGGAAATGCCATATTTCTTGCATCTTTCGAAAATGTGCTTCAAGTCGCTTAAATGATTGTTCCTATATTTATAATAGACTATTATTTCATTCAAGTAAATAACAACTGATTTATTAATTAGACCTCTAAAGGAAATGTCCATAGCACATTGAAATGTGGCACCGGCATTAATGAGTCTGAAAGGCATCTTCTAATAGGCATATGTTCCCCACTTGGTCCTTAATGTTGTCTTTAATATGTCATCTGGATGCACAAGAATTTGATTATATCCTGAGAATCCATCTAGAAAATACATTAATTCGGAACCTGCAACTGATTGCAATATTTTTTCCATAGTAGGCAAGGGAAAATTATCTTTTTGACCAGCTTTATTCAGGTTTCTAAAATCAATACAAATCCTAATATCAGCGTTCTTTTTCCTTACGGGTACCATATTTGATACCCACTTAGAATGTATAATAGGGAAGCTTATTTTGGCTTTCAGAAGCTTGTTCAGTTCATATTTGATTTGACTCTCAATGTTTGGGTGAATTTTGAGAAGTCTCTATTGAACTGGCTTTTCATTCGAAGTCATAGGTATGGTATGTTGAATTATAGAGGTATCATAGGTCTTGAGATCTGCGTAATCCCAGGAAAAGACACCTTTGTATGTTTTCAACAACCTAATGAATGGTATTCTTTCTTCAGATGATAGGCCAAGACCTAGGTTGACATTTGGAGTTTTTTCAGTTGACCCTAGGTTTACTACTTCAAATCTCAGAGTAGAACTTTGACTTTTGGAGTTGGTGATTTTCTTGAACCTATCCTTTAGATCATAGAGATCTTCCATCTTAACTACAGACTTTGGATTGGGTTTTGATCATGGTTATGTTTGATTTCTAGATCATGATCATGTTCATCTATGATCTATTCTTCATACGACCCTTCTGATGTAAGGAAATTAACTATATCTGCATCGTTGTTGAATACTCTCCAATTTGTTACATTGTCGGGAATAGATGGCCTAAATATTAACTCTATTGAAAATTTGTCTAGACTAAATTCTTCTAAGGGTATAAGCCTAGATGCCACATTAGCAAGTAAATCAACATTTGTGTTTTGCAATCTATGGACTGAAGATATGTTAAAAGCAGAAAAATGAGAAGTCAATTTCTGAGCTAACAATTGATAGTGTTTAAGGTGCCCAGAGACACAATGAATTGTATTTCTCATCTATTTCACAATTATTTCAGAATCACCATAGACTTGTAAGTATTTGAAATTTAGACTGATGGCTTTATATAGCCCTTGGATCAGTGCTTCATATTTGGCGATATTATTAGTGCACTAGAATTCAAGTTTGCAGGCTAGCATAGTTTTCTCTCCTTGTGGGTTGATAAAAATGCATCCTGTGCCTACGCCATCTTCATATTTAGAATCATAAAAATAGAGAGTCCAGAACAGAGAGTTATTTGAAACTTTATTTACTAAATTTAGAGATTTGGAAGCATCTATTCGTGAAAAATTTTCAACTTGAGAAACTACATCGTTATCTAGAAAGGGAGACCTCTAAGCATTAAAGGATCCCAAAAATGACTCAGCTGAGTAATTTCCAATGATATTATTGGTGAAGGAAATAGATTCGTTGCTTCCCTCGAGGTCAGTGACCATATATTTCATGAATTTCTCTCAGTCTACCCTAATTTGGTTTGGTTTAACATTGTGTGGCAACCACATTTCAGACCAAACAGTTGCGAAATAACCATGCAACTTTTCAAACCAATCCCTACTGAGAATCAAACCATAAAATTCAGGTACATCAGCCACCAAAATATCAATTATTTGTGAAACTTTTGGATTAGAGGAAAGCCTAATTGAAACTGATGTTATCTCTCCAAGCAACTCTACTTTTGTCCTATCTAACTGAACTATGTGTATTGCAAATTTTTGAGGTGTAATGTTCAATTTGGTACACACAGCTCTTGGCATTATATTTGAGGAGGCTCATGAATCAACAAGGAAGCTATTAACATTCCTGTTGAAAATTTCATAAGTGAGCAGAAATGGAGGAACATGGGAAATAGACCTATCGCCAATTAGAACCGGATCTGAAGGATCTACTTTGTTTGAGGGTGAGGGAGGTTTTCCCATATCATAGGAAGCTTTAGTAACTACAGCAGATGAAAAAGGAGATATTGGAACTGCTTTCGATTCTCTTAATAGAATTTTATGTTGCTTCTTGAGTTTAGTGAGCTCATGTAATGAGATGTTAGCTCTAGTATTTTTCATATCTTCAACTGTATCTGAGATTACTAATGTTTTTGAGGCATTTGGGGAATCTAGAGGAATAGGATCAGTTTAGCTAGTCTTAGATTTCTTAGCTATTGTTTTCTCCTTTGCAGGAGTAGTAGTTTTTTGCTTCTGATTTATGATAGACATGTCAGGAGATTTCTTACTTCTTGTAGTCACTAGCATTGCTTATGCCTCTTCTTTAGTTGGGAGGATGAAATCCCACATTCCATTTAATTCAATTTCTTCTTCTGTTTCAGCTTCCTCTTCGTTTGGTGAATCTTCTTATGCTTCTTGGTCAGACTCAGCATTTGAAATGGTGTTTGGGGGTTGTGATGTAGAAGAAGGGTTCCTTTTGAATGATCGAAAATTTTTCTTGGGAGCAGAGGATTCTACAACCTGTTTTTTTATTTTGACCATTTCATTAGACATTGTTTTTAACACTTTTTGAAGGCCTTCAAGATCGAAAGGGTCTTTTGAAGCTTTTTTATTAGATTCATCCTTAAAAGTTACTTTCTTTGACTTCCTTTCGTCTATTTGTGATCTCTTTTCCAAAGCTATGATTCTTCTTTCTACAGACAGGGCTACTTTCATGTTTTCTAGAAGGGTAGCCTTATTGGCTCTATTTACAAAATTTTCAATATTATAAGGAAGAGATGATATATACCATTCTATTTGTACATCTACAGTAGGTTTAGAGGTAGCTGGGATTTTATTTAGCAATTTATTAAATTTGGAGTTGAAATCTTTGATCTTTTCATCTGGATTAGCTTTCAAATTAGAAAGATCATTGATCAAGGATGCTATGGTCCTATCATCACCAAATTTTGCAAGAAATACTTCTTGAAAAGTATCCCAGTCTCTAATTGAACCCGCTGGAAGGGAAAAATACCAAGACCCAGCAGATCCTTGGAAAGTATAAGGAAACAGTCTAATTACAACATCTTCATATGCAACCCCATTGAGATTCATAGCTAACATAAAAATATTCAGATGTTCTTCGACCGGGAGAGCATTTTCAGGATTATACTTAGGCAACCATTTTTCTAGGCTTGCTGGGAGTGCATTTGGATTTGCAACTATGATAGCACCAGGATTTGTCCAAGGTTGATTGGCCATAACTTGAGTTGGGAACTGAGAAGATGGGAAGGTCGATCCAGACGTAGGTATAGATGATGAAGAACATACTACTGGGTTAGTACTACTAATGGTAGTACTAATTGGAGAAGTGGATAGTTGAGAAGTCATGGATTGAGTAGAAATGGATGGGGAAGTGAATGGATGGAAAGGTGATGTGATCTCACTCGTATCTGATTTAGATATTGATGAAGTAACTTTCCTACGTCATGGAGGGATGGGGAAATCGAAAGGGGTGACCCCAAGTTTTTCACTTTGCAGTCTAGCTAATACACCAGTTTGTTGTAATAAGGAGGTAACACTTTCTTCAGAAACTTTGGGTCTCTCTGGTTTCTCGGCAGAAATGGATATCTGTTCCAATTTCTATATCAAAGAATGAACTTTAGGAGACTCGGGAGTGTAATCTGGAGAGGGTGGTTGCCTTACTACTTCAGGAGATGAGGGAGATGTTTCTACAACTTCTGACTTCTGATCAGGAGATTCTGAACATGATTTAGAAGGTGTAGAAATGGTGGAGGGGTTTTGACTCTTATGAATTCTTTTCGAATGATATTTATATTCCATTTACAGTCGAAGGCCCTACTTTTAGAGCCAAAATGTTTCAGCCTCAGAATTTTGCTACCGAAACATGGGGGATAACCACTCAGTCGGGACCTTAAGACAACTCCTTTTCCATTTAAAGTGGTGGCTCTGACTGGGGATAATGGGACCAGTTTCCCAATGTGGGTTTTAAGATGAGAGTGGGTGGTTCATGAGTGTTTGCAATAGAATAATGATAGTCTAAGTGACATATTCTATGATGAAATTCTCTAACTAACTTATTCTAATATAAACCCAGGTATATGTGTGTGGTACGCGATCTACAAAGATATATGTTTAGCATGTGATAATAAAGATTGAACACAACTAAGCAGAGATGATAACGTATAAAGATAAGTCATTTTTTTTTTTCACTTACTGGTTCACGGATACCCGGGTCAGTGGGTAGCCGCTACATCCAGGGTTTTAAACACTGAGTGGACGCCACCCGAAGGGCATCAATATAAAGATAAGTCATTTGATTAAATAGTTAGTCAAATAAATTTATAAAATATATCGCATATAGGATGAGTTATATATGAAAATCGCAATTTCAGCTAGGCATCATACAAAAGTGCAATTAACGCTTAATAGAAACAATAACTCTCACATACAATTCATGAAAGTAAATTTTTGTCACTAATTAAATGTAAACAGAATCAATCATACAAGATAATAATACTATATGTGTGAAGTCCTTCTCATTTGACAAATGACATAGACCAACTTATTTATTCAAATCAAATTCTCCCAAGAATACAATAGTGCATCAACAAAGGAAAGTAGTCTGATATCTAAAAGAAATGATCATGTTACATAATTTCACCAAAGCATTCACAAAATTACAATAGTGCATTCTTTGCAAATGTTTTTGATAAAATTCTGGACCCTTCTTTAAATGCATGAGAAGGGTATAAATATTAATCTAAATAATGTGCAAAAATAGATTATACAAAATTTGAGGAGGTTTAAAACAACCTTCCTCCTGACTAGGTAACTAATTCCAAAAATAAACAGAGCCTAAATGAACATAACTAAGAGGATGACTTGCTATCTTCTAGCTTATCCTTTAAATCGCAAATATCGATCATCGGTTGAATTTGAGGAGGTGCCCTAAAATGTGTCTTGAGTTGTCCTGTGAAGATCACATCGGTGAGTGGTGGCAACATCCATTGAGTCGTATGAATGGAACAGTTGAGAGTCATAATCTAGCTATGTGGCTTAACAATTAACTGCCAATACGACTCCCAGTTGGTCATGGTCAATTTTGTAATTGCCTCTCTTTGAGTCCCCACCTTTTCTTGCCAGAATTTATACAGAGCATTTAAATCGGGTATTTCTTTCAGATTGCCTTCTTTATTGATATTGGTGGCAAACAGGGTGTGATTCACTGCCTTAATGATATTCTTTGATACCCCGGCTGCCCTTGCGACTGCTAGCTTGGCCTGTTTGATTCTCGCATCCCAATCCGTGAAGAGAATGTCTTTATGAATTTCCTCAATCTTAGGTAGGTTGGCTTTCCTTCCATCTTTTCTTTCCTACCATTCGATGAAATCAGAGATTTTGGAGTTTAAATCGTTAAACTCAGTTCTCTGGTCAATTGCCTTATCTGTCGGTTGGTTGCTAGTTGTCAGATAGGAAGTAATGTGTGACATATTTTGGCAGAAATACTCCTGTTGTTTCATGAGAAGGGAATTTAATTTCAGTGCCTCTCTAATAAACTCCTCAGTAGTGGAACACCCTTGTATCTTTCCATGGCTTGCTGCATTTCTTGGAGTTGCATGTTTTTGGCCGACATATCGGCTTCATGGCTTATTTTCAGGACCTCCATGTCTTGCTGCAATTGTGCAAGCTGCTCAGCCGCTTGCCTGTTTACGCTTGCTTTCTCTGCTTCGAGTTGTTGTTCGAGCTATGCAATCCTCTCCTCTTTATCCTTTAACAAAGTAGAGACTTCAGTAGTCTTGTCCATAGTGGCTGATGCATATGGTTATGTGAACTGTGATAGTCTAGTCAAGTTTTCAATCAGATTGAAAGGAATGTCCTTCCAAACAACGTCCATTGACTCATTTCCAGGTGGGAATTCGAGTGTGTCTACCCTTCTCCTTTTTCTCTTCCTTATTACTATAGACTTGTGGAGAGGGCTATATAACATATCAAGTGGAGGTATTTCAGTTACTTTCAAAAAACTTTCTGATGTGGGCAAAGTAGGGATAATTTCAGTATGCTGGGATGTTGTCACTTGTTCCTCCATAAGCTTGGACTATTCGCTGATAGACTTGGGCTTTGTACCCTTATGAACATGTAGAGGAGTTTTACATTCCATTGTTTCTTGGGTATTTGTCACTTTAGGAGTGCCTTGCAATTTTTGATTAAACTGATCCCGCTCCTGCTCCAAACTACTGCCTTTGACCTTTGAATCGATCTCTATAGTCGGGGTACTCATCACTTGTTTCTCAGCTGACTTTCTACTGTACTTAGTTGTGTTATCTGCATCTTGAGGTTTCCATGCGTCTCGTGTCTACTCAGTGTTTACCTGAGAGTCTATTCGAGAACTAGGACCTTCGTTATCAACAATGACACTTGGTGTAGGCTTATCGTCAGGCTTTAATAAATGCATCGGGATCACTTGGAGCTTCTCATTTCTGAATTCATGAAAGCTTTGAAAATCTTCAGGTTTCAGATTCGCCTTTGCCCATTCGAATGCTTGTTCGAACGATATGGCTGACTGTAGCAAGTCTTCAAAATAATTATCTTCATGGTTGTATGGCTTGAGCTTTACTTCAGTAGTGACATTGTATGCCACTTTGTTTGGATCAAATTGCCTCTTAGGAAATGTATGAAGTCTGAGGGCTTCCATATGTTCTGACTCTTTAGTAGCAAGAACAAAATTTGTTAAAGAAAAAGAACCATACTTGATAGGGAAAGAGGGCCATAATGACTTCTTGCCGTCTTTGAGAACTTTAGTCGGGCCTTTTCCCACAGTATCGTAGGCAATCTCTCTTGCTAATAACTTATCAGAAACATATAAAGGAAGGAAATGTGGATCGGTTTTGATGCCAAAAACCCTAATGTAGGGGAACCATTCTTCAATGAAATATTTGCCGACAATAAACAGGTCTATTGTGGCTTCTTGGGAAAACCTGGGGGCTTTTTTATTGAAAATTATTTGATGTAGGGGCAACACAACAACATGAAATATCTTATAGAAGTGAGGTATGTAATGTGATTCCCATATTTGTTTATGACTGAGATGGATTGGGTAGGGGTCCTGTAAGGTCCATTTCCAACCCATGGTTGGAAATGTTGTGCAAAAACAGATAACATCCATAATGTAGGCACTAAAGTAGAACGAAGGGAGGTTATCTGAAGAGGGGGCTTTCTTTTTTGATATTCGGTAATGGTGGTGGTTAGGTTATCAAATAGAATGGAGGGCCAATTCATGATGTGGGAATTAACACAGGCGTCAATCAGAGGAATCCATTCTATTGAAAACTTAGTATTATTGGGTAGCCCATATAATCTACATAACATAGTTGTTGCATAGTTGTAGGGCTTTGCCAAAGAGGCTATAGCATACATACCCGATTTGTTATATTTGAATTTGTTGTCCAACACTCTCCAACCATGAATCAGCTTGAAGGGGTCTGGGTTCTTCTTTGTGAAGTTAGCCACAAATGTGTTGTCGTTGATATCCTAGAGGTCAAGTATGTGGTACATTTTCTTCAAGTCCTGGGCTCTAAATGACCCTATGAGCTCCATTCATGAATTCTTGAATTGACTATCTTCAATGATAAGGTTTTCAATCACCCACCTGATCATATCCGTGTATGGGAGGATTTTAGCTCTTGCTCCTATCCGATGAAGGAAAGAACAGGAAGCATCTCTGTATTGAAGTCCTGAAGGCCTTGTTGAATCAGTTGTTGCTCTTGTGATAGTGATTTTAGGGCATTTGTCCTCTAGCCTGTTGTATATGACCTCCCAAGTTATTGCTTCTTCGACAGCATCACAAACTGTATCAGCGAAAATAGGAGCCATCTCTGTAAACTCGAATTCAATAATGGTCTGCTTGCTTTGTTTCTGCATAACCTTTCCTAGTGACATGTCTTTAGTAGCTTGCCTGAAATAGACAAGATATATCAGCGCAAACGGTACCAGATAATTAAGACTGAAAGCTTCTCTGAAATGACTTTGGATCGTGAGAAAGGTTTAATGAGATACTTGATGTTAACTACCCATAACTTGGAAAATGATTATCCTTCCTGGTGCCGCTAAATATTTATTAACCTGTCAATTCGTTCGTTTTTGTATTTAAAACGTAATTATTTCACACGTTTTACCGCTCTTAATTGCACATCGCAATATTTTAAAGGGATACAGTATAGCGCTACCAGGTGCATCAAGCGAAATGCAATTGTGGATATCGTAATATTGCATTTTGAAAATTGCTAACGGACATTCTAATGGCATAGCTAATTTTCTTATGAAGTTTGCGAAGTGCGAAATGCGATTGCGAAATGACAAGGTGTTATTCATCGGGTTATCGCAGCGGGAGACTTAATTGCAAATCGCAATTTTTTGAAGGTGTTTTAAGATAGTCACGCGAAAAAGTGCGATTTGTGATGTGGATTTCATCCTTAGTTCATTTTGCAAGGTTTTTCTAGGTATTTTCTTAGAGTTAGGTATTATTATCCTAAGCCTAAAAATTTAAAAGGGTTCCCATTTATAACTCTAACCTTAGCTATTGTTCTTTATAAATAGGGGGGTTGTTTCATAGTACAACAGCATGGCATATGCATGTGGTTTATTGGTCATGATCTATCACTGGCATGGAGGATTGCCTAAATTGACAGTGAATTTTCCTAGCCTTTCCATTTCTTGGATAGTCATGGAGATTGTGGGTTTATTTCCTTCTTTTTTTGTTCATTCTCATATTTCCTTATCTTGGGTTGAGTTACTAGTTCCTGGAAGCCTTGGTTGGATAAACGCTATGGAAGCCCTGTAACAAATTGGGTTGAGTTACTAGTCGTGGAAGCCTTAGTTGTACAAACGCTCTGGAAGCCCTAGGTGGGTTGAGTTATTAGCCTGGAAGCCTTGGTTGGACAAACGTTCTGGAAGGCCGAAATAAGTTGTGGATTGAGTTACTAGTCCTGGAGGCCTTGGTTGGAACAAATGCTTTGGAGTCCTAGAAGGCTTAAGTAGAGACCAATCTGATGATGGTTTTTGGGATGCTCGACCGTGAGGTGGAATCATTGTTTGATGGGTTGAGGTAGTTTCCCTCTGGAAGCCCTAGATGGTCTTGGATTGATGTGTTTTATGAGATCCCACATTCATGTTTGGAGTATGGCATGGGGGTGATTGGCTGAAGAGAGATTTGGTTCAATCATGTGTATGGTCGGGTGGTTCATGGAAGTCCGACAACTAGTTGGTCTTTGCATCATTAATAAGAGGTTATTTGTCCTTGTTATTTTATGAGTATTTTATTGGTTTATATGTGGATTAGATGGTTGTTGTTTCCTTTGTATTTATGTCCCTATTATGTTGGTTATGAATATGTATTATGACAATGGTTATGTATGGCTTTCATCATGTTTTCACTTGTAAATGAATAAATAATGCATCTATGACCTAATGGATGAAATAGAAGCTAATATGTTGAGGCATTAATGCTTCTTAGCAATTCTCAAATGAGTATGAGACGCCTATGCTTAGATCTATTAATTACACATGTAGATTACATATTCATGATATGTTTGACGAAATGCCTATCATGGCTAGTAGGGGTCCAGTCAAGGGCTTGTTCAAGTAATTGCAATTGTGTCATCATTTCTGTGTTATCTTTCTATTCTGAAGAAGGTTGCATTGAGTTTTGGGCAATGACTTGGGCTTTGGGCTTGAAAAAGTGGCTCAAATCCCAAGGACGTTGGAACAACACAAAGCAAAATAGTCCATGGACGCTGGCATGCCTTGTCAGGAGAGCATCGAAAGCCTCCTAGACATTGTCATGCCCATATCATGGGAGCGTTCGGGGATTAAGTGGTCTAAAATCTCAATGGGACCCAAGGGCTAGTTAGCAAAAAGTTTGGGATGGTTCCTAGGGGTCCTATTGCTGATGTTAAAGGTTTGTATGCTGTTCGTCTATCCATTCCACTTCTTTAACGTAACTTAAAAGGTCAAATCATATTATAGTAACTTCTCATCACATGTTTACCCCAGTTAATTAATTACTTTAATAAATATAGAAAAAAATATATTACATAATATTTATATATAAATATTAAACATAATAATTAATAAATAATATAAATATAAATATAAAATTATAAACATAACTTTCAAAACATTAAATATTTTCAATAAAATGATTAAACTTTAATTTTTTTAAATAAAAACCTAATACAAAATTAAATTAGATATAAATGTAAAGTCGTAAAGAAACGGTTTCCAAAAACCAAATTTTTATTAAAATGATTTGAACGTTACCTTATTTAAATAGAAAAACAAATACAAAAGGATAAAGAATTAAACTAACATAATATTTATATCACCATATCACATTATTACATCATTTTATATTATTATAATTAAATTTATATAACACACTTTTAATATATTTATGGACATATTCTTTATCAATATCAAAATTTCAAATGTGCACACATCCATATGAGTCATTTTCTACTCATACCTAACCTGGGCCTACAAAATTATATGTTTAGTTTTATATCTAAACAATTAAAATAGAATAGCCATAGTTTTATATATAAAAGTAAGTCAAGGAATGTCCTCCATGTTATTTATTTATTTCATTAAAGGTTTCAATCACTGTGTAATTAAACATTTATTTCATTAAAGGTTTCAATCAATCATTATTTTATTTATTTATTTCATTAAAGGTTTCAATCCATTCTTAGGCATGAATTTAGTATATATAAACAAACAAAAGAATATTTCAAATGTTACTATCTCGCTGTCAAGGTTTCAAATAAGATATTGGCTATGCCTCAACATGATTAAAATTCGAATCTTCATTCTTTTCTTAAACAATCAATCATTAAATGAGACAAAAGTATATTAACATAAGTTACATTTGATATATATACAATCTTGATCTAAACATTATTTGAGTGATAAAAATAATCACAAATTTTAATTATTTATTATATATAGTTTTTATATAATCAAAAATATATTATTTTTATATAGGTAAAAATGATAAAGTAATTTTTAAAAAAGGTATAAACTTGAGATTTCCCGCTCGTTTAATATGTAAAGGTAAATAGATTGTAATTGAGATAATAAAAGATAGAACTAAGACTAAGTAACTCCTCGTTACTTATTAATTTTTTTTTTTATAAGTAACAAGTAACTAGATGTTGGTTTTTTTTATTAAAGGGTGGAGACTTTTAAGAGTAGGCCTATGTTATGGATTAGTGCGTGTTGGTTGCCTGATTTTGGCTTACATGTATTGGTTGTTTGATTTTGGCTTATATGTGTGGCCCAGTTTCTATTTCAAAGTTTTAGTAAGTTGTTTTTTTTTTCATTTATTCATTTCTCATCAAGCAGATCCTTTAACTAGATTGCTTCTTTACTGGCATCTGAAGCAGCTATATATTCAGCTTCGATAGTGGACAATGCAACTGTTTCTTGAAGCTTTGACATCCAACTAATTGCTCCACCTGCAAGAGTAAAGACCTAACCTGTAGTAGATCTTCTTTTGTCCAAATCACTTGCATAATCAACATCTACATATCCGCAGACTGATCCTTCACTATCACTAAAGATGATGCAATGCTCACTTGTGCCTCTTAGATATCGAAGCACCCATTTCACTGCTCGCCAATGTTCTTCACTTGGATTTTCCATGAACCTGCTGACAACTCCAAGTGCATGTGAAATGTCAGGTCTTGTAGATACCATCGCATACATTAAGTTGCCTACAACATTTGCATATGTTACATGAGACATATATTGCTTTTCTTCATCAGTTTTAGGACTCAAAACCGAAGAAAGCTTAAAATGGGAAGCTAATGGAACATTAACAGGTTTCACATTGTTCATACAGAACTTTTCAAGTATTTTCTCCAAATACTTTTGTTGTGATAACCAAAGCTTACCATTTTTCCTGTCTCTGTGTATCTCCATGCCCAAGATATGTTTTGCTGCTCCAAGATCCTTCATATCAAACATCCTAGAGAGCTGAGCCTTTAACCTGTTGATCTCTTCCATGGTTTTTCTTGCAATAAGAATATCGTTAACATACAAAGCTAAGATAATGAATATGCCATTGAAACTTTTGAAGTATACACAATGATCATACTCACTTCTTATAAAGTTCTGGCTCACCATGAAGGAATCAAACTTCTTGTACCATTGTCTGGGAGACTGCCTTAGACCATACAATGATTTCCTGAGCTTGCAAACTAATCTTCTGCTGCAACCTTGTACAAAACTGTTAGGACCCTACATTGTCCCTTTTTAACCATATATTTTGTTGTTATGTCATATTTTTTCAACCTATATTTAAAGTCCATGTTATCACTTTAATCCATTTTTCCAAAGGTATACCATATCTCTTCTCATTACTATACATTTAATTTATTTTACATATAATTACATTACCTTCATAGTTAATCGTTGAATCAGATAGTTGCTGAAACAGTTATCATTGCAGTCTACGTTGCTGAAACAACCTAGAGACTGCAGGATTATCATTACAGGTTATGTTGCTGTAACAGTTAGAACAATGTGCAAATCCCGTTGCTGAAACAGCCATGATTTGCATTCTAGATTCGACAGCAATAGAAGAAGATCATCAAAGGAGCTGCTACACTGGCTGTAACAACCACATTCCAAAGTCAGCATTACCATAACCATTGTAATAGCATTTTTTTAATGGGAAAACTGATTAGCCTATTTTGGTATATTAGGCTAAAGATAGGACTTACAATGTAATCAATTGTAATAGATGTCTCCTCTTTAAAAAGAGGAGACATCTACATTAGAAGGGGAAGGAAAGATTGTAGGCAGGCTTTAGCTGAAGGGAAATAACTGGAATCTTTTTGTAACATGACATATTGATGGATGAATAAAATATTGTTTTGAGCATTTCTTTCTAGTTCCTATTTCCTGGGGAATCTTGTGAGAAGGACAAGGCCCACCTTCATCACAAGATTCACCCATTACATTTCCACAGTGTGTTAAGTGTGTTTTCTATCCATACCTTGTTAAAGTTATGTTTACTGAATGTTGCTTATGTGTTATTGCTGAGCTCTGTTTTTCCAATTGATTGCTGCATTACTTTCTTGAACTCATTTATAGTTAATCTGTGAATGCTTTATTGGAAATTAAGTTTACAGAGTGAGTTGGTAAGCATGGTAATCAGAAACAGTTGCTGAATATTCCTGCTTGGGGAATAGGGTCCTGTTCTCTATTACAACATAGCTAGTGCTATCCTTTTCAGATTGACTCCTTATATTAAATTTCTCTTTTTAATGAAATCAAGCATTCTTTGATAATTGTCTGCAATAGATTGTTTTTGCTGTAACTCAGAGTAGAGTTTTAGTTTACTTAGAACAAGGTGTGACTAGTATACTTATTACTACAACTTTTACTAATTTTGAGATTGAGCACATATAGTGTGTAGTTGCCTTTGAAATAAACAGACTTCCTTGGGTTGACAATTTATGTAGCACTTAGTTGTTCGAATTAACCAACAATTAAAGTGACCAACATTTTGGTGCCGTTGCCGAGGAAGGCAATTGTAGATTTCAAAAGCATTAACGTTTTTCTCTTAGATATGCAGAATGCATGAGAGGACACAAGAAAAATAACCATATAGGTGGCAAAGGTAAAGGAGGAGGAAGAAATACCTTTATTAATGATATCGTATCAAAGGCTGAAACTTCTTAGAGGCTGAGCTCTTGGAAGCCCAAGCCTTAGCTCTCCCTCCAAACAAACTACGAAACAGAGGAAGCTGTGGGTGCTAAAAAAGTTGAGGAAATAGTAGAAGAAATTGAAAAACCAGCAGAAGATTTTAAGGAGCCGATTGAGGACATTGAGGAACCAGTTAAAGACGTTGAGGAGCTAACAGAAAACATTGAAGACAGAGCAAGTGCAGCAGGAGAACAACCAATGGAAGAGAATAATGAAAGATTATATAATGTAAGACAGGAAGGAAGAGGTGAGAATTTTCTCTCTACCTTGGGATTTCCTATTGGGGATCTTCCTAGAGGGGAAACTCCCATGAAAAATATCCCACTCTCAGCCTTACCTAACTTCCATGGTTTATCTTTTGAAGATCCTGATGAGTTTCTTTTTGAGTTTGATATATTGTGTAGAAGTTATGATTATGTTACTAATGCTCAGAAATTGAAGCTATTTTTGGCAACATTAAAAGGAAATGCACTAAGATGGTTTATGAGTCTGGGAGGTCATGTAATCACAACATGGGAACAAATGAAAGAGAAGTTATTGACTAAATATCAAGACTACTGCCGGACAAGAGAAAAAAGGGAGGAATTATTTAAGATGGTGCAAAACGAGGACGAGAATCTAGAGGACTTTGTGGAAAGGCTGCAATATAACCTGCAAAGATCCAATCACCCCAATGTAAGTAAAGATATTCTTAAAACAATATTATTGAAAAGGGTGAGGGACAATTGTCTAGACATGTTAAACATGCTTGGTAAAGGGGACATATCTAAAGAATCATATGATGAAATTGTTAACCTCTGCAAAATATGTTCAAGAGGAGCTGTAAGGAACATATCAAATAGCAAGGATAATACATATTCAAGAGTTCAAAAATAAGCCAGTGGAGGAGCAACAAGAGCTGAAATAGGTAATTTACTTGAGGAATTTAAAACTAAAATGTTAAGTTCTTTTGCTTCATAGATTGACACCTTGCAGGGTAAGAAGAAACAGGTAGAAGCAGAAGCTGCTTTGGCCATTTTTTGTTCTAAATGTAGAGAAAAACATCCACTAAGGGAATGCTCGTTTGTTACAGGGAAAAGTGTCTACACAGAACTGCTTATCCCACTAAGGTGTGATAGCTACCTTAGAAACAAACAAAGTAAAGCTACTTTCGTTTTTCCTTTATGAAGTATAGATGAGAGAAGAACAAAGAAGACCAACCTCTGTCTTGCGCTAATCTCCTAGTTCGATTCCTCTCTCTCTTGATAGTCTTTCGCTACTTGTTCCCTTGCACTTCCAGCTTCACAAAGTACCTGTAAGGTCACAGTAGCATAGCACTATACAAGAACATGGATCTATAATCATAAACAATCTAGGATCAGATGTAAATTGACCATACAAATGAAGCAAACATGAATGACACAAGAGTATGGAGGAAAACTTGAATAGCTTTTATTGATAAACAAGAAAGAGCCAAGGGGAGTTACAACCAGTTGTTCTGACCCAGCATCATCCTCTCAACAAGGAAGCCCCTCTTCACCTCATACAAAGCTTAGATCACCCAACAATCTGATGTTGTCGCAAGAAACCAACAGCAATTCCTTACAATATGCAAAATTCCTGCCTCTAACCTCCTGGATCTCTAGGATGAGAGATCTATATATAGATATTTTCAGAGGTGTGAGTCAGCTCTGGGTTTTTTATTAGTGTCTTCTCTCTGATAGTTCTTGCTTCCACTTGGAGATCGCATTGATCTCTTACTCATCCTTGGGCGTTTCTGAGAGGCAAGTGTCACAAGAGAAGTTTCAGGAAGATTCCATGATCATCCACCTCGCAAACTGTCTCCGCCACTTGTCTTTTCTCATCCATCGCACCCCATAGAAGGGATTTCTGAAATGCATCGCACTTCCCATGTGTACAAGGTGTGATGCATCGCACCCTGGCCATGGAGCAAGTGAGATGATCCAGTTTTGACCAATTCTGAGTAGTTTTTCATGGAGAACTTCTGGGAGAATCTGTAATCAGTTGACCTTGTTCCTTTAGGGGTTGGAACAACACTTTTAGGGACTTAGGAGCCCTTGGTTTATGGACATTTACGATTGGGGTTGCAGTGCCCAAAAATGTCTATAACAGTTGCCCCCTAAAGCATGAGGTCGTTAATCTTTTTTATGATGTCGGGTGAAATGCTTTATCATGAGGATCCGAAGTTCTTTCAAGCTGGGAGGAGACCTGTAATAAGATACAATACAATACATTATCTTCATAATATTTTCATGATCTAGCTGAGGCGGGCATTCCCATGCTCAGCTTTATAAATTCATTTTCATGTACATAGGACAGACAATCGTCTGAGTGTAGACTGATGATTCTGGTAGAGCCATCATCCCTTTGATTGGATGATTATCTGTGCAGCAATGATGTACATTTGATGTCTTTATTTTCCTGAATATATATCGCAGCCCGGATGGATGAAACTAGATCTGGGGTCTTCAATCTCGTTCGATCTTCACTCAAAGTACAAGTCGATCCATGTGAGAGATGTTCTGGAGTCGAACATGGAAAGACATCGCCTGATTATCAACCAATGATGTAAGCTGTTAACAGGCGCGAGAGGAATCACCGATGATGATAATGACCCTCAAGGTACTGCAGTACAATTCACGTGGTGTGAATAAAGGACTTGGCGTCGAACACCACGCAAAATATTTTGGTCGAAGGCCATTGATGTAAACCTGTCGCCGGAAGTGAGAAACTTGCCATTGAGGCATGCAAGCTTCAAAGTACTGAAAGGGGTGTCCCTAGATCTACTTCTTGGATAATGAGCTGATGTCGACAAGAAGCGATCCATCATAGGAGGGCCTTAATGAATCCCACATCAATGACACGGAACGGAGCAAATGATTTTAATGGAGGTGAAAACGATCTGGTGATATAAGGTTCAGGGTGGCGGTCATGAAAGAATGGAGCGAAAATGTATTATAGTGGGTGAGACACAGGTGAATTCTCTGAATGACTTCTCTTGAACATATCGGCGACACTGACATGATGGATTGGTAGCATTAACCCCAAATGTGGATGGTGTGATGGGACCATGGTGATGTGACCGGTGAATGAAACAACCCAACCCAACTTGGATGCGGAGTGAAAGTGTCATGTTCAAGAGCGACTTGCTACCAACAAAGTTTCTTCAAGTTTTCTTCCCAATTTTTCCCCAGTCATTGCTGACCAGTACCTCTTTATTTTTGTCAAGCTTGAGGAGGATAACATATGCTTGTTCTATAATTTGCCCTTCGGGCAAACCCATCGCTATGTTTTAACGAGCCTAGCGATAGTGAAACTCGTTCTTGTCTGCTATGGACAAGTTTGTCGCTATTAGGTTTTAACGAGTTTAACGACAAAGATAACTCGGTCTTTTTCAATTTTAGAGAGTCTGAAAAGGGACATAAAGTAAACTCCAAAAATTCCTTTTTCGTCATCTAATCCCTTAAGTCCGAAAAGGTATAAAACAATACAGAAGGGATGAATTTTCGATACTTTTAACGAGCCGAACAAAACAAGCGCTCGATCTTTTTGTGTAATAATCCCTCAGGTCCAAAAAGATTAAAATCTAAAGGAGGGATAGCACTTCCGATCCCTTTAACGAGCTGGAGAGGCCAATGGCTCGGCAATCTTTTCATATTTTACGAGTCAGTTGAAAAGAACATAAAGGAGACTTGTCTTTTGAGGAACGAGTGATAAAATTGGGTAGCAGCTGATTCCAGGTAAGGTTTGGAATGTTCCAATCATGGCAGTGTTACAAGGATGGCTAGTGAGATCACTCTTCGCAGCTGTTCCTCAAAAGGGGTAAACAATCAAATGGAGGTGAACAATCGGCCAATACAGAGTGGAGGTGATGATGAGAACACGACCAAGGCTTTTAAAGGCTCAAGTACTTCATTCACGATGGTTATTTACCGGGAAATAGTTCATTTTTTAGTGAGCTTAAACGCGGGGGGAAACATTTGCTCATGGCTTATGTTTATTTTTTAACAAGCTTGAACTATGCGCTAAAACTGCTCGATTAATCCAGTCGTATAATAAGAATGTCCCATTTAAAAACGGCAATTTTTAGAGTTTTGCCCCACATCCTTTCTTTATGCAAGCTAGGAAATGACCAATCCTACGAGTTTAAAGGGTTAGAGGACCTACAAATTTAAAAAATAAATAGTCGCTCTTTGCTTGCATGCCAAAAGGTTTGCATGCCCCCAGGTATAAAATAAAGTTTCAAGGCCACCTTTTGTTCAAACCGACAAAACATTTGTTTTATCAGGAAAGGTATACCTCTTTCAGGTTACCCAAAGATTGTTCTATTCACAGTGCAAACAAAACACTTCTTCGGCGATGTCTACCGAAATAGACAAAGGTGAGTGGAGGAGGCTACTCCACTCACGTAACTTTGACAAAAGAATCTTGTTCCAGAATAACTCCCCCTTCCAATCACGGATGGGAGTATAGACCAGTCATATATCTCTCGCGGAAACCTACCCTATACCCGAAGATTTCATGCCGAAGTAGACTAGGGTGCATGCCCCCTGGGTTTCAGTCATGTCCCCTGAATCACTCGCGCTCATCGGGTGGGCGGACTGGGGATTGATGAGACATTCCTTGTGTGAAAAGACCATTTAGGGATGGTATATGACTATTTTCTATGCGTGATCCGGGAAATGAAAGCTGGTCCACGAGCTTGACCACTCTTCCTTCGTGCGGAAAACACATTACTCTAAAGAGTGAGGAGACAATGGCTCCCATGCAATAAATATAGTCTCATCCAAGGAGTAGATTATAATCCAGGGGTCCTTGAACTACCATTACGTTCATGTGAACGGTTTTTCCTCTCAATGTTATGGGCACATTGGGAAGGATCCCTAACGGTCGACTGGTTCCTTTGTCAAAGCCTGTTAGATTTCTCGTCTCAGGCAAAAGAGATGGCGAACCAAGCGCTTTCCAAGCAGTCGAGGAAAGGATACTCACAGAAGCCCCTTCATCTATGATGGTACCGGCCATAACCATTCTATATACTTGAGCAATAATTCAGAATGGTACACTAGCCGGCAAAAGGGGTCTGCCTAGTTGATTCCAGTCGAAGGAAACAACTAGGTTGCTTGGAGGTGGGACCGAATAGACGGCCGGGTATGACTCTGACGAACTTCCTTCCTACGGTAAAGGAACGGGTAAATTCCCCCCATGTTCATTGGAGTCTGTGCTTACAAAAAGAATTTGGACGGTGTCATCCTTATTCTCTTATGTGACTGTATCATCTGAAGATGGAACCTCTGAAGGCAAGACCGGGTCAACTGCCGCCTCGACCTTTTGACTTTCGTTTGGTATGGGTTCAGATGGTTTGTCTTCAATGATAGATGCTTCGGCCGACCACCTGGGCGGGTCAACCGGCTTTTCAACTAGTGACGGACTCGGCAAGAGTTTTTTATATCCAGGAGGAAGTTGTAACGGTGAAACCAGACGATCATCCAAAACTCTTTTAGCCTCGTCTAAGAAGGGACAACGGTGGACGGCATGGTCGCCTTCGCACAGTTTACAAGGAAATCTATATTTTCCTTTTTGTCCTGGGGCTTCACTTTCACTAGTCGACGGTGTGTTTTCAACATGATCATCAGAGGTTGACGACACCGGGTTGTGCAAACGAGGAGACCAGTCCCTTAAGATCCGAGGGATGCAAGGACAATCTCTGTGATAGTGGTCTCCTTTGAAAATGACACATGGTGATTTAGGCCTGGTCGGTGCAGTGTGTGGATTTTCGCTAGACGACGCTTGGTTTCCCCCTTTCGCTTTGGGCTCCTTCTTCTTCTTCTCTTTCTTCTTCTTCTCCTTCTTCTTCTCAGGTACTTGATTTTTGGTTTTACCAACCCCATCAAGCGAAGAAGAAGGAGGAGAGGGAGAATTGGAGGAAGTAGAAGGTTGGTGGGTAACTCTGGATTCGTCTAGTTGCTGATTCGATTGTTCAGGAATTGCGTGTTCTCAACGACAGAGGTTGAGAAGAGCCATACAGGCAAGCCGATTGTCAATCCTGGAAACGACAATGTGGCCATATGGGGTGCACCAACATCTCCCCAAGAGGAGAAGGGACTAGGATTTCCTCCAAGGGGGATTCCTTGGTTGGTGGGTTCCATTTTCTCAACCTAAGATCAATGTAGGAAAGGGTGATGATTATTCCGTTTAAAATAAATTCTAGACACTTTGACACAACTTGTTTTTTCAATTTTGAAGAGTCGAGAAAAAACAAAAGATGACTCTAGTCGCCTTTGATTTTTTAATGAGCCTGAAGTGACAAGTGCTCAAATGGACCTTTTCTGTTAAGGAGTCTGAAAAGTAATGAAAGGGACTACTCTGGAAAGCTAGGTAGAGGGATTACCAAACCAATCGCAAAACTGCAGAACACTTTTTACGGTACGACAATCAATCTTCCCGAATGCTGTGTTCAGTGCATTGCGATTGATAGGGCGGCAAACATGGCTTCCTATGGATAAAGGATTAAGCCTATTGTGGTCTCCCAAAATATACTCGACGGTACGTGGGAGCACAAGTCCGTACTGGAACTTATCATCTCAAAGTGGAGGAATCACCCAACCATCAGTGAGAATAACAGTTACCAGGTTTTACGACGCCGGAATACGTCTCTAGCCTAGACTTCTAAATGTTGTGCGTTAGGTTCCAAAGCGTTGTTAGATTCATTGAATTTATTTTACAGTTGATCTTGTTTATGAAGTTTTCCTTTCAGGTTCACCGCGAGATGTAGATGTGTAATTCCTAAAATGCAATCTAAGATGATAAACAGTCTTTTATCTTCTTTGTGCAATGAAAATCCTAACTACTAAGGAAAGAGAGACAGTATTCTTTCACAAAGAGCAAAGAGCACACTCTAAATGCACTTTCCTAAATCAAACCAATCAAACAGTCTAAATTCAAATGCACATGCATGTATTTTTTTTCGGCTTTCTTAGTATGTGAATGGAGAAAAGAAAGCTAATGCACAAATCTGAATTACTTTTCAAGCGACAGTTATCAACAAGTTTCTTTTCGAAATAAAAAATGGAGGCAATCACAACACTTTACGATTTAGAAATGAATACTTGCTTTCGACACTAGAAAAATTATAAAATTCAGACCAAATACAATAGTAACAGGATAATCGACTATCTACAGCAAGCAAACTCTTCCCTGTGACTGAAAACGACACTTGCGACGCTTTCAAATCAAAGGACGACAGTACGATTACGTTACTTTTGTAAAGGAGAACTAAAAATGACTCAACAAATACACAAAAACATTTACAGTTCTTTCGTACAAAGGAGGTGGAATAACAGCAAGGAAAAGGGGTTTCAAACAGAGATATATTGATCACAGTCAGCAAAATTCATGAATAGAACTGGAAAGAATGAATCACAGGAACCAAAACTAGACAATGCCTAGTCTGATCAGTGCACCTGTAACACAGGGAATTTGAAATGCAGTGCACCTACTACACTCGAGAAGTGCGCTGAATTTCAGATTCACAGTACAGTACCTGCGCTGGGCCAGAGACAAGACTTGGCTTGGGTTCCAGGTCACAGTTTGTAGTTCAGTTCATGGGTTTTGGTCGAGAAAATGGTAATCAGTAATGCAACAATCAGGGGTAGATCTAAAGAGGATCTAAGAGCTATCACAAGGGCAATCAGAGAGTTTGTAAATCAGTTGTTTAATTTATAAATAAACCCCGGAGATTGACTGAAGCGGCATTTATCTACTTTGCATTTGCATAGAAAGCAGTTCGAAAGCTACCTGGCTCGACTTCAGGCTCCGTCTGTAAGTTTATAAAATAGACAACAAGGAAGATAAACAAACAAACTAATTCGTCCCCAGCGAAGTCGCCATTTTGTTACAGGGAAAAGTGTCTACACAAAATTGCTTATCCCACTAAGGTGTGATAGCTACCTTAGAAACAAACAAAGTAAAGCTACTTTCGTTTTTCCTTTATGAAGTATAGATGAGAGAAGAACAAAGAAGACCAACCTCTGTCTTGCGCTAATCTCCTAGTTCGATTCCTCTCTCTCTTGATAGTCTTTCGCTACTTGTTCCCTTGCACTTCCAGCTTCACAAAGTACCTGTAAGGTCACAGTAGCATAGCACTATACAAGAACATGGATCTATAATCATAAACAATCTAGGATCAGATGTAAATTGACCATACAAATGCAGCAAACATGAATGACACAAGAGTATGGAGGAAAACTTGAATAGCTTTTATTGATAAACAAGAAAGAGCCAAGGGGAGTTACAACCCGTTGTTCTGACCCAGCATCATCCTCTCAGCAAGGAAGCCCCTCTTCACCTCATACAAAGCTTAGATCACCCGACAATCTGATGTTGTCTCAAGAAACCAACAGCAATTCCTTACAATATGCAAAATTCCAGCCTCTAACCTCCTGGATCTCTAGGATGAGAGATCTATATATAGATATTTTCAGAGGTGTGAGTCAACTCTGGGTTTTTGATTAGTGTCTTCTCTTTGATAGTTCTTGCTTCCACTTGGAGATCTCATTGATCTCTTACTCATCCTTGGGCGTTTCTGAGAGGCAAGTGTCACAGGAGAAGTTTCTGGAAGATTCCATGATCATCCACCTCGCAAAACTGTCTCTACCACTTGTCTTTTCTCGTCCATCGCACCCCATAGAAGGGATTTCTGAAATGCATCGCACTTCCCGTGTGTACAAGGTGCGATGCATCGTACCCTAGCCATGGAGCAAGTGAGATGATCCAGTTTTGACCAGTTCTTAGTAGTTTTTCATGGAGAACTTCTGGGAGAAGCTGTAATCAGTTGACCTTGTTCCTTTAGGGGTTGGAACAACACTTTTAGGGACTTAGGAGCCCTTGGTTTATGGACATTTACGATTGGGGTTGCAGTGCCCAAAAATGTCTATAACACCGTTGGACAAAGTAACAATTTGTACCATTTGTGAGAGGGATCATGAAACACAACAATGCCCTTCTTTACCAATAATAAAGGCAGCATTGCAACCAACTGAAGAAGAAGCTGAAGTAGTTTATCTGCTGACACAGAGAAGGCAATGGCAAACAGGAGGACAAGGTATAAACTCTAATATGTCATTTTCTAATCATTGGAACAATTACCCTTCCTTTAATCAAGAAAATTACCCTCCCTTTAACCAGATGCAATACCCACCCTTCAATCAAATGAGTTACCCACCCATGCAACAACCAAACCCTCCCTTTGTAGATCCAACAATGTGAACTTCTTGGCCTCCAAAACAAAAATCTTATTTTAATCGATGGAAACCAAATTGGAGGGGTCAGCGACTCTCGTTTCCAAACCAATTTCCTCAGTTTCAGCAACCACTCCTGCCATCAGGAGCTCCACTAATAATCAAACAATGAGACCCCAGCTACCGGTGCAACCGAGCCCTAACCCCAATAATAAAGCCGTACAAGTTATTGATATTCAGAACCAGCCTATGCAGTGCAATGATATCCACTTACGATTTGGGAAAATAGTTGAACCTATTATTGATGACATTACCTCTTCTGATTTTGATAAGGAAGAAACTAAGAAAAATAATTCTCGTAAGGAGGAACAGCCACCCTTTAACAAGGGTGCTGAAACTGCTGAACGACCTTTCCCTGAGCGTTTAGCCTTGACTAAAACCCCTGAGCCACCTGATTTTAACCTTTTGGGGGAATTACAGAATCTTTATGTTAAAATTCCACTTTTACAAGCATTAAGAGATGTACCAATATATGCCAGAACTATGAGGGATATTTGTATCAAGAAACCTGGTAGGAAAGCTAAAGATCCCCTTACAGTTCATGTTATGGGTGATCTATCAGCCTTAATGACCGGAAAGGCTCCCCCTGTTAAATATGGTGACCCTGGACATCCTACTGTTACAGTTCAGATTGGAAAAACTATCATCTCACGAGTTCTGGTAGATTTAGGTGCTGCTATAAATATTATGACTCTGGAAACTGCACAACTGTTACAGCTGAAAAATGTGATCAGAGAGACACCAACCATTCTAGAATTAGCTGACCATTCTACAATCAAAATGAAAGGAGTCATTGAAGACCAAATCATTTCAGTTGAATCCTGGAATTACCCAGCTGACTTTGTGGTATTACAAACTAAAACAAAGTTGGGGGGACACCCTCTAATTTTGGGAAGGCCCTGGTTAGCCACAGCCGATGCCTTTATCAGCTGTAGATCTGGCTCAATGACAATTTCTAATTGGTGTGAAACCAAGCAGCTTACCCTCTACCCTCATGCCACACCTATGATTAATAATGATAATTTTGTATGGTTGGAATATGATGATGATGCTACCCAACCTATTTTGACTATCGGACAAGCTTTAAGTCTTAAACATACCACTGAGGATGAAGTGATTAATAATTTTATTTGTGAACCTTCCTCGGTCACTGCTGAAACACACAACCACTTGACTGCAATTTTGAAATCTGTTACCCAGGAAAAGCTTAAATCAGAAGATCTACATCAAACATCAACCACCATCTCCTCTAAAAGCATAATAGTAGAAATCAAACCTGGAAAAACTTTGAATATAAACCCCAATTTAACAGATGCTGAAACACAGCAATTAATGAAGCTACTTCATGAAAATAAGGAAGCATTTGCATGGGATTATACAGATATGAAGGGAATCTCTCCTGAATTATGTACTCATCGCATCTATATTAAGGAAGGTTGCCGACCAATCTGTCAACCCCAGCGACGAATGAATCCCAATTTAAGGGAAATTGTCAAAGAAGAACTTCAAAAATTACTTAATGCAGGGTTTATATATCCTATATCTGACAGTGAATGGGTTTCTCCATTGGTTATAGTACCTAAGAAAAATGGGAAATGGAGAGTATGTGTAGATTATAGAGCCTTAAACAAAGCAACTCAAAAGGATCACTTTCCCTTGCCATTCATTGATCAGGTGCTAGATAGTTTGTCAGGAAAGAAATTCTTCTCCTTTTTAGATGGTTTTAGTGGGTACAATAAAATCAAAATTGCACCCCAGGACCAGGATAAGACCACTTTTACTAGTCCCTGGGGAATTTTTGCCTATAGAGTTCTCCCATTTGGACTATGTAATGCTCCAACGACTTTCCAAAGATCAGTGATAAGAATATTTTCTGATATGATTAATGACCCCATGGAGATATTTACAGATGATTTCACCCCTTATGGTGTGTCTTTTGAAGATGTATTGCAAAACCTTGAAAAAGTACTTAAATGTTGTGTACAAACTCACCTTTCCTTAAGCACTGAAAAATGTGATATGATGATGAATGAGGGAATTGTACTTGGACATTTTATTTCATTTCAAGGAATTTAGGTAGATCCATCCAAAATATAGGTAATTCAAAACCTTCCTATTCGTAGAACACAAACCGATGTAAGAAGTTTTTTAGGACATGCAAGATACTATAGAAGATTTATTAAAAAAATTTCTAAAATAGCTTCTCCTTTGTTTGTGTTACTTATGAAAAATGCTAAATTTAAGTGGACTGATCTTTGCCAGAAAGCATTTGATGAACTCAAGCATTAGCTATCCACAGCTCCTATTTTAAGGGGACCTGAATGGGCACTTCCCTTTCATATATCCTCTGATGCTTCAGATACTGCAATTGGAGTTGTCCTGGGACAAGAGGAAAACCATCTTCCTTATGCTATCTATTTTATTAGTAACAATATGACTCCTGCTGAGCTTAATTACACAGTTACTGAAGAGGAATTCTTAGCAGTTATTTATGATATTAACAAGTTTCGACATTACATTACTGGTTACTCTACTTTTGTCCATACTGACCACTCAGATATTAAGTACTTAATGAACAAATCTGCCACAAATACCCGAGTTACCAGGTGGTTATTGTTATTACAAGAATTTGAAATTACAATTGTAGATCGATTAGGTAAAGAAAATGTAGTTGTTGATTTCGTTTCTCGGATAAAAATTATGATAATACTCTAGTAGATGATTCCTTTCCTGATGAGTATTTATTTGCAGTATCTGCTCACTCACCTTGGTATGCAGACATTGCCAATTTTCTGGTTGCAGGGAAGTTACCATCACACCTATCACATCGGGAGAAAAGAAAGATCATTCAACAAAGTGCTCAGTATAGTTGGATAAGTGGGTGTCTTTTCCATATAGGACTTGATCATGAAATCTAAAGATGCATTAGAGAAGATGAGGTTTATGATATACTGAAGGCTTGTCATGATGGCCCTTGCGGAGGGCATTTTGTTGATAAGAGAACAACACATAAAATTCTCAGAATGGGTTATTATTGGCCCTCACTCTTCAAGGATGCAAAGAAATATGTCCAGGCCGGCGACAGCTGTCAGAGAATGGGTCAACCAAATCATAGAGATGAAATGCCATTAAATCCCCAGGTAATACTTGAACCCTTTGAAAGATGGGCTCTAGATTTTGTAGGGCCCGTTAATCCTCCATCCAATCAAAGAGTTTACATATTAGTTTGTACATATTATATGACTAAATGGGTGGAGGCTAAAGCACTCATTAGAGCTAATGAAGAAGCTATTCTAGCTTTTCTATTTGAAGAAATATTTGTTAGATTTGGAGTACCTAGAGAGCTAGTTACAGATGGAGGACCTCCTTTCAATTCTCATGGTTTTAAAGCCACCCTTCAAAAATATCATATTCATCATAGAATGACTACACCATACCACCCCCAAGCTAATGGGTAGGTGGAGAGTACAAACAAAGTTATAGAAGCCATTCTAACAAAAACAGTGAAGGAGAATAGGAAGGATTGGTCTCAAAGGCTCCCTGAAGCACTATGGGCTTACAGAACTACTTGGAGGAACACTACAGGATTTTCTCCCTATGAATTGGTTTATGGTAAAAGTGTTGTTTTTCCTGTGGAATTTGAGATTAAAACTTTAAGAACTGCTTTAGCTGTTAACCTTGATTTGACTGATGCACAGACAACAAGGTTGTAGCAGCTTCAGGAATTGGATGAAAAGAGGTTAGATGCCATTCATCAAACAACTATGATCCAACAACAAAGAACAAGGTGGCATGACAAAACCATCAAGCATAAGCAGTTCCAAAAAGGTAATTGGGCTTTATTGTATGATTCTCGGTTTGAAAATTTTCAAGGGAAACTACGTACAAGATGGTTGGGACCTTATGAAATAGATATTGCTTTCCCTAATGGAACAGTAAGGCTCCTAACAATTAATGATTCTAGGACACCATTATTGGTAAATGGTCATCGGCTTCATCTATACCAGTGACCCATTTCCAAAGAGGACTTTAAGGCCACTTGCATGGTAGATTCACATTATATCTTTTGGGGGAACCTACTGCCCCTCATTGCATTTAATTTCTGCATTGTATTAGTACTAGATTAGATTTCTTAACTAATAATCCGCGTTAAGGGTTGGCATGTTACAATTTATTATTTTTCAGATCTCAGATGTAGGAGAGGCTGATGGAAAAGAACAATCTCACTACAAGCAGATTTAAGCTCCATTTTGTGAAGCATTTTCACCTCATTCCAATTCACAAATTCATTCCCCCATTTCAACCATTTTTCCCTTTTTCCCCTCCCTATGTCCCCCATTATTTTTTAGCAACATTTTTCCCATTTTTATCATTAATGAAATAAGTATTTTTTAGCAACATTTTCCCTATTTTTCCCATTTACAGCAACATTTTTTCTTTACTTTCCCTGTTGCTGAAGCACCATCTTCTATCCATTTTCCCGTTGCTGAAACACTATCTTCCACCCATTTTCCCTGTTGCTGAAACACAAACTTTTACCCATCCTCCCCATTGTTGAAACACCATTTCTCCTCAAGGAATTATCATACATTATTTTCCGTTGTAAGAATCACCTACTGCATTATTCTTATAAATCTGTTCTTTCACTGCCCTCTCCTACGATTATACAGGCCTTTCATATAATTACCCTCATATTTCAAAACCCTCTTCCATAACCATTGATGATCCACTAGCAACGTATACTATATTTTTCCGAATATCAATTAAAGGTAAAGATGAGGTATGTGTTTGTTATGTGTAAATATTATTAAACTATAGTAAATGAGAGGATTATGACATTATTACCACGCTCTCCGTACATTTAAAACTCATTATTTCAGCCGTAGTTGGGGGGAATATCAAAATCACATGCCATCATTTCACAACACGCCAATCACCGTCATTTTTTTACCTACGATTACTTCTTATCACCCTGTCTCTGTTCTATTATTCCATGATCTCATTTGCAAAATTTACTCTGTCTTGGGTGCGGTAACTCGGTTTGTCACTGTGCATTTTACTGAAGCTGGTAACTATGGGAGGACCTGCTATTCAACATGAGCCCGGCTCCATAGCTTTATTAGAATTACACCCAAAGGTATATCAGATTTTTCAACGGGCAGGCTGGGTAGATTATTTTCAAAGACTCTAGGGATTTGATCCACAACAAGTCCTTGAATTTGCACGTAATCTATGGGGTAGCTACTCTACTGTTCAAGGAGTTCGAATTCTAGTCTCAGAGTATGATATAGCATAGGTTTCAGGCCTACCGACTGCTGGCATTCGATGGTTTAGTCGTAAACACATCATTTTGAACGCACAACAAGACTTTCTTCTGCCAGGAGAGCAGGTCGAGCCTAAAGGCAGGGGTGTCGCACTTCATTCATTACCACCTCCATGGCCGACAGTTGTGAAATTCGTCAAGCACTATCTCACCTGCGAAGGTCGCTACCAGGTAGTCTATCAACATGATTTTGTCTTGTTAAATCATTTGAGACATGGTCGACTGTTAAATATGCTGTATTATCTACTTGGGTGTCTAAAGAATATGTCACAATACTATATGCATGTAAAATACCCACTCCTTTCCCTCACCCATCATCTTCTTGTCCAGTTATTAATTCATAGGGGTTTGGCTCAATAGAATCCTCCCCCTCTTAACAATCCACCCCTAGAACCTCAAGAAGCTGCTGAAATTCCTCAAGCAGCAGCTGAAATTCCCCAAGAACCCGCTGAAACTCCCGAAGTTCCTCAATCAGCTCCTGAAAGTCCCCAACAAACTCCTGGAATCCCTCAGCAAGCTGAAAATCCTTTCGAACAACAACCAGGGAGTATTCCTGATCCCCCAGAAATCCCACCAGCTGCATCAGCCAACCCAATTGACCCTTCCACTACATCAACTCCATCCCATAATTTAGTAGAATCATCTAGTCCCACTAACCACATTCCTAGTGATGATTCTGAAGATAACCTTCTCATTGTTAGGCTAAAAAGAAAAGGCAAGATAAGGCTGCTTCCCTACCAAAAAGACGAACAAGGGCCTCAACCAAAGAAGCCACCATCCCTGATGACCCTCCCCCTCTAAAGAAACCTACTCATAAAAGAAAAATTACTACTTTACTTGCCTTTTTACCTAGAAGAAGAATGAGGATGTCTATTGAAGCAGCAACTGTTACTACCATCCCAAATTCCCAACTTGTTAGTCTAAAACCCCATACACCACCACAGTCCCAATCCCCTGAATCTTTACCTATCTCACCCTCGGGCATTGAAATGCAAGATGCCCAGGATTTTGTGACATCATTCCTTTCAGAAGATGTAGCTACCACAAAAGAACCAGCTACCGACTCAGCAGCTGCCACACAAGAACCAGCCGCTGATTCACCAAATTTAGATACCTAAGATGATGTACAGCATGTAGCTGCCCCATAAGAACTAGCTACTGATTCAGCAGTTGCCACACAAGAACCCCTTGTTGATGAACAGGAAACAGACGACCAAGATGTAGCTGCCCCACAAGAACTAGCTACTGATTCAGCAGTTGCCACACAAGAACTACCTGCTGATGAACAGAAAATAGACGACCAAGATGTAGCTACCCCACAAGAACCAGCTACTGATTCAACAATTGTCACACAAGAACCACCTGCTGATGAACAAAACATAGACAACCAGGATGTTGCACAAACTGTAGCTGTTACACAAGAACCAGCTACTGAGTCAGCAACTGCCACACAAGAACCATCTACTGATATGCAAAATCTAGATGCTCATGATGCTGCAAATAATGTAGCTGTTACAGAACCAGCTGATGATTCAGCAGTTGCCACACAAGAACCACCTGCTGAGGCTACAAATGATGCAGCTGCTATGGAACAACAGGCTATTCATCCATTAGAATCAGCTACTGAGACTGCGACTGCTACACAAAGCCCAGTCACCTTGGCTTCCCTTCTACAGGAAAATGAGTTTCTAAAATCAGAACTCGAAGCTTATAAGCAGGAATTAATAACGGTAAGGGAAGCCTATGATAGAGAACTTAATTTGTACACTTTAGCCCATGCAGCATCCGCAGCTGAGAAGAGTATAGAGAAAGACCAGTATAATGAATATTTGTGCAGCCAATGTGGTAATATTTATCATCAAGCCGGTTATAAAATAGTTGAAATTCCACTGTCTGTAGCCACCCCTGCATCTACTTCTGCTGCAATTAAAAAGGAACGCCCTGCTGTCACATAAGAACCAGTAGGGCCTTCAAAATTTTTTGAAAAAGAAGTTAAACCACAAATACCTCAGCCTACTATGATTGTTAAAACTGAAATTCCTGCACCTCAGTCTACAAAAATTGTGTTTACTCAGATTGAGCCTCGGCCTACAAAAACTGTCTTCACCCAGACCAGCAGCACTCAAGCACAAATGGATAAATGGAAGAAAGAATATGTTGTGTCGCAAGAGAGGATCTTGTAGGAGCATAAATCATCATGGAAAAATCATGTATATTCAAACTGGGAAGTTTTGGAACAAGGGCTCAACACTCTTGTGCCTAGAACAAGGAGAATAAACAACTAAAAACTAGATTGCTTCTCATGTTTGATTTGGTTCAAAGATTATTGGCCACCAGGAAACCATCCTCCAATTACTCTCTTTTTCTTGCAGAATGCTTAGCGTTCTTTCAAATAAAGGCAATTAGAGATGGGAGACCTCATGAGGTATCTGCACCTGAACAGTTTGTGAAAACTTTCACAGAGGCATCTACCAGTGAACAAAATCTACTCTGTGAATTGTATCTCCATAATGAAGCCATCCCTGAGGATAGGAAGCTCAATTTGAACCCTCTGGTGGGTGATATTCAGGTCAGGGTTTTTGTCTCTTTCCTTACCAATTAGCTCACATGGTAGAATGCCTTCCTTTCAGCAAGGCATAATGAAGATAATCGTCTTCTGTGGATTCGATCCGAGCCACAGAATGCCGTCATTTTCGTTGCTGAATATCGTTAGTTTTTGAAGGAACCAGGAATGAGTGAACACATTAGACAGTTACAACAGCAATCTTAAAATACTGCCAACATTATCTTAAAGCTAAGGGAGCTCTTGCCTTACAAGCAAACAACGTATTTTGGCAACAGTCTTCTAAGGAGAGGCAAGAGTATCATCCCTTTAGTCCTCTTAATGTTGAAGCAGCAATTTCACGGCTACCTAACTATGTCAAATGTGTTCAGCAGTGTGCCGAAAAATGGGTAGGATATCATTTTCATTTTCCTCTTCTATGGATGCCAGCACAAGAGTATAGGGCTCATTATAGGTTGTCCAAAAAGGAGGAAGCAGCAGCATGGTAGAGATTACAAAATCTTTATGGCTTCAGAGATCTAGCTGATAGCACCTTCTCTACTTACTGCCTAAGTAATTTGCACAGCAAGGCCCAGTACTCAGACTCAGATTCAGAGTAAAGTTGCATGAGGACATGCAACCCTTTCAGCTGGCTCACCATGAAGGAATCAAACTTCTTGTACCATTGTCTGGGAGACTGCCTTAGACGATACAATGATTTCCTGAGCTTGCAAACTAATCTTCTACTGCAACCTTGTACAAAACTGTTAGGACCCTACATTGTCCCTTTTTGACCATATATTTTGCTGTTATGTCATCCTTTTTCAACCTATATTTAAAGTCCATGTTATTACTTTAATCCATTTTTCCAAAGGTATACAATATCTCTTCTCATTACTATACGTTTAATTTATTTTACATATAATTACATTACCTTAATAGTTAATCGTTGAATCGGATAGTTACTGAAATAGTTATCATTGCAGTCTATGTTGTTGAAACAGCCTGGAGACTGCAAGATTATCATTACAGGTTATGTTGCTGTAACAGTTAGAACAATGCACAAATCCCGTCGTTGAAACAGTCGTGATTTGCATTCTAGATTTTACAGCAACAGAAGAATATCATCGAAGGAGTTGCTACACTGGCTGTAACAACCACATTCCAAAGTCAACATTACCATAACCATTGTAATAGCATTTTGTTAGTGGGAAAACTGATTACCCTATTTTGGTATATTGGGTAAAAGATAGGACTTACAATGTAATCAATTGTAATAGATGTCTCCTCTTTAAAAAGAGGATACATCTACATTAGAAGGGGACGGACAGACTGCAGGAAGGCTTTAACTGAAGGGAAAGAAGTGGAATCATTTTGTAACATGACATATTGATGGATGAATAAAATATTGTTCTGAGCATTTATTTCTAGTTCCTATTTCCTGGGGAACTTGTGAGAAGGACAGGGCCCACCTTCATC
Source organism: Pinus tabuliformis (assembly GCA_031772625.1). NCBI lineage: Eukaryota > Viridiplantae > Streptophyta > Pinopsida > Pinales > Pinaceae > Pinus > Pinus tabuliformis. Next base: position 2,002,460,114 of record CM062819.1, on the reverse strand, counting down.
ACAAGATTCACCCATTACATTTCCGCAGTGTGTTAAGTGTGTTTTCTATCCATACCTTGTTAAATTTTTGTTTACTGAATGTTTCTTATGTGTTATTGATGAACTCTGTTTTTCCAATTGATTGCTGCATTACTTGCTTGAACTCATTTATAGTTAATTTGTGAATGCTTTATTGGCAATTAAGTTTACAGAGTGAGTTGGTAAGCATGGTAATCAGAAATAGGTGCTGAAGATTCCTTCTTGGGGAATAGGGTCCTGTTCTCTGTTACAACATAGCTAGTGCTATCCTTTGCAGATTGACTCCTTTTATTAGATTGCTCTTTTTAATGAAATCAAGCATTCTTTGATAATTGCCTGCAATAGATTGTTTTTGCTGTAACTCAGAGTAGAGTTTCAGTTTGCTTAGAACAAGGTGTGACTAGTATACTTATTACTACAACTTTTACTGCTTTTGAGATTGAGCACATATAGTGTATAGTTTCCTTTTAAATAAACAGACTTCCTTGGGTTGACAATTTATGTAGCACTTAGTTGTTTGAATTAACCAACAATTAAAGTGACCAACAAAAACCTTCTGGCTGTTCCATATATATCTCTTCATTCAAATCACCATGTAGAAAAGTTGTTTTAACATCTTACTATTCTAACTCAAGGTTAAGAAATGCAGTTAGTGCCAACACAGTACGAATAGAAACAAGTTTTACAACTGGTGAAAATATCTCATGAAAGTTGATACCTTCAACCTGAGAATACCCTTTTGCTACTAGTCTCGCCTTATACCTTTCGATACTTCCATCAACTTTCCATTTCAGTTTGAAGACCCACTTGCATCCAACAACACTTTTCCCTTTAGGAAGCTCTACAAGATCCCAGGTATTGTTCTTGACTAAGGAATCCATTTCTTCTTCCATAGTTGTTTTCCATTTTTTGATATCTGTATCATCCACTACTTCCTGATAACAAGAAGGTTCCCCATCTTTAGTAATCAAAGCAAAAGATGAAGCATAATCTTCATACCTTTCGGGAGTTTTTCTTTCCCTTGTAGACCTTCTTAGAGTGACTGGTTGCTGAACTGGTTCAGAAACTTTAACAGCTTCCTTTGTATCTTCAACACCTTTTTCTCCAGAAGTCTCTCCTTCCTTTTGACTGTCACTGAAAGGTCTAGCCTCCAACTGAACTTCTTGATTTGGTGATACATGTTCCTGTTCAATTCTTTCAACATTTGATTTTAAAAGAGAAGATTCATCAAATGTTACATCTCTACTAATGACTATCTTCTGCAATGTAGGATCCCACAGCCTGTATCCTTTCACTGCATAGTCATACCCAACAAAGACATAACATTTCGATTTTGGATCTAATTTTGAACGCTAATTTTTAGGAATAAGAGAATAAGCATCACAGCCAAATATCCTCAAATGTGAATAATCACAAGACTGACCTGTCCAAACTTCTTCAGGAATTTTACAATTAATTGCTACTAAAGGTGATCTGTTAACTAAATAACAAGCAGTGGATACTGCTTCTGCCCACAACTCCTTTTGCAAGTTAGCATTGCTGATCATGCTTCTGGCTCTTTCCATAAGAGTCTGATTCATACGTTTAGCAACACCATTTTTTTGAGGAGTACAAACAGTGGTTTTGTGTCTAATAATTCCCTCATCCTTATAGTATTGTTCAAATTATATTGAAGTGAATTCGCCACCATTGTCAGTTCTTAAGCATTTAATAGATTTGCCTGTTCTTTTCTCTACCATTGCTTTAAATTGTTTAAAGACATTGAATACATCAACTTTCCTTTTTAGCATATAGATCCAAACTTTATGGGAGAAATCATCAATAAAAGTTAAAAAATATAGAGCACCTCCATATGATACAACAGGGGATGGTACCCACAAATCAGAATGAATATAGTCTAAAATATCTTTACTATTATGATTTCCAGTTTTAAATCTCTATTTACATTGTTTTCCATACACACAATGTTTATAGAAATATAACTTCAAAGATTTCAGATCGTGAAGAGATTTAAATTTCATCAGTATCTGGAGACCTTTCTCGCTCATGTGACACAATCGTTGATGACATAGACGAGTACCTGCTTCTTCCTTTTCTGATGCAACCGTTGCTTCCCTGACCTGAGTACTTCCTTTTAACCTGTAAAGATTTCTGACCTTTTCTTCTTTCATAACCACTAAGGCTCCTTTAAAGACTTTCAGCACGCCATTCTGACTTGTAAACTTATAACCATCCAAATCCAACACTCCCACAGAAATCAATTTTTTCTTCAAATCAGGTACATGTCTAACACTAGTTAATGTTCTAACTGTGTTATCATACATTTTAATCCTGATATTTCACATCCCAATAGTCTGAAATCATACATTATTACACCTAAACACAGAACTACCATTTACATTTTCATATGAAGTAAACTAATTTCTGTGTGGACACATGTGATGAGAAGCACTAGATTCTAACAACCAGCTTTCTAAACCCTGAGAGACCTTACATTCAGGTGAAGTTTCATCTATCATACATAATTCTTCAACAGATAAAACTTCGTCTATCTTACCTAAATCGACCTGATTCGCTTCCTTCTTCGGGTTATCAGATTCTTTTCGTTTCCAACAATATTTCTTTAGGTGTCCAATTGTATTGTAGTGCCAACATTTTGCCTTACACTTCTTTCCCTTCGATTTAGATCTGGAAGACCCCCTTGTCTTTTCTCCTCTTTCCTTTGACCGTCCTCTAGCTATCATGGCTTCTGATGCAGCTGTTTCAGTACTGGATTTCCTTTGTACTTCTTCGGACAAGAGAGCTCCCACGACTGATTCAAAATTCAAATAATTAGCAGTGCTCAAGTTGATTGAAGTTACGAAGTGATCCCATGATTCGGGGAGAGAACACCTCAAGGTTATGGCTTTATCTTCTTCCTGAATTTTAACTTCCATATCTATTAATTGGCATATAAGTGTATTAAAAACATTCAAATGTTCTGCAACTTTTGAACCCTCTTTCATTCGAAGACTGTATAGTTGTCTTTTCAGATAAATTCTATTGGTTAACAACTTTGTCATATAGAGTTTTTCCAGTTTTTCCCATAATCCTGAAGTTGTACTCTCTTCAACAATGTTGAAGAGAACCTCATCTACCAGGCATAACCTGATGGTACTGAAAGCTCGAGCATCCAAGTCCTCCCAGTCTAAATCAGTCATGTTTGCAGGTTTCTTAGTTGCCCCATCCAATGCCTTGTGCAACCCTTGTTGCACAAGCTGATCCCTAACTTTCAGTTTCCAAAGGGCAAAATTGCTCTCGCTGGTGAATTTCTCCACCTCGAATTTTGCATCCGACATCTTGGCCATTTTTTCTTAGGGTTTCAGTCTTGATTCTTTCAACTAGGGTTTATATTTTTCCTTTCTTCAAAAAATTTTTATGAAAAAAAATAATTCCCCCAAAACAACCCTTGTACAGATTTTATTTTCAAATCCTTTGTTTTCTTTTTTTCTTCAAATTAAATGAATTCTTTCCTTCAATTTAAATGAGAGAAAAAAAACCTTTGTTTTTTTTTCTTTCCTTCAATTTAAACAAATCCACCCCTTTGTTTTTTTTTTCAAAAATTTCTGTAAAAATTTCTGGAAAAAAAATCTCGGGAAAAAATTTTCTTTCAAAATTAAAAAATTACCCGAATCCACAAGCCAAACCAGGCCTCTGGCAGCACGCAAGCTCCTCTACCAAAGCAGTGTTTCCCTTCACGTAGGGGAAACCTTCATATGCTCCTTCACACGCAGGTCCTTCACGCAGGCACTGTCTCCTTAAAACATAAATGGCAAACACCAAGCACGCAAGTCTCTGGACAACAGCACGCAGAGGGTTTGGCAGCTGCAACTTCTCCACGCTTCTGCGACTTATCCACACTTCTCACCCAACCAACACGCAGAGGGTTTGGACTACTCCACGCTTCTGCAATTGCTCCATACTTCTCACCCAACCAACACACAGAGGGGACTCCGGATAGCACACAGAGTGGTCACATAACACGCAGCAATGGTCAACTCTGGTCTTCCAGCAATGATGTCTGCAGGCAGGCTCATCCTCCTCTCCTTCACACAGGCAGATGGGCTTCTCCACACAGAAATGGTGCAAGGTAGTGCAGAATGGTCACTCTTCACAGAGACGCAGAAGGATTTCTCAAGCAATGAGTTCTCCCTCATACACAGGTAGATTTTTGAACCTCTTCTTCACGCAGGACTCAACTCAATGCATTAGCTCTGATACGTAACTACACAAGATTGACATGGTAAAACCTTGATAGGGTGTCAATGAAACATCCACGAGGCAAGGGATTGATTCTCTACTCAATCAATAATGATTCTCCATACAATAGTTCGGGCATTCATTTGGTTTTATATGTGCCTCCTCAGTTACATAACTGATGATTCGGTATAAAACTAACTTGTTACATTTTACCCAAATTTACATAATTAGTTGTCAAACTTCCAAAAAACTCCACCTTGACAACAATTTTCCTAATCCCTTGCCCATGCCCATTCATCATCTTTTCTGCAAGCCAAGAGAAGCTAAACACCATCGTAGCTTCTCTATTGTAACTGGCTTTGTGAATATGTCTGCACAATTCTCTCACGTATGGACCTTTTGAAGAGCTACTTTTCCGCCATCGATCACATGTCTCAGAAAATGATACCTTACATCAATGTGCTTGGTTCTGCTGTGATAAGTAGGATTTGTAGCCAAGTGAATAACACTTTGACTGTCACAAAGTACATTCACTTTCTCCTGCATCCTTCCAATCTCATCAAGCAAACCCTTTAACTAGATTGCTTCTTTACTGGCATCTGAAGCAGCTATATATTCAGCTTCGGTAGTGGACAATGCAACTGTTTCTTGAAGATTTTACATCCAACTAATTGCTCCACCTGCAAGAGTAAAGACATAACCTGTAGTAGATCTTCTTTTGTCCAAATCACCTGTATAATCAGCATCTACATATTCGTAGACTGATCCTTCACTACCACTAAAGATGATGCAATGGTCACTTGTGCCTCTGAGATATCAAAGCACCCATTTCACTGCTCACCAATGTTCTTCACCTGGATTTTCCATGAACCTGCTGACAACTCCAACTGCATGTGAAATGTCAGGTCTTTTAGATACCAAAGCATACATTAAGTTGCCTACAACATTTGCATATGGTACATGAGACATATACTGCTTTTCTTCATCAGTTCTAGGACTCAAAACCAAAGAAAGCTTAAAATGGGAAGCTAATGGAACATTAATAGGTTTCACATTGTTCATACAAAACTTTTCAAGTATTTTATCCACACACTTCTCCTGTGATATTAGCCAAAGCTTACCATTTTTCCTGTCTCTGTGTATCTCCATGCCCAAGAAATTTTTTGCTGCTCCAAGGTCCTTCCTATCAAACATCCTAGAGAGCTGAGCCTTTAAACTGTTGATCTCTTCCATGCTTTTGCTTGCAATAAGCATATCGTCAACATACAAAGCTAAGATAATGAATATGCCATTGAAACTTTTGAAGTATACACAATGATCATACTCACTTCTTATAAAGTTCTAGCTCACCATGAAGGAATCAAACTTCTTGTACCATTGTCTAGGAGATTGCCTCAGACCATACAATGATTTCCTGAGCTTGCAAACTAATCTTCTGTTGCAACCCTGTACAAAACCTTCTGGCTATTCCATATATATCTCTTCATTCAAATTACCATGTAGAAAAGTTGTTTTAACATCTAACTGTTCTAACTCAAGGTTAAGAAATGCAGTTAGTGCCAACACAGTACGAATAGAAATAAGTTTTACAACTGGTGAAAAGATCTCATGAAAGTTGATACCTTCAACCTGAGAATACCCTTTTGCTACCATTTTCACCTTATACCTTTCGATACTTCCATCAACTTTTCGTTTCAGTTTGAAGACCCACTTGCATCCAACAACACTTCTCCCTTTAGGAAGCTCTACAAGATCCCAGGTATTGTTCTTTACTAAGGAATCCATTTCTTCTTCCATAGTTGTTTTCCATTTTTCACTATCTGTATCATATACTGCTTCCTGATAACAAGAAGGTTCCCCATCTTCAGTAATCAAAGCAAAAGATGAAGCATAATCTTCATACCTTTTGGGAGTTTTTCTTTCCCTTTTATACCTTCTTAGAGTGACTGGTTGCTAACTGGTTCAGAAACTTCAACAGCTTCCTTTGTATCTTCAACACCTTTTTCTCCAAAAGTCTCTCCTTCCTTTTGACTGTCACCAAAAGTTCTAGCCTCCAACTGAACTTGTTGATTTGGCAATACCTGTTCATGTTCAATTCTTTCAGCATTTGATTTTAAAAGAGAGGATTCATCAAATGTTACATCTCTACTAATGACTATCTTCCGAAATGCAAGATCCCACAACCTGTATCCTTTCACTGCATAGTCATACCCAACAAAGACATAACATTTCGATTTTGGATCTAATTTTGAACGTTGATTTTTAGGAATAAGAGAATAAGTATCATAGCCAAATATCCTTAAATGTGAATAATCACAAGACTGACCTGTCCAAACTTCTTCAGGAATTACTACGAAGGGAAACATTACCAGCAACTGGAGAACAAACAGAGAGAACAAAAGCAGATGGGCATATTCTTAAGGTTGGTGGGATCAGTCAGTACCGTAGGGATCTTGGGAACATTATGTCCTTATCGCTTTTACAATTAATTGCTATTGAAGGTGATCTGTTAACTAAATAACAAGTAGTGGATATTGCTTCTGCCCACAACTCATTTTGCAAGTTAGCATTGCTGATCATGCTTCTGGCTCTTTCCATAAGAGTTCAATTCATACATTCAGCAACACCATTTTGCTGAGGAGTATAAACAGTAGTTTTGTGTCTAATAATTCCCTCATCCTTACAATATTGTTCAAATTCAATTGAAGTGAACTCACCACCATTTTCAGTTCTTAAACATTTAATATATTTCCCTATTCTTTTCTCTACCATTGCTTTAAATTGTTTAAAGACATTGAATACATCAGCTTTCCTTTTTAGCATAAAGACCCAAACTTTACGAGAGAAATCATCAATAAACATTAAAAAATATAGAGCACCTCCATATGATACAACAGGGGATGGTCCCCATAGATCAGAATGAATATAGTCTAAAATATCTTTACTATTATGATTTCCAGTTTTAAATCTCTGTTTACACTGTTTTGCATACACACAATGTTTATAGAAATCTAACTTCAAAGATTTTAGATCGGGAAGAGATTTACATTTCATCAATATCTGAAGACCTTTCTCGCTCATGTGACCCAATCGTTGATGCCATAGACAAGTACCTGCTTCTTCCTTTTCTGACGCAACCGCTGCTTCACTGACCTGAGTACTTCCTTTTAACCTATAAATATTTATGACCTTTTCTGCTTTCATAACCACTAGGGCTCCTTTAAAGACTTTCAGCATGCCATTCTAACCTGTAAACTTATAACCATCTGAATCCAACACTCCCAAAGAAATCAAATTTTTCTTCAAATCAGGTACATGTCTAACACTAGTTAATGTTCTAACTGTGTTATCATACATTTTAATCCTGATATTTCCCATCCCAACAGTCTGACATGATACATTATTACCCATAAACAAAGAACTACCATTTACATTTTCATATGAAGTAAACCAATTTCTGTGTGGACACATGTGATGAGAAGCACCAGAGTCTAACAGCCAGCTTTCTAAACCCTGAGAGACATTACATTCAGGTGAAGTTTCATCTATCATACATAATTCTTCAGCAGATAAAACTTCGTCTATCATACCTGAATCGACCTGATTCGCTTCCTTCTTCGGGTTATCAGATTCTTTTCGTTTCCAACAGTCTTTCTTCAGGTGTCCAATTTTATTGCAGTGCCAACATTTTGCCTTACACTTCTTTCCCTTCGATTTAGATTTGGAAGACCCCCTTGTCTTTTCTCCTCTTTCCTTTGACTGTCCTCTAGCTATCATGGCTTCTAATGCAACTGTTTTAGTACTGGATTTCCTTCGTACTTCTTCATACAAGAGAGCTCCCACGACTAATTCAAACTTCAAAGAATCAGTAGTGCTCAAGTTGATTGAAGTTATGATGTGATCCCTTGATTCGGGAAGAGAACACAGCAATGTTATGGCTTTATCTTCTTCCTGAATTTTAACTTCCATATCTTTTAATTGGCATATAATTGTATTAAAAACATTCAAATGTTCTGCAACTTTTGAACCCTCTTTCATTCGAAGACTGTACAGTTGTCTTTTCAGATAAATTCTATTGGTTAACGACTTTGTCATATAGAGTTTTTCCAGTTTTTCCCATAATCCTGAAGTTGTACTCTCTTCAACATTGTTGAAGAGAACCTCATTCGCCAGGCATAACCTGATGGTACTTAGGGCTCAGGCATCCAAGTCCTCCCAGTCCGAATCAGTCATGGTTGCAGGTTTCTTAGTTGCCCCATCCAATGCCTTGTGCAACCCTTGTTGCACAAACAGATCCCTAACTTTTTGTTTCCAAAGAGCAAAATTGCTCTTGCCAGTGAATTTCTCCACCTCGAATTTTGCATTCGACATCTTGGCCATTTTTTTCCTGAGGAAAGAAGGAAAAACATTTAATTATACATTGACCAAGAAAAGCATATAACTGATTGGAAAACTGAATTCACACACAAGTAATAACACATTATTTACCTGGTAAAACCCTGACAGAGTGTCAAGGAAACATCCACGGGGCAAGGGATTGGAATCTCTATTCAATCAATAATGATTCTCCATACAATAGTTTGGGCATTCATTTGGTTTTATATGTGCCTCCTCAGTTACATAACCGATGATTTGGTATAAAACTAACTTGTTACATTTTACCCAAATTTACATAATTAGTTGTCAAACTTCCAACAAACTCCACCTTGACAAAAATTTTCCTAATCCCTTGCCCATGCCCATTCATCATCTTTTCTGCAAGCCAAGAGAAGCTAAACACCATCGCGGCTTCTCTACTGTAACTGGCTTTGTGAATATGTCTGCACAACTCTCTCGTGTATGGACCTTTTGAAGAGCTACTTTTCTGCCATCGATCACATGTCTCAGAAAATGATACCTTACATCAATGTGCTTGGTTCTACTGTGATAAGCGGGATTTGTAGCCAAGTGAATAGCACTTTGATTGTCACAAAGTACATTCACTTTCTCCTGCATCCTTCCAATCTCATCAAGCAGACCCTTTAACCAGATTGCTTCTTTATTGGTTGTCGAAATTTTGAATAATTTAACACATATTCAACAGAGATTATCCTGATCATGTACTATTGCGGAATACATACACAATACATAAGCTCCTCTACGTTGATCATCAATTTAGCAGCATCAATACAATAAAACATCAAGAGCATTCACACATTAACACAGTATGTAACTCGGGGAAAGCATCTCGCTAAAAACCCCAACTATCTATATGTTAATGATTGAGACCATGTAACATTACAAAGTACAATGCTTATCACAAGCAATCCAGTACCAGCTCCACCTGTTACACACAATACAGCTAAGATCTGATCTCCAAATCTATTCCACTGCTTGCCTGCCTCCACTGCTCAATACCTGCTCAAGAATCAATGAGAATGGTTTACCAAACTCGTATTTCACCTCCAAAGAATCACTCACACTGTGTTAGACATGAGTAGAGGCTATAATACTGGGCAAATACATGAGCAAACTCATTGGCATACTCAATCCCTTGATTGTGCAAATCCTCATGCACAAGTATAGTCACAACTGATAGCAATCTGATTCTCTAACACCTGTCCCTGTTGAACTGAACATGCACTAACATGCAACTGAGTTAACTGATGTATTCTATAGTTGTATTATGAGTTAATAATTAGTTTCACAACTCATCATTAGTCTATTTGCAGTTAGACTAATTAAAACTAGTTTAACCAAGTCAAACTGAACACAACTCCATCAACTCCACAATCAACTCCACCAAACTCAACTGATTGAGTTCTAACTGAAGTCATGCATGCAACAACTCAACTGACTCATACGAAAAGCGTACTTCCTTCTGACAGCTGCATCGGCCACATCTGTAGCTCAAAATGAAGTGCTCCAAGAGAATAAGATCAAGTTTATAGTCCAAATATTATTATGAGACAATAATATTTGACTTTTCTATTTTGGACAGCCAGTGTAAAAATAGACTTTGATCACTCCTGCTGTGATCACTCCTGCTGTGATCACTCCTACTGTGATCACTCCTGCTGTGGTCACTCCTGCTGTGATCATCCCTGCTGTGGTCACTCCTGCTGTGATCATCCCTGCTGGGATCCAAAAACAGAACTTGTGCCATAATTTGCCTGTGGGCCCACTTAGTGAAGGCGACTCTTTTCACTAAGCTCCATCATCTTGTTGCAATCTCAACACTCCCTCTCGAAAAGATATGGATTATCAGCAACCCCTATCCTGCCTCGGTGGTACTCGAATTTGCTCCTGGTGAGAGCCTTCATCAGAATATCAGCATCATGATCCTCCGTTGGAATGTATGAAAGCAACATGATCCTCTGCTGCACACAATCTCTAATATGATGGTACCTGATGTCCTTGCCGCCATATACTCGGCCTCTTGAGCTCCCTGCCCAATCTGCATCCTCCTGTCTGTACCAAGATCCATATCCCGATGTGCCTCTCAAGTAGCGCAATACATGCTTGCCCGCCTTCCAGAAGAGCTTGGTAGGCTTAACCATAGCTTGTGAAAGCTAGTTAACTGCATAGCATATATCGGGTCGTGTATTGACCAAATACATCAGCAACCCCACCAACTGTCGATAAACCGTGGCATCCACTTCTTCTCCCGAAGTGGCATCCTCCTTCCTCCAACCTCCAGGAAGAGGAATATCAACAGGCTTGCAGCCATGCATGTTGAACTTCTCCAGTATCTCCCGAGCATACTTGCCCTGAGAAACAAACAGTCCACCACTGTGCTGCCATATTTCCAATCCTAGGAAATAGTGAAGGAGGCCCAAGTCCTTCATCTCAAACTCTGTAGCAAGATCCTTCTTGCAAGACAGTATCAACAACTCATCACCCGTTAGAATCAAATCATCAACATACAGTACAATTATAAGCAACTTACCCTCCACCACAATCTGGTATAGGTTAGGATCCGCCTCGCTCTTGGAGAATCCAAGTCCTGTGAAATAGCTGTCTATCCGTGTGTACCAAGCACGTGGTGCTTGCTTCAACCCATACAACACTCTCTTGAGCCTGCACACATGCGACTCGCTGCTGAAGACCTCAAAGCCTTCGGGTTGCTCAATGTACACCTCCTCCTCAATGACTCCATTGAGGAACGCAGTCTTCACATCCATCTGATGAATGTGCCATCCCATCTGTGTTGAGAGAGCAAGAATCGTCCGTATGGAAGAATACCTTGTGACAGGTGCAAAGGTCTCCTCATAATCAATCCCCTCTATCTGTGAAAAGCCTCGAGCAACAAATCTTGCCTTGTACTTCTCTACACTCCTGTCAGCTGCCTGCTTAACTTTGTAGATCCATCTCGAACCCACCACTGATTTCCCTTCCGGTCTAGGAACAATCTCCCATGCACTGTTTCTGACAATAGAATCATACTCTTCCACCATGGCGTCTACCCATGCGGGATCCTCCACAGCTTCCTCGAAAGAGGATGGCTCAGTCACAACACACTTGCTCATAAGAGCCTTGTATCCAGTGTACCGATCAGGTGACTGTCTCTGCCTGCGTTGGGCTGTAGGTGGTCCTACAACTTTCTCTGCATCTTGAGCCAGTCGCTCAGCTTCTGTCAACCGCTTTCGCCCTCTGATGGTTGGCGCTGCATGAGTGGTCTCTTCCACTCCATGAACCTCGTCCTGTGGCTGATCCACATCCTGAAGCTCATCCTTAGGAACTAATAGCTCCTCATCTGCATGCAAGTGTAGCTCCCTCTCAAGTGAACACTTCATGGCTTTCTCCTCCTGAAATTTTATATCCCATCGCACAACAGTTTTACCACTATCTAGAAAATACACACGATAGTTGTGGGGCGTATCAGTGTACCCCACAAGTATCCCAACCTCTGCGGTCGGCTCCAACTTCTTCCTAGCATCCTTCGTCACATGCATGTAAACGTTAGCACCAAAAATCCTCAAATGAGAAATATCAGGCTTCTTACCAAAATAAGCCTCCTCGGGTGTACTCATGCCAAGTATCCTATGAGGACAACGGTTCTGCACATAAACTGTTGTATTGCATGCTTCCACCCACAAGTGAAGGGGTAGGCCCTGATCATGCAACATTGCCCGTGCAGCACCCACAATCGTTCTGTTCTTCTGCTCAGCTACCCCATTCTGTTGTGGGTTATGGGGAGCTATGAGCTCTCTACGAATCCCTTCTGCCTTGCAGAAATCCTTGAACTCATCCGAGATGTATTCACCACCATTATCACTCCTAAGAGCCTTCACCTTCTTCCCCAACTCCTTCTCGACCAGTGCTTTGAATTCACAGAACTTTGAATATGTCTCGCTCTTCTTCTGCATGAAGAAGATCGAGCACTTACGAGAGAAATCATCAACAAAAATCACATAATACCTGTGTTTTGCTGTTGAAGCAACTGAGAAAGGTCCACACACGTCTGTGTGAATTCTCTCAAGGATCGTCGTGGCGCGACTATCCTTCTCTTGAAAGGTGGCTTTCACAAACTTCCCCAAAGTACACCCCTTGCACTGATCTGACTGCGCAAGAGTGCCTTTAGGAAGCCCTGTAGTGATCTGCTGCAGTATCTTCAAGGCTCAATGGTGAAGGTGACCCAATCTCCTGTGCCACAACTCGCCATCATCCCTGCTCACCAATCTTTCTGCCTTGCCTGCCATTGTTTCACATCCATCTACATGCAACTGATAAAGGTCCCTCACTCGAACCCCTATCTTCCGGGTCTCACCAGTTGTCTTGCTGCGCAGGAAAGCCTTTCCCTCGCTGAAACAACATCATACCCCTTGTCTTCTAACATCGCCACTGAGATAAGATTCTTCTTCAATCCTGGAACATGCATGACTTCCTTCAATATGAAGGGTTTACCAGACTCCCTCTCAAAGGAAATGGTATCGATACCGGTCGCACTGTATCTACCATCATCGCCCATCTCGATGTGCACTCCAATATCTTTGTCCTCCAGATCAGAGAACAAATCTCTATCTCCCATCATGTGAAAAGACGCACCACTGTCCAAGAACCACATCGATCCCATCACACTTGAAACCAAGCATGCGATCAATGAAAAGTCAAGCTCAAACTGCGAGGCTAGAGCCTCTCCTGCTGCCGATCCAGCAGCCTGCTTGTTCTTCTTCTTCTGCGGACAATTAGTAGCATAGTGTCCGTGCTGGTGACAGTGAAAACACTTCACCTTGGACATATCCTGCTTCTTGCCTTTTGCACCAGACTGAGAAGCTTTCTTGCTCTTCCCTTTCTTTGCTTTGGTAGCCAAACCGCAATTCTCTTCATCAGATACCTTTGATGAAGATCCATTCTCATACTTATTGTTTATGAGTTTATCCTTGAGCGCCAGGTCGCTCTTGCTTTGGAATAACATTTGCAATCCGTTGAAAGACATTTCAACAACACTGCTGCAAATTCGATTTCCACCAGCTCCCAACTCAACCGCTTCCGATCTAAAATTCGTGAGAACACAATATTTCTCGTACAGAGATTGACTGTATGGGCATTCACCGGATATCTCACCTTCCAAAGGAAGGATGAATCCAGAGGCTACCTGGCCCGATTACAGACTCTGCCTGAAGAAATATAATGTAAACACTTCCTGAATAGTAGATCTGATGATCAACAGCTCCGATACCATGTAGAAATTTTGAATAATTTAACACATATTCAACAGAGATTATCTTGATCATGTACTATTGCGGAATACATACACGATACATAAGATCCTCTATGTTGATCATCAATTTAGCAGCATCAATAACAATAAAACATCAAGAGCATTCACACATTAACACAGTATGTAACCCGGGGAAAGCATCTCGCTAAAAACCCCAACTATCTGTATGTTAATGATTGAGACCATGTAACATGAAAAAGTACAATGCTTATCACAAGCAATCCAGTACCAGCTCCACCTGTTACACACAATATAGCTAAGATCTGATCTCCAAATCTATTCCACTGCTTGCCTGCCTCCACTGCTCAATACCTGCTCAAGAATCAATGAGAATGTTTTACCAAACTCGTATTTCACCTCCAAAGAATCACTCACACTATGTTAGACGTGAGCATAGGCTATAATACTGGGCAAATACATGAGCAAACTCATTGGCATACTCAATCCCTTGATTGTGCAAATCCGCATGCACAACTATAGTCACAACTGAAAACAATCTGATTCTCTAACACCTGTCCCTGTTGAACTGAACATGCACTGACATGCAACTGAGTTAACTGATGTATTCTATAGTTGTATTATGAGTTAATAATTATTTTAACAGCTCATCATTAGTCTATTTGCAGTTAGACTAATTACAACTAGTTTAACCAAGTCAAACTGAACACAACTCCATCAACTCCACCAAACTCAACTGATTGAGTTCTAACTGAAGTCATGCATGCAACAACTCAACTGACTCATAAGAAAAGCGTACTTCCTTCTGACAGCTGCATGGGCCACATCTGTAGCTCAAACTGAAGTGCTCCAAGAGAATAAGATCAAGTTTATATTCCAAATATTATTATGAGACAATAATATTTGACTTTTCTATTTTGGACAGCCAGTCTAAAAATAGACTTTGATCACTCCTGCTGTGATCACTCCTGCTGTGGTCACTCCTACTGTGATCACTCCTGCTGTGGTCACTCCTACTGTGATCATCCCTGCTGTGGTCACTCCTGCTATGATCATCCCTGCTGGGATCCAAAAATAGAACTTGCGCCATAATTTGCCTGCGGGCCCACTTAGTGAAGGCGACTCTTTTCACTAAGCTCCATAATCTTGTTGCAATCTCAACATTGGCATCTGAAGTAGCTATATATTCTGCTTCGCTAGTGGACAATGCAATTGTTTCCTGAAGCTTTGACATCCAACTAATTGCTCCACCTACAAGAGTAAAGACATAACTTGTAGTAGATCTTCTTTTGTCCAAATCCCCTGCATAATCAGCATCTACATATCCGCAGAAAGATCCTTCACTACCACTAAAGATGATGCAATGGTCACTTGTGCCTCTTAGATATCGAAGCACCCATTTCACTGCTTGCCAATGTTCTTCACCTGGATTTTCCATGAACTTGCTGACAACTCCAACTGCATGTGAAATGTCAAGTCTTGTAGATACCATTGCATACATTAAGTTGCCTACAGCTTTTGCATATGGTACATGAGACATATACTGCTTTTCTTCATCAGTTCTAGGACTCAAAACCGAAGAAAGCTTAAAATAGGAAGCTAATGGAACATTAATAGGTTTCACATCATTCATACAGAACTTTATTGACCAAGGAAAGCATATAACGGATTGGAAAACTGAATTCACACACACGTAATAACACCGGATTTACATGGTAAAACCCTGACAGAGTGTCAAGGAAACATCCACGAGGAAAGGGATTGGAATCTCTATTCAATCAATAATGATTCTCCATACAATAGTTCAGGCATTCATTTGGTTTTATATGTGCCTCCTCAGTTACATGACCAATGATTTGTTATAAAACTAACTTGTTACATTTTACCAAAATTTACATAATTAGTTGTCGAACTTCCAACAGAAGAAGACTGAGAGTCTTCCCCTTCTTCACCTTGCAACAAAAGTAGAGAATCACACAAGGGGGCGACCTCTCAAGTGACACTGAAATGTTGGAAGAGTCACAAACAAGTTTTCCTTGGTTATAGCATGGGAACCAGAAAATATCTGAGAGGGTCCTAGTGAAAACTATGGTCCAAACAACTGACGCAATTTTTTAAGTAAACTCATATGAAATGAACCTTTGCATCATGGTCTTCAAAAAAAACTCAACACACAACATTCAATTGTAGCACCATTCAATGCTTCAATCAATGAACAAATGCCTCATATATGCATTATATTTCAGGAGGCAAATGTTGAAATGTTTCTCTTGATAGTAGCAGTACACTACTCATAGTATGGTCACGCCATTCTAAAGTCTATTTTCCATCACCAACACATTGCAGTAAACAACCCATATAACTAGCATTTCACAAATTCAATGCAAAGTCTACAAAGCTGAGTTCGATCTCTCGCAATCCTTTAATTGTGCCCAAACCATGTGTGTTGTATTCGATACATCCTGTATATGGTTTTGCCGTTTTTCTTGTTTTAACAATGAAGATTTATTTATCATCATGGTCCAAGAATCTCGAGGTTTCTGTTCAAGGTGGGCAACCCGCACTGTAGCATCGTGGAAATAATGCCAAAATTCTTTGAAGAATTGCAAAAATTAAAATAGAAAAATTCTTTCTTGATACAAGGCACCTCTTATGCAACCTCGATGTTAATCCAACATTGTACGAGATATCACAAGGAGCAATAAAACAAAGATGCGAGGGATATCATGGTATGGTTCCACTATGTAGAGCTACAATTTTTAGCGCGGTCTAGTTTATTTTCTCAATGCCTGCCAAATCCATCATCGCCATCAACGACACTAGTAGGAACAATAGTTGGTCTAAGGATTATAACCTAGTTTTGTGAAGAGTAGGGTGTGAAGGCTTCTCTGTGGATACATAGACACAAATGATTCAAATTCGTGCTTTACCAGTACGTTAGACATGCAAGAGCTCGTTGAAAGAGAAGCGTTAGGGTAATAGAAGCGTTACAAGGGCACAAAAAAGGAATTTATATTAGTTTTTCATTTGTTGGGATAGGTAGTACGCAAACAAAGATACTTGACATGGGGGAAGATAATTTTGGCATTTCAGAGGAACAACAAGAAGTCTGAGTGCATGCAATACCTGACGAGGACAAGTCTTACATGTGCAAATTTGAAATAAATTTGAACATTGCCCAAGTCTAGACACTTGTCCAAACATGTAGAGGAAAGCCACAAAAAACAATACAAAAATATAGTGGCTCAAATTGGAGCAAGGCCAAAATTTGCCGGCTTTCATACCACGTTAAACACACACATGGAGAAGACACCCAAATAGGATAAACGTGAATTCATTTATATTAAGAAAGATGTACATTTATATTACATTCTTGTGAACTTTGGTCTTCATATACCAAGTGGTCTCTTAGAGTCCAGTGACTGTTCACATTCCACACCAAACCTTAGTGGATTATGTGTCCAACCAAGAAGAAGGGAGTTCTACAACCTGCGGTGGTTTAAGGAAGGCCACCAACCAAAGGAATGCTTAGTGCAATTCCAAGAACTCTTCCAAATATGGCAAGAAGTCGAAGTCTTTTGCTAGAGGAAGTGCTCCTTAATGCTTTAGAGAGGGAGACCTTCAACCTGCAAGAAGGGATTTCAACAACCTATGGTGGTTTAAGGAAGGCCATCAACCAAAGGCATGCTTAGGGGATTTTGTGTCTCTGGCTACAACTCTGAATTTGGGTATGGTTGTTTTTGGTTGTAGGCTCAAGCAGCAAGTTCAGGTTGCGGCCTAGGTTCGCTTGATGCATACTTGAAACTTGCATATGACCATCACTTCCCCCCCTGTCAAATACAAGGTGAGAAGATGAAGATAACTCAATTGCAAGACTTTCCAAAACTCAAGAAGAAATTCTAACATATGATTGAAATATCTTCTTGGTTGTTGAAGCCCATTGCCAAGAAGCGATCCATTCAAGGTGCATCTTAGTTCTTGTAGGAGGTTTTTTTTTTAAGCATTTGTGTGAAGAATGAGTGTGATAACCACAATGCTCGCACGGGTGAAAATCAAAACAATGATCTTTCACATGGCCAACTCGGTCACAACGTTCAAATTTGACAACTTTTGGTTGCGAATGTGGAGGAGCGGAATATGGAACAAGTGAAGGTGAGTTGTCATGAAAAAATCCGGCACTCTAAAATTTGATGGGCTTGGAATAGACTAGAATATGAAAGGACACATCCTTGTCATATCCAAGACTTGTTTTATGCTTATTGCTGACAAGCTCTTCCCAAGGTCCGATGATGGACTTGGGAAGTGCAAGCAGAGTTTCTGCATCTTTCTGCACATTTGCTCCTGAAATGGGGTACTCCATCTGCAATTTGTTGTTGTTGATGGGTGTTTGTCTCAATGTTTTGGACAAAAATAGGTTCAGAATGATGTCTATTCTGTTGTAACTCATCTTGCTGAAGTTGTGATTCCAGTTGCAAAAAATTGATCTTTTCCTGTGCGTCTTGTAAACAACTGTGAATATCAAGGAGAAAATCCTTGCTGATTATGACTGTATTATCCAAAGTTGAGAGTATCATATTGTTCAATAACTCTAATATTCCACCAATTGGAGCCATTTTTCAATAAATCAATCTCAACTAAAGATAAAATACTGGTAAAATAATGAGGAAAATATAGACACCCACTTCTTTATTATACAAACAATGGCAATAAACTTATGAGAAATTGTGGCAGCTCTGCTATATAAATATGTTGGATAGTAGACAACATAGAATCATGTTACCAAGTTCAATCGTGCAGAGGTTTTATATGGCCCATTCCACCAACACTTCAATGCAGAGTAGTAGGAGCATGAACATATCAGACACCAATCATACGCATCAAAATCAACACAGGATTTTAACTAATAGCAGCTGGCACATATCATTGTTTCTGTTGTAAAATGTAATTAGGTTCGGTCTTCATAGTGACATGTAATTATGATCTATGTAAATGATGAAAATAAGAGAATAAAATTATTTTTGTAATGCCTTGCTTCATGGGTTTCATGAGCAAGATTTTTTATTTAGTTGGCTCCCATTAAGAGCTTTAGGATTTATCATTAGAGTCAAAGAGTCAATGTCATGTATGAAGAGCCCTTCTTGGGCATGTGCCAATTGTATATAAGTCTATATATCCCTACAATGACAAGCACACAATCCTCTCTTCATGTCGGCTTCAAGATAAGGTGACAAACTCATGTCAGCTTCTTATTATGCAGACACACATATTCATAAGTTTATATCAGCTTAATATGATGGACATACCACTATAAATAGGCACCTTGACCTATTCCCCAAAAATAGAATTTTGGTCATCTCTCTCTAGAGTTTTCGAATGGGCAAAGCAGAATATGGGTTCAGATCTCCAATGTAGAAACAAGCTCGGATGATGTAGACAACATGGATATGTTTAAAGGGTGATCACAATAAAATATGAAGCTCAGACCTCTCCCAGAATTTAGATCACAGAACACAAGACACGTTAGATATATCTATGGATTTCATGTGTATAATTACAGTGACATGAAGTTTGGATCTCTGTCTCGGTGCTAGGAGGAAGTCTTATATCAGTAATATAATGAATCTATAGAGATTCAATGTTATCTTTGATGACATGACAATTCGTTGCTATGATAGGATATGATCTCAGTTTGTGTTAGTGCTATGTATCAAAGAAGGTCGAGGTGGAAGTGGAGTCAAGACGAAGGCTGGATGTCAAGAGATCTTGTGTCTTGGTATTGGAGTGGCTAATAGGTCAAGGGTTTTTGTCTTGGTATTTGTCAATTGGAATCTCTATAAGAAGAATTTGTGCAGCTTTTCCTCTCACAAAGTGAGAGGTTTTGTCCCTGGTTCATATCCTACATTATGTGTCTCTTGTCTATTTATGTTCATGCATTGGTAGTTGTTTGATGAAGAAGAACACTAATAACTTAAGCAAAGATAAGATCCTAAGTTAATGAAGTAAAAACTCTCATAAGCAGTTACTAATAAAGAGAAATCACCTAATGCATGATGCCCTATATTTCTCAACATGGTATCAGAGCTAAGGTGTCAAAGTCAAGAAAAGGGCATGCAATCAAAGAGACACTCATGGATCAAGTTTCAAGAATGGCATCAAAACAAGTTGAAGGATATCAAAGTGAAAGTTCAAAGATCTACATTGAAGAATCAAACCCTAGATCAAAGAAGAAGGTCTACTTCAGAAGAAGTCTTGGGATCATCAATCAAAATAATCAAGGCCAAAGCCTTATTTCTACTCAAGACAAATAGATCTACAAATCAAAGCAGCTAGAAGTCTACACCAACAAAAGTGTTGGATCCTATAGTCATCATCAAAAGACCACAAAGACCCTCATCAAGTTATCTACAAAGCAAGGTAGCTCAAAGTACTTTAAAAATGAAGATCACATCATCTTGGAGAAAGTCGAAACCCTAGAAGCATTTCTGATCTGCACTCATTCACTACCAAAGAAGTTGAAGTATCTTAAAGGCAAGAAGGCATTATTATCATATTCAAAAGCTATAAGGAAGTATCTCTATCATTGCAGCAAGGATCCCCTCCTTATCCTTGAAGAAGATCATCTGAGGAAGCATCAAAACATCCTCATCAATCATCATTAACAAAGGAAGCTAGATCTAAAGGCATTTACATGATAAAAGGAACAATCTCCTTTATTTAAGAAGGGATTTTCATTTGGAAGAAGATCGTCCAAAAGGAGCACTAAGACATCTTCTTCAACCACCATCAAAGTGATCAAGTTGAATATTTCATCTTCACTTGTCAAGTAAGTATCTTTCATTCTATAATCAAATTTGGTAAAATGGTTTCATTTTGCAAGGAGATCTATAAACTGGTTGGGTCATCGAAATTCCTTGCATGGAAAAAGGAGGATAAACATAGTCCTCGAAGAAATTGAAGTCATTGAACATATCAATGAAAAGGCCTCCTCTAAATACATAAAAAGGGATTCTTATGAAGTTTCCCCTCATATAGTAGTATTGGAGATATCGAAGAGATAATATATGATAAGCTGGTAGAACTATTCTTTGAAATTGCCATAAAGAGTTACATCACTTAGATCTAATCTACACAAACTAAAGGTATCAAAGGATAAAGGGTTATCTTCATAAGATCTCAATTGCAAGATCTGGGAGAGATAATCCACATTTTTTCTAAATGCATTAACTGATGAACAAGGTAACAAATGTTTGTGAGGATAAGAAAGCTACTCAACAACGTGTAATCTCTATGCAAGAAAAAAGAAGACAGGTTGAGGTAAAAAAGTATTCAAACATTTGTTGAAAGGAAATAAGAACATAGCTAAGATTCAATGTTATGAACATTACAGGGAAGGGTGTGTTGGTATATATTTA
Organism: Pinus tabuliformis; assembly: GCA_031772625.1. Lineage (NCBI taxonomy): Eukaryota > Viridiplantae > Streptophyta > Pinopsida > Pinales > Pinaceae > Pinus > Pinus tabuliformis. Next base: position 2,002,438,784 of record CM062819.1, on the reverse strand, counting down.
ATGCTAAACTTTGAGCTATATAAATTGAAATAGTTTTGAAACCGTGGTAACGTTGAAGGATCATAAATCGTTGAAACTGTTGAGAAATCTAGGGCATCATGAATTAGGTGATTCCTCTTTATTAGTAACTGCTTGTGAGAGTTTGTACTTCACTAACTTAGGGTCTTACCTTTGCTTAAGTTATTAGTGGTCTTGTTAATCAAACATCTACCAATGCATGAACATAAATAGACAAGAAACAGAATGTAGGTTATCATCCAGGGCCAAAACCCTTCACTCTTTGAGGAAAACCCACACAAATTCTTCTTATAGAGATTCCAATTGATGAATACCAAGACCAAAACCCTTGACCTATTAGCCACTCCAAGACCAAGTACAAGATCTCTTGAGATTAAAAATTCTTCTTGACTCCTCTTCCACCTCGACCTTCTTTGATACATAGCACTAACACAAACTAAGATCATCTCCTATCATAGCCATGAACTATCATGTCACTGTCACCACAGAAACTCATCACTGTCATGTCACCAAACTATGATCATTGAAGCAACACTGAATCTCACTATCATGTCATCACAGATAGCATTGAATCTTTGTATCTTCATTATATTACTGGTATAAGACTTCTTCCTAGCACCGAGATAGAGATCTGAACTTCATGTCAATGTAATCATACACACAAACTTCAGAGATACATCTAACGTTTCTTTTGTTCTGTGATCCGAATTCTGGGAGAGATCTAAGCTTCATATTTTACTGTGATCATCCTTTAAACATATCCTTGTTGTCTACATCATCCGAGCTTGTTCCTGTACTAGAGATCTGAACCCGTCTTCTATTTTTTCCATCCGAAAACTTCAGAGACGGATGACCAAAATTCTACTTTTGGGGAATAGGCCGATGTGCCTATTTATAGTCTTATGTTTGTCATATTAAGCTGACGTAAACTTATGAATAGGTCTGTCTCCATAATAAGAAGCTTACATGATTTTGTCACCTTATCTTGAAGCCGACATGAAGAGAGGACTATGTGCTTGTCATTGGAGGGCTATATTGACTTATATACAATTGACACATGCTCAAGAAGGGCTCTTTATACATGACATTGAATCTTTGACCCTGATGATAAATCCTAGGACTCTCAATGGGAGCTAACTATATAAAAAATCTTGCTCATGAAACCCATGAAGAAAGGCATTACAAAAATAATTTTATTCTCTTGTTTTCATCATTTACAAAGATCATAATTACATGTCATCATGAAGACCGAACCTAGTTACATTTTACAACACTCCCTCTTAACTAGGGAGGTATTCATTATGGTACTTGGTCATTCTCAATCTGAAGAATTTCTCATAAGAAGAGTAAGATTAGTAACCCATATGTATAGAATCATATCAACTAGCATTGTCACATAACAAGGCCTTAACTAACAACTCTATCCACATGATCAGAGCACAATGCTAGTGAGACCAATGATTCATAGACACCATAATCATTGTCTCTCAAGGTAGATACTCCATCCGGGTGTTCACAGAGTATGACCTACTTTGGACTGTTCTTATCTTGGATAGCCAATGCTTAAAGAATATTGGTCCATGACTACTCTTATCTTGGATTCCCTATCTCATCCTCAAAGAGTATCAGATGTCAAATGATTGCCCAATCCTCCATTCTATCTTTCCAGGTGAAGACCAAGATGATGTGTCTATCTCTCCCTCTCAATTAGGGAGGAAATATCAATTCCAATAATGGAATATACTCATTCCTATGGAAGGAATACACCTAAGCTCCCTCTTGGCTTAGGAAGTTCTAAGTTTCGTCCAAGTAAGAGATTGGTTTTTTAAGCTCCCTCTTAATTAGGGACCAACAACAACTCCCCAACCAGCTACTTGAAGAGCTCCTCCCTTCGATGTCATGAATTTTCTTTGTCAAGGAGTATTCATCTTTTATGGCTTATTCATAGGGCACAAACCATCCATCAATTCCATCCATGGGTCACTCATGTCCTTATTCATTTCACCAGAAAGTGATCCATTAGTCTTCATCTGGCCTTGCTTCATGTCATGTTTCCTTCTTCATGCCATATTTTCAGAAGGATCTTACATCCTTTTATATGGTCCTCTTAGAAGTCATCCACAGTTCTTCCCTTTGGCAGTCTTGCATAAGCCCATCCAGATATTTGTTCAAAATAAGAAACAAACACTTAAATTAAAATTACCTTTGTGATGGTCTTTCATCATGACATCTTCCAGTTTGCATCAACATCCTGCATACATGTTGACATATCTCCCATAGATATCCATTGTCAAGGGTCTCCATTTTTTTCAAAATTCCATCAGAGTCTTCATATCTTTCCGGGAGATTTCCTAGTCAATTTTTCTAGCCCTCAAATTTTGATTTCCTTTTCCATGGTTTCATAGTCCACGATATCTTCCTTCCTTTCTTCACACATGATATTCCTAAGAACTTCCAATCAAAGTTCCTCCAGTTTCTATCAACCACCCCATTTTCAGTGGAGGAAATTTCAGCCTAAAATTGGTCACCTAAGGAAAAATAATGAAATAATAATTAAAATAATAAAATAAGAGTTATGAATTTTGGAGGGAAAAGAAAAAAGCTAATTTTTTAATTGTATTTTTGGCTTATCTCCTTATAGGTTCACTCAAATTTCAAGTGTAGACACTCATAGGATGTGAAATTAAATTCCGCATCCAACGAGTACCCATTATGCATAGTTTTGAGAAGACCTACATTGATAAAAAAAAATGTAGATACATTAAAAAAACATGTTCAACACATTTTTTAATGTATATGCAATTTTATCAATGTGGGTCTTCTCAAAAGTATGCATAATGGGTACTGGTTGGAGGTGGAATTCAATTCCGCATCCAAAAGTATGCACATTTTTTAATGTATATGCAATTTTTATCAATGTGGGTCTTCTCAAAAGTATGCATAATGGGTACTGGTTGGAGGTGGAATTCAATTCCGCATCCAAGGAGTGTCTACATTTGAAATTTGAGTAAACTTATAAGGAGATAAGCCAAAAATACAATTAAAAAATTAGCTTTTTTCTTTTCCCTCCAAAATTCATAACTCTTATTTTATTATTTTAATTATTATTTCATTATTTTTCCTTAGGTGGCCAATTTTAGGCTGAAATTTCCTCCACTGAAAATGGGGTGGTTGATAGAAACTGGAGGAACTTTGATTGGAAGTTCCTAGGAATATCATGTGTGAAGAAAGGAAGGAAGATATCATGGACTATGAAACCATGGAAAAGGAAATCAACATCTGAGGGCTAGAAAAATTGACTAGGAAATCTCCCGGAAAGATATGAAGACTCTGATGGAATTTTGAAAAAAATGGAGACCCTTGACAATGGATATCTATGGGAGATATGTCAACATGTATGCAGGATGTTGATGCAAACTGGAAGATGTCATGATGAAAGACCATCACAAAGGTAATTTTAATTTAAGTGTTTGTTTCTTATTTTGAAAAAATATCTGGATGGGCTTATGCAAGACTGCCAAAGGGAAGAACTGTGGATGACTTCTAAGAGGACCATATAAAAGGATGTAAGATCCTTCTGAAAATATGGCATGAAGAAGGAAACATGACATGAAGCAAGGCCAGATGAAGACTAATGGATCACTTTCTGGTGAAATGAATAATGACATGAGTGACCCATGGATGGAATTGATGGATGGTTTGTGCCCTATGAATAAGCCATAAAAGATGAATACTCCTTGACAAAGAAAATTCATGACATCGAAGGAAGGAGCTCTTTAAGTAGCTGGTTGGGGAGTTGTTGTTGGTCCATAATTAAGAGGGAGCTTAAAAAACCAATCTCTTACTTGGACGAAACTTAGAACTTCCTAAGCCAAGAGGGAGCTTAGGTGTATTCCTTCCATAGGAATGAGTATATTCCATTATTGGAATTGATATTTCCTCCCTTAATTGAGAGGGAGAGATAGACACATCATCTTGGTCTTCACCTGGGAAGATAGAATGGAGGATTGGGCAATCATTTGACATCTGATACTCTTTGAGGATGAGATAGGGAATCCAAGATAAGAGTAGTCATGGACCAATATTCTTTAAGCACTGGCTATCCAAGATAAGAACAGTCCAAAGTAGGTCATACTCTGTGAACACCCGGATGGAGTATCTACCTTGAGAGACAATGATTATGGTGTCTATGAATCATTGGTCTCGCTAGCATTGTGCTCTGATCATGTGGATAGAGTTGTTAGTTAAGGCCTTGTTATGTCACAATGCTGGTTGATATGATTCTATACATATGGGTTACTAATCTGACTCTTCTTATGAGAAATTCTTCAGATTGAGAATGACCAAGTACCATAATGAATACCTCCCTAGTTAAGAGGGAGTGTTGTAAAATGTAACTAGGTTCGGTCTTCATGATGACATGTAATTATGATCTTTGTAAATGATGAAAACAAGAGAATAAAATTATTTTTGTAATGCCTTTCTTCATGGGTTTCATGAGCAAGAGTTTTTATCTAGTTAGCTCCCATTGAGAGTCCTAGGATTTATCATCAGGGTCAAAGATTCAATGTCATGTATTAAGAGCCCTTCTTGAGCATGTGCCAACTGTATATAAGTCAATATAGCCCTCCAATGACAAGCACATAGTCCTCTCTTCATGTCGGCTTCAAGATAAGGTGACAAAATCATGTAAGCTTCTTATTATGGAGACAGACCTATTCATAAGTTTACGTCAGCTTAATATGACAAACATAAGACTATAAATAGGCACATCGGCCTATTCCCCAAAAGTAGAATTTTGGTCATCCGTCTCTGAAGTTTTCGGATGGAAAAAATAGAAGACGGGTTCAGATCTCCAGTATGGGAACAAGCTCGGATGATGTAGACAACAAGGATATGTTTAAAGGATGATCACAGTAAAATATGAAGCTCAGATCTCTCCCAGAATTCGGATCACAGAACAAAAGACACGTTAGATGTATCTCTGAAGTTCGTGTGTATGATTACAGTGACATGAAGTTCAGATCTCTATCTCGGTGCTAGGAAGAAGTCTTATATAAGTAATATAATGAAGCTACAAAGATTCAATGCTATCTTTGATGACATGACAGTGAGATTCAGTGTTGCTACAATGATCATAGTTTGGTGACATGACAGTGATGAGTTTCTGTGGTGACAGTGACATGACAGTTCATTGCTATGATAGGAGATGATCTTAGTTTGTGTTAGTGCTATGTATCAAAGAAGGTCGAGGTGGAAGAGGAGTCAAGAAGAAGTTTTAATCTCAAGAGATCTTGTACTTGGTCTTGGAGTGGCTAATAGGTCAAGGGTTTTGGTCTTGGTATTCATCAATTGGAATCTCTATAAGAAGAATTTGTGTGGGTTTTCCTCAAAGAGTGAAGGGTTTTGGCCCTGGATCATAACCTACATTCTGTCTCTTGTCTATTTATGTTCATGCATTGGTAGATGTTTGATTAACAAGACCACTAATAACTTAAGCAAAGGTAAGACCCTAAGTTAGTGAAGTAAAAACTCTCACAAGCAGTTACTAATAAAGAGGAATCACCTAATTCATGATGCCCTAGATTTCTCAACAGTTTCAACGATTTATGATCCTTCAACGTTACCACGGTTTCAAAACTATTTCATTTTATATAACTCAAAGTTTAGCATTAAATATATACCAACACACATACATAAACAAGATTCAACGAATATAAGTGTTCTTCAACTCACCCATCTGGGGTTTCCCTATATGTTTATCAAATGGATTATGAGCTGTATATCTGATGTGTCGTACAGTGTCCTTCTAAATGGTGCCCCCACCCCTTTCTTCACAGCTGAAAGAGGTCTACGGCAAGGATGCCCTCTATCTCCTTTACTTTTCCTTCTCATCATGGAAGGGCTTAGCAGTTTGATCGCATCAGAACACAGGCGGGGAAGGATAAATGGGATAAAAATCACGGAAAACTGCTCTCTCACTCACCTTCTGTTTGTGGATGATGTGTTCATCTTCTTAAACGGAAGCCTGGCCGACACCTCTGCTTTACAATTTGTCTTTGACCTATTTCAGAAGGCTACAGGTATGATTATAAATGTCCATAAATCCACTCTCACAGCAGCTGGCTGCTTGCCCCATGAGATCATCTATACGAAAAATCGGTTCCCTTTCCATCTACATCCGATGGAGGAAGGACTGAATTATCTTGGCTTCCGAGTGAAACAAGGGGGATACAAAATTGCGGACTGGACCTGGCTTATTGCAAAGGTGGAGAAAAGATTACATGTATGGTATAACAGATACCTCACCAGGGCTGGGAGACTCACCCTTATAAAAGCTGTTCTGGAAGCAACACCGGTATACTGGATGTCACTGGCTTGGATACCAAGAGGAATCTTAACCAGACTCCAAAAGATATGCTGCAGTTTCCTTTGGAAGGGGAACAAATAGGGAAACCTCTTTGCCTGGGTCAAATGGGATACCATAGCAAGGCCTAAGAAGTGGGGAAGATGGGGCATAAAAAGACTGGACTTATTCGCAAAAGCCCTGGTAGCAAAGCTAGGATGGCAACTGCTCACATCCAACAGCCTCTAGAAAAGGGTAGTAGTGGAGAAATATATCGCCCCGGAAAACATTTTCAGCTGGATTCGCAGGGAACACAGGGACAACGGAAGACACTCAAACATATGGAAAGCGGTTCTCTCATCCATCCCCCTCATCCGGGAAGGTTTAACTTGGAGAATACATGAGGGGAATGCAGTCCGCATAGGTGTAGACCCTTGGATTGGATGTGGCAATGCCCATCAACTTCCAGCACAGCTAACGGAATACCTTATGGACCAGGGTGTCTCTCATATAGCACATATTGCAGACCAACAAAATTCCAGCTTTCTCCAACAGGCCTGGAAGACAGCACAAGATCTCCACATCCCGGTACTGTGGCGGCAAGAATGGGAGATCTATATAGATGCCCTTACTCAAGCACACATCAGGATATCGTATGAGGAAGATGAGATAGTATGGGCACATGCAAAAAATGGTTCATACACTCCTAAGGAAGGGTACCAACAGCTTATGCAACAATTTCAGCCTGAAATTGCACAGCAGTGGTGGAAGGCCATTTGGCATCTCAAAGCAGCCCCCAGATCGCGCATGCTTATGTGGGCCATCCTCTTCAACAAAATTCCCACAGGCTCAAATCTGAAAAAAAGGTCTTTCCATGGACCTTTCTGGTGCCATTTATGTAGGTGCAATGAGGAGGACACTGAACACCTATTTCTGACCTGCCCTGTTGTCATTGAACAATGGACCCTTCTCACTTCCCATCTCCCCTCCCTCAATCGATGGCAAGGACAGACAATCATCGAAGCCTGGCTGCATTGGCTGGAGCACCACTCGGGCAAAGAAAGGAACATCCCCCTCCTCATGAGCTGGGCTATCTGGACGGTGAGAAACCGCGCAATATTCGACCATAAAACTCCATCCTGGCCTTCCATCAGAGCACACATCCTGGCAGACTATGCTCTCCTCCCTGACGATCCCCCTCCTGCCCCTCCTCGAACTATTACCCCTGAACGCATTGACAAATCTTACCCCTGGGCCTTTTTTGATGGCTCAGCACAAGCAGATGGCTGTGGGGGAGGAGCCCTCCTCTTCCTTCGGGAAGCTCACTGTTTCAAAATACAAATATACCTGGGAAGGGGCACAAATAATTATGTCGATCTATCCACCGCCAAACACCCCATCCACTTTGCACTTGAAAATCGTTGCACAAAACTACAATTATTTGGAGACTCACAACTTGTTTGCAACTGGCTCAACAGAAAATCAAACTACAATGTTTATTCTTTGAGACATATACTGGATGAGACACACAGGCTAATAACAGCTTTTGAAAAATTTGATTGTTATCACATTTATAGGGAGCGCAACTCAAGGGCAGACTTTCTATCCAAGCAAGCAGCGCAAAGGCAAGAGGAAGACTGGTTAATAGAGGAAGAAGTCGATGGAACCTTCCATCGTCATTATCATAGGCCTTTTGTAGATCCACGCACATAAAGAGATAATCAGCTTTGTCCTATCCACAGGTTTTTTTGCATTCGGTATTCGCTGCAAACTCGGATGTTTTTATATATATTACAGACTTTCTACTTGGTTGCCACAGGCCGGCTTTTTGCTAGTTTTCTTTTTATACGGTTACATACTCTGAAGTCTCCCTACGTGGAGCACTATAACAAAGTATATCACTGGTTTTTTACGATACAACAAACTATATGAGTCCAGAAAACTCCCTGTGTGGAGGTAAAGGGTTTTTTGTTGTGCTGAATGTACATGGCCGATATAAACTGTGTATAATTCTGCTACTGTTATGAGAGGCAGTCAGCCTCACTATGCATATGTCTAAACATCTACAGAATGTAATTTCTTTTGGCTAATGGAAATTACGACTTTTTCTACGGGAAAAAAAAGTGTTCTTCAATCAGCGCAAAACCATATACTTATGCATACAATATAATGCAGAGGGACCAAGTTTCATTGCACATATACTTATGCATACAATATAATGCAGAGGGACCAAGTTTCATTGCACTCACTGGTTAAATATACGTATAAGGGACACAAACATCCACACAGAGAACTAGTTACATCATTGCATTGTGCAGAGAATGATATGTAGTCAACGTTCACACTTCAACGCAAACGACTATTCGAACTCGTGTGTGTTGCATGAGCTACAAAATTGAATGAGTTCTATCTGCCAATGTTTCAACCGTAACTGAATTTTCTGCCTGAAACATTTAGCGGTTTATAATACTTCATTTTGATGTGCCACTCTTCACCAATTTATGTCAAGTTTGCCACTTTGTCTTAGCAAAGTAATTTTCTCGATGATATGAAATCCTGCAAAGCTCTCGGGTTCACCATTTGCACAGAAGAATAATGCATTACTTTGACATGGCGATCAGAACATAGTTCCCTTTCAATGAATTTGAACATCATATAACATGAACCAATTCCAACGTAGTCAACCTAATCAGCCAAATCCATAAGTTTAACACACCTCCAAACTCAAGCTCAACATTCAATATAATTGCAGATAGGTACCGATCTCATGTGTATAATATAATGACGAATAGTCGTGAGCAAATAATAAACCACAAGACACAATGCTATCACCACTTGAGTCCAATGAGTAGGATGATGTCACAAGTTCGATTATTGGAAAGTTTTATTGGAGTAGAACACCTTTAAAAGTAAGGACACGGTCCTTTGGTCGTTATAGCAATGGATCATTGTTGTTGGAGAGATGCAAACTGTAAAGGAATGAAGTATAGGAATCCTTCGAAAATTGTGGAGTGCGTCGCTCATCTAGAAATGTCACCACTCATCTACCCTTTGCTCAATAACAAGCAAGGTGTTAAAGCCTTAGAGTGTTAGATACGTTATAGAGAAAGATAATATAGCAAAGATTCATGCCATGGAAAAGGTCACGGTATAGAGAGTGTTAGCGTAGAGAAGAATGACTTCAAGAACGCAGGTACCACTGCAAAACGCTTGAGATAGAGTAATTAGAGTTCTTTCAAGGCCCCAACTATGAGAAATATGTGATGTGATATGAGAATTTAGCGGAGGTTTTTCAACACACAACCAATAAACCACATGTTACAACAAGCAAATGGTCAAGACAACACATTTCGGGACAGGGCTGATACTAGTTCTGACAAGTAGATAGGGTATGGCATCAATTCTGAAGATCATACATAACTAACATGCAAAGAAAGGCCACAAAACCAGTTGCTCAAATTGGAGCAGGGCCAAAATTCGTCCACTCTGATACCTTGTTAAACACATACATGGTGAAGATAGCCAAATAGGATAAACATGAATGCATTTCTATTAAGATAGCCAAATAGGATAAACATGAATGCATTTCTATTAACAAAGATGTACATTTATATTACATTCTTGTGACCTTTGGTCTTCATATAATAAGTGGTCTCTTGGAATCCAGTGACTATTCACATTCCACACCAACCCTTAGAGGATTAGGTATCCAACAAAAAATGTGTCAGAAAGGATTATGAAAGAAATTCACACATTTATTCACTTTTGTATTAAAGTGGACCTCAGTAAATGATTGTTGGATAAAATCCTTATTAAAAGGGGAAATAGGGTTTATCCCAACCGATGGATTATGAAAATATAGCTTTTTGCTTTTGCCCATATTCACAAGGCACCTCTCCACACCCTGAAGCCAAAAAGAAAAGTTGTGTATAACAAGATCCAAAAGGTTCCAATGGTTCTAAGTCTATTGCGGCTCACATGTTAGGCAATTCTGGCAATTAGAAGACTCTTGATGCCAGCATTTCTCCTGCAGATCTAGCTCAAACTCATAATAAGCCATCTCATCCATCAAGGGAGGAAGCTCACATGTCCTTTAGTACTACACAAAATGTAGTCATAATTTTGGCATCTACAAAGAGTGGGCAAAAACGTACCCACAAATTAGACCATTCAGATAGTGACAAGGAGCCAACAAATATGTTAGAGCACTCGACAATGGAAACATCTCAAGGAAAGGAAGTAGTTATCTCAGATAATCCCTCGGGTTAGATAGACATTCAGAAGAGGAATGGAAGAAAGACAAGCCAATGTATAATCTTGGAGCGTAAGTACAAGAAGGAAATATGTTATGTTGTGTAGTGTGATTAGGGAAAGACATGGGGGCTTCACTCAATGAACCTATGACATATTATGTTCGTTTGTGGCATATTAAACAATGCCCCTAGTTTGACTTCATATTGGAAAATGCCTCTAAAAATCACATTACTTAACCTCTTACCAATACAAACCCAATACACCTTCCCAATTTAAAAAACGTCTACTTTCACTAAATATTGTAGGTATCCATTTTTTCATTAACATTTTGTATACCCCTTTATATTTTTTCATTAACCTTGAACTCCATTTCTTATACCCGCCAATATAAAACCCTTTACCCCCTCATGGGGGCTTCATTGGGGGAGCAATATCATACCATGTGTGTTCATATTGGAAGATATATATTGAGGAAAAATGACATAATATATTGAGCATATAATAGGGGGTAAAGGGTTTTTATATTGGCAGGTATAAAAAGTGGAACTCAAAGTTAATGAAACAAATATAAAGGGGTATAAAAAAGGTTAATGAAAAATGGATACCAACAATATCTAGTGAAAGTAGAGGTTTTTTAAATTGGGAAGGTGTATTGGATTCATATTGGTAGAGTGTTAAATAATGTGATTTTAGAGGTATTTTCCAATATGTAGTCAAAATAAGGGTATTGTTTAGTATGCCATGAACCCGTGTGAAAAGTTCAACGAGTGAAGCCCATGTGTACCCCTATTATATGCTTGATATATTATGTCATTTTTCTTCAATATATATCCCCCAATACGAACACATATGGTATGATATTGCTCCCCAGTGAAAAAAGATTGATATACGCTAATATGATATAATTCAATTAATTTTGGATGGTTCAATAGAATTGTTAAACTTAAAAATAAATAAATAAATAATAATAATAATAATTAAAAATTTAATATACATATATATATATAAATTTAAATTTAAATAAGTATTTATATTAGTTTTGATTTATTTTAAGTATAGATTTATTAAATATAAAAAAGATTAAATATTATTTATAAAAGTAAAAGAGGTTTTTGATTTCTTAGTTTTTATCAATTTATTAATTTGTTTAGATAATCTTCAGCAAAATCACATAACCAATCTTTTGTGGACGCGTTTCGAACCAACCAGTGTGGTTCATCGTCAGGACAAGTTGAAGAACCAATCCGGCTATTTGTTTTTTATTAATTTCTTTTTTCAAATCATATTTTTTCAATAATAATTAGAATTTAACTTTTTTATTTATTTATTTTTGTTTTTATAACTTTTATTTTTATTTTTTAATAAATTGCCTTTATTTATTTTTTTAAATATGTATTACACTCGTGTAAAATACCTCACAACTTAATTACAATTATTATTTTTAAATATGTATTACACTGGTGTAAAATACCCCACAACTTAATTACAATTATTTTTATTTAATATAAAAAACATTGCTAAATTATTTTATTATAATAAACAAATAAATTAATAGAAGTTAATTTTAATGGCATATTTATTTATTATAATTTATATTTAATTTTGTTTTCCAAAACTAATCTATTTAATAATTTATTTTTATTTTTTTCTCTTGGATAAGGTAAATTATAATTGAATATAATGTAATGTAAAGCTCTTCAGGATAAATCACATCAGTTTTTTGGATGTAGGTATTTGGAACTCTTATTGAAGTTCATCATTAAGAAAAAAATGGGTAATGAGATCAACAAACCACATAATTATAGTAGAGATGCCACGGTAATGAAATCAAATAATATTATTAAAATAGATTGGAAAGTTATATTTTATAATAGAATAAACAATAAAATTAATACCATAAAAAGAAACATTTATAAATTTCCATTAATATTTTTAGTCAAATAATAAATAAACTAATTAATTAGAAAATGTGCCAAGAAATGATACAATTACCAAAGAAGAGTATATAAGATATAACTAATTAATCAATTTTATATAAATATAACTTTAATATGATAAGAAAAAGAAAAGAAGAAAAAAGAAAAAGAAAACAAAGACTTAATAATAGTGAAAACGAAAAAGAAACCAAATGAACATGAGAAGGAAAGGAAACTAACGAACAACATAAAAACAAGAGGGAAAGGCCTAGGAATACAAGGATGGGACCATGAGCTACTCATCTTCTATCCATAATCCCTATTTAGTGTATTAGACATTTTCTCAATTTTGATGGTTTCCCTATTTAGTGTATTAGACATTTTGTCGATTTTGATGGCTTTCCTTAATTTACAATGATGGAAATGATCAATCCTTGCAAGAACCTGGGATCTAAACATATGTGGTGTTTATTATTTTTCACAAGTTCAACTAAAATAGAGGAGTGAGTCATACAATGTCTTAGGTCAGTCACGTGCTCTTGAATCCTCTGATTTATGGAACGACCAGTTTCTCCAATGTAGGAGGCTCCATAGGAACATGGAATCAAATAAACATCCTTCATGTTTTTAGGCTCCACAGGGTCTTTGACTGATCTTAAGGAGCCACGAATGGTTTTCAAGGGTCTAAAGGTGGAAGAAACCCTATGCCTCTTAAGAATCTGAGCAATCTTATCTGAAGTCCCTTGGATAAAGGGAAGTTGGACACTAGAGGCCACTTCACCAGACTCTTTTTTAGTCCTAGGACCTCTGCTAGCTTTTAAAAAGGCTCTGATACCTTGATATCTTTTATAGCCATTCAATTTAAAAACATTAAGGAGATGAGTTTTCTCATTCACTAGATGAATTTCATTAGAAACCCTCAAATCCTGAGTAGCCAATATATTGAGAACACCTAACTTATAAGCTACGAAATAATAAAAATTCACGTGTAAATATTGTCCAGTAGATATAATGTTTTAGTTAAAATTAAATTAATTTGAATATTATTTATTTTTAATTACTAGAAAGTATATAAAGATAAAATAAACTAAAAATACCTAACTCACATTATTTTGATTGATATATTTTTTCTTTCTAATAAATGATTAGAATAAATTTAAAATAAAATTAAAATATTATAAAATTTAATTTATAGGCGCGTTACAATATGTTTTTCTAAACTTCAACCCCAAATAAATTGTTCCCTAACTAAAATATTTTAACATTATTTTAAAGATTTTAAAATTTTCCAAAATGATATATTTTAATTATTTTTTAATGGAATATAATTTTAAATAATTTTAAATAATATTATATTTTTGAATATTTTTAAATATTTTAACATTATTTTAAAGATTTTAAAATTTTCCAAAATGATATATTTTAATTATTTTTTAATGGAATATAATTTTAAATAATATTATATTTTTGAATATTTTTTATTGCTTTTTGAATATTTTAAATTGCAATTTTAAGTATAAAAATAAATTGAAATTTAAGTAAAATTGTGCCCCAAATAATATCTATGGGGACAAAATTCCAAAAGTGTTTGTCATTAAAAATCCTCACACTATGGGGATAAATTATGTTTGTAAAAATTTTGTGTGCACAAAATTATGTTGTATGTCTAAATTCTGCCCAAAAGAGACTCTGAGATATTTGAGGCTTCGAGGGTCTTCTGCGAGCGCGGAGTGTTTCTAGGGTTTCGACAGATATCAGAATGGCGATTCAGGGAGGGTTTTTCCAATGCGGCGTGATTAGAGGATGTCGATTCAGTCGCAACTTTGGCCGTGATAGAAATATTAGAAGTGGCAAGGTCTATTGTGGTAGTCGACAAGGAGCCCGAAGGCACAGGAAACAATTGTTGCCTAATAAAAGAACGTGTGAAGGCAAAGGCGGCTGCGGATGCGGTCATTCATTGAGGAGCAACTGTACAAACTCCTCTTCTCTGGCGGGTGCTACACACAACAGGGATTTCTCCTTGCATGGGTGTCTCAGATAGTTGGTATGTGACGGTCGTTGCTACATCTGCGTGGGGTTTCTTCTATTTGTTTCCTTGGTTCTTGTAGATTCAGGGTTCTTGTTGCTCTTGTGTTCACCTGCCTCGGAGTTGCCGTGGAGTGTTTTGGCCCCTTCGACTCAGCTTATTGTTGACTTATCTCAGGCCTCTCCCTTGCATCTGGGGTTCCTTTGGGGGTTTTCTGCCCCAAGTTCTATGCAACCCTGTTTTTGGGTGCGATGGGTTTCTATGCAGCCTCTTTTTGGGGCATGATCGCTACCTAGGCGGTTTGTGTACAAGTATTATATATTGTGGGTTTTTACCTTCTTGGGGTTTATTTCAAACCCTTTTTGATTTTCGTGGCTCATTTTGGACTTGTGATTATGATCCATGTTGAGTTTTTTCATGGTGAGCCTCTGTGCCCTTATTTTGTTTCAGTGAAAGTTTTTGGAATATTGATTGGTTCGTGTAATGTCTTATAATGTCTTTGTTGTTTCAGTCAGGGTTTTTGAAATATTGGTTGGTTCCTGTAATATCTTATAATGTCTTTGTTTATGACTGTCAAATTCGATTGTAATACCTTATGTACAATGTATTTCAAAATTATTTTGGCACATATGTTATAAATACTACTATATAACATCTTTTTATCTAATAAAAAGTTGTTTTTTTTCTTAAAAATCCCTTATTTTAAACCATTTTTATTTTTTTTTCTTAAAAATCTCTTATTTTAAACCATTTTTTTTTGCCAGGTCGCGCTATGTAAATATATCTCTTAGTATCCCTTTGGCACAGGTATAACATATTGAGTAGTGCGTTGACTTAAGAATTAACTTAAGGTTGACTAAAAATCAAATGAACAATATACAAAGTTTACTTTGCCAAAAAAAATTTCTTTCAAATTTCAAATTTTATTTATTTGTGTTTTAATTGGTTAAGAGAGCTTGCCTATTATTTTGCAATGATGAATTCTACAGTTGTGTCGTACATTTATAATTGTGCAGTTTACAGTAGTGTACATTTACAGTGATTTACCTCCACCTTAGTCGCAGTTGTCGGATGACCCCACGGGAGATACAATATGGTTCCACGTATCATTACGCACGCATGGTTTCACGTTGGTACTTGTTTGATTAAATTTGAAGTTAAACTAGGTAAAAAGTTAAAAACATTAAACCATGTAAAAAATTTGTTATATATATATATAAAATAAACTTTTTACATAGTTTAAATTTTTAATATTTTTATGATTTGAAATTTATGGAAAAATTAATTTTTTATTTAATTAAATATAATTTTAAATTTTAGTTATTATTAATAATTAATTTTAATTTTGAAATATATAAAATATCAATTTCTATTTTAACCATTAATAAAATTTATTTTTAATAAATTCATATACTTTTTAATCATATTTATTTTAAACATAGTCTAAATGATACTAATAATCAAGTTTAATGTTTTAATCATATTCATTTTAAACATAGTCCAATGATACTAATAATCAAGTTTAATTTTTTATTTAAAAAATATACCATATTTGTATGTGAAAATTTTGATATTTAGTATCCAAAGTTAATGATGTTCACCTTTTATAATATTCCCATTTGATTTCCATCTATATGTCAACATTATTCTAGAGGGTTG
Source organism: Pinus tabuliformis (assembly GCA_031772625.1). NCBI lineage: Eukaryota > Viridiplantae > Streptophyta > Pinopsida > Pinales > Pinaceae > Pinus > Pinus tabuliformis. Next base: position 2,002,422,565 of record CM062819.1, on the reverse strand, counting down.
GTGTTATTTCTATTCATATGTTAACATTATCTTAGGATTTCAATAAATTCCTCTTGAATTTTAGAGAAATTAGACAAGAAAACCCCATTGAAAAAACTTCCAAAAAGTCTCACTAAATACAACTCGTTAGATAATTGTTGGTCACAGACACTGTGGTGGGAAAAATACAAAGGTCACATATATACATAAAAGATGTGATTCTAATAGAATATTATTGCTTGATTTGGATGATAGGTTCATTTGTAATTATTGATGAAAACAATAAATGATATTTTTTTTTTTTATCTATTTCAAAAAAATTAAGAAGAGATAGAGAAACTTAACTAAGATTTTATTATTTAATAGAAATAGAGGTTTACTTTAACTTAGAGTTGTTGTTGTTGTTGATACATTTTTTTTTCCTCTTTTATTTTTAAATAACTATTTATAAAAATTATATATATATATATATATATATATATATATATATATATATATATATATATATATATATATATAACCAAACATTTTGATTAAAGGTATATTTGACTTTATTCATGCTCTAATTTTCAAGTCACAATCCTTCATGTGTAAGATAAAATGGTAATTCCATATACTAGATAACAATTATTCCAGAACTCCAAAATATCTTTTGTGCGAGACTTTAAATCTATAAATTAATTGTAAATAATATTTTTTTTTTAATTATATATATCTTTGTTTTGTTGGTCAAAGTATATTTTTTAAGATAGACATGTAATTTCCCCATAAAATTAATTAAAAATATAATTATATTTTAATATGTTTTATAAAATTATAACTTAATATGTTTTATTTATTGGTATTATTTATGAAGGATTTATATAATTTTTTTTTAATATGAAATTAATATGTTAAAAAATGAGTAAAGTTTCTTTAAATATTTTAAAATAATGATTGAAAATTGTAATTCAACCATATATAATTCAACTATAATTCAATCATTTAATTTATATAGTTAAACTAATTCATATTCTCACTCATCCATCTTTTACTTCTTTACCTCATAAACCCATAACTTCTAAATAACGATACTCTTACTCTCTATTCTACCTCTTTCATATCTTTAATTGGGATACTTGATAACTTCAACATTGTCATGTAGTCCCTATCTATTTTCCTATGGTCTCCATTATTAATTATTATTGTGGGAGCCTTGCCTATTTGTCTCTTGATAACTTCAACATTGTCATGTAGTCCCTATCTATTTTCCTATGGTCTCCATTATTAATTATTATTGTCCACGCCTTGCCTATTTGTCTCTTTCACCAGTGAAAAACAAAATCAAATTCTCTCATGAATCCATTCTAATTTACTAGAAATGAATTAGGCTAAGTGTAAATCTCCCATCAAAATCTTTTAAAATACCTATAATATCATTAATTAAAACATGGTCAATCATATGCTTCTCATGAATCACGACACACTATTATATTAATTTTTCCACCAATATATCTGGGTGATATTTTATGTTTATTTTTAAATTTTTTAAATAAAATATATTTTATTATCATTAAAATAAATTATACAATTAATCAAATTATAATTATTTTTTATTGCTTGAAATTGAAGGTAAAAAATAGATTGAATCTATGACTATGTGAATTAAATTATAAATAAATATGAAAAATATTTTGACAAGTGTATTGGTACATTATAACTAGCATATGGTTGTTCCAACTACAAGACACTTGGCTTTACCACATTAATTACAAGTATCAAAATGTTTCAATTTAACAACATCATAGTTTTACATTGTGATACTTCTATTTCGAAATCTTTGTGATTTTGTAAAATGATTTGGTCAAACTAATTTTAGTTATGAAATAACGAACTTAAAACAAAGATTAACTGAAGCTTAATACAATCAAACTTAGCGTTTAAGTACATATAAGGTTTATACCATGCCCATTATTATAAGTACATCTTTCTCAATCACTCTTAATGAAAGTTTCATTATTTACTCTAATTTAACTATATTTAAATTAATCTATAGTATCTAGAATATAACCCCTGTTCAAATGTGGCAGTTAATTTATACTTTTAAAAGTTCAATAATTAAACTATATTAGTTTATACTTTTTAAAGTTTAATAATTAAACTAAGCCACAGAGAAAGCCAGCTATACAGTCTTGTTTTAAACAATTTAAAAATATTTCTTTTAGATGATGGGAATATTTTATCTATTTTTATTTTTATTTAGGAAAGGATGATCTATCTATTGTTATTTAGGAAAGGATGATCGGATTTTATGTTTGTACTACTCTTAACAATGGATAATTTAGTGCACGGATCACTTTCAAGGTCCGTTGAACAAACCAAAAAAAAATTTGGACGTGCCATCCCATCACGCAATTTATGACTGAGTTGACAGGACATGTCAAGTAGGGAAAATGCAAGATCCGCGAACAGTGTGCCAACCATGACTCACAAGGTGAAAGTAACGGGTCAAGCAAGCAACAGGCGAACAGGCAAATGCATTTATGGTGTTCAAACAAGGTGGCTCAATCATAGTTGACTCCAAGTAGACGCAGTCAAAAAAATCTCACGTAGTTTGAACATCAGAGGAGGTTTAATTAGTTTTTAAAATTTTTATTTTCATCAACCAGATCTGTGCCAGTTGGTCTGAAGAAGACTTGGTCAAATGATTTTGATGGTTGATTTTGGGAATATTCTGAAATGAGAGGTGAATTGTTTAAACCAGTCTCTGTATAGGCAAATTTTATTTTCACTTTTATTTGTCTATAAATGTATGGCTATCTGCGTTCTCGATAACCCGATATAACCCGATATAACACGCATGTGGTGATGATTAGATAAAAAAAAATAACAGGGTGTTATATCGGGCTATAAAGGACGCATGTAGCCGTGCATTTATGAACTGATAGAAGTGGAAATAGGAATTGCCCTCTGTATATGAGGAATATTCTGAAATGAAGTGAATTGTCTGAACTAGCTCCGGTACATAATATTCTGGAATATTGGCGCAATCTGTAATTTAGTTAAATTCAAATTGTTTTACTGATTTTTGTTTTCAAATTCTGAAATATTTTTGAAATCTACAATCAAATTAGATTCATAATAATCACACTCTCCACAAAACCAAATTCATTACATGGTATTCTGAAATATTGGTCATTTTTATTTTGATGAGAAATATTCTGAAATGAGGTAAATTGTTTGAACTAACTCTTTAACATGGTATTTTAAAATATTCGCCCAATCTCCAATCTAATCACATTCAAATTGCTTGACCTGAAGTTTGTTTTCAAATTCTAAAATATTTTTGAAATCTACAATAAAATTAAATTCATAATAACCACACTCTCCACCACCGAACCAAATTTATTATAAGTGTAAACAAGTTTTGGTTAAAATTTTGATAATACAATTTAGTTTTGGATGAATCTAGAACTTTGACCGATTTTAGTGAAAACATCACACTGACCAAACTTTACTGCATGTGACTAAAATCAGATCTGCATGTGACTAAAAGGGAAGATTTTGAACAGGTAATGGTATAGGTTTGACTGATTTTCATGCACGGAAGTCGTTTGAGTAAGATTTTTTAATTGATTATAATTTTACCTTTTCTTGTACTTTGACCGAGGGACCAGTGGATCAGATCGAAATGAAAGATTCCAATCATGTCATTATAAAATTTATCGCTGCCCACGTCTTCTGTCTCATTGCCCCGCCGCCTTGGCCATCCTGATGTCCAACACAAAAGACAAAACTAACCTACAGAGTATATATATATGTAAAACCAATAGAGATACTCATGAAATCAGGGATTTGATAAATACCTGTTAGGACATGGCAGAACCAGGATTTAATAATCCTATTCCATCTCGAATGGTGATAGACTTGAATCCCCAGATGGAAATTATGGCCACTTCTGCTTTAGAGGGTGATTTTAATGGAACTTCTGTGCTTCCAGGGGTTTACATGCCCCTGATGGCACCTAGCACCTGTGGGATGATGATTCAATCAAATGGGCAAGACTTGTCTACCAGAAATATTGATGCAGATTCAACCAGCATAATAGATGATGCTCATTTTGAGCTCCCCCTTTACAGTACCACTGAAACTTCATGGTATTCAAGTTCTTCTGAAGACATGGAGGTGTTTTATCAGTTAGAACACTGCAACATCTCTCAGGGCCATAGCCATCCACAGTCCTTCAATGTTGCAAATAATATCGTGTCGGTGCCCGAGAGTAGTATGTTGTACAGGCAGAGCGCATTCGGCTCATACATAAGATCTGCCCACTGTCACTATGTTAAGAATGGCAGACAGAATCTAATGAAAAGATGCTTCAATTTTCTCAGAAAAATCAACGAGAAGAGAACAGAGGCCCAGAGGTTTCAGATTGCAAATATTGAAGAACAGCATGAGTTCCATGCATCTCTTCAAAACAAGGCCGCTTTTCATCATATGCTAGCCGAGCGTAACAGGAGAATCAAACTAAAGCAGCATTTCTCGTTACTGCATTCTCTTCTACCTCATAATTCCAAGGTATTGTAACTTTGTAGATTGGATGCTCGGATTTACCACCGTAGTCGTGTTTGATGGTCTATGCTTTGGATTTTTATGAAGATTCATTATCAGGCTTTATTGTCTATGAAGAAGATTTATGAAAAAGATTTATCATTGAGACATAAAATTTTGATGGTGGATCTTTGTTAACTTTTCAATTAGTTAATTCTCTGCACTGATTTTATTTTAATCACTCACAGATCCATTTAAGTCTAGGTAGATTATCAAATCTCTTAACATACAAATCCCCTATATCCCCTATAGCATCCACTAAACAGCCTTAGAATGCCTTTCTCAGTTTAAAAAGTATCAGAACATTATATTTCATAGAGTACTAAAAATGATTAAATGTTTTGAGCTTCATACCACAAGTCCTGGACCTATTTCTGTTGCATAGCTCACTTATGAATGTTGGACATACCTGACCTTAAAATCTGTGACAGAGAGATAAATATTCTATACTCTCAAATACCTCTAGGTATATGAGTGAATTAAAGCACCGAGTGGAGGAGCTCGAGCACAGAAATCGTGCCCTGGAAGAATCGTTGAGAGTAAAAATTTCAAAGAAAGAGGGGTGTACCAGTTTTGATGAGAGACATGAAGAGCATGAGGCAACATTAGTTTATAAGTGTGATGAATTTACTTTGAAGCAATCCAAGAATATGCCCAACCAAGCAGACATGCGAATAAATGTTCAGATCGATCCACTTTCCAGTCCAACGAATCTCATCATCGTCCTGCTCGAACGGTTAAGAGAATTGCAACTGGAGGTCGTTTCAGTCCAGTCTAATGTACAACCATTCAACTTGGAGGCTCATTTTATTCTAACACAAACTAAGGTATATACTATATGCTGTTCCTAATTTAAATCTCTGATCAGTGTAGCAAAATCATTGTTCAATACCAAACACAATCATCTTAATTTTTGGGTCTTGCGTCATTTCTAGTTTTGCTATGTAGTCTAGCAGGAAAACTGATTAGTAGTTATATTGGTTAATTATGTTTGCATTTGCAGTGACTGAAAATTTTGTTTTTGTATTTGAATGTGAAGGGCAATCAGTGGGAGAGCTCCAACTGGGAAAATGTTGTAGAGGTTGTGAGAAGCACTTTTGCTGTGAATGAATGAATGCCAAACTCAGTGAAGCTGCATATCAGAGGTTACTTGGGAACAAATTATGTCATGATACGATGCTTTTAGATGATTTCCAGCGTTTGGATGAATCACATTGGTTGGTTCAAAAGTATTGGACAAAATTTTTTTCTTATAAAATTTCTCCCAAAATTTTTCCATTCCAGATAAAGAGTGTTATCTGAAACAAAATTCAACCCTTCATGGAAAAATGATGTATTCTATCGTTTGTATTTATATGTGAGAGGGTCAGTTCTTTTGTTTACCAATTTATGTCTGATCGATTTCAACCACAGTGATGATGGAATGTTTGACAATGTATGGTAAAATGAAGAAATCTGGAGCCATGTTTGACAAAGCACAATGACCGACTGCGGTCGGCAAGAAAATCGGCTTCTACTTTATCTACAGATTCTTTGATGAGATCACTCGAGATCACTCCATCACTTTGTGAAATTCAATAGATGTAATATTTTATTTTTTTTCCTTCAGTATGTACCAATCACACAGGCTTATTCTAAGAAATTTATGGTTTGTTTATCATAACTAATTTATTTACATATATGGTTGGGGATTTACCTACTGTAGAACGACCTAAAGTGTAAAACAGATGATCTGTGAACAGATGATTTGTGTATGTGGTGTTTAGTTTAGGTTTTAGTTTCCAATTTTATGGGAAGTATTTGAAAATGGAAACCACTGGCTGCTATTTCATTTAAATTCATTTAATTTTATACAATTTTAAGTTAATTTTATATTTTTTTAAATAATTTTATATTGTTTTAAATAATTTTAAGATTTTTTAAAAATTATATAAATATTTTATTAAAAAAAATTCTATTGAGTAATATTTATATTTATTATTAAAACAATGTAAGTATAATACTATTAATTAATCATAATCTCTTATTTATATTACTAAAATTATTATTTTTTTAAACTTAATTTTTTAATTTAGAAAATGAATAAAGTTTTATGAAGTGAAAGTTATATTCATTATTAGAGGAACTTATTCATAAAAATATAGATGATGATGATGATTAACATTCACTAAGACCAACGTGGAATCTAATTGTAATTATTTAGGATCTTATTTCTCTCCTAAAAAAAATGGAAATAAGCACCAAGATCACTATAGTTAGGCTGACTTAGTAAGTCAAGAAGATTGGAATTGTGATAGATGTTAGAGAAATGAGAGGTGATGTGAGTAAGGGGGGCGAACAATCTAAAAGAAAGAGCTTTTCATCCTCCACTTTCTTAGTATCCCAAAGGTGACAAATTCTATATTTCAAGGAGTCTTCTACCATCCCAAGGAGTCTTGGGAGTAGATCACCTTGTTCATCTTGAGTAGACCACCCCTGGGTTTCACTCCAAACTTCATGAGAGTTAGTTCTAATCTTAGCGATGTTCATGATTTCACTTCGAAGTTCATGAGTGTTAGTTCTAATCATAGCATTGTTCATCTTGAGTAGACCACCCGCTGGGTTTCACTCCAAACTTCATGAGAGTTAGTTCTAATCTTAGCTATGTTCATATTTTTCTTCGAGCTAGTCAAAATAGAAAGATAATTCTGGTTCTTAAGGGTGGGATTGATCATCTCCTTTAATATCTTAGCTTCTTTTTACACTCTAGCTCTTTATCATCCCATAACTTATCTTTGACACTATCCTTGCTTCCCATAATGATCTCTTCATTTTAGAAAGCCTCTTGAAATTTATGTTGTAAAGCTTCTTTTTATATATTTAAAAATATATAAAATTAAGTAAAATTTAATAGTGTAAAAATCTATTTTTATTGATCATCTCCTTTAATATCTTAACTTCTTTTTACACTCTAGCTCTTTATCATCCCATAACTTATCTTTGACACTATCCTTGCTTCCCATAATGATCTCTTCATTTTAGAAAGCCTCTTGAAATTTATGTTGTAAAGCTTCTTTTTATATATTTAAAAATATATAAAATTAAGTAAAATTTAATAGTGTAAAAATCTGTTTTTTCAATGCAACGAATCTCATCATCGTTCTCTTAGAATGGTTAAGAGAATTGCAATTGGAGGTTGCTTCAATCCAGTCTAATGTACAACCATTCAGCTTGGAGACTCATTTTATTCTAACACAAACTAATCTATATACTATATATTGTTCCTAATATAAATCTCTGATCAGTGTAGCAAAATCATTATTCAATCCCAAACACAATCATCTTAATTTTTTTGGGTTAACCTAACAATATCTTAAAGGTCTTTGAGTCATTTCTAGTTTTGCTATGTAATCTAGTAGGAAAACTGGTCAAGTAGTTATATTTGTTAATTGTGTTTGCATTTGCAGTGATTGAAAATTTTGCTTTTGTATTTGAATGGGAAGGGTAATCAGTGGGAGCAAAATGGTGCAAAGGTTGTAAGAAGCATTTTTGTTGTTATTAAATGAATGTTAAATTCAGTGAAATTATACATCAGATATTATTTGGGAACAAATTATGTTATGATATAATGTTTTTAGATAATTTATTTTGTTTGGATAAACCATACTGGTTAGTTCGAAAGCTCTAACTAAAAATTTCTCTTGTATAATTTCTATCCAAAAAGTTTACTAAATCCCTTACTAGTAAATAATTAAGAATGTTATCCTGAAACAAAATCAACCCTTCATGGTAAAATGATGTATTCATCGTTTGTATTTATATATGAGAGGGTCAGTTCTTTTGTTTACCAATTTATGTCTGATCGATTTCAACGGCTGTGATGATGGAATTTTTGACAATCTGCAGTAAAATGAAGAAATTTGGAGCCACGTTTGACAAACCACAATGACCGACTGCTGTCGGCAAGAAAATCGAGTTCTACTTTATTTACAGATTCTTTGATGAGATCACTCCATCACTTTGTTAAATTCAATAGATGTAATATTTTATTTTTTTCATGTACCAATCACACAGGCTTATTCTAAGAAATTTATGGTTTGTTTATCATAACTTATTTATTTACATATATGGTTAGTGATTTACCTACTGTAGAACGACCTAAAGTGTAAAACATATGGTTTGTGTATGTGGTGTTTAGTTTAGGTTTTAGTTTCCAATTTTATGGGAAGTAGTTGAAAAATGGAAACCACTTGCTGAGAAATAAGCTGTGTCATTTAAATTCACTTAATCTTATACAATTTTAAGTTACATATAGAATTAATTTGTTAAATTTGCATTTCTGGTATTGGTGTTAACTTTATATTTATATTTTTTTTAAACCATTTTAAAAATTAATTTGAAATATTTTTTTAAGAATTTTGAAAAATAATTTAAAATTTTTTATTAAAAAAAATCTATTGATTAATATTAATATTTATTATTATAAAGAGGTAAGTAGAATACTAATAATTAGTCATAATCTCTTATATATTATTAGGATTATTATTTTTTTTAAATTTGATTTTTTAAAATTAGAAAGTAATAAAATTTTATGAAGTGAAAGTTATATTCATTATTAGAAAAATGTAATCATAAGAATATTGATGATGATGATGATAATGATGATTAACCTTCACTAAGACCAACGCATTCTATTGGGTCTTAAGAAGGAGAATCTAATTGTAATTATTTAGGATTTTATTTCTCCACTCAAAAAAAGAAAGGGAAATAAACACACCAAGATCAATATAGTTGCGCTGACTTTGTAAGTCAAGAAGATTGGAATTGTGATAGATGTTAGAGAAATGAGAGTTAATGTGAGTAAGTGGGGTGCACAATCTAAAAGAAAGTGTTTTTCATCCTCCACTTTCTTAGTATCGAAAGCTGACAATTTCTATCATCCTAGGGAGTCTTGGGAGTAGACCACCAACCGATTTCACTTCGAAGTTCATGAGAGTTAGTTTTAATCATAGCGATGTTCATCTTGAGTAGACCACTTCTCGGTTTCACTCCAAAGTTCATGAGAGTTAGTTCTAATCTTAGCGATGTTCATCATTTTCTTGGAGCTAGTCAAAATAGAAAGATAATTCTGGTTCTCAAGGGTGGGGTTGATCACCTCCTTATAATATCTTAGCTTCTTTTTACCCTCCATATCTTTATCATCCCATAACTTATCCTTAAATTTGGAGGTGACAGTATCTTTGACACTATCCTTGTTTCCCATGATGATCTCCTCATTTTAGGAAGCCTCTTAGATTCCATGTTGTAAAGCTTCTTCTTATATATTTAAACATATATAAATTTAAGTAAAATCTAATAGTGTAAAAGTCTATTTTTTTAAAAATTATGAAAAAATTAACAAAAGTAACAGAATATAATAGTGAAATTTTATCCAATTATATTTATATAGATTAAATTTACTTATAAAGATGGAGGGTTGGGAGACTATAAGAGAAAAATTTAATAAATATCTTCATAATATATCTCACTACTCCTATAAGATATTACCTAAAAAAAAAAAACTTTCCATAAAATATTTTCCATCATTATCCTAACCAATGAAAGGAAATTGAGAATTTTTTTTAATAAAGTTTCCATTAGTCTCTTCAACCACTTAATATAGAGGTAATAAGAGTTATAATATGGAGATATATATTAGATAAAACTTTATTCCTTAACATACTTCCCTTCCCCACCTCCACCATTTCATTACAATGTAAATTTTTCTTTAATATCTCTTTCCACTCCCACCCATATGAGGTTAAGAGTAGAGGGAGATAAGGAAATATTTGTCATATCTGCATGGATTAAGGAAAATGAATCAAACTTGAGTGAGGTCTTATGAAACCTTGTCTATATGAGTTATCATGAGGATGTAGGTATGGGCTATCTATGAAGTAAGGTTGTATAAAATAATTGATATCTCTATCAAGAATATTAATATGATATGAACTTATATTGTAATTACATATGGTTGTAGAATCAACTCAAGCCAAATAATGTTGGAAATAATACTGAGAGGGGGGGTGAATCAGTATTATCAGATCAATCAAACTATTTCAATGCTCAGAAACATATACGCTACTTCAGTTAGGTGAACCAGCGTGTACACGCTACTGTGACTAAATAAAACAGCGTATAAGAAGAAAACTCATAATTTAGTTAGCTTATTCTTCAGTTAAGTTCATCAGGACATTATTTACCACATTAACAGTAAACAGGTGCAGTATAACAGAACAGATCAAAAGCCACACACATGAACACCAAGATGTAAGGTGGAAACCCAATGTGGGTGAAAACCACCTGCTGCAAGTTGTCTCTATCTTTCTTTAATATGAAACTTCAGTTTACAATCTTTTGTACTGGTGCAGCCTTATACCAGTACGCAGGCTACAACCTTCTCTCGTTCTCCAAACTTCCTTGGAAGGGAGCTCCAACCCCCTTTGCTCTTGTACTAGCCAAGATACTAGTACGTAGGTGCTGACCTACAATCTTCTTTCCTTCAGGTACCACCTTTCATACATTTTCAGACTGGATATTCCTGAAGCATAACATTACAATCTGTAGACCCCAATTCATTCAACTTTCACAACAGATCATTGAAGCATAAAACAACCAATACTTGTATTATCAAACTTTGAATCACTGAACCACTGAACCCTGTCAATCACCAGTTACCAGAACACAGAGCAGACTACAGAACTCTGCAATAACAGTCAGACCCCACTGTAAACCCAAAATCAAGCTTCAAAAGATATACGCTACTTCAATGAGCAAAACCCGCGTATACACGCGCTTTTACCGAAGCCAACCTGCGTACAGATCTAAAAATAAACTTTCTCAATTTGCAGCTGTACCAGACATCAGTTAGACCCAGAACATAACATTGCGACAATATGCAGATCTAGAAATACGCATAATCAACCATATCATGATAGTGCATTTCAAACCATTAGATCCCGATCTATCCTTAGATCTAGTCTTCCATCAACTGATGTGATCTCTCCTTGGCTTAGATCAAGCAACCCAGAACCTGCATATCAGATCTCTTTCTCTCTTAGATATTCAAGCCTTGTCGAAAGATGATATTGCCTAATGATCTTCTTCTCCTTATATAGCCTTAGGCCTTGCTCAATACCAAGAACCAAAACCATAGTAACACAATACCATCAACTTCAAAACTAGGGATCGACACGCCCGTCGAGACACAATGGTCCGAAATCATAGGCACAACTTCCAAGGACTAACCACCATGGACCAAAGGTACTTTTCCACATACACGCGCTTTTTCTGAATCCAACTAGCGTGTACACGCGACTTGGGCTTAACGAACCTGCGTATATGAACTTCCTTGGCATGCTGTACTAAGATCTGTCTTCTGATTAAGTTGCCATCACCTGTACCAACCTCTGAGCACCTGTACCAACCTCTGAGTGAGTTGCCATCAAGGACAACACTTGAATCATAATGCCAACAATCTCCCCCTTTGGACTTGATGGCAACAACACCAAATCACTCTCCCCCTTTGACATCAAGGGCAAAGGGTGGACCAAGATATTCTCTTCCTTTGCTGAATCATTCCACTATCCATACTCCCCCTGAGTACCTGCTGAAATTTCTGAATAGTCTCCCCCTTTGTATATGCCAAGGTGTACCAATCTGTCCATGCTCCCCCTGAGTACATGCTGAATCTCAGTACCGCTGAAGTGTGTTGTTCATGCTCTTCCTGACTGTAGGCAAGATCTGCAAAAGATGTTCTTCAAGAAGAACACGACTCTATACATCATAAAAGATCTTCCTATCACCAAAGACTCATACATACATCCATCTCTCAACTAAGTGAGGATATACAAAAATTGACTCATCCACCCAACCAAGTGGGGATACATCAAAAGTTTACATAACCAAACATATTGCATCAATCATCCCAGGCATAGTGGGGAAACCAAAATAGGTCGTTACATGACCTTGACACCATGACAGAGATACCACAAAAGAGATATATGACATAGAGACGAAAGAACTAGACCAAGACTTATGAAAGTCACCAACAGCATCTGATAATCACCATTCAGATCAGCAACCAAGAGATCCTTCTTCTCTCCTTTCGCCTTTGTTCCACTTGAAATCAACAACAAACGTGAACTAGAACCAAAGGCTTTAAGATAATGCCAACAATGCATCATTGGAAGATTATCTGCTCCTCCTGAACCTGTGCCAGATGATCTCTGTCGGACCCATATCAGACTTTCTGCAACCAACATCTATCCCTGCTGATTTCCTTCAAAACTCCATATACGCGTCTGCATCCACATAAACAAGCGTATATACGCGGATAGGCCTTATGAAACTCGCGTACAACTATTTTCATATCAGCAGCCTGTAAATGTCCTGCAGCAAGGTATGTCTGAACATAGATGTCAACTCCTCCTTTTAAACATCATCATGAAATCATTCACATTACATGTGAAACCACCATAGCCATTACATCAACGTCAAGATCTACATAATCCAAGTATCATTACTTGGGAATATCTGCATCAATCAACATATGTAAGTATCAACCTATCATCATATAGATAAGTACTCATCACCATGTCCCCAACAAAACAATTTTGAGTAGTCATCCATGTATCAGCACTATGTATCTTGAGCTCAAGCTCATTTGACAAAACTTCTTGATATCATCAACAGCAACAATCCTTATCCACAAGAGTGCCTGCATCATAACTGTATGATCTTTATGCATATGACAACAGCAGTATATAAGTGACTCATCATCAAGTGAGGAAGATGTGTATTCAAGCTTTGTACGTCTCCTTGTCCTTATGAAGATCACCATGTAAGCACCATATATGCATCATCAAAGAATCAACCATAAATCTGATCTGAACATCTTCTATGTAACTTCAAGAATCATATGAGAGTTTATCATAGACAACTCACAACCACATCATAGCAAGATATATCATTTAGCCATATAAGAATCATCACCAAGGATTATTAACCATAATGCCAACAACGAATTACTAAAGGCATATGCTCCCCCTCAACCAGTGCCATCTGTTAGATCTGATCATGCATATATCAGCAATAAGCATCAAAACATCATCATCCTCAAGTTAGGATCAAAAACACTTCTAGACATCCATTCGATCTGAAAATAACCTCGGTTTTTTGATCACACATCTGGCTGACACTTAGTAGATTATGCTTCAATCCATCAACATACAAAACATTTCCAGCCTTGACCTTTTCTTTCAAAGGAGCAATACCTTTTCCTTTTATAGTTGCAGGAGTATCATTTCCAAAAGAAACTTTCTTTCCCTTTTCTAAAGTAGAATAAGATTCAAGTTTTTCTTTATCACCTGTCATATGTTTCGAACATCCACTGTCAATGTACCATAGATTTTCCTGTCATTCTGCATAAAAAGCTATCCCACATCTTTCTGTTTGAGGTTCCTTTATTCTCCATTTTTTGGTGCTCGTGGCTTGTTCCTTTTTCTCCTGAAACCTGCTCCTGCATTCAGAGTCTTTATGACCAAAATTATTGCAAATAGAACATTCAACTTCATTTCCAAGAACCGAAAAGTTGTTATAGGTCCTCTTTATAATCCCTGTCATACTTCTTTGTTTTTGAGCTTCCCTAGTCATGATTGTTTTATATGCAACACACTGAGCTGCTTTGTGACCAAAGTTATGGCAAGAAAAGCATTGTCCATTGAAGAAGCTTCTGCGGTTATTGAATCTACCAGCCAACTGATTGTAATTTCTATTTTCATCTATTCTTGAGCCAAACTGAGAAGATTTTACCTGTGGTTGGTTGTAGCTTTTGTTCACCTTTAAGAAGGATTGTCCCTGATAGTTTCTGTTTGTAATTCGTCCCTGCTTTACCTGATTATCTTCATTGTTCTTCTGCTCATTTCTTCTTGCTGCATCAAGATAACTTTTTGAGGTGGATGCTTTAGAGGATTCTCCATTATAGCCCAAACCTGTCTTGTTTAGAGGAGACCGCTGCACATTGATAATCTCATCCAATGTTTCAGATCCTTTGACAAACTTAAGATTAATAGCTTTTGTTTTCTCAATTTCTTTTCTGAGACCAACAATTTCACCTTCTAGTTTTTCAAGATGTTTTTCCTTTTCATCAATTTGAAATTGCAAAGTATCAATGATCACACTCTTTTCTTCTATGCATCTCTTGAGTCTAGTAATTTCATTATAGAGATTATCCACATCTACAGCATCCTCATAATCATCATCTTCAAATGCCATTAACAGCTTATATTTATTACCTTGTTCATCTTCATCACTGTTTGATAAGCCATCACTATCTTCATGGGTGTAGTAGCTTTTCTTATTTGCACTTTGTTTCTTGTTCCATCTAGCAGGTTCTTTTCCTTTATCCTTATAAGGACATTTTGCAGCATAATGACCTACTCTTCCACAAGCAAAGCATTTGAAAGGTAGCTTACCTCTGAACCTTCCAGAACCCCTTTGAAGATTTCTGACAAAGTTTGATTCTTCTTCCTCTTCCTCTGGAACATGGCTTGCTTCATAGTAATCTTCTTTTCCTGATGCCTTAAAAGCAGCTTCCCTTCTGTCAGATGGACCTCCCTTTCTCATTTCATAAGCAGTTAGAATTCCATGTAGCTGAGACATAGTGAGAACACGGAGATTTTCTTTTTCTTCTATTGCAGATACTTTAGATTCAAACTTGGGGGATAATGATCTTAGAATCTTTTGAACTACTATAGTCTCTTTTATTTCTTCACCCAAATTTTTCATGCAATTAACAATCTCATCTACCCGAAGAAAATAATTAGCCACACTTTCATCATTATACATCTTGAGAGTCTCATATTGAATCCTGAGAGTTTGAAGTTTAGCTTGCTTTACCTGTTCATCTCCTTCATAGCTAGTGATCATTTTGTCCCATATCTCTTTTGCTGATTTGAAGTGCATGACCTTCATGAATTCTGTTTGGGATATACTTCCTAATAGAGTACTGACTGCTTTTGCATTTGTTTCATACTGCTTTTTCTCAGCTGGATCTGTAGGAGTAGCTGAAGGAAAAGCATAGCCTGTTTCTACAATGTTCCAAACTTCTGTACCAAGAGATTGAAGATATGCAGTAACTCTTACCTTCCAATAATTGAAATTTGTCCCATCAAAAATCGGTGGCCTGATTGATGCTTCTTTCTCGTAGTTGCTCATGATGAATGATCTCCCTTCAAGCGATCAAGCTTCTCTGAAGGACCTGCTCTGATACCAATTGTTGGAAATAATACTGAGAGGGGGGGTGAATCAGTATTATCAGATCAATCAAACTTTTTCAATGCTCAGAAACATATACGCTACTTCAGTTAGGTGAACCAGCGTGTACACGCTACTGTGACTAAATAAAACAGCGTATAAGAAGAAAACTCATAATTTAGTTAGCTTATTCTTCAGTTAAGTTCATCAGGACATTATTTACCACATTAACAGTAAACAGGTGCAGTATAACAGAACAGATCAAAAGCCACACACATGAACACCAAGATGTAAGGTGGAAACCCAATGTGGGTGAAAACCACCTGCTGCAAGTTGTCTCTATCTTTCTTTAATATGAAACTTCAGTTTACAATCTTTTGTACTGGTGCAGCCTTATACCAGTACGCAGGCTACAACCTGCAGAAGGCTACAACCTTCTCTCATTCTCCAAACTTCCTTGGAAGGGAGCTCCAACCCCCTTTGCTCTTGTACTAGCCAAGATACTAGTACGTAGGTGCTGACCTACAATCTTCTTTCCTTCAGGTACCACCTTTCATACATTTTCAGACTGGATATTCCTGAAGCATAACATTACAATCTGTAGACCCCAATTCATTCAACTTTCACAACAGATCATTGAAGCATAAAACAACCAATACTTGTATTATCAAACTTTGAATCACTGAACCACTGAACCCTGTCAATCACCAGTTACCAGAACACAGAGCAGACTACAGGACTCTGCAATAACAGTCAGACCCCACTGTAAACCCAAAATCAAGCTTCAAAAGATATACGCTACTTCAATGAGCAAAACCCGCGTATACACGCGCTTTTACCGAAGCCAACCTGCGTACAGATCTAAAAATAAACTTTCTCAATTTGCAGCTGTACCAGACATCAGTTAGACCCAGAACATAACATTGCGACAATATGCAGATCTAGAAATACGCATAATCAACCATATCATGATAGTGCATTTCAAACCATTAGATCCCGATCTATCCTTAGATCTAGTCTTCCATCAACTGATGTGATCTCTCCTTGGCTTAGATCAAGCAACCCAGAACCTGCATATCAGATCTCTTTCTCTCTTAGATATTCAAGCCTTGTCGAAAGATGATATTGCCTAATGATCTTCTTCTCCTTATATAGCCTTAGGCCTTGCTCAATACCAAGAACCAAAACCATAGTAACACAATACCATCAACTTCAAAACTAGGGATCGACACGCCCGTCGAGACACAATGGTCCGAAATCATAGGCACAACTTCCAAGGACTAACCACCATGGACCAAAGGTACTTTTCCACATACACGCGCTTTTTCTGAATCCAACTAGCGTGTACACGCGACTTGGGCTTAACGAACCTGCGTATATGAACTTCCTTGGCATGTTGTACTAAGATCTGTCTTCTGATTAAGTTGCCATCACCTGTACCAACCTCTGAGCACCTGTACCAACCTCTGAGTGAGTTGCCATCAAGGACAACACTTGAATCATAATGCCAACAAATAATATTTGAATTTAGACAACAAAATCTAAGAATATTAATATGATACCAACTTCTGATGTAATTAGGTATTATGGGTGGAGGTAGGGAAGGATATTAGGAAAAAAATTTATTTAGTTTCCCTAATATCCCTTTGTACCCTTACCCTCACCTTCATATTAAAGTTTTCCCTAATATCCCTCCCCACCCTCATATGACTTGCGAGTGGGGGTGATAAGAGATATTAGGAAAGTATTTACCATATCTATATGGATTAATGAAAAAGAATGAAAGTTGAGTGAGGTCTTATCAAGAACTATCTATATGAGTTATCATGAAGAGATGGATGTGAGATATCCATGCACATATAAACTCAAGTATATCTTAGTACATATGCATCTTCTAATATCTATGATTGATATACTATATATGCAAATAAGATTGTATAATAATTTATATCTCTACAAAGAATATTAATACAACACCAATTTATGTTTTAACTAGATATAGTTGTTGTTTCAACTAAAGAAAAATAATCTTTGAAGTTAGACCACAAAGTATAACAATATTAATGCAATATTAACTATGGTGTAAGTCGATAGGAGATAAGGTGGGAAGAGATATTATGGAAAACTCTAATATTTCTTTCATATCTACCCCTACATTCATATGAGGGTGTTATTGAGGATGAGAGAAAGATATTAGTGAAACACTTGTCATATCTATATGGATTAGGGGAAAATGAATGAGGTCTTACGAAACTCTATTTATCACAATTATTGTAAACATGTAGACATAAAGTATCCATGCACATATAAACTCGAGTAGATCTCGACAAAGAAGATATGCATATTCCAATATATATTATTAATTTATTATATAAAAAAATAAACTTATGTAAAATAATTAATATCTCTATAAAAATATGAGTATAATATCTTTTTTTTTTTGTAAGCTAGGGAATTTCTATTATTTACAGAAAACTGAAAAATTACATACTAAGGAACCTCAATCCGCCCATATGGGAAACCAGATCTGTTGGTTCCTCTTCATCATGCATTCAATACTGTTTTTCTTTTATCATACCGTCAGAAAAAACTTACAAGACATTAAACCTTCATAATCAGATTGTTTTCAAAGACTTTTTTTCTAAGATCTACTCAAAGACCTATCTTCACTACGATTGTTGTATCATGCAATCAGATTCCCAAAACAAATCTGTAGCAACAAAATCAGAAAGAGAGAGTTAACTAGCCTCTCAAGCCTCCTCGCGTCCCTTTTTGGTTTCATTTTTGTCCTTGGTATTTATTAGTTCCTTCAACATCCCCTGTATCTCCTTGATCTGCTCCTTCTGTTGGCGCAGTATAACTTCAACATTAGCCATCTCCTTCCTTGCTACCTGCATTTCCTAGGCCATCTCCACCATTTCTACAACGACCTGTTCCATTTCCTTGGCCAAAAGGTGCTTCAGGACCTAATAAATGTGGAGAGCTTGACGGTATAGGGTTAATCTACCCCTGGTATTTCCTGGGTCTGGCAACTGAGATTTCCACTCTTCCATCTCCGAGTCTGACGGTTCTTCCAGAACTTTGTTTTCCATGACGCCTATGATTTTTCGGATGTCTTCATTTGTTTCCTGATTGTAAGCTTGCTCTGCCTCATGAGCCATCCTACGGATAGATTTCCTCCCCATTTTTTGTTTTTCCCGTGTCGGGTTTCCCTCCTCTCCATTGTTTTCTTGCCGAGGTCTGCCCTTTCCTCGTCGTCCGCGCCCTCTCCCTCTTCCGCCTGTTCTGCCTCGTTTAACATTTTTACTGCTTTGTCCCATTTCGAAGGTCCCCCTCAGGAAACCCTCATCCTGGTTAATCTCCATGTCTTCTAAGCTTTCGATCTCAATTTTGGTTCTGTTCCTATCGAATTGTCTGTCTCTGTAATCTTCCGGCTCTGACTGAACTTCTTTATCCCAACTCGCTGCCATCTTAACTCTCTTAAGTCATTGTTTATTATTCCTCTGCCAGGTCTCTCCTTTCCTTGCCACCTTCTTCAACGTCTTGCTGTCTGTCATCCTCCTCTTGTTCCGCCTTATAGTTTTATCGCCACCTTTCTGTTTATGATGCGTTTGTCCTCCTTTTCCTTTTCCCCTTATTACTTGCATGATACTCTCTGCGATGTTTCTCGAGCTTTGATTTGATTTCCGTACCTGCTGCTCTGAATTATCATTAATTACTGTGGTCAGGGTGTTATGGCCGCCGTCCTTCTGTCCTGTCTTGGCTGCCGAATGCTCTTGTCTCGTCATCCCGCTCAGGATCCTCTCGGTTTTTTGATTGCAATTATATTGTTTCATGGGTATGGTGATCTATGAGTTGTCTTAAACTTTCCCATCTTGTCATCTCCAGTTGGTTTGTCCAACTATCATCCACTTTCCCTATTAATTCCTTGCTTCCCCAATTGGTCAATAAATCCACAGGTTTATTTCCTTCTCGTTTGACGTGAGAGGTGGTTTTGTATTCTATGCCTTTTAGCATTTCTTCAATTTCTTGGACCAAGCTCGCCGTTCTCCAGCTTTTGGCTACCTGCTTCCACTGTTTCCCCTGAATTAGTTTTTTTATGGTGCTTATAACCAAGGCTGAGTCTCCTTCGATTTCTACCTTCCTATATCCATTTCTTATCGCGATTTTGAGGCCCTGGTAAGCTGCCATGAATTCCACTTCATTATTACTCATAGTTCCTCCATGTTCTGCATAAATCCATTATGTATTTCCTTGACTGTCTCTAAAAATTCCTCTGTATCCTGCTGGACCTGGATTCCCCTTTGTCGCTCTGTCGAAGTTGAGCTTGATAAACCCTTCCTGTGGCCTTCGGAAGACTGCGAGACTTTGTATACCAATAGGTTGTTGTTTCTTTGTTTTTTGTTGAACGACCATCCCTTGTTCCAAATTCAACCTTCTTAGGATTTCTGCTTCTTCTTCAGAGGTTTTCCAATCTTCCTTTGTCCATACTTCTGCAAGAATTGATTCTCTGATGTTTCTCATGGTCCTTTGCCAAACTTCTTCTGTGTTTGATATTTTTTTTTGGAAAATTCTTCCATTTCTTTCTTTCCAAATATTCCACACATTGAATCCTGCCACCATGTTCCAAGATCTTCTCACCACCAAGCTTTTAAATTTCCCTTCTCCCCAATTACATAGAGTTTGTATTATATCTTTCGGATTTCGTTCCGTTTTTAAAAAGAGATCTCTAGTCTTATCCCATTGGTATTGAGCTACTCTGCAACCATTTAGTAAATGTTCCTGGTCTTCTCCATCTTGGTTGCAGAGGCAGCATCTTGATGGGCCTGAAAATCCTCTTTTTTGAATTTGGTCCCATGTTAGAATTCGTTTCCTTCCTACCAACCACACGAACATCTTTTTCTTTGGCCACCATTTATTTTTCCAAAGTTTTCTCCATTTCTGCTCCTCTTCCCTCTGGTCTTGTTGGACTTTTGTATTATATGCTTCCTTAATAGTGAAAGTTCCTTTAGTTTCTTTTCCCCATCGTAGAATATCTTTACCTCCCCTGATTTTTATTTTCCTGGATTCTAATTCCTTACTAAACAAGATTTTTTGGTTCTCAGTTGAATTCCTATTCCAATCTTCTATTTTTTTCCATTCTCTCCATTCTTCATTTTCTCTTCCTTCTATCCAACAATCTATGACCAAGATGAGTCCTTGGTCTATCCTTGTTATGTAAATATCCTGCATTCCTTGTATATTCGCCATTTTCTCCCTTTGTTGCCATGCTTCTTCCCAGAATCTCGCTTTCTGGCCCCCTTTGATTTCCCAAAATGTATTTCCATCTACTATTTCTCTGTTTTGATTAGCCAATTCCCATATAGTTGATCCTCTTGGTATTTCCTGTTTCCTTAATATTCCTTCAGGTGTTGATGGCATATTATATTTTGCTGTCCATATTTCTTTCCAAAGGTCCTTACCTCCTTGCATCCATCTCCATCTTAGTTTTGCTGCTAGAACTTGATTTAGTACCGACGGGTCCCTTAGTCCTAATCTGCCTTTTTCTTTTGTTTTAGTTAGGCTATCCCAGGAGCAAAGTGCCCATTTCTTTTGTTGCTTAGGCCCTCCCCATAGGAATTTCGTATAAATCTCTATCAGCTTGTTGCATATCCCTTTTGGTGTTGCCATTACTGATAAAGGATATATTGGGATCGCCTGTATGGTTGATTTGAGTAGTACGACTCTTGCAGCAAGATTCAGGGTGCAGAAAGACCAATTTTCTAATCTTTTCATGATCTTTTCTATTATGGATCTCTAGTTTCCTATTTTTAGGGATGATGAGTCTAGCATGGTTCCTAAATACTTTGTTGGGAGCTCCCCTTTTCTATAACCCAGGGTTCTGGTTAAGTGATTTTTGATGGGATCTGCTGTATTAAAAAAGAACATTCTTGACTTTTCATTATTTATCTCCATACCTGAACCTTCCATAAACACCTCTAGTATTCTCCTTATCCGTCTCACCTCTTTCAGGGCTACTTTACAGTATATCATGATATCGTCCGCGAACTGTTGGTGGGTGACTATAGTGTGATTGCCCCATAACCTTAGACCTTGGATTTTTCTTTCTCTTAATTATTTTTTGAAATATCTGCCTAATCCTTCTACTGCTATTATGAAGAGAAAGGGGGATAACGGATCACCCTGTCGAAGGCCTCTTAAAGCATTAAAATTAGCAGATGGGGCTCCATTTAACAAGATGGAAAAATTTGGTGTTGAGATCATACTTAAGACCCATTTCACCCATCTATCACAGAATCCAAAGGCTTGGAGGTTGGCTTCTAAGTATTTCCAATTTAATCTATCATAGGCTTTTGACAGATCTAATTTAATCAGCATTCCTTTTTCTTTTTTCACCTTTAAGGTGTGGATTACTTCCTGGGCCACCACTAATCCATCCAAAATCTGTCTTCCTTCTAAGAACCCAGTTTGTTCTGGGGATATTATGTTCGGGAGGATGGATTTCAACCTCTGGGCCATCACTGATGCCACTATTTTGTAGATAACATTACATAACGCTATAGGGCGGAAGCCTTCAGCTTGATCCGAGTGGGTGGTTTTAGGAATGAGAGTTAACAGAGTAGAGTTTATACCTGGCCTATTCTTTGATGAATTCGGGCTTCCTCCACCACTTCTAGGACTTCGTCAGCAAGGAAATGCCATCCTGCTTGGTAGAATTCTACCGTATACCCATCTGGCCCAGGGGCTTTGTTCCTTTTCATATTCCTAACCGTTTCCTCCACTTCTTCCATAGTAATTTTCCTCATCAATGCCAAATTCTGATCTCTAGTTACCAGTTTATGGATCTCCTTGCTTATCTTCATTATAGCCTCTGTTCTGTTTTCCTCGGTTTCACTTAGAAGATTTTTGAAATGATTAACCAGTACTCTTTCTATTTCATCATGTTGAAGTATACACTGACCTTCTTGGTTCTTAATGGAGAAAATTTTGTTTCTTTGTCTATGCTATATCATTGCTTTATGGAAGAACTTAGTGTTCCTTTCTCCTTCTCTAAGCCACTGAACTCTTGACTTCTATCTCCATAAGATCTCTTCTTGTTTTCTTCTCTCTTCTAATTGATTTATTATAATTCCTTCTTCCTTTTGAACCATTGACCGGAGAATCCACAGTATGAACATTTTTATACCAACGTTTCAAATCCCAAATGGGATCCATCATCAGGGTTTGAGAATGATGATAAAAGAAGAACAGAATGGATAGAATAAATAGCTATGAGGATAAAATTTTTAAGGAAAAGCACAGGCCGGCTTGAACCTAAATTTAATTCAATTTTAATTTTATTTTTATTTTTAATTTATTTTTCTATTTTTATTTTTATTTTTAATTTAATTTTTCATTTTAATAAATTTTTAATTTTTTTTAATTAATATATAGTAATTAATATATAATATTAATATATATAATATTTTCTAATTAATATATGATAATTAATTTTTTTTTTAATTTTTATTTAATATATAATAATTAATATTTAAAAAAAAAAAATATTTTTCATTTTAATAAATTTTTAAATTTTTTTAATTAATATATATAATAATTAATATATAATAATAATATATATAATATTTTTAAAAATATTTATATATTAATTTATTATTAATTTATTTTTCTATTTTTATTTTTAATTTATTTTTCTTTTTTAATAAATTTTCTTATGCCTTATTGAAATTTTATTAAAATTTTTAATTTTTTTTTTCTTTTTTTTTTTTCTTCTTCTAATAATTAGGTTTATAACCTAAAGATAGAATTGATATTAAAATTTTTAAATAATAGATTGAACTAAATTATTAATTTCTATAAATTAATTTAATATATCAATTCATATTAATAATTATAAATAATATTTATAATTAAAATATTTGAACCAAATTATATTAATTAATATTTTAATATTTATAATTAAAATATATTTAAAATATTACAACCAATTATATTAATAATCAATTAATTAATTATTAATAAAATTAAATTAAAATATTTGAACCAAATTATTTTAATTAGTTATAAATAAATAATATTTATAATTAATTAATATAATAATTAATATATTAATTAATAGTTATGAATTTTTTTTTTATATATTAAAGTATTTTAATGTTAATAATTCTAATTATGATATAAATAAAAAGCACTGACCAATAGAATAGGATAGGATAGGGATAACTTACGTGCTGAAGGCTCACCTGGGGATGGGTTGACGCTTTTTGATTTCCCTGATCAGGGGAAGCCAGCTCCCACTAATCTCCATACCATTGTCTTTGTTCAGATTACAAGGATGCTTAATAATTTCAAGTGCTTCTCTGATATTTCGTCTCCGATGCTGCTCTTCCCTTGCGATAATTGATGCGTTCTCCAGGCATATGTGGTGCTTAGTCTTCGAGGAGTGTTATGCCAATGCTGAGGTACGAGTTCTTCCATTCCTGATGTCAGCGCCATGCTCCTTGAGTCTTGTCTGGAGGGAGCGACCTGTTTCACCTATGTAGCTTTTTCCACAAGAACAGTCTATTTTATAGACACCTTTAAGCTGATGCTTGTCAATGTCATCTTTTACAGACTTCAAACTTTGTCTGATAGTACCAGGAGCTGAGAAATGAGTAATAATGTTTTTCTTTCTTAGGATTTTAGCGATTTTGTCTGTAACCCCATGGATATAAGGTAGAAAAACCTTACCACATTGAGGTTGGTCCTGATCCTCAGGCTTGGGAGATGACAACCTTCTTTCAGCTTTCTCCATGGCTTTCTTAATCTCATGATCATTGTAGCCTATATTCTTAAAAGCTAAAACTAAATGCCTCTTTTCTTCGTTTATATGCTCTGCGTCAGAAATTCGAAGGGCTCTAATGGCAAGAGTGTTTAGAACGCCAAACTTTTGGCCTGGGTGATGGTGGGAATCCGCATGGAGGTAACTTTCTGTGTGGGTTGACTTCCTGAAAACCTTATGGCCCAAAGAGCCATCCTCCTTTCTGATGATAAGAATGTCCAAGAATGGGATGCTCATGTTTTCTTCAAGCTCCATTGTGAATTTTATTTCAGGGGAGATGGAATTTAGGTGAATGAAAAACTTGTCAAGTTCTGCTTTACCATGGGTCCACTTTATATTGGTGTCATCCACAAAACGCTTCCACCAAGCCGACTTTAAAGGATATGATTCCAGGGCCTTCTTCTCAAAATATTCCATGTATAGGTTGGCCACGATTGGCGAGAGGGGTGATCCCATTGCTACACCAGATGTCTGCTCATAAAATGTTCCTTGGAAGGTGAACACAGTTGACCTTAAGCAGACTTCAGCCAGCTTTGCAGTTCCTGGATCAGTAATATCTTTTATCACCTGAATGGCTTCATCAAGAGGAATCTTCGTGAATAAGGAAACCACGTCAAAGCTAACAAGTATGTCATCACTTTCCATCCTTTCATTTTTAATAAGATTCACAAAGTCTTGGGAGTCTTTGATGAAGGAATCAATATTTCCGACAAGAGGTTTTAGAATTTTAGCAACGTATTTAGCAAGCTCATAGGTTGAGGAGCCAATAGTATTAACTATCGGTCTAAGGGGGACCCCTTCCTTGTGGATCTTGGGTAATCCATAGATTCTAGGGATGGTTTCACAAGAGGGGGTTAATTTCTTCTTTAATTTTTCGTCAAGGCTGGAATCTGAGATTATCTTTCTTACATCCTTCATAATTTTAGCCATGGGATTACTGCTCAGCTTCTTATAACTTCCACAATTTAGGTGATCATTCATTTTTCGTACATAGTCTTCTTTATCCAAGATGACTGCTGCTCCACCTTTATCTGCTTTAAGAACTACTACCTTGTCATTATTTCGCAAGGACTTGAAAGCTTTTTGTTCTTCCTTACTCAAGTTGCTTTTGGGAGTTTTGGCTTTCCTCATGATGAGAGAAAACTCTTGTCTTAATGTTTCTTTGTCCTCTAGAGGGAGGTTGCTAATCCCATCTTCAATGCTACAAATTATCTTTTCAATGGGGAGGCTTTTAGGAGCCATCGCAAACCCCATACCTTTGCTGAGAACATTAATGGCTACCGGGTCTAATTCCTGGGAAGACAGGTTGACCACTTTTCTTTTTGATAATGACACACATGTATTTTCTGAAGACATACTTTTTTCTTCTTGGTTGGAGTTCACTAAATCCTGATTGCTTTTGTTATCGGTGATATTATTTTTGCATTCATTGTCAACATAAGCCTCCTGGTCACCCTTACTCGGCGCATTACTTTTTACCCTTTCATGTTGGATAGATCTGTCATTTTTAATGTTTAATTTATGAATTTCCGCACCACCATGGAAATTGTTGACTAGGTCATGAGCACCTTCCCTGGAAACTTGCATTCTATCCATAGTATTCAAGTCAACTGCGCTGTAATCGTTTTCATCTTTTTGCGTCCCGATCAATGTGTTGTCATGACCAGTGCCATTGTTATTCATTAGTTCTGGTTTAACCTCTGCACATTTCTTCTTGGTTCTAATATTTTAAATATATTTTAATTATAAATATTAAAATATTAATTAATATAATTTGGTTCAAATATTTTAATTATAAATATTATTTATAATTATTAATATGAATTGATATATTAAATTAATTTATAGAAATTAATAAAATTTTAGTAGAAAAATTAAAGAAGAAATTAACCCCCTCTTGTGAAACCATCCCTAGAATCTATGGATTACCCAAGATCCACAAGGAAGGGGTCCCCCTTAGACCGATAGTTAATACTATTGGCTCCCCAACCTATGAGCTTGCTAAATACGTTGCTAAAATTCTAAAACCTCTTGTCGGAAATACTGATTCCTTCATCAAAGACTCCCAAGACTTTGTGAATCTTATTAAAAATGAAAGGATGGAAAGTGATGACATACTTGTTAGCTTTGACGTGGTTTCCTTATTCACGAAGATTCCTCTTGATGAAGCCATTCAGGTGATAAAAGATATTACTGATCCAGGAACTGCAAAGCTGGCTGAAGTCTGCTTAAGGTCAACTGTGTTCACCTTCCAAGGAACATTTTATGAGCAGACATCTGGTGTAGCAATGGGATCACCCCTCTCGCCAATCGTGGCCAACCTATACATGGAATATTTTGAGAAGAAGGCCCTGGAATCATATCCTTTAAAGCTGGCCTGGTGGAAGCGTTTTGTGGATGACACCAATATAAAGTGGACCCATGGTAAAGTAGAACTTGACAAGTTTTTCATTCACCTAAATTCCATCTCCCCTGAAATAAAATTCACAATGGAGCTTGAAGAAAACCTGAGCATCCCATTCTTGGACATTCTTATCATCAGAAAGGAGGATGGCTCTTTGGGCCATAAGGTTTTCAGGAAGTCAACCCACACAGAAAGTTACCTCCATGCGGATTCCCACCATCACCTAGCCCAAAAGTTTGGCGTTCTAAACACTCTTGCCATTAGAGCCCTTCGAATTTCTGACGCAGAGCATATAAACGAAGAAAAGAGGCATTTAGTTTTAGCTTTTAAGAATATAGGCTACAATGA
This sequence comes from Pinus tabuliformis, assembly GCA_031772625.1. NCBI lineage: Eukaryota > Viridiplantae > Streptophyta > Pinopsida > Pinales > Pinaceae > Pinus > Pinus tabuliformis. The sequence continues at coordinate 2,002,395,149 of CM062819.1, read as the reverse complement.
TCATGAGATTAAGAAAGCCATGGAGAAAGCTGAAAGAAGGTTGTCATCTCCCAAGCCTAAGCATCAGGACCAACCTCAATGTGGTAAGGTTTTTCTACCTTATATCCATGGGGTTACAGACAAAATCGCTAAAATCCTAAGAAAGAAAAACATTATTACTCATTTCTCAGCTCCTGGTACTATCAGACAAAGTTTGAAGTCTACAAAAGATGACATTGACAAGCATCAGCTTAAAGGTGTCTATAAAATAGACTGTTCTTGTGGAAAAAGCTACATAGGTGAAACAGGTCGCTCCCTCCAGACAAGACTCAAGGAGCATGACGCTGACATCACGAATGGAAGAACTCGTACCTCAGCATTGGCATAACACTCCTCGAAGACTAAGCACCACATTTGCCTGGAGAATGCATCAATTATCGCAAGGGAAGAGCAGCATCAGAGACGAAAGATCAGAGAAGCACTTGAAATTATTAAGCATCCTTGTAATCTGAACAGAGACAATGGTATGGAGATTAGTGGGAGCTGGCTTCCCCTGATCAGGGAAATCAAAAAGCGTCAACCCATCCCCAGGTGAGCCTTCAGCACGTAAGTTATCCCTATCCTATCCTATTCTATTGGTCAGTGCTTTTTATTTATATCATAATTAGAATTATTAACATTAAAATACTTTAATATATAAAAAAAATTTCATAACTATTAATTAATATATTAATTAATTATAAATATTATTTATTTATAACTAATTAATATAATTGGTTCTAATATTTTAAATATATTTTAATTATAAATATTAAAATATTAATTAATATAATTAATTAATATAATTTGGTTCAAATATTTTAATTATAAATATTATTTATAATTATTAATATGAATTGATATATTAAATTAATTTATAGAAATTAATAAAATTTTAGTTCAATCTATTATTTAAAAATTTTAATATCAATTCTATCTTTAGGTTATAAACCTAATTATTAGAAAAAAAAAAAAAAAAATTTAAAAAAATTTAAATTTTTTTTTATAAAATTTCAGTAAGGCATAATAAAATTTATTAAAAAAGAAAAATAAATTTATTAAAAAAGAAAAATAAATTAAAAATAAAAATAGAAAAATAAATTAATATATAAATATGTTTAAAAATATGATATATATTATTATTATATATTAATTATTATATATATTAATTAAAAAATTTTAAAAATTTATTAAAATGAAAAATAAAATTTTTTAAAAATATTAATTATTATATATTAAATAAAAATTTAAAAAAAATATTAATTATCATATATTAATTAAAAAATATTATATATATTAATATTATATATTAATTGCCCACGGGGGTTTGGATTGACGGTGAATGGGTGCGTTGTTAAGGCACTCCTTGCGATAGGTCACCGGTTCAAATCTCCCGTGGGTACGTAGGTTAGTCTTAATATAGAAAAAAAATATTATATATTAATTACTATATATTAATTAAAAAATTTTAAAAATTTATTAAAATGAAAAATTAAATTAAAAATAAAAACAAAAATAGAAAAATAAATTAAAAATAAAGATAAAATTAAAATTGAATTAAATTTAGATTCAAGCTGACCCGTGCTTTTCCTTAAAAATTTTATCCTCATAGGTATTTATTCTATCCATTCTGCTCTTCTTTTATCATCATTCTCAAACCTTGATGATGGATCCCATTTGGGATTTAAAACGTTGGTATAAAAATGTTCATACTGTGGATTCTCCGGTCAATGGTTCAAAAGATACAAACCACAGATCTCTTAAATCCTTCTTCCTTTATTCTATCTTCCTGTAAACCTTCTAATATATCCATCTGTTGTAGCTCATTCATTCTTTGCTCCAAGTGCTGTTTCTCTTTAAGAATATTTCCAAATTCTTCTTTATTCCACTTTTTTATTTTGCCTCTCAACTCTTTTAATTTGAGTTGGAAGGTATGCATTTTATTTTTTCCTTTTTGTTCGCTCTTTTTCCACCACTCTTCTAGTTTCTCTATCAGCCCCTCGTTTCTGAGCCAAAATGCTTCGAATCTAAATGGTCTATTATTAGGTCTTTGCTTGAGATCTATTTCCATCTTAATCGGCCAGTGATCAGATCCTGTAACCGGTAGGATTGTGGCTTCTATGAAAACATCTTTCATCATTATTTCTTCAGAAATTAAGAATCTATCTAGACGTGATGCAATTTGGTTAGTTCCCCCTCTTCGGTTGTTCCAAGTATGTTTTCCATTTACAGTTTGAATATCAACAAAACCCTGCTCCCTTATCATATCTCCAAACTGTTCCATAGATGTATCTATTCTTCTTAGGCCTCCTCTTTTCTCCTCTAAGCTTGTAATTAGATTGAAGTCCCCTCCTACTATCCACGGTTTTTCAGGGATTAGAGTCCTCATTGCTTTTAGATTTTGTAGGAAATTTTCCCGTTCTCTTTGGGTATGGGGTCCATAAACACCTGTTACAATAACCTCCTCTGTTGTTCCTATAATCTTTGCAGTTCCTGTTAGGAGTCTTGGGAAACTTATACAATTGTCTATTTGTATTTCTTCTGGGTTCCAAATTATTACCAATCCTCCCGCACTCCCAATTGCATCCCGTCCCATCATTTCATATCTGTTCTTGTTTCTATTCAATATATCTCTCATTTTCTCTGTATTTATTTTTGTTTCTTGTACTATCATTATGCTAGGCTTATCTTTTTTCAGTCTGTCATTTAAATACCTCTGCTTGCCTCTACTGTTGAGGCCTCTTATGTTCCAGCTTATGATAATCATCTGAACTGGGGGGGATTGAAATACCTCTGAGAGAGGTATAACTCTTCCTGAATTCACCAACATTTCTCCCACTTCTTGGATTGTTTCACTTAGTGTTCTTCTACCTCTTTTTCTCCCTCCTTTGCGAGTACTGCTCATTCCTATATTTTGGGTTTCCTGCATCTCCATCTTCCCAATTCTTTTGTCTTCAATTATTCCTTTTTTCTCTTTGTATCTTTGAAAGACTTCTTTATACATCTGCTTCTGTTCCTCTGGAATAAATCTTTCATCGAGCGTCTTCCATTCCTGCAGAAGCTTCCTCATTACTTGTTCTTCTTCCTCGCCTTTTGTTCTCTGTGGATCTATTTCCATTCTTCGTTGGTCTTCTTGGTTTTCTATTGATACCTCTGTTGCTTCTGGGCCTTTATCACCTTGATCTACCTCTTTATCTGCTTTCTCCTTTATGACCTCCATTCCTTCTATTTCCTCATCTTCTTTCTCCTCTGCTTCCACTTCTTCTTCCTGTAAGACTTGGAGTTTGTTTTGGGATTCTATATTATTGTTTCCTTTTTGTTTGTCCGGTTGTGTCTTGTTGTTCCCTCCTTTTTTCTTTCTCTTCACTTCTCTGAAGTTCTCGTCCTCCTGTCCTGATTCCTTCGTCCTGTTTCTCCTTTCATTGTCTACTTCCTTTTCCTTTTCTGATATCGTGATAGGGCATTCCCGGTATAGGTGTCCATACTCATGGAATCTTCTGCAGCGAAACCGGATATGTTCATAATCAATTGGTTGGTGCCAGATCTCGTCATGGTATTCCAACTCTATTGTGTTTGGGAGTGGCTCTGTTATATTCATATACACACAGATTCTTGTGTATGTTGTATATCTTCCCCTCTTTGTCGATTCTGCCACTTTCACAAAAGATCCTACTGCGTTCCCTATACCCTCAAGGATTTCTGGGTCCCAAAATTCTATTGGTAAACCAAAGAGCCTGATCCATACTGGAACTTGTAGCATTTTTTCTTTTTCTGGGTTGTAACAGTCTACCCAAGGTCTCATAAATAATCCAGCATTATTCATGAAGTAAGGTCCTGTCTCAAAGATCCTTTCATTGTCCTCTAGATTTGAGAATATTACTGTAAAAAAGCCCTTCGCTCCCAGCTTTATTTCCACATGTCCTTTTGGTTTCCACCTTTGTTGGATCCATCTGAAAAGATCTCTCTCTGCTGGCCAGAACCCTACAAATTTACAGATCAAAGCATAATCCTTCATATAACTTCTATATTCCTCTAATATGTTATTAGGTATAACAAACCTGGGTTTATTTGTTGCCCTCGGCAGACATTTGCTTGTTGATCCCGTTTTCCTTTTCGATCTTGCTGCTGAAGTCTCTCCTTCACTTGTTTTTTCTTCTTCCTTCTGCCATTCCTTCTGCGCTTCCCCTGTTGTCACTGCTTTGTAGGAGGGGATCTCTCCCCTCCCCTGCGTCGTTTCCATTGCTTTTCCTTCAGTTTTTCCAATTCTTTTTTACCCCCAGGTTTCTTGTTTTTCAGCTTTTCCTAATCAAGTTTCGGTCCTCTGATCCCCTTGCCCGCGTTCTGCCCTTGTACGCTGCTACAGCGTTCGGCACCCCCTCTATCCTTCCTTCATGAAACCCTAGACTGCAAAACCCTCATCGCGCTCTACACAGATAGATATGGCATCATTGGAATTTTTCACCAAATATGAGTATAATATCAACTTAGGTTGTAATTAGATAAAATTATTGGATCAATTAAAAAACATAACCATCAAACAAAAAAATCTAAAAATATATAAATTAACTTTTATAATATAATTAAACATAAGTTTGTTCCAATAATACAAATAAAATTAATATTTAAAAAAATATAGCCATCTCTAAAAATATTAAATATATTAATATAATATCAATGCACAATAAAACTTAATATAATTATTACAATTTTAAATATTAATATAATATCCAGTTATAATACAATTAAATACAATTATTAAATAATATAAACAAAACCATATTTATAACTAAACATAAGGTAAACGTTTTGAAAATCTCAAATTATAATATAATTAATAAAATTATTAATTCAATACCAACACAATGCAAATTACATATCTCGTCACGTATATTCCAAAAGTTAAATTATATATCTCTAAATAATTAGATATCTTTAATACACAATATTCATAATATTATTTTAAAAAATGGTAATGAAAATATTATTAATAATTAATTATAAAAATATAATATTAATTTTATAATATAATTAAATTTATTGTCAATTCAATATAACAATAAGACCGCATAGCTAATGTTCCGATAGCTAATGTTCCTTGTCACTTAGTCTTATAAAATATTTTAATGTCATGATGTGTTGTATATACTTTAAATAATAATAAAATAATAAAATTGTAAAATAAGTTATATGAATAGTTGTTTAATCTTTTTTTAATATAATTAAACATTTTTTAGTAGATAAAAGTTATATATAATTGACATTGAAGAGAATGATAACAAGTTTAATAATTATTTATTTAATATTGAATGATGGCAATTTTTTATATAATGCTCATATTATAGTACACATGTCATGTCATTAGAATATATATTGATATAATCAGAGTTATGCAAATTGTACACATGTTATTTTTACATATTTTTTTCAAATTTATATTTTTTAAATTATTTTTTTGTAAATTAAAAAATAAAACACATAAAAATTGTCTATTCAATACTTTACACCAATGAGAAAATAGAATTTTGAATTTAATTACAAACCATTTGTGTTTATGGTACATAATAATTAATATATAATATGTAATGTAATTAGTGATATAGTACATAGTAATTAATAATAGAGTACACAAAAGTCAATTATTGCCATTATTTTTTTTTTTTCTAAGCAACATTACCTACTATGTATTAATATTTACAGCGGAAAATTACATATGATATGTCTTGCTGCTCATGTGGCTCCATGGCAGCTATAGCATAATCCCCCAACCCATTACATTTCTGAGAAACCCACCTGAAGGTACCTAGATAGCTCCCTAAAACCACCAACAAAAAGACAAAAGGCATCTCTGAAAAGCCCACGCAGGGGCAGAGCTTGTCACATAGAACCAGGGCTTGTGGAGGTAGCCCAAGCCAAACAACACTCCATTCCGTTACGGAAGAGTAACCAAGAAACAGCAGAAGATACATATGACCGAGAACCAACATTTAACAGAAAGAAACAAACTAGAACGACTAAAGACAGCAGGAGAGAGAACCGACCACGATCCCACACGCGTCCAGACTTCATGCATGAGAGCCACCTGGGCTTAGTCCTCCTTCTCGTCATCCCCTGGCTCGTCCTCTGGCTTAGCTTCCCGAATCCAAGCCCAACCATGTCCTTCTGGTAGGCCGTCCATGAAAGTCGGTAGTGCAGGTTCGCTCTCCCGCAATTCCGCCTCCCTTGAGCTTGAGGCCTCCCCCAAAGGCCTTTTACCTTTGTCCACGAGCCTACATTCTTCCTCCATAGCCTGAGGCAGATTTCCCTCTCGCACCGGGTGAATTCTCTCTTCATTGTCCGAGGGATGCTCCATTGCAGGTGGCCGAGGCAGGCCATCTTCATTTTCGTCCGGTATTCTGGTAAACAGCACAGAAATATGAGCATTGATGCCCAAATTTTCCCTGGGATTGCGCAGTGAGAAGATGACAGAGCCGAATGCAGGTAGAGTTTGCTCGCCATTGCTGGACCCTCCAGCTTCCACAAATTGACTCGCCTGCACCTGAGGTGCTCCTCCTCGTCGGTAACAGTAAACACAGCAGCAATGGTGGTGTAGGTCAGCTGCAGGCCCGCGAGCGGATCTGGCTCTCCCTGAGCCTCGGCCCCGACGGCATGGCATTCGTTCACGCAACATTCTTCCAAATTCCTCTTCCTCAGACGAGGCTTCCTCCCAATTCGGCTTACTATGACAGACAAATGACTGTAGGCATGAACCAGGGAGGACCAGCAGTCGACCAGCCTCCCCCAATTCCACAGTGACTCCAGAAATCTCAGGACGCAGAGCGAGAACACCATCGCTGTGGGCTTCATCTGCTTCCGAATCGACATACTTAACAACCCCTTCATTCCTTCGGAATGTCCCCGCATTGAATGCGGCCATCCTCCTCCGCTGTGGTTCCTGCGCCTTCTTTAAGGCTCGAGTGCTGCATTGCTGGTCGATGGGAGGTGGCGGCGAGGAGCCTTAATGCCCTCCGTCCGTCGCTTGTCCTGTCGACCGTGGCAAGTGGCCTTACCAGGTCATGCGAGGTGGCACCCGCATCCGGGACAGCAGCCTCCTCTTGAATTAAGCTTTCACACTCCTGGAGCTGCTGCCTGTTGGAAATGATGTTTGTGTTGCCTGAGATTAGAGGGGTGCTGGTCTCAACCCCTATATTGGCCAGGAGATCTGCAACTTTGTTTCCTTCTCGTCGGGTGTGATTGAAGGAAATAGCCCTTGCATTATCAATCCTGTGCGCGATTTCATTTAATCTTGCCTCAAGTCTCCAGCTGGGTGCAATTTTCCTAGCTTGTGAACCATTATGTATACGGGTTACCATGTTTATGAGTATTTGAGAGTCCCCTTCAACAATTAAGGGTTGGAGATTAAGGTTCCAGGCAATTTGAAGGCCCTGCCAGAGCCCCTCCAACTCTGCTGAATTGTTGGTATCCCATCCAATGCTTCCTAGGTAGATTTGAAGAGGAGAGCCCTCATGGTTTCTGATAATGCCTCCAAACCCTGCAGCCCCTGGGTTGCCTTTGGAGGCTCCATCAAAGTTCAGCTTGTATGAGTTTTCAGGGGGAGCAATCCAGTGACAATCTTTCCTATTGCTGCTGCTGTTGTGGAGGTTGCTTTTTTGAGGATCTTGAGGTATCTGCAGCTGCCAATTCCTTAGAATGTTCTGCTCATTGTCCTCAGTAGGTCTGTCTTCTTTGGTCCAGCTTTGGAGCGCCATTGTTTCTTGAATGTTTCCTTGGATTTTGCCCCATATTACCTCTGGCGTCGATTTTTTGTTCTTGAAGATACGTTGATTTCGTTCCTTCCAAATATTCCAGAGAACTATCCCTGGGATGATACTCCATAGATGATTGAGAAGTGAGCTTTTGTAAGGTTGCTTGGGCCATTGCCTTAAGGAAATAATAATATCGTCCTCCATTATGCTTTGTCGTTGACATCTGAAGCTGACCCTGTTCCAGAAAAGCTTGGCAAAAGGGCAGGTATTCAGTAGATGCTGGAGGGTTTCCTCATCCTTTAGACAATTGTGGCAGATCGAGGGGCCATGGAAGTTCCGCTTTCTGAGATTTTCCCAGGTGAGAATCTTTTTGTGCCCTATCAGCCAGAGGAAGTAGGAGATTTTTGGCCATGGACCAAGTTCCCAAATTTTTTTCCATAGAGGGTCGGGATTAGCTGCGAAGTTGCAAAGAGTTTTATAGGCTTCAGCAGTGGTATAAGTTCCTTTAGGCAGGTATCCCCATCGGAGAATGTCCTCGCCATTGTTCTGTCTTATTCTTCTTTTCCTTAATTCCTTGTCCAGCTCCTGATACATTCTATCCTCATCGCTGTTAAGGATTTGGCTGCTGGTTTTCCATATTCTGAAACCTTCTTCGAGCTCTGGTTGCCAGTAAGATTGGACCTTTTCCTGTTGTTGTTCCTGCCTCGTCGGTATCAATGTGGGGTGGAGAATGTTCGTGAGTTTTGGCATTTGATTCCAGGCGTCCGTCCAAAATCTTGCACTGCAACCATTTCTGATTTCCCAGAAGCTATGCTGTTGTATAATGTGATGGTGTTGCTTTGCAGCATTCCATATCAAAGAGCCTTTTTCAGTGGGAGTGAATCTTATGAGCTCCTCTTGGGGTCTGTTGTCTGCATACTTCGCTGTCCAGATCGTTCCCCAAGGTTTTTCTGGGTTGGTGAGCCACTGCCACCAGATCTTGGCATTCATGATGGCGTTACTGTGTTCAGGGTCTCTTAGCCCAATTCCTCCTTTGTCCCTGGGCATGCAGACTTTTGTCCATCTGACCAAGGCCCATTTTCGATTGGTGGCCGAGCTGCTCCATAAGAAGTTTCTCTGCATGTTCCTGAGACTTTTCAAAACCCATTTTGGTGCAGCCAAGGAAGAGAACAAGTAAAGAGGCATAGCTTGCAGAATCGATTTGATGAGCACCATTCGACTGGCTAGATTAAGCGACCTGTGAGTCCAGAGATTGAGGCGACTTTCAATTTTGTCCAGAAGGGTGCGCCAAGCAGAGTGCTTGATAGCCGAAGCAGTGAGGGGGGCTCCTAAGTACTTGGAGGGAAGAGAGGCAGAGGAGAAGCCTAAAATGCGGGAGACAGCAGACTTGACAGACGGGGGGGTGTGAAAAAAGAAAATTTGCGATTTGGAGCAATTGATAGACATGCCAGACGCCAGAGAGAAGTCTTGGAGGAGACCTTTGAGTCTACGGGCTTCTTGAGCCGAGGGGTAACCAAACAGCATTGTGTCATCAACGAATTGCTGATGGGAGAGGGCAGGGGAGTTGTGCACAGAGATGCCTTTAATTTTCCTCAGGTTAAGAGCTTGCTTGATGTGCCTTCCAAGCCCTTCGGCCATCAAAACGAAAAGAAAGGGAGAAAGGGGATCTCCTTGCCGGATACCCCTGGAGGGATTGAACGAGCGGGAAGGAAAGCCGTTGATCAAAATGGAGAAATGAGTGGAGTTAATCATGTTCAGGATCCATCGAATCCACGAAGGACAAAAACCAAAGGCTTTTAGCATATGATGAATATAGTGCCAGTTCAGTTTGTCAAAAGCTTTTGAAAGATCTAGCTTGAGAAGCATACCTGCTTGCTTAGAGTTCTTGAGAGAATGGATGATTTCGTGAGAGAGCAGGATACCGTCCATTATGTGTCGCCCCTCTACGTAGCCTGATTGCTCCTTAGATATTAGTGCTGGCAAAAGCGGTTTGAGCCGATTAGCTATGACCTTTGAAATTACTTTGTAAATGACATTGCATAATGCAATGGGACGGAATTTGTCTGGAGTGATGGATTCTGCCTCCTTGGGAATGAGGGCTATGAAGGTAGCATTGAGAGAGGGGAGAAGCCATCGTGTTGCTCTGGATTCTTCTACTATCTGCCAGACTTCCTCTTTTAGCATATCCCAGAAGGCATGAAAGAATGTCGTTGTGAACCCATCGGGACCGGGAGCTTTGCCCTCTTTGAGTTGTTTCATGGCATCATCCACCTCCTCTATGCTGATGGGGCGCATTAAGTGTTCATTTTGTTCCTCAGTGATAATTTTTGGAATATTGCTGGTAATTTTGTTTATGGCTTGTTGCCTGTCTTCACCCTGCTCTTGATGAACTTCTTGGAAGTGATTGAGGAGCTCGGCTTCAATCCCTTCATGCGTTTCTACCTTGTCTCCTGCTTGATTTTGAATGAAGGGGATGTTATTGGTCATTCTCCGTTGTACTGTAGTTCTATGAAAGAAGTTGGTGTTACGCTCCCCTTCCTTCAACCATCGAACCCTTGACTTTTGCCTCCAATAGATTTCTTCCTGCTTCCCTCTTTCGTCTAATAAGTTGTGAATGTGGCGTTCCTTCTCCAGCGTTTCTTCCGTGTGTCCCTCCGTGATGATCTGCTGATGAAGGTTATCCAGGTCCCGTATGAGCTTTTTCTTCTCCTCGAAGATGTTGCCAAAGGTTTCTTTATTCCATCGTTTCAGATGGCTCTTGAGAAATGTTAATTTCTTCTGAAATTGGTACATTCTTGCTCCTTCTGGGGGGATGAATGAGGTCCAGATGTTCTTGACAAACTCTTTGAAGTTGGGATGAGTGAGCCAGAATCCTTCAAACCTGAAAGGTTTTTTGGTTATGTTGCCGGGTCTTCGCCATTGAAGAGCTATTGGCCAATGGTCTGATCCGGAATGTGCCAGAATGGATGCAGTGAAATCCCCTCCGATGTGAACCGCATTGTCCGAGAGGAGGAAGCGATCCAGCTTGGAGGCGATTTGATGCTTGCCTGCCCTGCGATTGCTCCAAGTGAAGGTACCATTGCAGAACGGCATGTCAATAAGGGAAGCCGAGTTTATGAATTCTTTGAATCGATCAACCTCAGGCTCCAATCTGCTTCTTCCTCCCAGCTTTTCTTCTGATTTTGTGATCATGTTGAAATCCCCTGCAGCAATCCAAAGCGGGAATTTCCTACTGTTGCTGAGGACCTCGATAGTGTCCAAAAGCTCTATCTTGCTGCTAGTGTCTTGCGGGAAGTAGACATTTGACAGATTGCCGTGAATGTTTGTCCCCAAAATGTGAAAGGTGGCCTGAATCAGATGATGCGTCGCTTGAAAGTCAGTAAGGGCGACTGCTTGAGTGTTCCAGGCTATAGCCAAACCTCCTGAGGCTCCACAAGCATCGACCGCTACGGTTCTGCATCCTGGCCAGGCTTTTAAAAAGAAACTGTCTAACATGGAGCTGTTGCATTTAGTCTCCTGGAGGAAGCAAATTTGGGGCTTTTCCATCTTTACCATATTTTTCAACATCCTGAGTTTTCCAGGGCTGTTAAGCCCTCTTATATTCCAGGATATAAGTTTCATGATTAACTACTGGTAGAGGGCTTGAAATACTTAGTCAATTTGGCGTAGCGGCCGGAATCGACTAAGATTTTCCCAATTTCCATCGTCCTTTGCAAATCTGTCTTTCGTCCTCTTTTTTTTGAGTCTTTGTGTCGCTGAGTACTGTCCCATTGGCTGCCTGGCTGAATTCCTAGTTGGTTTTGGTAAAAGGCGCGAGAGATGACCAGTTCGAGTTTGTCCAGTTGAAACTCGGGGATGGCATCATATGCTTTCCTTCTGCATGCGGCCTCCATTTCTAAGAGATCAAGACCATGCAGGTCGATGCTCTCCGGTTCCTCGTCCATTAACTGCACTTGATTGCTATCTTCATTGTCTGGGTCAAGATTCTGGGAAATGTCATTTTTACCATCCACCTCCATATTATTGGGTATATCATCCGAGCTGTTCTGGTCCTTTTGCAGAATGATGGGGTTAGAGAGGGGGGCGGAGGATTTGGGAGGGGAGAAGGAGGAAAGGGGAGGGGAGGAGGAGGAGGGAAGATCTTGTGCGGCCTCCTTATTTGAGGGGGGATCGACAGAGGATTGACCAAGAATGTCGAAGCTGTTCTTGGTTACTGGGCCATGCGGCTTGCGGGGCTGGGGTTTGGGACCATTAGAGGGCTTTTTGTGCGCACGTTTCCTGCTGGAGACTTTAGTGAAGCCATCCTGAGCTGAGGAGCCTGAGGGATCAGAAGGATTAGAATGAATATTCAGAGGGCAATCCCTGAAAAGATGACCTAGGGCATGACATTTTCTGCATCGGAACGGGACATGCTCGTAGTCGAGAGGCTGGATCCACTCTTCATCCCGATGAGCAAGCTCAACTGACTCAGGGAGAGGCTCATTAAGGCGAATAAAAACACAAATCCGGGCATAGGAGGTATACTTACGAGATAGGGTTTCTTCAGCGACTTTGATGAAATCGCCGATCCCATTGCCGATCCTTTTGAGGAGCTCCTCCCCCCAGTATTCGTCCGGGAGCGAATACAACCTGATCCAAACAGGAGCCCATGATAGGTCTTCTTTGTCCGGGTTAAATTTGGGGATCCAGTCGCGTAAGTATAATCCAGCCGAGTTGAAAAAATAGGGTCCTCCTACTAGGATCCTGTGTTTATCCTCCGGACAGTAGAATATCGCAGTAAAGAATCCTTTCGGCCCTAATTGTAGCGTTACATCCCCTTTGGGTTTCCATTTAGCAGCTATCCATCCATATAGGGCCCGTTCAGTTGGCCAGAAACCGATGAACTTGCCAATGAGGGCATGGTCCTTCATGAACTGTATTCTATCATCGATCTTGTCTCCAGGCAACTCGATCCTTGGTCTGACCTTAGCCGCCGGTCGGCAGGTGCTAGAGGTGATTTGCGGCTGTTCTCCAGGTATGTCGTTTTCTTCTTGCGTTGTGCCATTGTTTTCTTTGCGGTTATTGTCATTGTTGAGGTCTGATTGAGGATTTTTTCCCCTGTTCAGAATTTCTTCGTTCACTGATCCGAAGATTACTTGGTGCTCAGAATTTGACTGCGGTGGGGAGGGCCCCGATGCCCCCCCCTGGGGCTGCTCCATCCTTGGCTCGTATGCGCTTCAGGACGGGGTGCTGCAGTATGCTCAGTGCCTGGGCCAGAGTTTTCTATCCTGTTGTCGGCGCCGTGTGCAGGTGTTCACAGAACCCTAGCAGAGCCGAATGACAAGCATGTATCCAATTATTGCCATTATTACACAATAAGAGGGGAGACATTTCAACCAATCATATTTGAGATAAATATAAATAAATTTTATTTAAAAATAATAATTTTGATTTCATAATGTTAAACTTTGGATAGATTTTAAATCTTTTTAGTAAAAAAAACTAATAGCAAATCAATGAAAAAGTAAATACACGTTGCCTATAGATGGTATCATATATATTCCTCAAATTCAATTCATTATATATCTTTAATACACATTGCTCATAATATTATTTTAAAATATGTTAATAGATATTCTCGTATTATTCAATTATAAAAATGTGATATTATTTATAACACAATTAAATTAGATTGGAAGTTCAATATAAAAATAATGCCAACTATAAATCTTATCCAATATATTCCTCAAGTTCAATTATTTATATATATATATATATATATATTTTTTTTTTTTTTTTCTCGGTAAAGACTAATTCTATTAGGTGAAATATATAGTACAATCAGGATAAGCAAAAAAACCGGCAGACCGGAAATGATGGACCCATCAACCTCGGTTCCAGAAGAAAGAAACAAACTCATAGTCACATCAGAAGACTAGAAATCACAGATTGCCTGATTACCCCATTGGGGCAGAAACTACAACACATTGTTTTTTCCCTTTCCTTTTGCTAACTTTTGTCCAGCCATCCTGGGGGGAATGGGCTAGGACAACTTGAAGACTGGAATTTTCTTTCAACGGGAGTTCCTTTTCTGATTCTGAGGAGGTCTCATGGGCACGTTTCTGGACTGTAGCTGAGTCGAAGGAGCACCCCACAGTGTTTATGGGAGAATCCACCGGCTGAGGCACCTGTTCCGGTTCTGAATCACTTTCCCCGTCCTCCGAACTTGGAGGGCTGGAGTTTCGGGCTGGCTGCAGAGTACATGGAGCCCAACGCTTGGGTTTGGACTTTGCAAAGATTCCTTTTTTCGCTCTTGCTGTCAGCGATGGGTAGGAGGACTGAAGGTGCCCTGTTAGGTGACAGTGACGGCATCGGAAGGCAGTATTCTCGTAATCTAGAAACTGGGTCCAGATAGTGTCATTGTTCTTGAGATTGATTTGCTCTGGCAGACCCTTGCTTAGATCTAGCTCTACACAAATTCTGGCGTATGTGTAGAGGCCTTGTATTTCCCTCCGATAATCTCTCATCAGAAAGCTTCCCAAAGCGTTGCCTATTTGCCTGTATACTTCTGTTCTCCACAGATGAATTGGGAGATTTGGAAGTCTGATCCAAACCGGGGCCTTCGTAATAACAGCAGAGGCTGGGTCAAAGTCTGGGAACCATGGCGTTAGGAAGAGGCCTGCCGTCCCCATGAACCAAGGGCCTTCCTCTAACGCTGTTTCGTAGTGCTCGAGATTGTCAAACAGCACTATAAAGTACCCTTTTGCACAGAAGTAGATCTTGCAACTGTGTGTCCAGTTGTCATGGATCCAGTCCTGAAGATCTTTTGAGCGTGGCCAAAGCCCATTGAATCTGCATATGATGGCCCTTTCAGCGAACTTTTTGGTTTCGTCTGCTAGCTTAGGGTAGGAGACCTCAACCGAGGGAACCTCCTCCACTTTGTCAACCAAGAAAGGCTTGGGTAAAGCCTGAGCTGTTGGCTCTGTCTTGTCAGGCTTATTAGCATGGACTGCATCTTTATATGAGAAAGCTTTAGCTGAGGATGGCTCTCCAGTAGCTCCACCTCTCAAACGAAGGGTCAAAATAATAGTTGCATCTTTCTTAATGCCGTAAAAAGAAATGGCATAGAGATCCTCAAGTTGTTTACCTTCGTGGAGAAGCCGTTGCGCTGCAGAGGGGATACCCAGCTTGATATTCAGTGTCTGCTTAAGATGCTGCACTAGATCCATCTGGCTTACCCATAGTAACAGAGTTTTGCCTGTAATGGGCTTGACTTGTATCTGGAATGATGAGGAGGGTGCCGAAAGCCCCTTTCCCCTGTAGATCTGAGGAGAGGGCCGACGAATGCATTGATTGATGCAGCCATTCTGTACAAGCCCTTCTTTCCCGCGCGCTACGGCCTGAGGAAAAATAACTAAGGGATCTGTATTGACAATCTTGGTCTCTGCTCCGTGAATCCGACGAGGGCTGTGTGAAGGCGTTGTGGAAGCAGGGGATCGGGACCATGCTGCTTTAGATCTCTCAGCCGAGAGTTCTGCGAGTGCTTTTGTGCCTGCGGCGCCGTCAAGCCAAGTGTGACCGTCTTGCCATCTTGCAGCGGAATGGACGTTTCTGGTTCTCAGCCTAGATCTCTCGAGTCTCTTCGTTGCCTGGACGATCAGAGCCCCGCCGGCGGCCAAGGGCTTGGAGGCGGCGAAACTGGTGTTCATTCTTGGAGCCGAACGAGCGAACCCTAGCCCACTTGCCTCCTTGACCTTTCCAAGGAGAAGGAGATTGTTATCTAGCTAAGGAACCAAGTTCAATTATATATTATTATAACATTTAATTATAAAAACAAAAAACATATCAAAAAATATAATATTAAATTATAAATTGAAGTTGTATGAATGCTTCTCATGCAATCATTGTAATGACCTCTAAATATGTCATTAAATGTGTGCTTAATAGTTTTTTTTTGCTTAAGCAAGAGTCGATCCTTTTCCATTAATTTGTATAAAGTAATTACATAAAATACAAAAAATCCAGATCTCTAGAACTTACGCGCGGGAAAAAAAAGAACACTAAAGCAAGTGTCCCCTCTCGACTAGCAGTGAGAAAAAGAGGAGCAATGGCCCACAAAAAATAAGACGGCTTACCCACTACGGAAACCTAGGCCAGCGATCCGCCAACATGCACGGCGAACCTAGGCCGTTGATCCTACTATTAGATCCAACGGTGGAGAGGCATATCGGGTGAAGAAGAAGCCAAGAGAATACCTGCCTGATGTAGGCGGCATTTTCTCTCCTGTTGGAGCCACGTGTTGAGGGATGAGTGGCATCAAGCTCAATTTGAGAAAACCGCTTCCGAAGTTGAATGCGCCCGATAAACCAGAAACCACCTTAAGGGCGGTAAAGAATGAAAAGTGGTGGACCTAAAGATGGATTAACTTTGGTATAAAGAAAATTTTGGGTCCACTGAGGGGCCATCAAATAAAACTCGGACCCACCAACTTGCTCGTTGAATCTTGGCCATTTATCCTCATTTGCTTGATCCAACGGTTGAAAGGGATATTGGATGATTGAGCAGCAAGAGGAATACCGCCCGATACAGGCGGTATTCTCTCTCCTTCCTAGGACATGTGTTGATCGATGAGAGGCATCGGGTTTATATCTAGAAAATTGCTTCGGGTATTGAGGTTGTCCGAAAACCCGAAAACCATCTTGCCTGTGGTTTGGCTCACAATACCACTGGTTTGTTGCACCCATTGCCTGCCAAACATCAGAGAGCCACGAACTTGCCCCTGCCACCTGCTATTGTAGGAATTCCACGACTTCTTCTGATTGGAAGCCCTCCACTCCATCTCCCTGCGGAGCAAGGCAGAGTTAAATTGTAGTGAAGGATCGTTTGTATAAACCCTCTTGCTGTAATTCATCACCCACCTAAGAACCCTGGGTCTGAGTTGATCTGTACTGATATATCTGACAAAGGCCTGACTGCTCCTTTCAAAATTCATCCAAGACCATATATCTGCTAAACCCCAACTTAAGCAATCTGCTGGAATCCCCTGTTCTAATAAAGTTCTGGGTCCACATTTGATTGGCTGAGACAATCATCCCTCAACCTGCCCTGGGGAACCTCATGCCATCTATACTTATTGCAACTCTTAGAACAGAGAACACCTTTATTAGCTAATATATCTACTAATTTATTGGCAGTCCGTAGCACATGCTTGAAACTTAAGGTCCTCATGTTCTGAAGGTGGGCATGGATCCTTTGATAGACCTGAAGAAGCCTCCAATGTCTAGGGACTTTTTCCGGAGCCGAGCCACAACAGATTCGTTTAAATGAATTGATAATCAGCTTAGAGTCTGCTTCAATTATAATGTTCTGAAGATCGTAGTTCTTCAGGATTTCTAAACATTTCTCTAGGGCCATCAACTCCGCCATATTGTTTGTGGCTCTTCCCAAATTATAATGAAAAATGTACAGAATACTTCCCTTTTCATCCCTTATCACTCCCCCCATAACCAGTCAGGCCCAGGTTTCCTTTTAAGGCTCCATCTATGTTACATTTCAAATATCCCTGAGGGGGAGGATGCAAGAAGTCTTTATTAATGACCACCTGATCTACAATTCTTTTGTTACCCTGAGGAATAAGCCCCTGCAAACCTAACTGAAGTAGAATCTGCACATCAGCAGCTGTAGGGGGGTTCTTAGGGGGGGCTTGCAATAAAGTTCCAACCGTCTCCTTGAGTTGTCTTAATATTTGTGCCATAATGCTCTAGGGGGAACTGTTTTGATTTTTGAAAATTCTATTATTTCATTCTTTCCAGACATCCAAAATTAAGAAGCTTGGAGCTAAAGCCCAAGCTTTGTTTACTGTATCATACTCAAAGAAGTTTCTTCTCCAATTCATTAGGGTGTTGGTAATGCTTCCTCTGTCCCTATATGTTTGTTTGAATATTAAGGCAATCCCATCCCACAGCGAGGAAGTAAACATACAGCTGTTGAGAAGGTGCTCCATGGTTTCATCTTGTAATTCACATAGTTGGCATCTGGATGGGCCAGAAACACCCCTTTTCTGGATGTTTTCCCATGTCATAATTTTCTTATGATGCACTAACCACATGAATAGTTTGGTTTTCATCCATCCTTGTTGCTTCCATAGTTCCTTCCAAACCCAATCCGGTTTTGTGGAATCTAGCCTAAGGGCTATGTGCTTTGCCTCTTTAAGGTTAAAGTTACCTTCATTGTTATTACCCCATCTTAGTTGATCTGAATCTTCTGATATCAGGATCCTTCTTTGATTCAGGATGGCTGTTAGAGCATCAGCTTGTGCTTTCAAGGTGACATTGTTCCTATATTCCATCTCCTTCCAAATTATCCAATTTCCTCCGCTATTAGTCTGATCCCAAAATTCATTTACTCTGAGTAACCCTTTGGTGTCAGTATCATTCTTGAGATTTTCAAAGTCTTCTCTTAACAATTTAGGTTCATGTTGCCATCTTTCCTCCCAAAACCAAGCGAGGTCTCTAGCTCTTATTTCCCAGAAATTGTTTTTCTGGATTATATCTCTGTTTTCCCAAGCTCTATTCCATATGTGGGAGCCCTTTATGATACCAGTCATTCTTATATGGTCCTGGGCTTGCCAATTATTCGCATATTTTTGGTTCCAAATTTGTGCCCAAGGAGCATCTGGCTCTTTTAACCATCTCCACCATAATTTTGCCCCCAACACTTTGTTTAGCACTTCAGGATCATCCAATCCTAACCCTCCATGTGTTTTAGGTTTGCATATCTTGTCCTAGGCTACCAAGGCCCATTTTTTCTTTTCTTCCCCTTTGCCCCAAAGAAAATCTCTTTTGATATTTCTGTAGTGTTGCATAACCCCTTTTGGAGCTGAAAGGGCTGAAAACATGAAGATGGGGATTGATTGAAGGACAACCTTTGTGAGCACCAACCTTCCAACTAAATTCAAGGATCTGCTTGTCCATTTTCGTGCTTTATCCTGTAACTTATTAATCACAGGCTCCCAAACTATCTTGCTCAGAGGTTTATCTATGAGAGGTACTCCCAGATATTTGTATGGTAGCATATCTCTTTGAAAGCCTAGTATTCTGGAAATATTTCTTTGAATAGAAATGTTAGTATTGACAAAGAAAATCTTTGATTTAGAGAGGCTTACCTCTGTACCCGTAGCCATAGCAAAGTCTCACAGGATTTTTTTATAAGCTTGTGCTTCCTTGACCGTAGGAATGCCCTATAGCATGGTGTTATCTACAAATTGTTGATGGGTTAAAGCATGTCCATTCCCAGATAGTTTGAGACCCTAGATTTTACCTTCTTCTTTAGCAGACTTGATAGCTCGTCCTAGTCCTTCCATCATAAGAATAAAGAGAAAGGGGGAGAGAGGGTATCCCTGCCTAAGGCCTCTTGAAGGAGTAAAGATCTTAGATGGAGAACCATTTACCAGAATTGAAAAACTAGAGGTAGTAACCAAGGCCATTACCCATCTCACCCAGTTGTGGTCAAATCCATAGGCTAGAAGTACTTTCCTAATATAGGCCCAATTTAACTTATCATAAGCCTTTTCTAGGTCCAATTGCATAATCATTCCTGCCTGCCTTTTACTTGTCAAAGAGTGAACCACCTCATGAGCTTGAATGATGTTGTTGAGAATTTGTCTGCCCTCCACATACCTTGTTTGCTCCCTGGAAACTAGAGTTGGTAAAAGGGGTTTAAGCCTATTGGCAATTACTTTTGAAATTATTTTATACACCACATTGCATAAAGCTATAGGTCTAAATTTGTCAGGTGTCATAGCATTGTCCTGTTTTGGAATCAAGGAGATCAAGGCTGTGTTTAATGCTTTCAAAATAGTTCTATTCTTCCTAGAGTCCTCCACCACATTTAGTATATCTTGCTTGACAATGCTCCAACAAGCTTTAAAGAAATCCACATTGAAACCATTCGGGCCTGGCGCTTTTCCATTCTGCATTTCTTTGATGACTTCTCTAACCTCCTCTTCATTCACCGGCCTATTAAGATTATGATTGTCTTCTCTTGTTACAAGCTTATGGATGTGCTTTGTGAAGTCACTGATGAATTGTGATCTGTCTATGAGAGGTTCCTCTACTATGCCTTGAAAATGTTGAACCAACACAGCTTCTATGTCCTTGTGGGTATTGAACTGGTTACCTCTGGAATCCTTGATAGTTGAGATCCTGTTGTGAGATCTGTGCTCTAGGGTAGATCTGTGGAAAAACCTTGTGTTTCTATCTCCTTCTTTTAGCCATTGTACTCATGAATTTTGTCTTCAAAATTTTTCCTCTTGTTTGCATAATTCCTCCCATTCCTGTTGATGCTTGTTAGCTTGTTCATTTCTTTCCCCATCAAAGCCTTTAGTGATTAAGGTCTGATTCATATCTTGAATTTTCTTTTAAACAACTTTTTTTTCTTCAAAAATGTTGCCAAACTCATTCTTATTCCAATCCTTGAGCCTGATTTTGATATGTCTCAATCTTTTTTGCAAAATGAACATTTCGGTGCCCTGAATCTGCAATTCTTCTTTCCACCATTTTTCAATGTTGCTAATGAAGTCTGGATGGGTAAGCCAGATATTTTCAAATTGAAAACGTCTATTTCTTGGGGTACCTATATAGGACGCCTCAAGTTGAATAGGCCAATGGTCCGAGCCAGCGAAGGGGAGAATCCTTGCCTTCATATCAAGCCCTATGAGCATAAGGTCCTATGAGATTATGAATCTATCAAGCTTTGAAGCTACTTGAGACTCTCCACCTCTTTTATTGTTCTAGGTGAAGAGGCCATTACTCGTATCAGTGCCGACCAGCTTCATATTGTTAATAAAATTCTGAAAAGCTATAGAGTCTTTTCCTAGTGTTCTGGTCCCACCCTTTTTTCCGACAGGTACCTGATCATGTTGAAGTCCCCTCCTAAAATCCATGGTATTTCTGAATATCTGTCTCTCAGATCCTCTAGTGATTTCAGTAGTCTGAGTTTGTCATTAGGCTTCTGTGGACCATAAACGTTTGTGATTAAATAAACTTCCCTGTCTCCCACAGGCTATATAACCACTGATAAGTAGTTTCTAGATGCTTCAGCATCCACTATACTTATTCTTTGAGGGTTCCAAAGTGTGAGAATACCTCCTGCTATTTTGTCTTCTTTGACTTCTAGAAATTCATAGTTATTAAGCCATTTGCTATGTATTTCTCTTATTTTTTTAATTGAACACTTAGTCTTCTAGATGAAAATCTTATCAAGTTTCTCTTCTTTCATTCTATTGCTAAGATTCCTTTGTTTCCTTTTACTTCCTAGATCTCTAATATTCCAAGATGTGAGCTTCATTCAGTAAGATTTGTAAAAGAATAGTTGGTTAGATCTTTCATCTTACCTGAATCTATCATCAGTTTTCCACATTCTATCAGCAGCTCGTTTTGCTTCTTTCTACCCCTTGTCCTACATGGGTGTCTGGGCGCTAGTCCTACTGTGGTTTTCATGGTTTTCACCCCTTCGTTGTCCTAAATTTTGAGGTTTCTTTTACCTTCTGACCCTTTAGGCGGAGTTCTCCACAGAAACAACTGTTGCACTCTATCGAACTCTTCTTGAGGTAATGAATCCATTCCTTCCGTGGTTCCCAATTTCAGGAATTTTTCCAGAACTAGATGTTCTCTGTCAAGAATATCCTGCAGTTCATGATCCTCCGTTTCCACCTCACTCAGGGTTATCTCTTGGTCCTTATCAAGTTCCATGTTACTCATCATAGTCTCCTATTGTTGGTTTATATTATGTATCTCCTCCATATTTTTTTCCTTTTCCTTCTCCCCTGGGTTGTCCTCCATAGACTGATTTGCCTCTTCTAACTCCCCTTCTTCTTCTAGTACCTTGTATCTGTTCTGGCTTGTCTGCTTTTCCTCTTTGTTTCTTTTCGTAGCCTTTTCCCTCCTTTACCTCTATTACCCACCTTGTGAAAGCCATCAATATCTTTCCCTATTGTGGATTTAGTTCTGCTCTCTGATTTGTTGAGAGGGCAGTCCCTAAATAGATGCCCATGTTCATGGCATTTGCGGCATCTGAAAGGAACATGTTCATAGTCCACTGCTTGTACCCATTCTTCGTAAAAAACTTCTAGGATCACTTCATCCAGTAGGGCTCCCGAGAGATCCATCTCCACACAAATGCGGGCAAAGGAAGTGTACTTTCCCCTTCTAGTGGCCTCAGATATTTTAACAAAATGCCCTAGTTTATTTCCTATAGCTGATAAAGATTCTGGTTGCTAGTAATCGAGAGGTAGGGAGCAGAGTCATACCGAAACCGGGACCGAAGTGAAAGTCTCACGTTTCAGGACAAAATTCATCCTCCAAGGCCGCATATAGAGGCCTGCAGCAGCATGGAAGTAGGGCCTACCTTCGAACACCCTATCTTTGTCCTCAATGTTAGTGAAAACTACAGTGAAGAAACCCTTTGAACCAAGGTGTAGGTCTATACCCACTTTAGGTTTCCAGTGATTTTTAATCCATGCCTGTAGCGCCTTCTCCGTTGGCCATAACCCCATGAATTTACAAATGATTGCGTAAGTCATCATGTGATCCCTATGTGCCTGTAGCGCTGGATCACTTAAAACTACTCTGGGTGTAATAGTAGTCTTAGGCTTACACAGACCATTATGTTTTTTAGTTTATGTATTCTGATGATTTTTCTCAACTCCTATCTCTCTTCTGACTTCTTCTCGACTATCACTCTGTTCCTGTGTGTCTCTGTTGTTCTGTTCTCCTCCTTCTGAAAAACCTTTTACAGTCTCCAGCAGTTTCTTGCCGCAGCTGGAGACTGCCTGACTATAGGAGGGAGTGGAGCTCCCCCCCTTATGACCTTCCATGGTGTCCAACGCTTGATGTTTTCCTGTAAACCCTAGCCTTTGTTCATCTAGTAAATCGAAGTCATCCTCAAGCTTGGAAAAAATAAATAAATAAATAAATTAAAAAAAATAAAAAAAATCATGTGTGCTTAATATTCAATATAAGAAGTAAAGTGATTTAACGACGTAAGTAATTTAAAAAATTAAAAAAATAGTAGAGAATTATAATAAAAAATAATAATAATTATAGAAGAATTTAAGTATTTATAAATATAAAATGTTAGTATTATATATATTTTTAATTTTGTTGAGAGGCGTTTTAATTATGGGGTAGATTTCAAAAAACACATAAATATTTAACATGTAATGTTTAACATTTAACACCGGGTAGATCTCAAGCATAAACATGTAAACATTAACATGTCATGTTTAACATTTAATATTTTTAATTTAATGTCGGCCTTATTTAAAAATCAATATAATTATTACTATGCATAAACACAATATAAATTTAAAATATAAATAGAATTAGGAACACTAAAAAAGGAGGTATGGTAAATAAATAAAAATATAAATAAACTAGAGGTATGGTAAATAAATAAAACCTCCTTTTATACTTACTCCAGAGGTATGGTAAATAAATATTTACTCCATGAACCTCTTTATATTTAAAGAAATTAAAAAAAAGGGTTTTATTTAGGTGAATCCTATGGGGCCAAATACGATGGCACAAATTATTATTAACATCATGGGCCAAATACCATATTTATAAAAGAGGTATGGTAAATAAATAAATATAAAAGAGGTATAAAGAGGTATGATAAATAAATAAAAATATATCAAATAGGATTAGAAATCAACATCTAATTATATACCAAGCATATGGGTCAAATACCGTGGTAAATAAAAGAGATGTGATAAATAAATAAAAATATAAATAGACTAGAAGTGTGGTAAATAAATAAAGCCAATTTTTATATTTACTCCATAAACCTCTTTATACTTAGGAACACTAAAAAAAAAGGTTTTATTTAGGTGAAACCTATGGGCCAAAATACCATGCAAAAAAAATATTATTAACCCTAATATTAATATTAAAAGATTAATATTTTTTTTGATCTAGTAAGAGTCAGACCTTCTATTCATTTATAAAAATACATAATGTACATAATACAAAGGAGCAGCACCAGCTCTGTGAAAAACCACAGGCAGTTGGATTGGCCAAAAACCAAACCTATCTCCAAAAACTGTGAAAAGCCCACACAAAACATCCAATAAACAATCCTCCCTCAAGGCATCAATCTGGACAACCAAAGAACTAGATACCTGCTATCCAAACTGTTGCGGATCAAAAGACCTACCATGCAGCACAACCTCCGATACCACAAAACTGCACCATGTGACCATCCGAAGGTGCACAAAACTGCCAATGATGACGGGGCCCACCACAATGATGGCCCACAAAACTGCATCATGTGACCATCCGAAGGCCCACATAATTGCACCAAAGACCAACCTAAACCTTCGATTATCTGAATAACCCAAAGACCAAGCGAAACAACCATCAAAGATCCAACGGTTAGAAACCGTTTTCGGGCTTACACCTGGCCCGTACTTTAACTCGATAAACAGACTCAAAAGGAAGTATAGGCCACCTTTCTAACCTATTTCGGGTTCGAAAGTAGAAATAACTGTCGTGCATCTATTCCGCTCGAAATCCACTGGATAACGGAGATCAAAAGCGGTCTTGTCAACTAGCCCGCTTAATAACATCCCTGGCAGATCCGAAGAATAAACAAACCTCCACCCTAAAGTTTTTCGGGTCCGGATTGAGAAATAACAAACGTGCAACTAATCGCTCGAAATTCATAGGATGAAGGCGATCTCGGCAACTAGCACACTTTTTACCTAATCATGCGGACCCGAAAGGAAACCTATGCCACCTCTCTAAACGATTTTGGGTTCGAATGAAGGAACAACATTCGAGCAACTAGATCGCCCGAAAACTCCAGGAAGAAGGATATTCAAAGAGGATTCATCAACTAGCCCAATCTTTACCCTCCCTGACGGACCCGAAGATTGAATAATCCGCCACACTTTAATTTTTCGGGTCTGAATGGAGAAATATCGAACGTGCAGTTTACTACCCAAAATCCATAGGAAGAAGGCAATCTCGGTTACTTGCCCACTAATTAACATTACAAACGAACCTAAAGAATTGACCTATGAGCCATCTCACCCGAAATCCATAGGAAGATGGATTTCAAGGCAAAATTTAGTCAGGTATCTACATCCTTCCTGCCTTCCTGCTCGCTATTTACCACATGCTACTAACCTGTGATTGTTCCATTTTCTTCAATTTCCACTAGTCTTCTCATGCTTTGGAAGTACTCCCTATCTTTGGTAGCATGTCTGTGACATTCTTTGTGCAATTTCCCTGGGGGAGTAAGCATCTAGTCATATCTTCTATTACTTTTTGAATAGAGTACTCCTTCATTTGCCAACCTACCCGCTAAACTGTTGGCTGTTCTGCACACATGAACAAAATTGAGGGTTCTTAGGGCTCTCAGGTGGGATGGTATGCGATGACAGACCTGCAATAACCGCCAGTGTTTCGACACTCTTTCTAGTGCTATTCCATTGCATATTTTCTTGATCAAATTAATTATCAATTCAGAGTCAGCTTCAATGATGGTGTTCTGCATATTTGATTCCATCAAGATTTCTAGGCATTGCTCTAGGGCCATGAGTTCCGCCATATTGCTAGTGGCCTTCCCCAAATGACTATGAAAGATGACTTTTATGTAACCCTACTCATCTCTTAGTATTTCGCCATGACCAGCCACCCCAGGGTTTCCTTTAGAGGCACCATCTATATTGAATTTCAAAAAGCCATAAGGGGGAGGTTGCCAGAAATCCTTACCTGCTGTTATATGACTTACCATCTTACTTATGCCCTGTGGGAAAGGTACCTATAGACCCAAATGCAATAATATTTGAGCATCCTGGTTTTGAGGTGGGTTCTCGGGGGGTTTCTTTAGTAGGGTGCCTACAGTCTCTTAGAGCTGTTTAATGATCTGAGCTATGATGCTCTGGGAGGAGCCAATGTTGTTCTGGGATGAGCCAATGCTGTTCTTAAAAATACTATCATTGCGTTCTTTCCAGACATCCCAGATTAGAAAGCCTGGAACTAGAGCCCAAGCTTTATTGACTATTTCATTTTCAGAGAAGTTTCTTCTCCAATTATTCAAAGTGCCAGTGATGCTGAAATTGTGCCTATCCAATTGTTTGAAGATTGAACAGTTTGTAGGAAAACTTTTGTTAGCACTAGCCGTCCTACTAAATTCAAAGACCTGCTTGTCCAATTCTGGAATTTGTCTTGGAGTTTATTAGTGATTGGATCCCAAGCTGCCTTGCTCAGGGGTTTGTCCATCAGAGGTATTCCTAGATATTTGGAGGGTAGTTGTTCTCTTTGAAAGCCGAGAATCATGGTGAGGTTCCTTTGAATAGCAATGTCAGTATTAAAAACAAAAATCTTAGATTTGGTAAGGCTTACCTCCGTACCAGCAGCCATAACAAAGTCATTTAGGATTTGCTTTAAATCTTTAGCTTCCCTGACCGTGGGTGTGCCCTGCAACATAGTGTCATCGACAAATTGTTGATGAGTCAAGGCATCTCCATTCCGGGTGAGTTTGAGACCCTGGATTTTTCCTTCTTCTTTATATTATTTGATCATATTGCCTAAACCTTCCATCATAAGGATAAAGAGGAAGGGGGAGAGCGGATATCCTTGTCTTAGGCTTCTCGAAGGCCTAAAGGATATAGAAGGTGAGCCATTAAGTAGGATTGAAAAACTAGCTATGGTGACAAGGGCCATTACCCATCTTATCCAGTTATGGTCAAAGCCATACGCTTTTAGTACTTCCTTGATGTATGCCCAACTTTGCTTATCATAAGATTTCGCTAGGTCAAGTTGCATGATCATACCTGCTTGCTTATTACTCTTGAGAGAGTGTGCCACCTCATGAGCTTGAATGATATTATTTAGAACCTGTATTCCTTCCACATATCCAGTTTTCTCCTGAGACACGAGTTGGAAGAAGGGGCTTGAGCCTCTTTGCAATTACTTTGGATATAATTTTTTACACCACATTGCATAAAGCTATGGGTCTGAATCTATCCGGTGTCATGGCTCTTTCCTGCTTTGGAATCAAAGTTATGAAAAAGGCATTAAGCGCCCTCAAAACAGTTTCGTTTTTCCTCGAGTCCTCCACCACATCACGGATATCTTGTTTGACTATTTCCCATCATGCTTTGAAGAAGTCTATATTAAACCCATCTAGGCCTAGAGCTTTCCCATTCTGCATCTCTTTGATAACTTCACTGACTTCCTCTTCAGTCACTGGCTATTAAGATTGTGATTGTCTTCTCTAGTTACAAGCTTGGGAATGTGCTTTGTGAAGTTCTTGATAAATTGTGATCTGTCTATGGGAGGTTCCTCAACTATGCTTTGGAAATGTTGTACTAGAGAAGATTCTATTTCTTTGTGGGAGATGAGTTGTTTTCCATGAGTATCTCTGACTATTGAAATCCTGTTATGAGACCTGTGATCCATGGTTGACTTGTGAACAAAATTTGTATTTCTTTCTCCTTCTTTTATCCATTGCACTCTTGATTTCTATCTCCAGAAGATCTCCTCTTGCTTGCATTTTTCTTCCCATTCCTGTTGCAGAGAGTCAGCTTGAACTTTCCTTTCCTCGGTAAAGCCATCTAAGATGAGGACCTGGTTAATTCCTTGAAGTTTCTTTTCAACTTCTTTTTTGGCTTTGAAGCCTGAGTTTGATGTGTTTTAGTCTCTGATGTAGAAGGAACATGTTAGTTCCTTGAACGAGTATATCTTCTGCCCACTATTTACTTATATTGTTGATGAAGTCAGGGTGGGTGAGCCAAATGTTTTCAAACCTAAATGGTCTGTTTCTCAGAGTGCCTATAGCAGAAGCTTCAAGTTGGATAGGCCAGTGATCCGAGCCTCCAAAAGGGAGGATTAACGCAGACAAGTCGAGGCCTGTGAGAATGAGGTCCTCAGAGATTATGAATCTGTCTAGTTTAGAGGCAACTTGAGAAGCCCCTCCCCGCTTATTATTCCAGGTGAAGGTACCATTTCTGGTCTCCATATCTACTAGCCTCATGTTGTTTAGAAAATTCTGAAAGGCTATGGAGTCTCTGCCTAGTATTCTGGTCCCACCTTTTTTTTCTATAAGAGATCTAATCATATTAAAATCTCCTCCCAGAATCCAGGGCATAACAGGGTATCTTTCTCTTAGCTCCTCCAGTGAGATAAGAAGCCTGAGTTTGTCTTCAAGTTTTTGAGGACCATAGACATTTGTGATCAAATAGACTTCCTTATCACCTAAAGGTTGGATCACCATCGATAGGTAATTCCTAGATGCTTCAACATCTAGGATTCCAAGTTTCTGGGGGTTCCAAAGTGTGAGAATCCCTCCTGCTGTGTTGTCTGCTTTAACTTCTAGATATTCATACTTGATGAGCCATTTGCTATGTATCTCTCTTATTTTATCTATTGAACATTTTGTTTCCTGGATAAACACCATATCTGGTTTTTCTTCTTTTATTCTGTTGCTAAGATTTCTCTGTTTCCTTTTAATTCCTACACCCCTAATATTCCAAGTTGTAAGTTTCATTAAGAAAGATTTGTAAATGAGTAACTAGTGAGATATTTCTTCTTACCTGAGTTGATCATGAGTTTCCCACACTCTATCGGTAGCTCATTCTGTCTTTTTCTTCCTCTTTTCCTTCCTGGGTTCTTGGGAGCGTGTCTTGATGTAGCCTCCATTGTTTTTACTCCTCTGTTTTCCTGGATATCATGGTTTCTTTTGATTCCAAAACCCTTTGCTTGAGATCTCCAAAGGAAGAGTTGTTGTACTTTGTCGAACTCCTCTTGAGGTAGAGAATCAACCCCTTTGGTGGTTCCCTACTCCAGGAACTTTTCAAGATCAAGATTCTCCCTTTCAAGAATTTCCTATAGGTCGTGGTCCTCCGTTCCAACATCGCTTGGGGTCATCTCATGGTCCCGGTAGAGTTCCATATTGCTTGGATGATCCTCCTTTAGTTTGCTGTTTATAGGAACATCCTCCATTCTATCATATTTTTCCTTCTCTGTTGGACTATCCTCTAATATCTGGTTCATCCCATTGTTTCCATCTTCTTCTTCTAATATCTTGAATCTGTTATGACTTGGTTGCTTCTCCTCGTAGATTTTTTTTGGTTCTTTTTCCCTCCTTTCCCTTTGCCTCCCACCTTGGTAAAGCCTTCGGTATCTTTGCCTGTGTTGGTTTTGATATTACTCTCCATTTTGTTTAATGGGCAGTCTCTGAAGAGGTGCCCGTGTTCATGACATTTGCGACATCTGAATGGGACATGTTCATAGTCCACTACCTACACCCATTATTCATCATATACTTCTAGAATGATTTCGTC
This sequence comes from Pinus tabuliformis, assembly GCA_031772625.1. Classification (NCBI taxonomy): domain Eukaryota; kingdom Viridiplantae; phylum Streptophyta; class Pinopsida; order Pinales; family Pinaceae; genus Pinus; species Pinus tabuliformis. The sequence continues at coordinate 2,002,366,058 of CM062819.1, read as the reverse complement.
TGGAAGTGCTCCAGATAGGTCCATTTCTACGCATATTCGAGCAAAGGAGGTATATTTTCCTCGCAGAGTCGCTTATGATATTTTTAAAAAATGACCTAGTTTATTGCCTATGGCCTTTAAGGATTTTGGTAGCCAATAATCTAAAGGTAGGGAGTAGAGTCTTATCCATATCGGTACTGATGTGAATGTCTTGCACTCCGGGACAAAATTCATCACCCATGGTCGCATGTATAGGCCTGCTGCAACATAAAAATATGGTCCTCCTTCGAACACTCTGTCTTTGTCTTCTATGTTTGTGAACACTACTGTGAAGAAACCCTTGGACCCAAGGTGAAGATCTATTTTCCCCTTAGGTTTCCAGTTGTTCTTTATCCAAGCATGCAAAGCCTTCTTCATTGGCCATATCCCCATAAATTTTCATATTACGGCATAAGTCGTCATGTGATCCCTGTGCACTTGTAGCGCTGGGTCACTTAAAACAACCCGGGGTGTGATGGTAGACTTAGGTTTACATAGGCCTGTCATATTCTTGTGCTTAGTTCTCTGCCTACCTCCTCTTGTGCTTTTCTCTCCTCTAACTTCCTGTGGATTCTCCTCCTGTACCTGTGGACTGATATTTTTTTTTTTTTTTTTTTTTTTTCTTTTAATTTTTAATTTTTTTAATTTTTTAATTTTTATTTTATTTTTTTATTTTATTTTATTTTATTTTATTTTTATTTTATTTATTTATTTATTATTAAATTTTTTTTTTTCTCTATTGATACTCCCAGTTTCTACCTCTAATGGTTTCTTGAAGTGACTTGAAACTGCATGACTGTAAGAGGGAGTGAATCTCCCCCCTCCTCACCCCTCCATGGTGACCAACTTTGAACCCTGTAGTAAACCCTAGTTTATCTTCCCCGCAGCGCCGCTCCCAAAAATCGCCCTAATAATTCTCAACAATCCCAATACCATCAAATATTATTATTATTATTATTAAAATATAATATTCATATTAATATGTTATAACATTAATATTATTAAATTTAATAACTTTGGGTTAATACAATATTAAATTTGTTATATTATAATATATATATTAATATATCATGATATATATTAACTCTAGATATATATGGGAGGGAAGAACAAAGACATATAGTGATAGGGAGAGATAGGGAGAGTGACAAGGGAGAGATGGAGATAAACTGAAGGAGAGGGGAGAGGAGGAATGAAAAGAGAGAGGGAGAGAAGTGAGAGAAGTAGAGAAGGATAAGATAGGGAGAGGGAGACACAAAGATTGGGGGGAGAGAGAGAGAAGGAGAGAGGAAGGGAGATAGAGAGAGAGAGATTTGGGAAGAAAGAGGGAGGTAGGAGATAAAGGGAGAGAGAGGAAGGATTAGAAAGAGGAGGAGAGAGGGAGGGATAGAGAGATGGAGTTGAAGGGGGAGAGAGGGAGGAAAGAACAAAGGCATAGAGAGTGAGAAGTGGAGAAAGAGAATGTATGTTTGGGGCGAGATAAAGAGACAAAGAAGGAGAGATGGAGAGAAGGGGGGAGAAAAGGAGAGAGGGAGGGATATAGTAATATAGTTGGGGAGAGAGAGAGAGAGAGAGAGAGAGAGAGAGAGAGAGATATGGGTGAAGAGAGAGGGATGTAGGGGAGAAAGGGAGAGAGGGGTAGGATGAGATACAGGACTTGAGAGAGAGAAAGAGCGTGATGGAGGAAGAGAGAGTATTAGAGAGAGAGAGAGAGAGAGAGAGAGAGAGAGAGAGAGAGATGGTGGAAGATAGAGGGAGGTAGGAGAGAAAGGGAGATAGAGGAGGAGAGAGGAGGAGAGAGGGAGAGATATAGAGATAGAGTTGGAGGGGAGAGATGGAGGGAAGAATAAATACATAGAGAGTGAGAAGTCAAGAGAGAGAGAGGGGGTGACAAGGGAGAGATTGAGAGAGAGTGTGTATGTTTAGGGGTGAGATAAAGAGACAAAGAAGGAGAGATGGAAAGAATGGGGGAGATAAGGAGAGAGAAGGAGACAGAAAGAGAGAGGGAGGGATATAGTAGCATATTTAGAGAGAGAGAGAGAGAGAGAGAGAGAGAGAGAGAATGTGAGAGAGTGGAGAGAGAGGGAAAGAGAGATGGAGTTAGAGGGGGAGAGAGAGGGAGGTAAGAAGAAATAAATATAGAGAGAAAGGTGGCAAGAGAGAGAGGGAGTGGTAAGGAAGAGGGAGAGAGAGAGAGAGAGGACATCAGGAGGGAAGAGAGATAGAAGCAGGGGAAATGTAAAGAAGGGTAAGAGAGAAAGGGAGAGGAGGAGCGAGGGATATATAGATGGATTGGAGAAAGAGAGTGTATGTTTTGGGGGTGACATATAGAGACAAAGGGAGATAGAGACATAGATGGAAGTTGAAGAGATAGAACAAGAGAGAGATGGAGAGAGGGAGGGAGGGACAGAGAGATTAATAGATATGGAGTGAGAGAGCATGTGTGTTCGAGGGGTGAGATATAGAGACAAAGAAGGAGATATGGAGAGAGGTATAGATATAGATGGAGGGGGGAGAGAGGGAAGAATATTTATTGGATTATATGCATTGATTTCAATGTAGATGGTGATTTATAATCCTATTAGATTGCTTGCACTAGATGCATTGATTTTAGTGTAGATGTTGATTTCTGATGATATTTGATTGCTTGCACTATATGAATTGATTTCAATGTAGATGATTTATAATCATATTTTATAGTTTGCACTAAATGCATTGATTTCAGTGTAGATGGTGATTTCTAATCCTATTTGATTGCTTGCACTAGATGCATTGATTTCAGTGTAGATGTTGGTTTCTAACCCTTTTTGTTACTTGACTAGATGCATTGATTTTAGTGTAGATGTTGATTTCTAATCCTATTTGATTTCTTGCATTAGATGCAATTATTTCAGTGTAAATGTTGTTTTCTAATCTTATTTGATTGCTTGCATTAGATGCATTGATTTTAGTGTAAGAAAAAACAATATTGACAATTTACAATGATGTTTGTGTTATAGTAATTCAACCTATTAATATGAGAGATCAAGAGAGACAGGCTATGATGTTTACTACAACAACTTGAGCTAAATATTTAAATGGTTTACGATTTCAATTGTCCTTTTCATATAATCGATATGAAAAGATGACAAAAATAACAAGGATGATAATCATAATAGTAGAAGAAAATAGTTTTGGATTAATCACAAAGAAGACTATTTGTAATTAGTTACATTCTTATTATTCACATTTTCTATCGTTCAACACTATTACATTGTCACTTTGCATTCAAAATTTTTATTTCATCAATTTTCATCATTAAAGTTATTAACAATATTTATCATCTCAACAAACTTAGGTAACTAAGAAAATTTAAAATTAAAATAGCTAGATTAAGCTCATACATATTTAACATATTTAAAATGATTATATTAATATTAGATGTATTTACATATTATTGATAAAATTAATCATATCTTAGATAGATTTTCCTTGGCCGCACACAAGTGAAACCAGCCTAGATCCATCTTAACTCTAGATCTATCAAGCGCTGAGAGGATCAAATCTTTCGAGGTGCAAACCTTTCCTCAAGTTTTGCACTCAAAAGAGAGGTTTACACCTAGAGATATTTGATCTCCCTCATTGCTTGATAGATCCAAAGTTAAGATGGATCTAGGCTGGTTAAATAAATTATATTTGAATTTATATCTAAAAAATTTGTAAGCTTGGTGGGACTCTCCTATTTTAAAGTTTTCATGTCCATTATTCACCCCGCTACGGGGGAGGGTAGCACAAGATTCGAACCCAAGATCTCTGGTTCGTTGAGACTTCATTCCGTGACCATTGTCACTTGAGCTACCCCAGGTAGACTGATTTGGATTTATATAATTATAACCAATGTAAAACTATTTTAATTTTGAATTTATTAAGCACTGAGAGGGATTAAATGTCTCAAGATGCAAGCTTCTTTTTTATTACAAAACTTATGAAAAGGTTTGCACCTATAGATTTGATTCCTCTTGGTTCTTGGTAGATTTGGAATTAAGATAGATCTATGCCTCTTTTGAGCAACATACAAATAAAATGTTTCAATAGCTATCATTTTTTTTATGTAATATTTTTTTTTCACTTGTTTTATACAATATATACATAGTTGACATTGAAAATTTTTATTTATCATTCACATCCTGTATCAAATCCATATTAAACATTAAAAGAATTACAAATCTCTCTTAGGCCTTGAATTTTTTCTTTTTGTTTTTTAAGGTAATATTTGCATTATATATGAAAATTGTACATTCTTCACATACATTAACATTCTAGTCCATAAGGATCTAGGCTTACACTGCTACAAAAATTGGCTCTACCAGACTTAATTCCAACATAGTTGTTTATTTATCGCCAAACTGAAACATAAAACTAGAAAAAACTAAGAGAACCAAAGCCTCCCTGAGGCATGACAAGATGACAAATTGAGCACATGAATAGAGATAAAGACAACACATTATACCATACCATACCCATGTCCACTTTCTATACAATGGTCGCCACGTCTCTTGCTAATGGGGTTGTAATTGCAACAGAATCTAGAAGGAAACCAATGATCCACTCCTTCCCACCTCTCCACAGTATCATGCTCCAGAATTTCCTTCTCTCTCCTCCTCACGAAATGACTAAATGACCACTCCATCCATTTAAAATCTCATGTGAAGCTCCCTGGCATAAATGCTTCACTAGGTGGTTAGTGTGGGGGTGTGACATTTATTGGCCTCCGTAGTTAACTGAGATCCAAAATTCGTCCCCACTAGCTAGCACAAGGACCCTTACTTGGCCAACACAATATCCAGGTTCTATCATACCTTGAATTAGGAAGCACTTATTAATGGAATAAAAATTCTTTGGCTCTCTCTCTTTACTTTATGTTAAAATCTTTTAATCCATATGAAATATTGAAATATTTGATTTATAACATAGGGTAAACTTTTCTTTGTTATTAATATTTTTTAAATCTTTTACATCACAATAAAATAAATTACACACCTCTCTAATAATGGAAAGTAAAAATATAAGAATTTTTTAAATTTAAATTACTCTCTTTCTAAAGTTGATATAAAATTATTTTTCTATATATAAAGTTAATATAAAATTATATTATTTAATATATACAATAAAGTATTTTTCATTATTAATATATTTTTGTTTTAAATATTACAACATAAAACATAATGTAATATGAATAATATTATTTTCTCTCAACTCCATATTAAATAGTGAAGAAATTATATATATATATATATATATATATATATATATATATATATATACACACACTTTCACTTGCTTTACTTTTCTATAAAAAACTGATGTAAAATTAAGGTGGAAATTGAAGTATTTTATTTATTGTGTACATTTATTTATTGTTATTACTATTTTTACCTTGTTAATGTATATATTATTTTATTATTTTTAAAATGTAACATTACAACATCTCCCCCGTAGTAAGATGTAGAGCCTCTTAGCACAAAAATAAATATTTTTAAACATATAACAATCTTACACGTACAATAATAATTACATTCTTTTATCAACTTTTTTTTTTTTTTTTTTTTCCCCTAGGAAAAAGTCGTAATTTTATTCATATTGATAAAATTACATTTTGTAGATGCTTGACGCATATGCATATGGCTGTTCCTGTGATAACAGGCAGCAACAGAAATAAACACAAAGGGTCAAAAATTGTTCCTGTAAGTACAGGAATACAACAGAAATGATAAAGTTGTGTCTACAGGCCTATATTTTCCTTCCTTTTTTCTTCTCTACTTTGCGCCAGACTCCCACGTTGGGAGTGGGGACGATTAAAGCAAGCTGATTTTCCCCTGCATACACTGGTTGTTCTTTGTCCGAGTCAGATCCTTCGGGGCTGTGTGCTCTTTTGGCTCCGCTTATTTCCAGCTGAAGATCTTGCTGCCGTTCCGAATTGGTTGGCTCCAATTTGGGTTCTTCGTTGTTTTCCTCCATCGTTTTTTCCTGACTTCCTTGTAAATCTGTGGGTTCCGTGTTCAGTGCTTCCTCCTCCAATGGTTCAGTGTGCTGCCAACCTTTTGGTTTCTTCTGCTGCTTCTTGTTTCCTTTAGGCTCCTTACTAGACAGAGGACATGCATATTGTAGGTGCCCTGTCTGCAGGCAGCTGCGACATCTGAATGCCGTGTTCTCGTAATCAAGTTGTTGCGTCCACAGTGAATTGTTGAAGTTTATTGTGATGTGATCTGGAAGCCCTTGACTTAGATCCACCTCGACACATATTCTGGCATATGTGAAGATTCCCCGGTTGGCTCTGTCCTCATCTATTTTAAGATGTTTTCCTATGGAATTCCCAATGGCTGTTAGTGCTTTCCGATGCCAGAAATGCAGTGGGAGGTTATGAAGCCTTACCCAAACTGGCATTGTTGATACTACCATTTTATTGGCATCAAAGTCCGAGAACCAGGGAGTGATAAAGAGACCAGCATTGCCCCAAAACCAAGGCCCTTGGTTAATGATGCTGTCTCGTTCCAGTTCTGTGCTGAATCTCACTATGAAGAAGCCCTTAGGGCATAGATATATTTCACATTTGGGTGTCCATGAAGAAAATACCCATTGATGCAGTGCATCAGCTTTGGGCCAATAGCCATTAAATCTGCATATAACAGCATTGTGCGTTAAATCCATGTACAGATCTGTTACCTCAGGCATTGATACAGTGAGCATGGGTGATTCTGGCCTCTGTTCCACAATATAGGGCCCTGGAAGCTCTGCTGTGGGTGCTGGTCTGTGTTGCAGTGGATCTTTTCCTTTGACTGCATCACGAAAAGAACCAGTATTTTTTGAGGTAGTTCCCTTGCATCCTCCTCGAAGTCTCAAGTTGAGGATGATGGTTGAATCATTAGCAACTCCGTAATGCTGGAGTGTGTGTAGGTCCTGCATGCAATGTCCTGAAAATAAAAGATTTTGGTATGATATCGGAATGCCCGATTTATTCTGGATTTGTTTTTTTAATTCCAGAACATCCATCCCTTCCTTGCATTGAACACAGTAGTGTTTGCCGTCTACCGATCTGATGAATATTTGCTTCAGATCTGTCGGATCTGCCTTAACCCAGCCCTGATTTGTCTGTTTGTTCTCCGGATCTGGTGGGTCGATGGCGGATCTGGGGTTTGCATGTCCCCCTTCTGCGTTAACGGCCTTTCTTTCTGTTCCTGGATGCATCCGTGGTGTTTCAAGTGGCAGCCATGATAGATCTGGGACATCCGCGCTTATTACCGTCCAGATCGTTGTCTCCTTACCCTTGTGCTCGGTTAATAGCTCAATATCGGGTTGTTTCTGTATATTTGTGAGCGGATCTGGCCGTTGTTGTTCTGTAGCTTCCATTCCATGCCCTGTTGAATGGCTAGCCCACTGCGGACTGCGTGAGAAACCCTGGATCAAGTAAAGGGGGTTTGTCCATGGCCAAGAGAATGATGGATCTGCCGCCGAGGACCGATCCGCCGTAGAAGGAGGCCTGATCCGTGGCGGCGTGACCAATTCTGTAGATCTGGATCTCGATTTCGGGTAGGTATTCTTGGCGTTCACTGCTCCTTCGGCGGTATGCACTGAGTCGACAGCTTTGAAAGTTATCTTAACTCTTACCATCCAGATCTCATCGTAATGCAGGGCCGAAGCCAGTATCCGGGCGGACACAACCGCTTTCGACCAGATCATTTCTCCTTCGTGCAGCGAAACCATCGGTTGCTGCCTGGGTTTTTTGGTCTGCCATTTAAGCGCGGCCTTCAGTCTTTCTTCGTGCTCTGAAAGGGCTGGAATCAGGCCCTTCGATCCCAGGTAGCTAGAGGTTCTGGTGCGTCCTGTTAATGCCATTCGAAACCCTCGCAACGCCGCAGAGAACCCTCATAACGCCGCAGAGAACCCTCGTCTCCAGACCAAGAACTTAGAGCGAAAAAAATCAAAAGCTCTCTTTATCAACTTTTTTTATTTAAACACTTACAAATTTAAATAAAGGATAGAACTTTAAGAATGTAAGTACTTTAAACTCAAATATTTTTTTATTAGTATAGAAAATTACAATCGAGAGAAGTAATAGTATTCATGGAATGATTTAGATATCTACTAAGTGTAAATTTTTAAGCACTAGATGTTCTATGTTTCTCTTAATAAAATAAACATGTTATGGACTTATTTAATAATAATAATAAAATTTTTATTAAATTTGTTATGGATTTATTTAATAAATAAAAAAATATTTCTCAATATGCAACAATCACATGTATAACTAAAAACAAACAACAAAAATGAGTATGCAAAAATCATATATGAACTTATTAAGATGAATATACTTATTGGACAACTTAGAATATGCCTTCTTTGGCCTACTTCTTAATCTCGACTACTCTCCTATGCTCTAAATTTTTTCAAGTGATATCATGAGTCTTCTTGGTGTAAAAAAATGTGAGTTTCAACTTTGCTCATCTTGTCCTATTTCTACTTTGAGAGAGATAACTAATGTCCTCAATCCGAGCAACCAATTTCCCAAATATTAATAAGTAGTCTCCTTAATCTTATTGAAACAATTGATCTGGGTTGTACAAGGAATGAAATGAAAGACAAGAAAGGAAATGGAACAATTTCATAGAGAAATATAACATAGACCATAATAATATAGTGAAAACCCAACTTTTATTTATAAATAGAATAGCATAATACTATGGAACACAAACTAGCTAGAATGGTGGTAGCTATCTATGAATATGGAGAGATGGTGGCTACATGCATTCGCAAAAACTATTACAAAAGGTTGGAAAAATGGCCTTTTAACATAAGGAAAGAACCCTAGAGATCAAAAACCCTAACCCTAGAATATGAGGCACCAAAAGGTTTACGGGCCCTAAGGTGGTTGGTACATCAACTTCTTATGGAGCATAAATCTTGCATACAATGTCAGTTTAAGGCGCACAACAGCTTGTTGGAAAGATTTATATGAGGATTACAACTATTGGATTCGGCCATGACATGCCATAACATACCCGCACCCCCTGAATCACTAAAATCATATTGTTTAGGGCCTCAAAATGGCTCTAGAAGTTTAGGACTTGAAAAACCATAAAAATACTACTAAGAAGATATAGAACCAATAAGATACTGGAAGAGGTAGGGGAACACTAATATAAACATGGAGTAGTCCTCCCCCCTTATGAAATAGTGGCATCCATGGCATCAATTTCTCTCATTAGACAGGGAAATTTTTGTTGAATTTATCTTTTGGTGAACCACTTTCTTTGGTGAAGACGTTTTCTTGGTTTGACAACTTGATATAGTTGTATATGTTATACTCACAGGTATACTTTTTTCTGGTGTCCATGATTAATATATTTTGTCCTATTCAATGTAATTAGGATTGAAAGTGATGCCTCTAAGGTATTCAATAGAGGCGGGAAATGTGATTGAAGTAGCTCGACATTAAATATTAGGTGAAAATCTAGGAAAGGGGGAATATACAATTCAAAATAATGTTCACTAATGATGTTTGTGATTGTATAAGGTCCATATCGGAGTGATCTAAGCTTCATATGGGGGTCAATGAGGTGCAATTTCCATGAATGCAACCAAACCTTATCACCAAATTCAAACTTGTGTGGAACCTATTTCTTATACTTGGCACTAGTTTTCTATAGGATATCATGAAACTATTGTTGCAGGTGTTTGATTCATTCCACAAATTTAATCACTTTATCTTCCTCAACTTGAGCATGGGAGGAATATTTCGATGAATATGCAATGTGAAGCACTACATCAATCATGACCAATGGTTGGAACCCTAAGCACACATTAAAAGGATGGTGGCTAATAAAGCTATAGAGGGCTCTATTATACCTATGTTGAACATATGGAGGGCTTTGATCCCATGTATGTGGATTCTCAGAGTTATACATGCATAAGGTATGCAAAAATAATCATCTTGACCACTTTTATTTGTTCGTCAAGTTTGTGAATGAAAGGCAGTCAATTTTCTTAGCTTGGTATCCATTAGAGACCATAGGTTGAACCAAAATCCTCGTCTCAAAATTAAGATCCTAAGTATCCCAAAATAAACCAAAACATTTTCAAAGAAGATTTTAGTAGTGAATTCAATTGTAATACTCTTCTTACATGGTGCAAGAATAGTAATCTTAGATAACCATTCGAAAACCACAAACACACAATTAATACTCTTCTTACATATAATCCATGAAGAATGACTCCTAGGGATATTCTAGGGTAGGTGTAAGAGTGTACAAACTCTGCTTCCTAATGGTTGGTTTAGCAATGGCATAGGAAGTGCACTATTTGATATACTTGTGGACATCTTGTAACAACTTTGGCCAATAGATTTGTTTTTAAAATAATACTTTTTTCTTCTTTGTACCAATTTTTTCTACCACCTAATCGTAGTTTGATTCACAAATTAGGTTAACACACTTGCTTGATGGACTCAAAGGTGGCCTAGGTAACACAAGAGCACATAATAGAGGTGGTCAACTAAGGCAATATGATAACATGGGTGGTGCTTCCCTTCTTGCACATGTTCATGTGGAATTGTTGTGGTATGTGTACCATTTCTAATGGTTATCATTTTGCAACTTTTCTTTTGTCTATATGAATTTTAGATGTTTGTGAATAATGTGGATGATTATCTACTTCCCCAAAACATAATTCTTCCACCTTTTTCATTCCTACACGATGGAGTACATCTCCTTGTTATAGGTAGGGTATATTCCAATAGTATCAGAGAGTGTTTCAATATGATAAGAAACTAGATGTCCTTGCTAAGTGAGAAATGCAACAATAACATAGTTGAAGGCACATGTCCCAATCTAAAATGGATATTGAATGTTTGGCAAGGTGAGATTGATGCATAACATAGGTAGAATTTTAAATCCATGAATTCTTTCTATTATGATTCAAACTAGGAAAAAATTGCTTTAACTCCACTCTTGGTCACTTGAATTAAGGGCTAAGTAATATGAAAGCACCATAATACAAACCTTCGGTAGAAGTTATAAAGGCCCAAGATGTTGTGGTGATATGCTAGGGTCGTAGGGGTTGATTAATCCCAAATTACATGGATCTTGGTTGGGTCCATATGAACCCTATTTTCATCCATGATGTATCCCAAATACAAATTTTTTTGCATGCCAAATGATCATTTCTCGATATTAGCATACAAATTGTGTTATCAAAGGGTGTTCAAGACCAATTGAATATGCTACAAATGTGCTTCCTAGGTTATACTAAAGACAAGGATGTCATCTATATATAAAACCACAAAAGAGTTTGTGAATGATTTCATGATATCATCCATCATCCTCATGAACATTCCTAGAGAATTCATTGATCCAAATGGCATGATCAAGCACTCATTGAATTGCCTTCTTTAGATTTTAAGGTTGTTTTCCATACATTGGTTTTATCAATTGGAAGCTAGTGGTAGCTTGAACTTAGATCAATATTACAAAAAACTTGGCACCCTTAAGTTGATCAAGAATATTGCTAATCCGAGGGATTGGGTATATATTCTTTACAATGATTTTTCTTAGGGATCTATAATCAATACAAAATCTCCATGTCCCATCCTTCTTCTGCACCAACACAATTAGGCTCCCACGAGGTGAGGAGCTTGGTAAAATGTGGGCCTTTTGGACAAGCTCATGATCTGACATTTTATTTACCTATTATCCAAGTGAGAGCATCTATATATTGTGCCATTAGGTAAAAGAGTGTTAGGTATTATACCAATTGAGTGTTTGAATTAGTAGTGTGCAGGAACCCTCACATGTGAAAAAAAGATATCTTTGTATGTTTCTACAAGTGAAGTGAATATATCTCTGAATTCTTATATGGAGATCCCATATGCTAAGGTTGTGGTGGTTGTAGTTACCTTCCTTTCACCTTCTAATCAAACCATGAATAGAAAAAACTTTTTAGTTTATGAGATTACTTTTGTTACATAATTTTATTGAGCTTAATGGAATTGTGATAGTCATAAATCCCTTTAGTACCCTATAGAGTTGACCCCTTAGAGTAACAATGACACCATGTGGACAATATGCATAAACATCCTAACATTTCCACATATAAGTTTGTCCTAAAATTACATCAAAAACTTTGAGTAGAGAAACATCACACAATGCCTCATCTTTGAAGGACTTTATGCCATAGGATAGGCATCATTACTACATGATAGGGATGTATCGTCTATGGATCAACTAAACAATGTTATGGTTGTGGGTGTGGCACTATCTATAGTTTCAATCTCTTAATGAACTCATATGAAGTTAGGTTCTTTTGGCTCCCACTGTCAATAATGAAACTTAGTAGGGTCTCCTTAACCCACATTTGTGAAAGGAAGAGGCACTCTCCCACCTCAAGATCCTTTAGATCTTCTGGTTTAATTTTTTGTGGTTACAACAGTATCACTGGGTTTTGCATCAGTGATCCTCTTTCCCTTATCATTTTCTAAATCGAAGTTGAGCTATATTTTACTTTTTTTTTCTTTAATCCCAACCAACAATGATTATTTCAAGTAGCATTCATTAGTGTTGTACTAGGGGATTTTGTGGAACTCACACCATGTTCTAGTTTCCTTCCACTTGCCATTACCCTTCTTTCCCTAGGAATTCAAATGGTTTTTTTGATTTTGGATATCTTTGATTTATCCCTTTTTTCTAGGAGTTAGGGTTTCCTTTTCCAGGCTTTTATTGCATCAAATTTGTAGACCCGAATTCCCACTTATTCCTTTGCTTCAGTTTCTACTCAATTTTGATATCATATCAATAAGAAACTCCTAATGAGGATATGTATAGAAAATCCAACTATATTTGGATGTACCTATGTAGGCCACAATGGTACTTCAAAACTAGGTGCCACTTGGAGTCTCTTATACCCAACTTTGAGTTAAAGTTATGGAAAATGTTTGTGCACTATATCACTGTCTGGTCTCTCGCTTTTCATAGAGTTGTCCATTTCATGTATTGGCCATCATAGTTCCCTATAGGGTAGAATTCCTCATTGAGGGAATTAACAAAAGTGGCCCAAGTCGGCCTTGGATTGAATAACAAAGACTCCATTTTGCTATGTCTCGCCTAGTAGCCTTCCCACTAATATTTAACATGGGGAAGGGGATTTCAAGAGTGCAAAGGTGATCTTCTTGTTGTCAATTTTGTTTGATAGAGTAATATACCACGAAAAAGTTTAACCATTTCTCCAAAGCACCTGTATCTATTTTACCTTTGAATAAAGGGGTATCAAGGTTAATTTGTTCCTTGAAGGGTGTTGCACCTCTAAAATTGTTGTTTTTTTAAGTTTCCTTGGCTATTATAGACAATCGTCAAATGATTTAGGTTAAATTATTAATTATATCATTGATAGGATCTCCTATTCCATCATATCTCTTTTATTATACCATGGGATGTTACTTGAGTTGTGAGAGCGATTGTTCCAAAGTGAAACTAGCTCAAGAACCAACTCTCTCTTCCTTGACCTCATCAAGGACATGCACTAAGAAACAATAAGTAGAAAATTGCTTTGATACCACTGATTTTGGTTGTATAATGAAGGAAATGAAAGGAAAAAAGGAAATGGAACATAAAAATAAATATATAAGAGGACACAATAATATAGTGAAAACCCAACTTCTATTGATAAATAAAATAATAGAATATTGTAGAACACAAACTAGCTAGGATGGTGGTAGGTATATTTGAATGGAGAGATATGATAGCTATTGCATTCATTAAAGATATTAAAAGAGGACAAAAAATGGGTTTTAAACATAAATAAAGAACCCTAGAGGTCCAAAACCTTAACCCTAGAAGATAAAGCACCAAAATTTTTGCAAGCCTTGAGATGGTTAGTTGGTACATCAAGTTCTTGGGGGTGAAAATTTTACATACAATGTCCATTTGGGGTGCACAATAGCTGATTGGAAAGAATAATCTGAGGATTGAAATTTTTTTTTGGGGTCAGGTCATGCCATGGAAACTAGTTTCCCCTTGAGTGGAACATCGCTTCAGGCATCAAACTGGCCCCAAAACTTTGGGACCACAAAAACCCATTGAAAAAATGCTTAGGAGATAGAGAAAAATGGAGACAATGGAAGAGATTTGGGGCCACTGATATACACATAGATTAATCCTCCTCAGTAGGGACCAATGATCTTCAATGCATCAAGTTCCATGATAATATGGGGAAAATTATGTTGAATTATTCTCCTAGTGAGCCACTTGCTTTGGTGGAGAAGTTGTCCTACTTTGGCAACTTGATAGAGTTATATGTTCTGATAGTAGGTAATCTTTATCTTAGTATCTATGCTCTAATATATTGTATAATTTTAATATTTATATGGTATGTGGGTGGATTGAGAAATCTGATTATCCACAATGTTGAATAACAATTGTTGACATTTCAAATATGAAGGGGGATCCATCATCGGGAAAAATTTATAACATGTTAAATGAAGTCAATATTGAGTTCTATGGGGGGATAATTTCTTGGATGCCTTTGATCTATCCAACATATGTGGAAAATATGGTCAAAATGGATCCACATTAATTACTAGGTGCAAGCTAAGGAAAGGAGGAATACTCAATTCAAGAGTATGTTTACCCACAACATTTTTTATTGTGTAAGGCCCATATCAGAATGCTCTAAGCATCCTATGGGAGGTTGTGAGGTGATTTTTCTATAAATTCAACCACACTTTATCACCAATCTAAAACTTGTGTGGAACGTGATGTTGGTCATGTTGTTGCTTGTACTTGGCATTGGTTTCATGTAGGATGTCTTGAAATTATTGTTGGAAGTGTTGGATCTGTTCCACAAATTTGGTTCCTTTATTTATGTTAGCTTGAGCTTGGTAAGAATCTTCCAATGGGAAGCACTACATCAATTGAGGCTAAGGGTTAGAACCCCAAACACACCTGCAAAAGAATATGACCAATAGAGATCCAGAGGGCTCTATTGTAGCTATGTTGAATATATGGAAGGATTTTACAACATGTACATGGATGCTTAGAGTTGTACATGTGAAATATATGCACAATCATCCTATTGACCACTTGCATTTCTCTATTTGTTTAGGGATGAAAGGAGATCAATTTGGTCAGATTAGTATCCATTACAGACCATAGGCTGAGCCAACAAGTATTGAAGAACCTCCTATCACTATTTGAAATAATGGTCTAAGGTAGGAAAAACTGAAACCCAACATGCTCCAAGCGTAGAGCTTGGAAATGGCTTCGACTATGATAATCTTCTAGCACAGTGCCATAATGGCCATCTGAGAGAATGAATAAAAAACCACAAACATATAATCATTACCATGTCTAGTGGACGGTAAATATGACATGTAATCCATGGGGATTGAATCTCAAGGCCTATATAGGGCAGGTAGAGGAGTCTATATCCCTTTATTCTTGATTGCTAGCTTCATAATGGCATAGATAGTGCACGATCTGATATATAGGTGGACATCTTATCAAATATTTGGTTAATCAAAATACTTCTAAATTACACTACTTTATTCTCCACACCAAAGTGCCCTACCACTCGACTATAATGTGATTCCCAAATTAGTCGAGCACACTTGCATGAAGGAACACAAATTTGGCCCATATAGAATAAAAGCACATCATGGAGATGGAAGCATGGAACTTGTTTACCTGCGATCAATGTATAGTATGTAGCAGAAATGTTAAATTCACTATAGTATAATTGTGGCCACCCAAAGGTATCATGCCCATAAGAGTTAAGACCTATGGTTAATGCCACAACTAGGGGTTGACTGAGGTAGTATTCAACATGGTTGGTGCTAACCTTCTTGTACTTGATCTTCAATTGGAATTGTTGTAGGTATGCAGACCATTTTTTATGGTAGTAATTTTATAACTTTTCTTATGCATACATGAATTATGGAGGCCTATGATAAGTTTGGATGGTCATATCCTTCCCTAGAATATAATGCTCCCACTATTGATGTGCCTATATGATGGAGTACATATCCTTGTCACAGGTAGAGTATTTGGAAAATATTAGAGATATTCTCACTATGATAGGCCACTAGATGTCTTTCATAACTATAGGAATTTACAGGGTAAGTTCCTCAGACAGAACACCAAAGGAAACTGCTCCCAAACAGATCACAGATCAATACACCAGTATTCTTGACGTGGTTAAAACCCTCAAAGAGGAAAATAGTCCACAGCTTGAGCCAATGCGGCCACTTCAGGCAATTTATTAATAAAAGAATGAAAATTTACATAATCTTCTCTCATGAACGGTTACCCTACAAATGACCCTCCATGCTCTTTAAATAGAGACGATGGACCAATCGAGTGTTAAGACATGGATCAAGTGTCAGTAATACCGAGGAGAGAATGAACTGCCAGATCACTTCATGTCTAGAACATATCGTGACCGTCAGATTGTAAGTTACAAATATACATAGTAAAGAAACACACTTTACCTAACTCTACACTAGACCAAGTTATACTTAACTATTTCCTATGTGCCGGAATATCCTAACGTCCCCCCTTAAGAACAACTTGGGATAG
This sequence comes from Pinus tabuliformis, assembly GCA_031772625.1. Lineage (NCBI taxonomy): Eukaryota > Viridiplantae > Streptophyta > Pinopsida > Pinales > Pinaceae > Pinus > Pinus tabuliformis. The sequence continues at coordinate 2,002,349,442 of CM062819.1, read as the reverse complement.
GATTTAAGGATGTAAAAATATACCACAATAGGAGAAGGAAGGAGGAATTAGAGCCTATCCCCCCTTAGTGACAACTTATTGAACTCCAACCATAAATTGAAGTTTAGTAAACTTCACCTCTGTGAGAGCCTTTGTAAAGATGTCTGCAACTTGATCATTGATTGAACAATATTGCACTTCAAGGACATGGTCATGAATGAGCTTTCTGATGAAGTGCATGCATAGTTCAATGTGTTTGTTGCGCTGATGTTGGACTAGATCTTTGCATAGTTGAATGGCACTTTTATTATCACACCAAAGAGTAGTCGGATGTTTCTGCTGAAAGCCAAACTCTAACAAGATCTGACGAAGCCACAGGGCTTCCTTAATAGCTTCTACGGTGCCACGATACTCTGCTTCTATTGAAGAAAGAGAAATGGCACTTTGTTTCTTGCAAGCCCATGTAATAGGTCCAGAACCAAGAATGAATACATAACCTACAGTAGACTTCCAATCATCATGGTCACCAACCCAATCGAAATCAGTGAAACCAACCAATAGAGGAGATTCTTTTGCACCGTAATGAACCCCAAAATGAATTGTACCTCGAACATAACGAAGTATTCTTTTAGCTACTTTTCAATGACTTTCATGTGGGTTTTGCATAAACCGAGCAATAAGGCCAACAAAAAAGGAAAGGTCATGACGAGTATGGGTCAGGTACAAAAGTTTTCCTACAAGATGATGGTATAAGGTAGCATCAACTTCAGGGGAAGTACAAGTGACTAAAAGTTTGGCTCCAGACTGAAAGGGAGAAGGGGCTGGCTTACAATCTTCCATGTGAAAGTGGCGTAGAATATCACAGGCATACTTGGATTGGGAAAGGGAAATACCTTCCTTCGATTGCAAGACTTGAAGACCAAGAAAATAATGCAATTTTCCTAATTTTGTCATTTCAAACTTATTTTTAAGGCTGGATATTACATGGTTTATAAGGTTGGGATCACTACCAGTAAGGATAAGATCATCAACATAAAGAACAAGAATGATAAGAGACTTACCCACTTTCTTGGTGTAGACAATATTATCAGAATGACACATAGAAAAGTCAGTATCTAAAATAAAGCTATCCATTTTGGCATAGCAAGCCTGAGGGGCCTACTTGGGACCATAAAGGGATTTCTTAAGCTGACATACAAGGTTGGATTCTGTTTGTATAAATACAGTTGGTTGTTCCATATATATTTCTTCATGAAAGTCCCCATGCAAGAAGGTAGATTTAACATCCATCTGATGGACTTCCCATTTGAAAGAGGTAGAAAGGGAAAGAGCAAGGTGGATAGAGTTCATTTTGGCAACAGGGGAGAAGGTTTCAATGTAGTAAATGTCTTGTGAAAAACCCTTAGCAACAAGACGAGATTTATGCTTATCAACTCTTCCATCTCGTCCATACTTGGTTCTGTAAACCCCTTTGCATCTAACAAGTTTTCGTCCCTTTGGAAGAGGAACACGATCCCATGTATCATTCACCAATAATGAACGATATTCTTCATTCATAGATGTGTCCCAATCTAGATGGCCTGAAGCTTCTGCAAAGGTGTCAGGATCATAAGTCCCTGAAGCTTGAGCTAGTAAAGAAGAGGCTCTATCGAACTGAGAACATGTAGGTCGCTGATCTGTAGGATCGCCTGCAAGAGCAATTGCTGCATCCCGAGTAGCACAGACACATCTTGGAAGCTGAGGAGCTGAAGGAGGATCCTGAGAAGGTGGGGGAGGATTGTCATCCTCATTTTCATTATCTGAAGAAGAAATATTTTCATAAGTAGAAGGGATAGAGAGAGGGGGCACATCCACCGAACTCGGCTCGTAGGCCGATATATTTTCAGCAAAATTTACATCTCTCTTAATGAGAACATTTTTTGACTTAAGTGGAATAAGTCTATATCCTTTGACATCTTCAGAATATCCAACAAAAATATATTTTTTACTCTTAAGTTCTAAAGCTTTATGTTTCTCATCTGGAATATGGGCCCATGCTTCACTTCCAAAAACACGAAAGTGACTTAGATCTAGTTTAATTAAGCTCCATGCTTGTTTTGGAGTGATATTATTTAAAACCTTGGTAAGAGTGTGATTTAATATGTAATTGGCACAGTTAATTTCTTCTGCCAAAAAATTAAGACTAAGTCCTTTAATTTGAAGCATACAATTACCCATTTCCTTTAAGGTGGGATTCTTCCTTTCAGCTACACCATTTTGTTGTGGAGTATATGGAATAGTATGTTGCATTTGAATTCCATTCTCAGTGCAAAAGTTGATGAATTTGTTGTTAACATATTCTCCGCCATTATCAGATCTTAGCTTAAGAATTTGATGTCTAGACTGTTTTTCAACAAAGGCCAAGAACATGTTAAATACTTCACTCTTGAGTTTTAAGAAGTATACCCAAGTGCATATGGAGAATCATCAATGAAAGTTAAGAAATACTTGTAGCCATAGAATGAAACAACTGGAAGTGGACCACATAAATCACTATGCACAAGTTGTAAAGGGGCTGAGGCGTGCCAAGAGGCACATTTTTCAAAACTATCCCGATGATATTTTCTGAGTACACATCCAGAACAAACACCATCTCTGCAAGATACCATAGGGAGACCTGTCACCATATTTTCTTTACACAGATTTTGAAGGGAGCGATAATTTAAGTGACCAAATCGCTCATGCCAAAGTTTGTTCACTTCATTATTATGAGCAACAAATACCGAGGGAAGAGTTGATGAATCAAAGTTGTTAAACTTATACAACCTTGTAGAATCATTAGCAATGCCAATAGCTAAAATCTATCTAGGATCTCTTATGTCCTTAATTACAACATCGCAAGGTGAAAATTCAATGATTTTACCTTCACCTGAATGAGTTATCTGGTATACAGATAGAAGGTTGTAGGATAAGGTTGGAACACATAATACATCATTAAATTGACCATTGTCTAGATGAATAGTTTTGGTCCCAACAACACTAAGAGATCTATCATCACCAACATATATATTTTTGGTGTTATAATCATTTAAAGAAGAAAACATGGCTTTGCTTTTGGCCATGTGATAAGAAGCTCTAGAATCAATGAGCCACTCATGAGAATGAGAAGAAGAAGATACATTTAATGCATAACTAGACCAAGATGCTTGACAACCACATGTAGAAAGTGTTATTCCTGAAGATGAAGTTGAAGTTGAAGAATGCTCCAAATGGATGTTATGCTTCTTCATTGCTGCTTCCAAGGCTTCCATCTTCCTAAATAATTTGGATTCTAAGTGGTCATCTCGATTACAAAAGTTGCAATGTCTATCAGTCTTAGTCCCTTTGTTTTTATTTGCCTTATCATTTTGTTGAAATGATTTTTCATTTTGAGACTAAAATTGCTTAGGACCCTTGTTTGGTTTAGGACCATTCTTTTTAGGATACTGCTTCTTAGGATTCTTTGAGTTTGGTTGTTGATGGGCAGCTAACAATTTCTTAAAAGAGTTTCCAAGATTAAGAAAATCAAAATGTAAGAGTTTTTCTTGTTTACTTATTAAAGAATCACAAAAGGCATCAAAAGAGGGGGACTTGTAGTCTTGTCCTTGAGAAATAAAGGCTTCTCTAGTAGAATGGAAGGTGGAAAGAAACACAGAGTAGGTTGGTCCAAACTTAGTAAGAATGGAATAGATAAGGCTACCACCTTCTTTTTTAACCTTAACACCTTCCAAGAGAAGTCTAAGGGTCTTGTACTTGGACAAAAAGTCTTCAATGGAAGAAAAATTATTGGGGTCCAACGTAAGCAACTCATTTTCAAGTTGATGGGCTCTAATTTCATTTTTAATTCCAAAAACTTTAGTGAGTTGTTTCATTACTCATTAGGGGTATCAAGTTCTGCGATATGAAATCTAAGGTCTAGAGAAATAGACATCTCTATCAACCCACATGCTTGATCTTGCATATTTTCCCATTTGTCTACCTTATCTTCTTCTTTAGGTTTCGTTTCTTGGCCTGAGGCTATTATGTAAAGACCTTCACTTCTAAGTAAATCCACAATGTAGGACCACCATTAGAAGTAGTTGGTGCTGTCAAGGATAACTTGGCATGGACTTTCCATTTTAACAGAAACTGAAGTTGTAGATTTTGAAACCAATTGTTCCAATGGAAATATCTCGAAAAATTAGGCCGATTAAAAAAGAACGGCTCTGAAAACGGCTTCCGGATGAAGAAGTTATGGCTTTTTAAAGAAAAGTTGTTGACGATGCCGACGAAGTGTGTGAATGTGTGGAAGTGAATGATAATGCTATATTTAAACCCCCCCCGCCTTTCCAAACTTAATCTAATTAGCTCACTTTAAATTTATTTTTATGTGACTCACTTTTATAAATAAGTGAAAGTCACTTTCACAATGGTACTTTATGAGCTATCCACTAAATTGTAACTTAAATAAAAGATAAACAGACTTTAGAATTATAAGTAACTCACTTTTTATAATGGGTGATAACACTTTTACATAAAGTAACTTTAAAACATAAGTTACATGTGTTTTTTGAAAAAGTAACTCAATAAAAAGAAAGACTTGAACCCAAGACCTCTATTCTCATAAAACAACTTTGGACCAAGTAAGCTAGTTTAAAAGGTTAGTAATTTTTGGAAAAGAGGAAGGCAAGATTTTTTTGTTTGTTTTTATTTTGTTTTTTTTTTTAAGCCATTGAAGCTTTGGGGTGTGTGCTTGCTTGAAAAATCTCTTTTTGCCTACAAAACAAAAAACCACACAACCCAACACGGACATACAAAAAAAACCAAACCTTATGGGTTGATGTTAGCTTTCCTGGAAACTAAATATTTTCCTCAATGTTTCTAATTTTCCGAGATCACACTAAGGCGTGACAAAAAAGAGCATACACATGAGAAAAGTCCTTCCTTTCTATTTCTGATTTGCTTAGATCACACAGAGTCGCGGGGCAAAGAGAATACACAGGAATGAAAGGTATAGATCCGATAATAAAAAACAAAGAGATAAATAAACTGAAATGAACAGAGATATAAATAACCACAACTGCAAATAAGACTATATACCTCTAGATCTTAAAAATGACGTAGGTAGGGCTGCCAGAAACATTTTCGCGTGAAACGAATGGGGTTCCTCACTAGACACTACAAAAAAACCCTGTGATTAACATCCCTTTTCGCTTCCTTTTTTGCGTCTAGAGCCCATTTTTCGTGCTATTTGTGTCCATTTATCGAATATGGTGCAAAATTTGATGCAAAGTTTGCACCGAGTTTTGCACCAAGCCTTACACCAAGTTTAGCGCCATGTATTGTAATAGCTTTTGCAATAGATTTCACACCAGGTTTTATGCCAAGTTTCGTGCCATCCTTTGCACCATGTTTTGCATCAAGTTTGACACCTAATTTTGTTTCATCAACTTTTGCATCCTCTATTGCATCCACTTTTTGCTCCTACACTTGCATCAACTTTTGCATCATCTCTTGCATCCTCTTTTACATCTTTTTTTAAATCATTTTTTGCATCCATTTTTGAATCATTTTTTGCATCCCATTTGCGCCAAGTTTTGCATCAAGGTTTGTGTCTAGTTTTGCATCTAATTTTTTTGAATCCAATTTTACATATTGTTTTTGATCCATATTTACATCCTCTTGTTCAAATGTTATTATGTCCACTATTGCACCCATTTTTCTTGTGCCATAATTTGCACCTACTTTGGAATCCCCCTTTTCACCCTTTTTTGCTTCTAAACTTGCATCCACGATTGCATCCTCATATACATCTAGCTTTTAATCGAATTTTACATCTATTTTTGTATACCTTTTTGTATCCAATTTTGTGTCAAGATTTGCATAAGTTTTGTGTCTCATATTGCATCTACTTTTGCATCGAATTTTGTTGCATCAACTTTTGCATCATATTTTGTATCCATTGTTGCACCCATGTTTACACCCACTTTTGCATCCATTTTTTCATCTTATTTTGAATCTTCATTTGCATTTTTTTTTGCATCTATCATTACATCCACTTTTGTTGTGACACAATTTGTGCCATGTTTTATACTTCCTATTGTACCCACGTTCAGTTCCAATTTTCATCCATCTTCGCATCCTCTTTTGCATAAAATATTGCATCTATTTTTGCATCCACTTTTGTTTTGGGTTTTGCATCTCATTTCGTATCTTATTTTTCATCTACTTCCATTGCATCCAATTTTGTTTCTCTTGTTGCACCCATTTTTGCATCCACTTTTACATCCCTTTTTGCATCTTGTCTTGCATCTAAGTTTGCATATTTTTTGTGTCTGTTATTACATCCACTTTCTCATCCACTTTTGTTGTGCCATATCTTGTTCCTATCATTACAACACACATTTTATTCCACTTTTTCATCCACATTTGCATCCTCTTTTCTGTCCAAGTTTGCATCATTTTTTTTTTTTTTTTTTTTTTTTAATGTTTTTTGCATCTCATTTCGCATCTACTTTTACATCCACTTCTGGTGCATCCAATTTTGCATCTAATTTTGTGTCCACTATTGCACCCATGTTTGGTCCATGTTTACACCCCATTTTTCATCCAAGTTTGCCTCCTTTTTGCATTCAAGTTTGTGTATTTTTTTGCATTTGTTGTTGTATCCACATTTGTTTCACCACAATTCATGCTAAGTTTTATGCCTGCTATTGCACCTATATTTTCTTCCACTTTTTCATCCATGTTTGCATCCTATTTTGTGTCCAATTTTGCATCAACTATTGCATCTGATTTTTCATCCACTTTTGTGCCAATTTCTCTGTCTTGTTTTGCATCTACTTATGTTGCGTCCACTCTTAGTCCAATTTTATGTCTATTGTTGCCCCCATTTTTTGTTGTTCACTTTTGCATCCCTTTTCCAACGCTTATCATAGTTTTTTCATTGCTGATATTTCTTATGACATTGAAAATTATGAACAATTGATGACAATGTCAATAATTATGATGATGATGATAATGAAGATGATGACGATGACATGAGTTGTGATTATTATGATAATGACAATGATGATAAAGAAGGTGGGGGTTATAATGACAATGATGATGACGATGCAATGACCTTGGCCAATCTTCCAAATTTTTAAATGTTGTCATGGTCATAATCATAATCATTATATTTGGCATCATCTTCCAAGTCATCATCATCTGATCATCATCATCATTATTTCCATCTTGGTTATCATCCACAACAATAATGGCATGAATGATGATTATGATGTTCATGATGAAGATGACATCAATTATGATAGAAATTACATTAATTTTGATGATGGGAATGACGAAAATTATAATGACAATGATAATTATAGTGATGATGATGATCATGAATCATCTTTAAAAAATAAAGTTGTTATTTCTCTTGCATATATCATGTGTTCTAACAACCCTTTTCGAGCACTCGTAACATTTTTTGGGTTAATGATATTTCTTACGACACCTATAATTATGAACAATTGACTACAACGTCCATAATCATGATGATGATGATGATGATGATCACAACATGAATGGTGATTATGACGATAATGTAAAGATGATGATGATGGTGTTGATGATGATGATAATGAAGATGATGACACTCCCTCTAAACTAGGGTGGTACTTAGAATGAGGCAAAAAAAGTACTCTCAAGTTGAAATATTCATATAAGAAGGGATTTGGATTGACAAGCATCAACGATGATTTATGTTGTAACATATTTGGTTTTGATAAGTTAGTTTTTGTTATAAAAGAGGGTATAAAAAAAAGAAAATGCAACAAAAAAATGATGAAAGGAAACCCCATGAAAAGAAAAAAACATTTGCATAAGTGAGAAAATTTAAATGCCACTAGAAAGGGATAATATTGCATTAGAAATAAATTAAGGTTTTGTGTGCAACTTGTCTAAAATTCCACAACCTAATATTCTCGTTTGAATAATATAGTTTAACCATGATCAAATCATTTAAATTTTTGTCTCTAGATTAGTGAATAAGTTCAACAAACTATTTAATCTTGGTGGATCATGAATTAGATAGGATAGAATAGGAAGAATGATTGGCCTAGTATACTCAAAACTTAGTCAAATTCAAAATGTGTACTAGAATAGGGCTAAAATAGAGTTAGGGAAAATAAAATGACCACTAGATCAAATACGCCAATTCATAATTTTTTTTTTTTTTTTGTTTTTAATTGGGGTGAATTACTTCGTAAAGGGTGATTAATTATGTGTAATAAAGCTATGTAACATTTTAATTCAAACTCATAAAATGAAAAAACCTATTTAGTCATTAAGTGCTAACAAGTGGATTGTTTTTTATGGTGATCCCCCTCCCCGCCCAAATCAATGGAAGGGAAGTCATTTCGCACCCCCTTTTACTGTTTTGCGTCAATGGAAACAGGGGGGGGGGGTGTCTAAAAAGTGGTATTCTTTTTATCGTGCCCCTTGCAACGTGTCATCCCCTCGTAACTTCGCACCCCCCGCTGCTCAATACAACTTATCACTACCCCCCCTCCGAAATCCACCCATCTCATCACATCAATACATCATCCCGCCAACAGTTATCACCGCTTCCTGTGCCCTCCTTCCAATACTGAGTATCTTCCTTGTGTCCATACCCATTCCTACATGTCCGTTACACTCATATATGTTCCTCCTACCCATTACTAGCCTCCCGTTGTCCATCAATGCACACTAGTCCCGTTTGGTAATAGTTGGATCCTAATGGTAACCCACTTCATTGTTATAAATAAACCCTCTATCCCTTTCATGCAATTTACCTGGTTTCATCGCAATTGTTTGAATTACAGGTTTTTAAGATCATCTTCGGTTAATTTATGTTATAGACTGTGCTTGCTTTTTCAAGCAGAGACTAGACACCACTATTCACAGAGACTGCTCTTTGTTCAGGTATCCATATTGTCAGCATTCTGTTACTATTTCTCTCCATTTATTTAGAATATGGCACCCAAAAGAAAGGACCTTACCCTTTTCCTTTGAAATTTGTTTAGTGATAACAGTGGCTCCACTTGGGATAGTGTGCTCCAGTAGTACACTAAGAACTCGCATGTCCAGTGCCTTATCCATTTATGACAAACAGAAATTTGCTTGACAAGCATCCCCTTCAAGATTCTGGGGGCTTCACCTCAGGCTTGAGCTTGATGATCACCGTAGGAGAGAGAAGTCTATATCTACTAAAAAAAAAAATGCTCAGTCAACCTTGAGCTTATTTGCCTTTTCCTACCTACCTACCCTAACAATTCAAATTTCTTTCAGCTCAATCAATGTGAAATTTCCAATGTAGCCAATCATTTGTCTTATCTGATGTTTGATTTCTTTGACTGCATCGGAGTTCAGAGCCACAATGATATTGTGATGACCACTGCCACTGAAATTGCCTCTGATCTTCATAGAAAAACTGAAACATTGGAGAGTAAAACTCTTCCATGTAGTCAGCTATAGGATCCCAGAATACATGATCAGCTTGATGATTCTTGTAACTTTCTAGTTGTGCAAACTGATCTTCAACAACAGTGTACACTTCCTCAATCGTGAAAGAGAAAGGAACCAACACTCTCTCCTTGTGTTCTGCCATAGAAGGCTTCTGAAAATAATGATCATGATTATGAAGACTATATGCCTGAATTTGACCTTCTAAACCTTCAATGTCTTTCTCAATGTCTTCAGCAATTTCATCCAAAAATTTCATCTTATCCTCTGCCTTGCAGTCAAATGATTTTAGATACGAGGACAAGGACAAAGAAAAATTTTCATTTGTTTCTCCATTACTATGATCATTATTCCATTGTTTGAAACCTTGAATTGAAGGAGAGTTTGCCACGACATCTGATCTATCCATCCATTCCTCCAAAAACATAAGCCAAAAGTCTTCAAATGACTTAATGGATTTGGCAGCAAAGCTTTCAATCCGTTGTTTACATTTCCCTTGAAGTGAATCATAGAACAACATAATGCAAACATCCTCATGTTTAACTCTAAGAAGCTCAGTAAAATCACAGAAATCTGATATATGCTTCAAAGTTAAACTCAAATCTTCTCCATTGAATTTTGGACCATTCCTTAAAAAATATGCATCCTTGGGAAAATGATTTGGGAAACCATGAATTCCTGAAAAATTTATGCATGCATACCTTGAAACAAGAATGGTAGCATCTGGGTCCTTCATAACTCCAGTGGAATCACCATGAATGTATGAATTTTGAATTCTTCAACAATGGAGTCGCCAAGGTAGATTTGCAGCCTCAAAAACCTTCTGAGCTCCTGCTATCTTCAGAAGTTCAGCTTCATGTTTTCGGGAATGAATAATCTTCAGACTCCCGGCAGACGCACCAAAATGTTATCTCAAAATCAAGCCCTGGAAGGCTGCAACCCAGGAAGACTTCAAGTAACTATTTCACACCAATCTTTTGACTAAGGCTTAGCCTCCTTAGCCTGAGAGGGCTCTCTCAAAGGGTTATTGATTTTGACTATAAATAAGATGGCTAACTCTCTTGAAATAACATTAACAAATGTGAAGGCTGGACAAACATTGCATAGGTTTCCATTGGGCTTATGGAGTCAATCATACTTCAGTAAACAATGACACTGCTTTTACATAGAAGTCAGGGCATGTGGCATTTAGATGCTCAAAACACAACTCATAGAAAACCACAGTTTACAAATACACACAGGAAATCAGAGCAGCATAAGTGAATTCTGAGTGATTGTGTATTTATACAACTGTAAAAACATCAAGGACAAAGTAAAATCACACATCTTGAACATAGAAATACTGTATGAATCCTGAGAAGAAAAGCAGCAAATTATATTACTGAAACTGAGTTTTTACACAAGCCAAAACAATACTCTCTTTTATCAAATATCCAACCCTCATTACATAGATGTTTAAGCTATATATAGAAACATTATTCTAACTACTTCGAGCTTCCTCCTCCAGCATGAGGGGAGCTCGATGACTGCCACTAATGACACCTATTTGCTATTGAACTAACTCATAAATACAATCAGGAACTAACTGTAGTGTTTATGAATCCTAAACTAACTATAACTCTAACTCTATCTTCCACGCATAATGACTTCTTTTTGTTCTTTGACACCTGGTCCTTTTTGATATGGCTGAGCTGGATGTCTTTAGTACTCCATATCGACCTTGTACGCCAACTCCTTTAACTGCTCAGTGATGCTAGGTGATATCCCTTGTTTTTCGGTTCCAGTCCTCCATAACTTCGAAAATACAGCAGCATGTTTTTAGCCCTTTTAATAACCCCAAAATATAGGAGATCACCATGTTCTTGATGTGTTGGAGACTTCATCGATGGCCAAGTGTGCAAGCCAAAATTCCTCGTATGCAACTTATTCAATATCCTATGACCGGTAATAAAGTGGCTTTATAACAAAAACTTCAAATTTGAGTTAAAGCATTCCACCTTTTAAAGGTACAGCTGTCTTGATCTGAATGGTTGTGATGGCTTCATCTGGTCCCTTTGATGTCCTTTAGGTGTCTCCTTTTGAAAATTCCCGCACATATCACCAAACTGTCTTTTTGCGTTGAAAACACCACCTACAGCAGTTTCGTAGCGCGCTACGAAACTGCTGAATTATTTAAAACAATTTGCCTTTCATAGCTAAATGATCGCCACTGTTCATGGCTTAAGCACCTTACTCCCTTGATCAGTATTCATGTTCTTGTTTTCATCCCTGCAAACTCTTTCATAACCATTCATGTCAGTCTAGTTTCTTGAAGAGTTAGACAAATTCAAACCAAAGCCAATATATTATGCAAGGGGCATTTTCCTATCCATCTGAATGCAATGACTATAGGCTTTTAACTGACAGTCATCCTTGGCATGAGACCATTCACTCTCAAACTGGAAACCTTTCTTCTATTATACACCTGTGTGCTTTCCTTCTTATGATTGGCACCTTTTTCAAAAGCTACAGGATTAGTGGTGTTAATGATGAACTTGGAACAACACTGTTTTTTACACGGGCACCGTGTTTGGTTTTTTGGATATTGATATTAAGACATTATCAACCTTCTCAATTCCATATTGGCAAATATGGTTATCTTTTGGGCTTGAAAATCCATTCCATTTAACATGTTGAAACATGTCTACCTTTTGTCCACGTGTGAAGACAAAAACTCCTCCAAGTTGTCTGACATATTTTGGACTGTAGTAAATGTGTTCACTTTATGACAAAAGTTTAAAGTTGCATTCGAATACATGTTTCCTCTACCTATATTAACTTTGCTGAATATTGATAATTTTGAAGGATCCCTTGAATATATTCCCTTTTCAACATTTCCACTTGAAGTTCAAAACTAGTGACTGAGATTGGATTATTTAGCTTCAGCTGCTACGAAACTGCTGTTCTGGCTGAAAAATATGTCTTGGGACAGAGGTCATAATTTCTCACAGAAAATGTATTTGGAAAAACTGAAGGACGTTTTTGTGAACCAATCCATTCTTAACAAAAACCTCTCTTGGGTTTTTGAAACACCTTCCCTACCGCCCAGAATCTATCTTTGAAAAGCAGGTGTAAAACATGAAATGAAAAACTGCACCTACAGCAGTTTCGTAGCGCAACTTTGGTCATTAATTTCTCTCAGATCGTAATGGATTTGAGGAAACTTAAGGAGGTTTTCTAGTTCAGTTTGTTAGGAATAAAAACCTCTTTCCATTTCCCAAAATAGGCTTTCAGTTGCTTTAGAGACCTCCTGGAAGTTGACTACCTTAAAACAGAGAAATATGCCTGTAAAAAACATCACCTACAGCAGTTTCGTAGCGCGCTACGAAACTGCTGTGTAATTTCAAAAACACAGCTTACATGCCAAATTCGACTGTCTTGAGCTTCTTTATCTTGAAATTTCCTTCTCATCTGCCTTGAAACTATGCAGAGGCACCATTTTTCAAGGGAAACTTCACAAAGGTAATTCATATCAAAATTTAGGATTACCTTACTTGCCTTGCTTGAGCCTTCAAAGAATTTTTAGGTATGCTGACCTTGATTTTGCCACGTGATTCTTATGCATGAAAGGAGCATGAGAATAACCAAGACCAAATATTTCTTACCTTACCCTTTTCCTTTGAAATTTGTTTAGTGATAACAGTGGCTCCACTTGGGATAGTGTGCTCCAGTAGTACACTAAGAACTCGCATGTCCAATGCCTTATCCATTTATGACAAACAGAAATTTGCTTGACAAGCATCCCCTTCAAGATTCTGGGGGCTTCACCGCAGGCTTGAGCTTGATGATCACCGTAGGAGAGAGAAGTCTATATCTACTAAAAAAAAAAATGCTCAGTCCACCTTGAGCTTATTTTCCTTTTCCTACCTACCTACCCTAACAATTCAAATTTCTTTCAGCTCAATCAATGTGAAATTTCTAATGTAGCCAATCATTTGTCTTATCTGATGTTTGATTTCTTTTACTGCATCGGAGTTCAGAGCCACAATGATATTGTGATGACCACTGCCACTGAAATTGCCTCTGATCTTCATAGAAAAACTGAAACATTGGAGAGTAAAACTCTTCCATGTAGTCAGCTATAGGATCCTAGAATACATGATCAGCTTGATGATTCTTGTAACTTTCTAGTTGTGCAAACTGATCTTCAACAACAGGGTACACTTCCTCAATCGTGAAAGAGAAAGGAACCAACACTCTCTCCTTGTGTTCTGCCATAGAAGACTTCTGAAAATAATGATCATGATTATGAAGACTATATGCCTGAATTTGACCTTCTAAACCTTCAATGTCTTTCTCAATGTCTTCAGCAATTTCATCCAAAAATTTCATCTTATCCTCTGCCTTGCAGTCAAATGATTTTAGATACGAGGACAAGGACAAAGAAAAATTTTCATTTGTTTCTCCATTACTATGATCATTATTCCATTGTTTGAAACCTTGAATTGAAGGAGAGTTTGCCACGGCATCTGATCTATCCATCCATTCCTCCAAAAACATAAGCCAAAAGTCTTCAAATGACTTAATGGATTTGGCAGCAAAGCTTTCAATCCGTTGTTTACATTTCCCTTGAAGTGAATCATAGAACAACATAATGCAAACATCCTCATGTTTAACTCTAAGAAGCTCAGTAAAATCACAGAAATTTGATATATGATTCAAAGTTAAACTCAAATATTCTCCATTGAATTTTGGACCATTCCTTAGAAAATATGCATCCTTGGGAAAATGATTTGGGAAACCATGAATTCCTGAAAAATTTATGCATGCATACCTTGAAACAAGAATGGTAGCATCTGGGTCCTTCATAACTCCAGTGGAATCACCATGAATGTATGAATTTTGAATTCTTCAACAATGGAGTCGCCAAGGTAGATTTGCAGCCTCAAAAACCTTCTGAGCTCCTGCTACCTTCAGAAGTTCAGCTTCATGTTTTCGGGAATGAATAATCTTCAGACTCCCGGCAGACGCACCAAAATGTTATCTCAAAATCAAGCCCTGGAAGGCTGCAACCCAGGAAGACTTCAAGTAACTATTTCACACCAATCTTTTGACTAAGGCTTAGCCTCCTTAGCCTGAGAGGGCTCTCTCAAAGGGTTATTGATTTTGACTATAAATAAGATGGCTAACTCTCTTGAAATAAAATTAACAAATGTGAAGGCTGGACAAACATTGCATAGGTTTCCATTGGGCTTATGGAGTCAATCATACTTCAGTAAACAATGACACTGCTTTTACATAGAAGTCAGGGCATGTGGCATTTAGATGCTCAAAACACAACTCATAGAAAACCACAGTTTACAAATACACACAGGAAATCAGAGCAGCATAAGTGAATTCTGAGTGATTGTGTATTTATACAACTGTAAAAACATCAAGGACAAAGTAAAACCACACATCTTGAACATAGAAATACTGTATGAATCCTGAGAAGAAAAGCAGCAAATTATATTACTGAAACTGAGTTTTTACACAAGCCAAAACAATACTCTCTTTTATCAAATATCCAACCCTCATTACATAGATGTTTCAGCTATATATAGAAACATTATTCTAACTACTTTGAGCTTCCTCCTCCAGCATGAGGGGAGCTCGATGACTGCCACTAATGACACCTATTTTCTATTGAACTGACTCATAAATACAATCAGGAACTAACTGTAGTGTTTATGAATCCTAAACTAACTATAACTCTAACTCTATCTTCCACGCATAATGACTTCTCTTTGTTCTTTGACACCTGGTCCTTTTTGATATGGCTGAGCTGGATGTCTTTAGTACTCCATATCGACCTTGTACGCCAACTCCTTTAACTGCTCAGTGATGCTAGGTGATATCCCCTGTTTTTCGGTTCCAGTCCTCCATAACTTCGAAAATACAACAACATGTTTTTAGCCATTTTAATAACCCCAAAATATAGGAGATCACCATGTTCTTGATGTGTTGGAGACTTCATCGATGGCCAAGTGTGCAAGCCAAAATTCCTTGTATGCAACTTATTCAATATCCTATGACCGGTAATAAAGTGGCTTTATAACAAAAACTTCAAATTTGAGTTAAAGCATTCCACCTTTTAAAGGTACAAATGTATTGATCTGAATTGTTGTGATGGCTTCATCTGGTCCCTTTGATGTCCTTTAGGTGTCTCCTTTTGAAAATTCCCGCACATATCACCAAACTGTCTTTTTGCGTTGAAAACACCACCTACAGCAGTTTCATAGCGCGCTACGAAACTGCTGAATTATTTAAAACAGTTTGCCTTTCATAGCTAAATGATCGCCACTGTTCATGGCTTAAGCACCTTACTCCCTTGATCAGTATTCATGTTCTTGTTTTCATCCCTGCAAACTCTTTCATAACCATTCATGTCAGTCTAGTTTCTTGAAGAGTTAGACAAATTCAAACCAAAGCCAATATATTCTGCAAGGGGCATTTTCCTATCCATCTGAATGCAATGACTATAGGCTTTTAACTGACAGTCATCCTTGGCATGAGACCATTCACTCTCAAACTGGAAACCTTTCTTCTATTATACACCTGTGTGCTTTCCTTCTTATGATTGGCACCTTTTTCAAAAGCTACAGGATTAGTGGTGTTAATGATGAACTTGGAACAACACTGTTTTTTACACGGGCACCGTGTTTGGTTTTTTGGATATTGATATTAAGACATTATCAACCTTCTCAATTCCATATTGGAAAATATGGTTATCTTTTGGGCTTGACAATCCATTCCATTTAACATGTTGAAACATGTCTACCTTTTGTCCACGTGTGAAGACAAAAATTCCTCCAAGCTGTCTGACATATTTTGGACTGTAGTAAATGTGTTCACTTTATGACAAAAGTTTAAAGTTGCATTCGAATACATGTTTCCTCCACCTGTATTAACTTTGCTGAAGATTGATAATTTTGAAGGATCCCTTGAAGATATTCCCTTTTCAACATTTCCACTTGAAGTTCAAAACTAGTGACTGAGATTGGATTGGTTTAGTTTCAGCTGCTACGAAACTGCTGTTCTGGCTGAAAAATATGTCTTGGGATAGAGGTCATACTTTCTCACATAAAACGTATTTGAAAAACATGAAGGAGGTTTTTGTGAACCAATCCGTGCTTAAAAAAAACCTCTCTTTGTTTTTTGAAACACCTTCCCTACCGCCCAAAATCTATCTTTGAAAAGCAGGTGTAAAACAGGAAATGAAAAACTGCACCTACAACAGTTTCGTAGCGCAACTTTGGTCATTAATTTCTCTCAGATCGTAATGGATTTGTGGAAACTGAAGGATGTTTTTCTAGTTTAGTCTGTTAGGAATAAAAACCTCTTTTCATTTCCCAAAATAGGCTTTCAGTTGCTTTAGAGACCTCCTGGAAGTTGACTACCTTAAAACAGAGAAATATGTCCGTAAAAAACATCACCTACAGCAGTTTCGTAGCGCGCTACGAAACTGCTGTGTAATTTCAAAAACACAGCTTACATGCCAAATTCGACTGTCTTGAGCTTCTTTATCTTGAAATTTCCTTCTCATCTGCCTTGAAACTATGTAGAGGCACCATTTTTCAAGGGAAACTTCACAAAGGTAATTCATATCAAAATTTTAGGATTACCTTACTTGCCTTGCTTGAGCCTTCAAAGAATTTTTAGGTATGCTGACCTTGATTTTGCCACGTGATTCTTATGCATGAAAGGAGCATGAGAATAACCAAGACCAAATATTTCTTACCTTACCCTTTTCCTTTGAAATTTGTTTAGTGATAACACCCATCATAGTCACAGGGACAATAGGGGAATCAACATCAGCAACAACAGAGTCTACATAAACAAAAGGTGATCTAAACAAAGTCATACAGGAGTTGTCTCTCCAGAGCTAAGAAAATGAAAAACTTCAGAAGAAATTCAAAAATATGGAGACACGGAAAATAAAGAATGACACTCTTTATGTAGAAGAGATACAGAAGTCCCACAAACTGACCAAGAAGATTCAATAGTTGGAAAATGGGTCACTAATGGATCGGACCTTGGCCCAAGCCAAGGAAAACATTTGGACAGATATAATTCAAGTTATAAATGAAGTTTGGCCCTCCGTACAAATTAATTTCAAACAGGAAGATCTTACTACTAGATGCCAGACAACTATTGAAGAAGTCAGAGCAACACTTAAACAAAAACCAGAGGAGGCCACAAATATGATTAAAGTTTTGAATTCAAAAACCAGAGCTGAATTAGAAGAGATTCATATTGTAGACAAGACATAAACTATTTTAGAGATTAAGAAAGTTTTGCAGAAGAAGAATCTTATGACTCAGTTGGAGACAAAGTGCCAGACTTTGAAAACTGTTGTCCAAAGATTTCATTTTAAGTTCAACTTGCTTAACCAAAGAGGATTTCCAGGACTAATAGCACCAAATGACATATTGATCAATTTGGAGGAATATTTCCAAAATCTTTATACAATTGCAACTGATAAAGCTAAATTTGTAGGTATCAAAGGTCATCTTACAGGGAAGGCTTTCTTAGAGGCTTTGAACTTTGATTTAATGATCAAGCATGAAATTAAACATATCTTTGTCAATAAGCCTACTTTTGAAAACTATACTGAGGTGGATGAAGTCTATAGGAAATTAATTAATCTTTCTATACCAAGTGAAGATAGATGGGATTAGTTTTGCGAAATCATTGAGTATCTTTCATCGTCAATTGACAAACAACGAGGCAACACATTTTGGGGGCTAGATCATCAACAAATTCCTTGAAGAGAGTACCAATAGCTCCACAGTTTTTGGATTTCTATATTTTTGTACTATTTTTATATTTTGTTAAAGGATCTTTCTAGAAAATCAAATATTTTTTATAAAAAAGTCTTCCTTCAATTTATTATGGTTTGAACCCTTGGATCCAACTTTCAAAGAAGAATTGTAATCAAACTGGAGATTTGCTTCAAATTAATGAAAGGATTCTAGATTTGCCTCAAATAGTTTGTCTCTTTGTGAGTTTTTCTCATGTTTTCATTTCATTATGTTATTCTTCATGTATTTAAGTTTTAATGGAGAACCTTGGGTAAGATTAAACTGAATATCAGTCTATCTTAAATCCCCTGTGAAGTTATAATCAATAACTAGAAATTAGTTTATAAAACCATCTGTTATTATAAACTCCTCTATATCTATAAATTGTCACACCCATCTTCATAGAATTAAATACATTTTTTTGAGCAGGTAAACATTGTTTACCTGTACTCTGTCTTACAATGAACTAAATTCTCAGTATGAATATTTAGTAAATTATAACCCTTTCAACTCTGTTATTCATCCAACTATAAATTAGTTAACTATTTAGAGACAAAGAATTAACCCTTTCATTATATTCAACATTGTTAAGGTTTAAGCACCTGTATTTAATTGTTCATAACATTGGTCATCCAAAAAACGTTAAAACAAAAAAATAATTTAGATGCTTTGGCATGATTAATTAACCTATAGTTATCTGAGAGGACAACAATTTACATCATCATATCCAACATTGTTAAAATAGAAAGGCCTTCACTAACAAGTTCTATCTGTCCATTAAATTAGAACACAATGTTGGGAAGCATAAATTTGGACACCACTGCCTCTTTAGGCACTTACTCCACCAGGATGTTCATGAGGTATGTCCTCACATGATCATTTCCTAATCCACTGTCATAATATTTGACACTAGGAAATGTCGATCCTCATTATTACTCTTATCTTGGATTAATGTACATGACTTATGGTGGTTAGTCCTAGTTAAATTAAAAATTCTCAAAGACTAGTGGTTCCAAATGTTTATCCAATCCACTATTCTCCCTAATGGTGTCTTTACTAGGCTTACGACGATTCTTCCTAGCCATAGTACATGACACATGGATAATATGGTGTCCACTGTCACTCCCTCTCAACCAGGGAGGAGACATCCACAAGCATACAATTTTCTCAAGAATACCCATCATTTGCATAGAGAATAACATCATTAATTTGATTTCATCACATGATGCCTTTATGATTAAGAATTCGGAGATTCGTGTCAAAATATTTCCCCTTTTGTCATTTGTGATGAAAGAAAATAAAAAAGTGAAAGCCAAAATCATTAAAGATACACTATAATGATTTATCTAAGTCTAAACTCTAAGGTTGAAGTGAAAATTCATGTCAGTGTTATATCTATGAGTTGTGCCAAACTTATGAAAACCTTATTCCATAAGACCTATATATAAGAAAAAGAAAAAGAAATAAAAATAAGGCGCAATGAATGGTAACTCATGTATTCACTCCCTCTTTGGAAAACATATCAATATATACACTCCTAGGCACACTTGATCACATGTTTGTGATGGTTAAATCATGAAGTCCTCTTTTCCCCTTGCATTTTCACTTCATCATTTAAGCCCCTAATTGAGGATATAGGGAATGTTTGTTGCCTAAGGGTTTCATGTCTACTCTTGGTTTAATTATGTCACACTACGGTCAATTTATGTGATGAAATGAAATACTTATGTTTGTGGAGTTATTAGAACAATGTATTAAGTTAGTTAGCACACACACACATGTATTACATCTCATTGATCCACATGTGTGCATTGGAAACTCATTGCTTGAGAAATTTAATGGAGACTACTTTAGGGCTTTGATGGTACATCTTACAAAATATCTTGGTAAGAATTGTGATTCATCCTTTCTTTTCCTTGAGACACTTGATAATATTGAAGTCACTCCCAATAATCCATGGAGATGGGGAGTATAAATTACTTGTTCAGGAAATACAATTGAGAAATAGAGGCTTTCCATTTGCGATATTGGAGTCATAGACATTGGTCATCCGGATTTAAATAGGAATGCAACAAATTACAGATATAACCATAAATACAAAGATGCAGTAGAAATAACACTTCATTTCATTAATATCAAATACTGAAATATGCTTACAAACAGAATGGAAATAAGAGTAGCTCGAGCGATGGTAGCTTATCTCTGAGAAGAGATGTGGTGGCTACATGCCTCTGAACTGCGTTACAATGAGGTTCAAGGGCCTTTTTATTATTTAACAATAATAACAAACCCTAAACAACCAAAACCCTAACTCGAGGAGATGTAACACCAAGATTTTATGGGCCCCGTTGGGGTGAGTTGGATAGCCAACTTCCCGGGGTCGTGACTTGGTCATATTACTTGTGTTTGACATGCATGATAACCCATTGGAAATATCTCTCTGAGGAATATGACAAAAAATACGATATTAGATAGAAAATTGTTGGCTATAGATTGCCAAAAAAATTTCAATTACGGCCTCAAAATGGCCCCGAACGTTTAGGACCCGAAAAAATGCTAAAAATAGTAAACCTTGCTACAATTAAGGAAACTAAAAAACTGAAAGAAACAATGGTGGGGGCCACGTGGAATTGGTGGGTGGCCACCAATATTCACGTGGATCATTCCTCCCCCCTTAGGAAGCAGTGGTCCCCATTGCATTGAGTTCCTCCATGAGATGAGGAAACTCCTACTGAACTTGGTCCCTGGTGAGCCACTTGCCCTGGTGAAGGACTTTGCCTGCTTTGACAACTCAATACAGTTGGATCTTTTGCTAGCAAGTGTTCTTGATCTGTGTGTTCATGATCTGATTAGTTGTGGCTTTCTCCATGCAATCTGGATTTAACTCTGTAGGTGTGAGTTGTTCTACAATGTCTTATGTGTCCAACAATGGTGGGAAGTATGGTCAAAGGAGGTCCACATTGAACACTGGGTGTGGGCCAAGGAATGGGGGAATGTTGAGCACAAATGCATTGTCACCCACAACCTTGGTAATGGTGTAAGGACCAAATTGGAGTGGTCTGAGTTTATGATAGGCTCTGGTAAGGCGTTCCTTCTGCAAATGCAACCAGAATTTGTCGTCCACCCGAAACTTGTGTGGCACCCGATGTTGATCATGTCGCTACTTGTACTTGGCATTTGATTTCTCCAAAATGTCATGGACCTGTTGGCAAATATATTGGATGTGCTCAATGAAGTTGTTTTCCTTATTAGATTCCGACTGGACATGAGTCGAATCTACCTAAGTAGTTGCAATTGGTATGGCCACATCAATGGGACATAGTGGCTGGAATCCCAAGCCCACCTGAAAAGGGCTGTGGCCAGTCAAGCTGTGGAGAGCCTGGTTATAGATGTGTTGGATATAGGGAAGGCTCTCATCCCATGTGTGTGGATTCTTTGAGTTGTACATGCACAAATGTTGTTAGGGTCCAACTCTAACCCCCTTATTTATGTAATAGGGTCAAGTCATAGTTATAGTTAGTTAAAGAGTCAATAAAGCCCATATTAATAATTCTAAGTGGTTGACCCGCATTTAAAGAAAGGGCCAAAGTTAGTTGCAAATGGGACATGTTATTAGAAAAATGGTATTAAGAGAACCATGGTACTGACCCATGGTATCACATGTATGAATCCTATATAATGGATAGAGACTACCCATTAAGGAGCATCGTGTATTATCTTGTTATCGAGTTCTGTTCTATTGGAGGTTGCCCCCTCGAAGAGGCAAGTGAACATTGATTTCATCTTTGAATAATAAAATACATGCTGTTATTTCTCGTTTTGTTCTGTGTTCTGGGTTGTGTTTCTTCGTATATTTGGTATTCTGGCATCTTCTTGCAGGTTAAGAGCATAACAAGTGGTATCAGAGCGCTTTCCAGGGCCAGTGGTATCTCCATTTTTAGCAGAATTGTCTTTGGCTAGAGACATGTTCCAGCATCTTTAAACCATGAGATCTATCATTGAGTGCATAAACCTACGGATTTGGGGAGGTATGCATGCAAGAAATACAAGAGGTGGTCACACTTGTTGGACTCCCTTGTAACCCCTGTGGGTACCCCTTCGAGTAGTAGCACATTAGATAGAACCATGCACGGACTGTCTTCCACGTACCCTCTGGGTATATCGGAAGCCCCCTAGTCTCACCTAAAACCTTTCCATAGATAAACCGTCGACCGTCTTGCTGCTACAGTACACCGAAAACAACACTCGGGGAGATTACTTGCGCGTACTATAGGGTAGTCGAGTAGTACGAATAAGGGTATGGTTGATCCTCCTTAGTTAGTGCCCTGAACTAACCCTTTTGGCATCAACCTGCAGAGTGCAGACCGAAGTCTCACCTGAAGCAATATGGGCGGATGTAGGAACCAAGTTGCCGCACCCTGAGATGGGTGTGATTGTTAGAAAATTATATATTACAGAGCAATGAAACACATAAAATATATTGCAGAAATATAAACATAGAAAACACATAAAACAAGAGAGACACAGATATACGTGGTTCACCTAGTTTGGGCTACATCCATGGAGAAACAACCAATCCTTCCTTTTATATTATCCAGCAAACTGAAGAGATACAACCTACAACAAATCCGATGTAATTCCCTCTTCGCTCTTAATCTCCTCTCTCTTCCTCATTCAAAATACAGATCTACATAGACACAATACAATTCCCTCATATATAGTGAGGGGTTGTCTTCTAGGCAAAAAACCCTAAATTAAACATAACTTCTACTATCAGATCTCTGCCTAATGAACGGTTGAGATTGACTACGAAATTACAAAATTTTACAAGGCAATTTTACATCTATTTTTAGCTTCGGGCACGCTGCGCCCTGGACCCCCCTGCAACGTATATTCTATAGGCAGCGTTGCCACCCCATTACAAACTGGGGTCCAATGCAACGATACCTTTGAATACAGAAGATAATCAGTCTCCACACCCAACAATCTCCCACTTGGAGACTGATTATAGCATCTCCATTGTTGCTTCATTTGTTGGGCAATGACTCCACTTTGGACCTGGCTGTTTCTCATATTCTTCATCATACTTGAAGACCAATTGAAACTGAGTAGACTCTCAGTTTCCCCCTAGTTACAACTTTTGTTAACATATCTGCACGATTCTGGTTAGTGTGTATCTTTCCTAGCTTCAACTGTCCATCTTCCAATGCTGACTGTATGAAATGATACTTGAGTTGTATATGTTTTTTCTTGGAATGAAATGCAGAGTTCTTTGCAATATGCATGGCGCTCTGGTTGTCACTGTATAACCTTCCCAAATCCTTCTCCTTAGCCAATTAACCTAGAAACCTTTGTAACCAAATCATTTCTTTACTAGCCTCTGTAGCAGCAACATACTCTGCTTTCGTTGTTGAGAGTGCCACAACACTTTGCAGTTTTGAGACCCAACTGACAGTTGTTCAACCTACAGTAAACACATACCCTATGGTTCTCCTCCTATTATCTCTATCACTCACCATATCTACATCAACATATCCCTGTAGAGTAATGTTTGAACCACCAAAGCATAATGCTTGATTTGTGGTACCTCTAAAATACCTGAGAATCCACTTTATTTCCATCCAATGTTATTTTCTTGGATTTTTCATGTACCTGCTTACAACTCCCACTGGATGTGCAATATCAGGCCTTGTGCAGACCATTGCATACATTAAGCTTCCAACTTCTGATGCATATGGAACGTTAGATAGATCAACCATTTATTCCTGAGTCTTGGGACACATTTCCTTACTTAGTTTGAAATGGCTAGCCAAAGGTATTCTAACTGGTTTTGCATTCTGCATATTAAACCTTTCAACACCTTTTGTATGTACTCACTCTGAGACAATGTTAATTTGTGATTCTTCCTATCTCTAGTTATTCTCATACCAAGGATTTGTTTTGCAGCACCCAAATCCTTCATTGAAAACAAGTTCGCCAATTTTCTTTTGAGCACATTTATTTCCTGCATGTTAGAACCTGCAACAAGCATGTCATCTACATACAACAACAATATAATATAGCTGCCATCATTTTGATTTTTGAGATAAACACAATGATTAGAGTGACATCTAGTATAAACCTTGTTCAGACATAAACCTGTCAAATTTTAGATACCACTGCCTTGGAGCCTGTTTTAAGCCATACAAGCTCTTCTTCAACCTACACACTAGTTTCTCCTTACCTTTTACCTCATATCCTTGTGGTTGCTGCATATATATCTCTTTCTCCAAATCCCCATGGAGAAAGGTTGTCTTTACATCTAACTGTTCAAGATGTAAATCTTCAGCTGCTATTAGACTTAAAATAGTTCTAATTGAAGTCATTTTAAAAATAGGAGAAAATATCTCATCAAAGCCTATACCCTTTTTCTGTGCAACTCCTTTTACCACAAGTCTAGCTTTATACCTTTTTCTACCTCCATATTCTTACTTCAACCTATAAACCCATTTATTCTGCAATGTTGTTTTAGTTGCAGGAAACCTGAATAAGTCCCAAGTCTTGTTATGTGCTAAGGATTCCATCTTTTCTTTCATGGCTTGCTCCCACTTCTTCTTGGTTTCTACCTACACTGCTTCTTCATAACATTCTGGTTCACCAGAATCAGTGAACAATACATAATATAATGAAGGAGAGTATCGTTCAGGGGGTCTACATATCCTGGTAGATATTCTAACACCACTTTTAGGTGTTTGAGGTGCTTGTTGCTGTTGTGGTTGTTGTTTTGGCCATTGATCATTATGATTTTCAGGCACCATCACTTTTTTTATGATCTCATCAAGCACTGTGTATTCTCTGTTTTCTTTTTCTTATTTCTTTTCCTGCAACTGATCCTTATACAAAACCTTTTCATTGAATATGACATCTCTGCTCCTAATGATTTTGTGTTTTTCATAATCATAAAAGTGATAACCAAAACCATTAACACCATATCCAATAAAAGTACATTTCTTTGATTTTTCCTCAAGCTTTGTTCTATTTTATTTATTAATGTGGACAAAGGCTTCACAGCCAAAAGGTTTTAAAAATTAGTAGTTTACCCTTTTACCTGTCCATGCCTCCTTTGGAATACCACAATCCAAGGAACTTGAAGGCCCTCTGTTTATTAGATAAACATTAGTATCTACAACATCTACCCAAAATTGTAAAGGCAATCCTGTATGAAATCTCATGCACCTTGCATGCTCCATGATTGTCCTGTTCATCCTTTCTGATACACCATTTTCTTGTGGTGTTCCTAGAACTGTCTCCTCTCTACGAATTCCATTCTATAAACAATACCTATCAAACTCTTTGCTACAATATCTACCTCCATTGTTTGATTTGAGACACTTCAAGTTTTTTCCTGTCTCATTTTCAACCAAAGCTTTCCATTCTTGAAAGTATCAAATACATCAAATTTATTTCGAATACAATAAATCTGGGTTTTTCTAGTTGCATCATCAATAAAAGTAACATAATAACGAGAGCCACCAAGAGATGATACCCGAGTAGGTCCCCATACATCTGTATGCACAAGCTCTAATTTTTCGCTCTTCTTTTCTTTCCCAACTCTGAGGAATCTAACTCTCTTCTGTTTTCCATAAAAACAATTCTCACAGAATTTTAAACCAACATGCTTCAAACCTGGCAAAAAATTTCTTGAGTGAAGAATGTGCATACCCTTCTCACTCATGTGCCCAAGCCTATGATGCCACAATGCCCTATCTTCTCCTGTATAGGTTAAATCATTAACAGAATTAGAAATAGCATTTCATAAATACAATGTACCAACCTTTTCTCCTTTTGCTATTACTAGGGATCCTTTAGTGACCTTCCAGATTTTATCTGTAAAAGTAGTCACACAACCTTCACCTCCCAACTGCCATGTTGAATTAAGATTTTTCTTCAGATCTGGAACATGCCTTACCTCCTTCAATAGCCATTGATTTCCATTCTGTTGTTTTATGAAAATTGTACCCATTCCAATGATTTTACAGGGTTTATCATCACCCAATAGAATCTATCCAAAATCTCCTTGAACATAATGATGAAAGTGTTTCCTATTAGTTGTGGCATGGAATTAGGCCCTTGAATCTACCACCCAGGCATCAATAATGTTTTCTAATGAAAGAATCAAAGCATCTTACAACACATCACCTATCACATTCGCTTCATGATTGTTTTCTTGTTGCGCGTCTCCTTATTTTCCCTTCTGAGACTTGCAGTCTTTCTTCAGGTGTCCTTTCTTCTCACATTTCTAGCACACTATCCCCAATATGGACTTGGACCTACCTTTTCTTGAATTACTGCGATATCTAGGGCTCTTTCCTCTTTCCATTTTTCTTCCCCTAGTCTCTGCAGTCAAAGCATTACCTGATGTCTCACCGAAGCTTTTCCGTCGCATTTCCTCGCTAAGGATTGCACCGACAATATCATCAAACTTTAAAGTACTAGATCCAGAGACAAAGTTACTAATGGCCATAACTAAATCTTTCCAACTTTATGGAAATGAGCACAAAAATAACAGAGCCCTAACTTCATCATCAAAAGTTACCCCTACAGAACTTAATTGAATGGTAACTCTATTAAATTCATTTAAATAATCAACAATAGATCCACCTTTTGACATCTTCATATTAAATAAATGCTTCATAAGAAATACCTTATTTGAGGACAAGGGTTTTTCATATAGTTTGGCCAATATCGACATTAAACCCTCTGTTGTCATTTCCTTTGAAATATTAAACACTACCAACACTGCTAGGCACAATAGTATTATTCCAAGTACCTTTGTGTCGAGACTATCCCATTTTGTGTCTATCATACTCGTCAGCTTCTTTGCCTTTCTGCTCAATGGTTGTTACAGATCTCTCTGATACAGATAATCTTCCATCTGCATCTTCCACAGCTGGTAGTTTGGGCCGTTAAATTTTTCGACCCTAAACCTACCATCTTCTGCCATTTCTCCCACTCGAACCAGGAGCCCTTCTCTCTTGCGAGTTTATCAGCCAAATAGACCTTCGGCTCTGATACTAGTTGTTAGAAAATTATATATTACAGAGCAATGGAACACATAAAATATATTGCAGAAATATAAACATAGAAAACACATAAAACAAGAGAGACA
Organism: Pinus tabuliformis; assembly: GCA_031772625.1. NCBI lineage: Eukaryota > Viridiplantae > Streptophyta > Pinopsida > Pinales > Pinaceae > Pinus > Pinus tabuliformis. The sequence goes on along the minus strand of CM062819.1, from coordinate 2,002,322,004 downwards.
CATATATACATGGTTCACCCAGTTTGGGCTACGTCTATGGAGAAACGCCAGTCCTTCCTTTTATATCATCCAGCAAACTGAAGAGATACAACCTACAACAGATCCACTGTAATTCCCTCTTTTCTCTCAATTTCTTCTCTCTTCCTAATTTAGAATACAGATCTACATAGACGCAATACAATTCCCTCATATGTAGTGAGGGTTTGCCTTCTAGGGCAAAAAACCCTAAATTAATCATAACTTCTACCGTTAGATCTCTTTCTAATGAACGTATTAGATTGACTACAAAGTTACAACATTTTACAAGGCAATTTTACATCTATTTTTAGCTATGGGGGCACTGCCTCCGATCCCCCTGCCAAGGGGGGGGGGGGCTCCCAAAGGTCGCAGCACCCCCCCCCTTGCAGCATATATTTTACGGGTGGCGTTGCCACCCTATTACGAATTGGGGTCCAATGCAACGATACTTTTGAATACAGAAGATAATCAGGCTCCACACCCAATAGTGATGTTGATCTACACTTCTTGATCCTGCCTTTGTGCAGGTTTATCGATGTTCCTTCTCCTCCATCCTTTAGTACCTCTGCGAAGGTATCCGACTGATATTCACATAGCCCTAAACATAGGTCCAGGAACTTATGTTCCCCTGTGGTTACTATATAAGTTCCCAAGTTATCTTAAATGTTACTTAATCTACCATGCATTTACATTTATCTTCACATAAACCTATATTCTTGCTTGCGTTCAATTAACAAATATAATAAGATACATTCGCACATCAAATAAGAATTATAATGTAAACCCAAATCGTAACATAATATAATCAGATGCATTAAACAAAGACAAGATACACAGTGATTTGCAAAATAATTCTCTTTATTGATATCTCAAGTTTAGTATAGACTCTATCCACCCTGCACACAAAGCTGCAGTAGTTCGCGCACTCAGCTGCGAACTTCCACCCTAGGCTTATGCGCACTCAGCTAGAGAGCCTCTACCTATGCTAAGACCTGAGAACACTTAGAACTTCTTACCCACGAACTCTTTCTACCATTACTTCCTCTGCCTTAGACTCTTCTAAGACTCCCTTTTTATACAATCCCATGGTCCGCGGACAATGGGTAGATCTTTACAGCTGACATGAGACTTTACAAAACAAGGGTGGACAACCCTTTATGACTTTTGACATCTTCACGCTCCGTAACCACAAAATGTAGAGACTTTACATCTTTATTACAAAATTTGGGCTTTCTGCCCCAAAACATGGGCTTTTAGCCCCAAAACGCACTCTTGGGGGAACCCGTTCCCAATAGGCCCCCAACACAAACATGGTGACTTGCCCTCGAGTCACTTTGTGGGTAGGGAGATCTTGGCGTGAAGACCCTCGAGCTCAACCCTTATGACTACTACCTTGATAGTACACTGTGTGTCTGCCTGCTTTATTTCCTCGACGAACTACTTTATTGCTGGCCCTGCACTGTCAGCTTGAAGCTTTTGCCGAGTCTCCTGCAGACTAGCCAGCTTGCCTTCAATGGAGGCCATGATCAAGTAGGCCTCATCGAACCAAGACATCAAGTGCACCTTCAGCACTGCCTCTTTGTGCTGAGCTACATCTACTTGTTCCTTCAATGCCTTGGCCTCCTGCAACTTTGCAAGTCTCTGTGTGAGGGCAACAGTACGTGCTATGCCTTTTACCTCGTCGTAGCATTGCTGCAGCTTTGGTGCCTCTATTTACAACCTCTACACAGTAGCGTCTTCTTATAGGATGGTTAGTACTTCGAATGACTATTCGAAAAGCGATGTGTAGTCTGCCATTGTAATTTATACTTCCACTATTTCCTTTGTTATAGTAGTCGCGCACTGCTCCTTGATTTCTGGCGAAGTCAAAGGCTAGGCCTTCAATTGCAACTATGCAATTTGGAGGTTTAGTTCCAACTGAACCTTTACTAGCTCAGTGCGGGAATCATGCACCCCCGTAACAAGTTTGCCAACATGCACATCTACCAACTCATCCTCAGGAATGGCCAACTCCGGGACCATTTGGCATGCTTCCTCCATGGCCTTAATCATGTGTTGATTCGTGTTAGTCAATTTCATCATGGAGGCGATGGTGGAGTCTCGCTACACGCCCACCTGCATATTATTTATCTTCTGCTTGCTGATTACCTGCAAAGCGTGTTGTTCGTGGGCCCTCAATTCTGTGATCACCCAATCTCGCAACAGGTGGAGTGCCTTGCTAGGAAGCACTACCAAGTTTAGCCCTACTCCCTTGTGGGTGCTGATAGTGGGCATGTCAGCTTCAGTCTCTATTGTTAGTGCTCCATTTGGCAGCACTATGGCTCGGGAGTCCCTCGCGCGCAACATCCCAGCAACTTTTGAATTACCAATGGCCAAACTGGTGGATTTTGCCCCAGTCTGTGATGCCCGAATCTACAGCTCTCGTAGATTCACCTGAATGGCCTCCAACGCCTACTGCTACTGCTACTCAAACTGCTGTAGCAGTTCCATGGTGGCATCCCGCACTGTATCTCCAATGTCATCCAGATCCCCCTTTATTAGGGCGATCAGGTCCATGGACATCTTACTAGCCTTGGACTTCTTCCACAAACCTACTTTTTCTTTTCGCCTTGGACGATTGATACGGAATGAAGGTTTCTGTGGGTCTGCTCCTCCCTGCTTTATCTGATCGTCCTCTTCTTCCTCTTCTTCTGGGGAAGGCGACTTCCCTTTGTTAGAGCCGCACTCCTCTCCTCCTATCTGTCTACCTGTCTCCTGTGTGGTAGTGCGGTCTACCTTAGCCTTATCCTCCTCCTTTCTCCTTTTCTCAGCTAGCTCCATCTTGAGCTTGGATTCTTCCTTCTTCCGCTGCATGGCTATCTTGCTGGATCCCACAGTCAAGTCCGAGGCAGTTTTCTATTCTGGCAGCCAGCTGTCAATGACCGCTTGAATCGCATCGTCCGTCGCCAAGTAGGGAAATTCATTCCACTTTTGCTAGGGGTCCTTCTGCATCCTTATGAATACGTGGTGGAAATCAGCCTTGAATGTTGCGTATGGCTGCAATTTATCAAAGAAAGTAGGTGACAACCGTGGCTTGCAGTTGATGGCCTTGTGCACGTTCATCTCCATCAAGATCCAAAATATCTTGCTGTCCTTGAACCGCTAAGGATCCTTAGTCACCCATAGCAAAGCGTACTTTGTGGACTGAGGTAGGTCCGATGTGATCGAGGGAACTTGACTATCTTCGGGTATTTCTTAGGCTACTAGCACGATGGATAGTAAGAGCCACCCATAGTGGAAGGTCTTGCTGAGATCCTGCACCTCACAGAAGTTCATGAGGAACTCACCACAGAGATAGTGTGCCCAATTAAACTGAACCCCCTTCACGCATTTGGTCGCTAGGGCCATGACGGGCACTGGTACTTCATCGAAGCAACACTTCCGCATGACCTTCCCTACCAAAATCTGCGTGACCATTTTGACTGTAGGGTCAGAAATACTTGTAATAGAATAGTCGCGCAGCTTCTTTACTAATTCGTACTTCTTCTTCATGGCCTCTGCGAGAGCCATCTTTCCCGCCTTTCCACCAAACATCATAGCCAGATTCTACCCTTTGTATGGCAGCCTCGTGATCCTATGGATCAGTCTATTAGTGATGGGTATCAGCTCCTCCATCCACAAACACCCATCATGTACCAAGCTCAACAACTGCTTGATTACTAGCAAGGTAATGGGTGTGCGATTGTAGTGTGGCACCCATAGTAGGTTGAGGAGGCCTACCTTATCCACGCCTTTGAGTCACTTCTGCGGTTCCAACGTGGTCATCCTGGTGGTCTTATGGAGAATGCAGTGCATCAGTTGGTCTATCGTCAAGTGAGGGAATCGATTGGTGTTAGATAAGTCCCAATCCTCCAATTTCAACATTGGAATTTTCCCCATGTGTAATTCTTCAAAAACAATCTGGTCTAGCAATAGAGGTGTGTACAAGGTGACCTTGCTCTCGTCAATGTCCTTAGGCACCTTGGCCTTGCCCTTGCACAGCAGGATGCTCTCAAGCAATTTAGTAATGGGGTTAGACCCCTCAACTTCAACATCCTCCATTTCTATCCTAATATCCTCATCGTCCATTGGGATATCCTCAGTTTCTTCCTCCTCTGATTCTAGGTTAATTGTTTTGCCTTTTTCTCGAGCGATGGGCTTGTGCTTTGGTGAGTTTCTCCTAGGTAACGTGCGTACTGGCTGTGGTGTCCCAGCCTGCTTTCCTTTCTTGCTGTTCGCACTGTCCTGGGTTAGGGTAGGTCTTGGTCTAGGTGACCTTGGCGACTTGGGACTTCAGCTGGTATCTCTGCAACCTCCGGAGCAGCTCCCTCTGCTTCCATATCAACCTTTGGCACAACCCTTCGACTGTCACTGCTTCCCCAATATCTATAGTTTCTGCTGGTGTCGACATGATGCTATTCAACAGTTCTTGTGTCTCCTTTGGAAATTGCTCAAATGCCGATCTCGATATCAGAGCTTCAAATAATTCACAGTTCATGCATGCCTGAGAGCTCAAAAACTCAATGATCAAAATGGAAAATGTTCTTCATTGGGCAACCACATGTAATTTATAGGCCATTTTGAATTCAAATTGGATCGTTCCCCTCAAAATCAGTTCATTAATGCTAGATTGGTGGTATTTCAAGGATCTCACTCATAAATCTCATCTGAAATGCCACCCCCTCGCTCCATTTGGCCATTTTTTCGTTGTTAAATCATGAACAGTGACTTTAATGGTCACTTTCCGGCTAACTTGCGCAGTTTTATCCTAGGTAGCGCAGCCTTCTTTGTGCTTGTGTGGTCTCTGTGACATCTCCTCATTCCGTGCAATTTCCTCATCACACAGTTTCCTAACCCGGGCAATGTAGTTTATAGTCCCGCACCTCCTTTTAGCTGCCTAGAGTGCTAAGACTGTGCTACCTTCATATAGTCACCTAGCTGAATCACTAGTGTATGGCTTCAATCAGCTACGATTCAACTTTCCTGGGAAGGGATCCCCATTTATCTTAACCAACTGAACTGCTCCAACTTTGGTAATCTCTTTGATGACATAGGGCCCCAACCAGTGCATCCTAAATTTTCCTGGAAATTTATCAAACTTGTTGTCATATAACAAAACCAGATCATTTACCTTGAAGGTGCACATTTTAATGTGCGACATCATGCCATGCATTTTCGTGCTCCTTTTCAACTTGTTGATGAAATCCAGCTAGAAATCTGTCCTCTTCAAGCTCTGCTAGCTACGCGAGCCTCTCTTCCAAGGATCCATGGTCCGCCATTCTTGTGAGTGACTCTATGCGTAGACTAGGTACAATGTATTCCATTGGCATCACAGCTTCTACGCCATACACAAGTCTGGAATGCGTTTTCCCACTCAACTTCTTGCAAGTCATTCTGTAGGCCCATAACACTGCTGGTATGCGCACATCCCAGTCACTTCTATGAGAATTGTAGACCTTTGTCAGTGCATTCTCTAATCTCTTATTGAATGCTTCCACCATCCCATTGGCCTACGGGTGATAAGGCATGCTCTTCTGATGATATACCTGAAATTATTCTGTCAACGCGCTGATTATTTCATTAAGAAAGTGCATACCATGATCACTCATCAAGATCTTTGGACAGCCAATCTCGTCAATACGTATTCAAAAATAAACTTCGTTGCTGTCATGCCAGTATAGTCCTTCAAAGGCTGCACCTCCACCCACCTGGTCAAGTGCTCAATCGCGGTGATGATGTACTGTGCACCTGTCTTCTTTCCTGAAGGTTGAATTGGGCCCACAAATTCAATTGCCCATTTCTTGAATGGTTGTAACGTCACCTGTGAAATAAACAGTGGTTCATCCCTCCGCAATGACCTACTGGTCCTCTAACATGTGTCACAGGCCCTACAATATGCTTTTGTGTCCTTATGCAGAGTTGGCCACCACAATACAACACACAGAACTTTCTTTGCTATTGCTTTTCCTGCATAATTTCCTCCTATAGCTCCTCCATGAGCCTTCGCGAGGATGATGATTCGCTCAAAGTCAGGTACATAGCATCGCAATATTTTGTCTAACCCCATTTTGTACAAGTGTCCTGCAATGATAGAGAACTTTGTTGCGCGTACTACTAACTCCTTCTTCTGCTGGCTCATATACCCTTATGGAGTAGTCCCCGTTGTTAGGGAATGTATGATATCTTCAAAGTTTCCATTCACGATGCGCACTGCAAGGAATTGCACATCAGGCAGTCCTTCCTCCAAATTAGTGGGCTCCTCTCCTGTTTTGATGCGTGACAAATGATCTGGTACCACGTTCAATCATACAGGCTTCACAATAAATTCAAAATCATACTCCTGGAACAACAACAACCACTTGCAGATCTTCCCCCCCAACACAGGCTTATTAACCATGTATTTCAACGTAGAATGATCTATATACATCTAAAATGTCCAACCAGCAAATAGTGCCTAAAATTTTGGAGCGCATATACCATGGCTAGTCCTTCACACTCTGTAGTAGAATAGTTCTTCTCAACCTTGGAAAACTTCCTAGTTGTGAATTCTATAGGATGGTCCAATTCCCCCTCGCCCACCTATGTTAGCACAACCCCTTGTGCAATACAGGAGGCATCCACGTGCACATGAAATTCCTTCTTCTAGTCCGAGAAGACTAGAATTGGCACGGTGACCATTTTCTCTTTCAACATGTCTAAGCTCTTCTGACATTCATCACTCCAACAGAACGTAGCATCCTTTTTCAACAATTTCGCCATGGTCGCGGTGATCTGGGCATAGCTCTTGATGAAATTCCTATAGTATCCGGTATGCCCCAGGGTTGAACGCAGCTGTTTCACATTCCTTGGCGCCTCCAAGTTGATTATCACCGCGATCTTCATGGGGTCTACCATCAATCCCTGTCTGCATACCACATGACCTAGCAAGATCCCAAAAGGGACACAAAACAGACACTTCTTCAGATTGAGCGCGATCTGGTATCTTCAACACGTATCTAACATTAAGCGTAGACTGGCCACATGACACTTGACCAATCCAAACACTATCCAATCGTCAAAGTACACCTCCAGGAACTTATGGATAAAGTCTTTGAATGTCGCAATGACTACGCGTGAAAGATTGCTAGCACATTCTTCAGCCCAAAAGGAATTACAGTATACTAAAAACATCCCCATTCCATCACAAAGGTTGTCTTGCTTCTATCCTCAGCTGCAATTTTGATCTAATGATACCCAAAGAACCCATTAGTGAAAGAGTATGCTTCTTGGCCACCTACATTATCAAGGACTTCATCAGTGAATAGGGTTGGGAAAGGGCCATGCACGCAAGCATCATTTAGCTTCCGGATATCCACACATATCCTTATTTCTTATTTCTATTTCTTTTCATGAACCACTATCAGGCTTACCCAATCAGATTCTTCCACTGGTTCAATAATTCCTGTTGCGAGCATCTTATCTAACTCAGAGAGAACCCTTTCCTTATACTTAGGATTAAGGTGGTAAGTTCATTGCTTTACAGGTTTCGCGTCTGGTTTCAGGGTGATCTTCATGACACCCAGGTCTCCTATTATCCGTTTTAGATCAAAAAAAGTTGTGGGGAACAAATCCTAATATTCACGGAGGTGCTCAACGACCTTGTATACTGTCGCATCATCCCAACAATCCCCAATCTTTGCAAATTTTGGTTCTGCCTCTGTGCCAATGTTGACTTGCCTAGTTTTCAGCAATGTGGTTATGTTGGGATCCTCTATCTGTAGACCTTCAACCTTGCGTTGACCTTCAGTTTCTAGAATATTAAATTTTCGCGGATCCTCGTCTTCCTCTTCAACAGTCACATTATAGCATTCCAGTGCATGGCTCAGCTTGGTAGTCCAATCAGGTTGGATCAGGTCCAAAGGATCTTGCGGTATCCTAAAGATCACTGCTTTAACCTCTTGTAGTACCATGTCAATATAGTCAAACCCATCCTCAAAGCTGAACGTCATTAGAAATCCCTGGTGCAAGATGTCCCATTCTTCAGTGCCATGGTAGAGCTCAGTTTCCAAGTACCAATTCATTGGTATGATGCCCAGGGTATGACAAAATAGATGCACCCATTCAGGTTGAGGCTCCACTTCATAAGTCTTAGTCCATTTGGCCAGGTGATCACGAGGGTCATCCCTTCCATCATACTTATCTGTCATCTGCCCTTTTGGCTGCCCAAAATGTATTCTCATCATCCTCCTATAGTTGTGCCAATCGTCGAAACTATCCTTGTGCGTACCCCACCATCTTGTAGGCATAGCACATAGTACCCAGTCCAAGGCTTGGAAGTGATGTTTCTATGGCACTTCTCTTTCAAATGCATCCAAAAAGAAATCAACATCAGTGAGCCCATCATAATGAGGTAGATCCCTGACTTCAAATGACACACAATGCAATGACTTGGTCATCATATTACAACGCAACGTCGATACTTCATGTAGCCGGTTCTGCCAATGCTCCAATTCTTCATTCGAATCTATCGTGCAGGAGCTTTCGCGATCCCATTCAATACGTCCGTTCACTATCAGATTCACCCAATCCTGGTATTGCGTTGTTATCTTGTAAATATGGTCCACATCGTCATCGCTTTCATAATCTTGGACTAGTTCTGTATAGCACTATCCCTCCACGGGATCTAGTAGCACCACTACACATAGCGACTTCTTTCCAAATATCATCGTCTGCTTCTTTAGGTTGATTACCCCATTCATGTCAGTGGCCCAATCGATTCCAAGGAGCACAGGGTAGGGATTGCTATCATCCACAATTTCTATTACCTCAAAATCTGCAAGAGTGCTTGTGCCCTCAATGTTAACTGTGACCCCTTATAGCCTCCCATTGGGATAATTTTCTATTGATTTGTCATTCTTAACTATATCGGAGACCACTAGAGCGCAGGTCTCCCCATTATTTCCCAAGTCTGGTTTGGTAAAACATTTGTGTCAGACCCTAGATTTAGGATAACTTGGTGCATCTCGTATTCCGCTATCTGCACGGTGAGTCTCATTTCCCACCTGGTCCTTGCCTTGTGCTTGCCAAGCTTCCTAACCACATGTGGTTCACCAGTAGCGCCATCCTTACTAGCACCCCTATTGGTCAATTCCTACAAGCCCTTCACAACCTTATGGTCATGGAGTAGCTTCATGCGGGTCTCCAAGAATGTGATAATCATGGATGGGTCCATTTCTTCAGCTAATTTCTCCTGACTTCCTAAGGTAGAAGCCTCAGCAAAGCTTTTCTTTGCTTCCATAAATGTTTCTTTTGTGCGCTCCAAATCAAACCTAGTCTCCTTTTCTAGTGCTTTGCCGACCCTTTCACCTTCTGCAAGCTGCTTGCATTTATCCTCCCCCGTCGTAGTTCTGCTTCACAACATAATGTTTACCTTAGGGTCTTCCTCGCGAGGCTCAACCCTCATCATTTAGAGGTTCTACATCGGCTGTGTCCACTTTTCTCTAATCTTAGCCAACAATATAGGGAAATCCTCAATCACATGGTCAAACTGAGTATAGTATCGGGATGACAGTTGTGTCGGATTCAGACAATCCCTTTCATAGTGTCTTGGTCCTCCACAATTGTAACAAATAAGCTACCCTCAGCCTCTACCAGGTCCTCCTCCAGCTCGGCCTCGGCCGCGCCCTTGATACTCACCTCACGTTCCCCCAACACCTTGGTCTGGAAGCCACGTTTCGGTCTGCACGCTATATGCAGGTGTCCTGTCCATCATCAATTCATAACTTCGACAATTGCACTTGTCATGGCCTACTGATTGATAGAAATTGCAGAATAGTTGTTGTGGTGTTTGTATGAATTTCTATAGTAAATGGAAATTATCAGTCGTATGTTTCCCTGCTACCTGACATATAGCACACTATAGCGCAGGCCCTACACTTGGCCCTGCCATAGCCTCTGGTCATAGAGGCATTTGTCCTCCTATTGCAACATAGTTTGTGAAGATTGGGCAGTGATCCTTGTCATGCCCCTGACCCTCGAATTTTATGCACCAAACTTCTTCGCACACCTCTAGTCAAGTTGTTCTGTCCTGCTTCAGACTTTGCATCTTGATACAAAGGTTTTGCAACTACGCATGAATTTGTTGAACCCCTAGATTCAGATCTTGCATCGGAGTTTCATGTAGTCTCATTGCAATTTCCAAGGCTTCTTCCTAAGTCTCAATCTTCTGTTATGATAGCGCAACCGTTAGGTGAGGCAAGAGTGAAGCCACGAACCATTTGCAATGCTTCCTATATATTAAATTCATATTAGCTTCATGGATTTTACACTTCAATCTCTGATTCAACTCCCAAGGGGTCTCACTTGGTTTCATTGTGAATCCCACAATCAACTACGCTTCAGACTTATGCCTACTGAATTTTTTATTCAGTGCAGTCTGGATCTCTGCCAGCGTAGGTACCTAGTTGTCATTAGAGTACCTGATGTACGAGGTTAGCGCGTGATCCTGCAAAGCACTAACCAACGTCGCATTCTTCATGTGATCATCTATGATGCCCTGAGATTCCCATACAACCTTTATGATGAAGCAAAATTGGTCCGGGTCCTCATTCCCTATGCCCTTGAATACAGATAGTTTTACAGAGTTCGCCATATTGGATAGTGAAGGTGGTGGTGGTGTGAGTGATGGGGTGAGCGGTGGAGGTGAGGATGGAGGTAGAGTGCATGGATCGGATGAGGGTGGAGGCAGTGTAACTATTCGTTGGAACCCTTGTCTTATCAACTGACTAGCGCTCAGGGGAGAGGTCTGTGTTGCTCATTTGTTGTCACTTAAAGGAGGTCCAATCAGTGGGCTATATTCAAGACCTTTTCTTCCTCCTTCCTTGAAAGGTTTTCCACTTCGCATAGCTCCAAACATCAAGGTAACCGCATAACCCATTGTTCACACAAGAGAATCTTAATCCAATTATTCAGTGATTTAAATACTTACCTCGCAGTCCTTTGAAGAAGCAACTCTCTCGTTCACTGTAACTGATAGAGGTATCAATCGCAAACTCTGTCACAAATCCTCTTATGATGCGGTTGATCCAATGGTTGACAATGCACACGTATATTTAGAATCTTCCAACCTCCTCACTAACTCCAACGTCCAAACAATCGGCTTGTCAAGTCTCCACCTTCCTTGGCCGTCTTCCAACTTCATGATCCACTCGTATAACTCAACCGAGAAGGAAAAGAAGAAGATTTCATGTATTTTTGTGTGTAGGTATCTGTCCAACCACTGTTCTTTTGTTAGTAATGGATTCTTGCTTTCCTGTGCTATGAATTCATGAATATTTCTATCCAACCAGGTTTCAATTTATTTCTTAGTTGGATTCCAATGATACGACATCACACATCACTTATTCAAATCCAGGTCCCGGCAATGGAACCATCTGTTGGCTTGATGGGCCCTGACTCAGGTTTAGCGTTAGTCAACCAAGCAAATCCCTACACTACTGGCCCTTTCAAAACAGTATGGGGGGATGTAGGAACCAAGTTTCCCCACCTTGAGATGGGTGTGATGTCGATGTACACTTCTTGATCCTGCCTTCATGCAGATCGATAAGCCTTTAGGCTTATCAATGTTCCTTCTCTTCCGTCCTTCAGTACCTCCACGAAGGTATCCAACTGATCTTTGTGCAACTGTAACCAGAGGTCCAAGCACTTACGCACCCCTGTGGTTACTATATAAGTTCCCAAGTTATCTTAAGTGTTACTTAATCTACCATGAATTTACAGTTATCTTCGCGTAAACCTATATTCTTGCTTGCACTCAATTAACAGATATAATCAGATACATTCACGCATCAAATAAGAATTATAATGTAAACCCAGATCATAACATAATATAATCAGATGCATTAAACAGAGACAAGATACATAGTGATTTGCAGAATACTTCTCTTTATTGATATCTCAAGTTCAGTACAAACCTTATCCACCCTGTGCACACAACTATAGGGGTCTGTGCAATCAACTGCGAATTTCCACCCTAGGCCTCTGTGCACTTAGTTGTAGAGCCTCTACCTATGCTAAGACCCAAGAACACTTAGAACTTCTTACCCACAAACTATTTCTACCATTACTTCCTCTCCCTTACACTCTTTTAAGACTCCCTTTTTATACAATCCCATAGTCCACAGACCATGGGTAGATCTTTACAGCTGACGTGAGACTTTTAAAAAATAAGGCCGGACAACCCTTTACGACTCTTGACATCTTCACACTCAGCGACCACAAAATGTGGAGACTTTACATCTTTATTACAAAATTTGGGCTTTCTGCCCCAAAACATGGGCTTTTAGCCCCAGCGTGCAATATCTTTTCGGCTATGGCATACCCAGACATATGACTGTCACATGCTCCAGAGTGACAGTCATTCAGAACCTTTTCAACTTCTTCATGAGTTAGACAACGTCGGAAAACAGAATCTGCCCCACGATGATAGAGTGTATCTCCAATAATATTGTATTGTTGGGATTGGAAACGTATTTTTCCGTCACTGAGATCGTGAGATTTCAAGCCGAAAAGATTGGGTTTGGAGATAAACAGTAATATCTCCATACCATGGATCAAGAGTACTAATAAGAAACAAGGATTCATCCACAATGGGTTCTTCTGCCACAGTTTCAGTATCAGTACGCGGGAAATAACACATCAGTTCTACAAAAACCAAAGATTTCTTTGCCTTAGATTTTTCAAATTCCAAGTCAAATTCCTGCAGGATAACTATCCATTTGGAATACTTTCCCCCTAGCAATTTTTTGGTCAAGATATACATCATAGGGTTAGAGTCAGAAATTACCGTGGTTTTGCGTAATAAAATGTAGTGACGAAATCTTTAGACAGCTTGAGCAGGCACCAAGGCCAATTTCTCCACATGCGAATATTTAAGCTCAATCGGATTCAGAGTTCGACTAAGATAGTAAATCACATGTTCACTGTTGAATTCATATTCTTGAACTAAAACCATCCCAATGGTGGAATGAGAAGCGGCGAGGTACAAAAAGTAATCCTGGTTGTAGTTGGGAGGATGCAATAACAGTGCATGGGTCAACGCGTGTTTAAGTGTATCAAAAGATTTGTCAGCAATCTCATCCCAAAATAATGGAATATTATGTTTCAACAACCTGGTAAAACCTTTCGTTATCTCGGCGTAGTTAAGAATGAAACGACGTAAAAATTTTGATTTCCCTTGCAAACTTTGGAGTTGGCGAAGAGTCGAAGGAGGAGGTAATTTGACAATAGCTTCAACCTTCGAGGGATCGACACGAATGCCAACTTTTGAAATGACAAATCCCAGTAAACGACCTATTTCTATACAGAAAATACATTTGTGTGGATTCAGCCTAATTCGATAATGCCTACATCCCATAAAGATTGCTCATAAATAAGTGGGATGATTGGCTCTACGTAATGAATGGGTAGGTAAATCATCGAGATAAAGCTGCACAATGTGCTTGATGTCATGAAATGCGTAAGACATAGGCCTTTGAAAAATTGCTCCAACGTTCTTCAATAAAAAAGGTAATTTGCAATAAGCAAATGTCCCCCATGGACAAATGAAAGCCATTTTAGGTTGATCAACAAGGAGTATTTTGATTTGATTGTAACTAGAAAAACCATCCATAAAGGAGAACATTTCACTGCCGACACAATCATCAATAATTTGATCGATATAGGGGGTTGGATAATTGTCTTTAGGACAGGCTCGATTAATATCCCTATAATCGATACATATTATTATCATTCCTTGCTTTTTGTTAATAGGAACAATATTTGATACCCAATCCATTAAGGGAGTTGGATAAATGAAACCTGTTCGAAGTAATTTCTCAACTTCAGCTTTAATAGCAGTAGCTTTTCGCGGATGTATCTGACGCAAACGTTGTCGAATAGGTTTAGCATCCAGGTAAGTTTTAATTTCATGGACAACAATTGATAGATCGATTCCTGGCATTTCTTCATATGACCAAGAAAACACGTCGTGGAATTCTTGAAATAGGGCTTTATAAGTTTGGATTTCATTGTCCATACAGGAAGCACCTATATGAATGTTTTCAATAATTCCGGGTTTAACTGAAATGTCAATAGGAACCATTCGAGAGATATTTCCCAAATTTAACTCAAAATCAGGATGTTTCAATGGACTCTATGGTTCTTTGACAAAGTTAGCGGTAAAAATAGATGAAAAATCATTCTCAAAATGATCAAGCTCAGGTCAAAATGAAGATCGATGATGAAGATCTTCCCATGGTAAATCATCAACAGACAAAAGTTCACGAATTTTCTCATCACTATGAATAGGATCATAAAATGTTGTTGAAGCTGAGGTTGATATTGAAAGTGATTCCCCATGGACCACATTCATTGGATCAGTTTTGGCTGAACAAGAGTCAGAAAATGACTGTACAGCCTGATATGCAATTTCAAAGGGACTCAAAGGCATCGTGCTACCAAATGAATCCACCTCAGAATTGGAAGGTACGATCCAAGGATCATCAAAAGCAATAGTGTTTGAAGAAATCATATGAATAGTTGCAATAGAAGGCGATACGCTAGGAGGAGGGAAAGAAAAAAGTTCCTAGTAAACCATAATCTTTAATCAAGCCTACCCCAACATCCTTGTAAGGGATATTTGTTTTACTGACATGTTGAATACTATTTGAAGAGGCTGGGTCGGATGAAAAATAAGTTAGGTTGTCTATCATAACGATCTTTCCATTATGAGGAAACTTGATAAGCCGAAAGACCGATGAAACAATAGCAGTCATAGCGTAAGACCAACTACGACCCAAGAGAAGGTTGTAATCTAGAGGGGCATCAACCACTTCCACATCTAGATTTATAGTTTTTCCTTCAACCCCTATAGATAAATCCTGCAAAATGCCAAAAGGATGGAGCCCTCAGCCATCAAAAGCCTTTATAATTTTCGGGGACTGATTGAGTGTTGGAGAGCCAAGCGATCTCCAACACTAGATCGACATAATACACGTAGAATCTCCCTCATCAATCACAGTCCAAAAGCAAGGTCTGTTTTTTACTAACACTGGAATCTAGAAAGCCATTTGATGAGGTAGGTGAGGTGTACTATTCTCTAAATCAAAGATTATTAGGTTTGAATCTTGAATATCAACAACTCCTATAACCGACAATAGTAATTTACATTGTGCTAGGCATGATTGCAACACCTCCAAAGCCGACATTGCTGAAGGGGACATAGCTAAGTCTTCAACAATGTTATAATTCTGAGCAGCTCTCGCATGTGGATTGAAAGCTGACTTCCGAAGTATACCTTTAGCAGGTGGTTTGATTACTAAGTCAAGGTTAGGTTTCTCGATATGTAGCGGATCAGAACTATAAGGAGTTGAAGTTGATGGGTTTGAATTAGAAGATTCTGCTTCCTTACCACCAACGGGATTTTTACTACCATAATCTTGCGATCGCGTCACAATCCTGACATGAGACATCATCATAATGGGTTCCTCTGATGCATTGGAGGAAGAACCGATCATCTTACTATCTTGGCTAGGAAAAGGATCCTTCAAGACAGCAAGCATTTGAGAACCTTTGATGATTTTTGAAACATCAGCACGATGTGGGCAGCCTCTTGTAAAATGCTCCTCATCACAAATGAGACAAGGATAATGAGGTTTACGTTTCTCATCAGTAGATTCATTTTTATCTGATTTCTCTTTTGAGTTTTGTTTATTTTTCTTCTTCCCCTTATTTTTACCATTGGATTTTGATTTGGTCGTAGATGATTCTACAACATGGATATCAGCAGGAATTTCAACGGAAGAGTCTCCTGTCGGGGAATCTGGTAAAGTTATAATAGGAGAAGAATTATTTGTAGATTTCTTCTTTCTTTTGGTGCTAACTGAACCAATCATACCATCAGCGGCATGAGACCTTGAAGGATCTACAGTTATTTGATTGTGTTTCGGAAGGTCGGGGATTTTTTCATGTAAAGTACTTGACTGCGTATAAACGAGGTCAAGGTACTGAGCCTGAGAAATTACTTGCTCTTCAGTAACAACTCCTACCTTAGCTACATCTTCAATGATTTTAGGTAATAATGATTTAACGAACCATTCTGCTAAAATTTGATCCGGAATAAAAACTTTCACTAAACGTCATCTACGTCGCCATTCATGAATATGATCTAAAATATATGTGGACGTTGATTGTTTTAATGAAGTTAATAATTTTGTGCCATTGCTGTATCTAATAGGTAACTAAAAATGAGTTAAGAAAGAAGTGGATAACTGAATAAAATTATAAAAAGAGCCTCGTGGTAACTCAATGTACCATTTGGCAGCAAGACCAATCAGAGTGCGTTGAAAAAGACGTAATAAAATTGAATCATCGATAATGGAATTAGATGCACACCAGAGGTGATAAGTCATCACATGATTTGACGGATCTTCTCCTAGCTTACCCTCAAACTTCGGGATATCACTGGGAAACTTATTAGGAATTTGCAGCCAATACGGAAGATAGTAAATTGGATCGTTCGTAAGGCACGACAAATTAGGTAAATCCAAAGTTGCAATAAAAGGTAACTGATGGTTAGGGTCGCGAAAACCTTGGGTAACAAGACCAGCCCTAGGAGGAGGATATCCAGGATAACCTAGAATTGGATTTGCATTAGGAATATTATATCCTCCCGGAAAACCAGGATTAACTGGACCAAACTAGGGTTGTTGAGGTTGCTGATAAGTATATCCAGGGTACGATTGATACTGATAGACTAGGTTTTGTACAGTACAACCGAATTGATATTGTCCCTAGTACGGTTGATAAGTGAATTGCGGTTGACTTGTGACAACCGTAATTGGACCTGGTTGTCCTATAGGCATATGAACCGAAGTTTGAACTGTAAGTCCTAACTGTGGTAAAGAGGCTTGAGGATTTTGCACTGACACAGGAACAGTAGAAATTAGAGCTACCGATACTCCAGAAACAGGTGTGGTCGGTTGAACAAAAGCTACAATAGTTGCAGCAGAAGTTTGAGGTAGATTTCGAGGTGAACTAGGCCCAGGCCGATGAACTACACCAGGTGCAGAGGTTTGAACAGTAGACTGGACAAGTTGCTGGGTTGGACCAGAAACCAAAGGTTTTCCAGGTTGACTTGATAACTACACATTCGGCTGCAAAGTCTATTGAGTTTGAGATGGATCCCACACCATGTTCATTCCGGGGTATGGACCCATAAAAGGTTGAGCATATTGAGGACCATAACCGGGTTAAGCGTAGGGCTAATAATTGAGAGGTACATTTCTAGCTCCTTGTACAAATGGTTGACCAGAAGGTGGTTGGAAACCTTGAGTTGGGTACTGACCTTGAGGTTGATAACCTTGAGGCACGTATCGAAACTGGGGTTGACCTTGAGGTATATATTGATACTTGGGTTGACCTTGAGGTATGTACTGAGTCTAGGGTTGACCTTGAGGTATGTACTGTCCCAACGATATGTACTGTCCTTGAGGTTCCCCCCAAGTGGTAACTGACTACCTTGAGGTTGACCCCCTGGCGGTAATTAACTACCTTGAGGTTTCCCCCCAGGCGATAACTGACTACCTTGAGGTTGCCCTCCAGGCAATAACTGACTACCTTGGGGTTGCCCCCCAGGCGATAATTGACTACCTTGAGGTTGCGGATTTGGAATAGTACCAGACATCATAAGAATTTCTTCTACGCTCAATGCTCGAGTTTCGTTATTACCAGTTGATATCTCATGTTCAATTGGTTGAGGAGATGCTTCAGAAAAAGTACCAATGAGTGACTGATACCCCAAAGGAATAGAAGGACTGCCATATAAAAATGTTTCAGGTGTTTGGGAAAACATGGATGACCGTTTCGACATATTCAAAGGAGGATAATAACCTCTGGGCATAGGATGAAAAGGAATTCGATGTGGTGAAAAACTAAGACCCGAGTTTTCTAAAAAGTGTGTCAATGATACATACTAAGTGTCACTCCTAAAAGGACTGTATAAAATTGATTCACGCTCCCTAAGTTCTAAAGTTGGTTGATTTTTAGGAGAGTTATATCTTCATCCGGACTAACAAGTTCTTCAATAGAAATGAGTCCAGAAGGAAGATTTTGGGTAATGATACTTCCTACCCTGGGTGAACCAGGACCACTAGAAGTTGGAGAAGCAAATCCTGAAGATGGAGTAGCAGCAGGTTCAGTTTTAGGTTCAGAAATTTCAGGTTCTTCAGCTAATTCACTGGTAGGAGAAATACTACCAGTAACTTTGGAAAATGAAATTGGTTCAGAAATATACTCTGTTGCTTGAACTTGATAATCAAGATGAACAATTAAAGATGACTCTCTAGTTTCTAGTGACCCAACTCTACTGTCACTAGGTGATACAAGAGCTCGTAGCCCTTCAAGTTGGCTTGGTATATACTCAGGAGGTTTCCCCCGAAGTCTACGGGATTGTCTCGGTAATTCAGCCATGATTAAATATTTAATTACTCACATGTAAACTAAGAAAATCTCAATAAAACCACCTAAAGTCTCTAAAGAGCCAAATAATTGAATTACATGCCTAAAAAATCCAAGAGTTCAAACCACACAAAAATAGTAACTTTCTGTACCAAAAACACTATTTGATGATGAAATCCAACGTTGTAGAGTTCAATACAGAAAGGGCGGTTGGAACAGTTACCCCGACAACCTGCTTAATGAAACAGACTGGCACAAGTTTCTTCACAAAACCGTCTTGAGTGAAGAGAACCCCCCAGAGAGTCCAAGTGAGTCTAGTCGACGTCTGTTCTAGGTACAATGAGACCCATCCTTCACCGTCACCTTAGGAAATAGTCTTAAGTTTATGGACACTAAGGTTACCAATAGCAACAAATACAACTGGGGGAACAGTCTACGATCCGATCTACGCACAAGGGAAAAGTAACAAAGCTTAATCCCCTTGAAAGCTCCTCGACATGATCAATCTGAGGTTTACCAACAAGTGACCCCAGGCTCCTCGACAATGGTTAATCCAACGTTTATCGTTTATAATACACGCAAATCTTCTATCTTTCCCAATGAGACAGACTTGATTGTCTCAAAGGTTTGGACATGATCTCGTGATTGAATCCTTTAAGAGAAGCTTCCTAGATTATATCAATTACAATTGGATTTATTTCCTACCGCAAGATATAGCTACTATTTTGTTTTAACTATCTTGGAGAGTTAATTACTCCCTACTCCAAGATACTAGCCTAAGCTATATTGGTGATAAGAGCCCTAGAAATAAAAAAGATTGCTAGATCAATTTTAATTAAGCATTACTTTTATGGGTTGTTTCTTAAGTCAATAGGTATGGAAATGAAACTTTGATGGTGTGAAGACTTGACTCCAAAAACACTAAAAAAAATGCACCTAAAATGATAAACAATTCGTTTTTCCTTCAATGAAATTCTAGCTAAAAGAAAGAGTTTGAGAATGCAATTCTTTGAAAAACAAATATTTCTTTCGACATGTAAATGAAAAGAAAATCTTTTTGTCTTTTTCAATAAGAACTCAAAACAAGGCTACTAATTATGCTTATAATAAATCCCTTTCTTTTTCAACACTCAAAAACTACAAAAAATGATTCTTTCAAAAGAGATTCTACAATTTCTAGAAAACACTTAAAACTACTTGAGATCTAAAAACTTCTAAAAACCTAATGTATAAAAGTTTCAATTCTTTTTTAGGACGTTTTACTTAGTTATTCAGTAAACTAAGGAGTAATTCGTTCAAAATAACAAATCAATAAAAAAACATCCAAATGTGCTTTCTTTTATAAAAATGAAATTCAAAACTTATAACCAAGTTCGTTCAAAGATTTGCAAAGAGAAAAGGAAATCTATTTCTCACCAAGGACAAATTTCACAAACCAGTTAGACCCATCAAGAGGACAAAAAGACACCAATGTAATCTAAAGTTTCTTAGGCTTCTAATCTTTGAGTCACTATAGAGACCAAGTGAAAACCAATCCAGGCATGCAAAACTTCTAGAAAATCATCTAAAACAAAAATACCAATGGAACTTACTCACAAGAGATTTTTGAAAGAACACATGTAGATCTGGGTAGACACTAAAAGCCGTAAATGAAACCTAAACTTAACTGGAAGAAAACGTTTTAGGTTTTTCAAAAAATTTCATAGGGTCCGCAGGCTTCTAGAAGAACCAGATGCGGTACCGCTCTGTGTACTAAAGGAAAACTGCGGAGATGCCCGCATTACCTATAAAAGGAAAGTGAGGTCCTCTAAAAACTTCGAAAAACAAAAAATAATCCAGATCCTAAAAACTACCCAATCCCACACACATCAAGCAAAAACCAGAAACAAGAACAAGTTTCTCAAGTCAAAGAAAAAGGAAAACCAAAAACCAAATTCAGTTCCCCAGCGAAGTCGCCAATTTGTTGGCCGAATAAATCGATCTTGCGGACAAGGCCAATCTCCCTAGTATCAAACGATATCTAGCAACAATCAAGACAAGCAAATATACCTTTCTCTAAACATATTGTGATTCATTAATAAAAAATATAGAGGTGTTTAGACCCTACCTTAAGTCCAACGCTAGTTTGTAACAGCTATCCTTCCATTGTCCGAAAGAGTTTCCTTTTGAGAATCTACAATAAAAAACAAGCACACATCAAATAACACTTGCATAGCTAATATCATAAGTCATGTTCATTATGGTGATCAAGGAATCCATAAAATAAACCATAAAACAAAGATTATTGAGAAAAATAAACTTATTTTTATTAACTTTTAAATAGAAGAACCTTACAACCTTTGGTGCCTTGATGTTGTACAAGCTCTTCCCAGGGTCTGAAATAGGAATCTCCTTTACTTTGACAAACCTCACACTCTTCCAAATGAGATCAAAGAGGTATGTAATCTCTCCTCACAAAAGCTCAATTAGGAAGACTAAGTTCCAGCAGCATTTCACCTCAAAAATATTCATCTTTTTAACCTCCCCAGTAACCAGCCCAATGCTTCATTTTATAGTGCAAAGGAAGGAGGTTACAGGTCCACCTATGAAGGGATAGAGTCATCCTTCAAAGGGATAAGCTCCTCACATCAAGGGGTTAGCTCCTTTAGGTATGGGATGCATGAACCTTAAAGGAGCGAACTTGCCACCTCAAGATTCCTTCTAGAAGATTTTAGAAATCACTCAAAGTGAGTTTTTAAGAATATACTTGCGCCTTTTTGACTTTTATAGGGGTCCGCACCCATAACACAGAGACAGAGTGGTCAGGTGCACAGGTGACATGACCTTTAGGTGTGGGACTGCAGGTAATGCTAAGAGAAAGTGTGGAACCATAGTTTTATAGACTTTTGAGGGATTTCTCTTATTTTCAAGGCTTGATATGAAGAAATGAGGCTTAAGACTTGCAAAGGAGGAAAGTATGAGTGGTAATGGACTCACACATATTTCAAAATGTCAAGGTGACAATTTTTGTGCAATAGATCATCTAGCAAAACAATGGAGAAGACTCAGCTACCCAAACCTGAGGTGACTAAAGTGTATAAGAAGGGGTAGAGGCTTGTGTTTTCTTCTCACAGAGAGAAAGGGGCCAAGCGTTCTTCATCAAAAAAGTAGGAATCAACAACAAAGGATAAAGACACAGTTGAGCATGAGTTTGAACTAATTGATCCATAGACTAAGGATCATACCACAAACATGAGACAGGCTATCAGAGATAAAGACTACCAAATTAAGGAGCTAGGAATCAATTTGGAAAGGGCAAAGTATGTTATATCATTCCTTGAATAGGAAAACAATCAAATCAAAGCAAAGGAGTTGATCCTAGAAAAGGAAAAAGCCAAGTTAATGCAACAAGTTGGAAAAGGAAAGGATATCATGAAATCAAGTGAGCCTGAAGCATCAAAGGGGAGAGGAAAAAGGAAAATACCAAGAACAAGAGGCCTCAAGAAAGATTTGCAAGAGGAGCAAGAACAAATTCTGTTGAATGAGGACCTTGACCTAGAAGATAGGATTTCCCTAGAGGTTCATCAAGATAAGGAATATTGGCTCAATAGGGTGAATGAACATTTGGAGAAGCTCCTTGAGAAGGAAAATGGAGACAATCAGTTACTCAGACACATGGCACACCACTACCAAGCTCAAAACATGATCGCCAATGTCAAGGTAAAGCAACTTGCAAATAAGCTCAAGAAGGCCAAAAAAGACCACAAGGATGAGGGAAACTTGGAGATGCTTCCTGAATCATCCATGAAGCTATAAAAAACATATTTTCACACCTTCCCTCCAATTTTGAGCAAATTCTGAGCATTTTGAGTTTTTTGAGAATTTTTTGTCTAAGTTCAAAAATT
Source organism: Pinus tabuliformis (assembly GCA_031772625.1). Classification (NCBI taxonomy): domain Eukaryota; kingdom Viridiplantae; phylum Streptophyta; class Pinopsida; order Pinales; family Pinaceae; genus Pinus; species Pinus tabuliformis. The sequence continues at coordinate 2,002,299,610 of CM062819.1, read as the reverse complement.
CAGCTGCTCCAAGGCACTGCTTTTTCCATAGGCCTCCATTTGAGGAAAGGTCTAAATTTTTGGAAATCTCTTGTCATCCTCTAAAAAACCATTTGCTAAAATTTTTCATAGGTGGCTTAATTTTGGAGAAAAAGGAAAAAAAGTGGCAAAAAACTAGCATTCTAGACCATTTTTTGACAGGGGTTGCACTTTTGGAGCGACCTTGGGAGAATGGAGTTTTGAAGGTCTTCCCATGCTCCAAATTCATAAATTCAAACTATTCTAGAAACTAGACTTGAACGTATAGCTTACCATTCTCGTATATTTTCATTTTGACCCCTGGAAGGCACCTAAAAATAAACTCAAAGGTGGCACTGCGCTTCTGCATGTTTCTGTGTTTCAAATTGTAACTTTTACTGTGTAAATTTCTAGTTTCTAGTTTGACTTCGTCAAATTCAAGATTCTCTATGTAATGGCCCTAGTTACGAGGCTAGATGATGTAGGCATGAATAAATGTACATCATAGGTAGTTTTTTATGTTTATTAGGCCTTATAAAAGAAGTAAACTCCTAAACAAACTCTTCATGAAGTGTTTGAGTTTCACCTTCTCACTCTCACGTGTTGGTTGAGAGAATCTTGGAGTCAGTTCCTCCACCAAGGAATTTTACTACTGAAAGTGGGAAAGTGGTCTAGGAGAGTCTATATGTATCATTTCACTTTAGGAGAAGAGGGTGGAAATTTTTGTGAAGCAGGCTTGCATGTAATCATCTTTTCAGCTAATACAGAGACAGGTTGCAGCTATTTTCAAGGAACTCTAGCCCAGTGAGATGATGTTGCTTGTACTTCATTATTTTTGTTTTCTCATGGTCTGAACATCTTTATCTACATTATATCTCTTCTTTCTATGAATGCCTTGTGATAAAATACTCATAATTCTTGTTTTCGAAGCTCTATTATCTGGCTTTCATAGTTATGTGTTTTGTCTTCCTAAGCTAATGAAATCATGTTTATTTATGCTCATTAGTTTCTTCCACACTATATTCTCGATAGTACACTGAAAAATACTCAAATTACACCATGGCTTCTGATACCTCGCTCCTTCTTATGTTTTCTCCTGCACTCCCACAGCTTAGACCTACTTGTGGCTCCAAACCCTAAGTTCAGCAAATCCTAAAAACCAATTTTTCAAAAAACAAACAAATAAATACACATATCCGGCCTAAAATTCATTTGCTTTAAAGTCATACCACTTATAAGAGACTTAGAGAGATCCCTCTCATGCTCGGTAGGGCTAGCTACTGAGCTAAAGTGGTTTGAGGTTACCCTTCTTGATTTCCTTTTCAGCATAGGATATTGTAAGGACTAATAGAGTATATATAGCATCGATACAATGAAAACAATTTCAAGACCGACATTTTTTTAATTTAACCTTTTTTCAGTGCTATCAATAGTGTACACATCGGGGCATTAGCGTACTAGTTTAGCACCAGAGCGTCATCACAGTATAGCATCAGACTGGGAAAAATGAATTTTATGACTAACATTTAGATAAATTTAACCCTTTTCTAGTGTAATCGAATAGTAGATGCACTGGTGCATTTTTTTATTTAGCACACCATTTATTTATTTTTAATAAATTAGCCACAATGCACCATGTTCTATTAGGCACCAGTGCTTATATGTATATTAAAGCACCGATGTGTTTGTATATTATAGATACACTGTTAAACAAACATCCACCCACCCATGTCTGCTACTGACCTCCACTACAAATAGATTTTTGGGCTATTTTTATAGTGGCTCTCCCAAAAACCTTCACTAGAGGGTATTTTCCATGTAGTCTCCCTAACCATAACAACACCCTTGGCTATAGGTTGAAGGAAGGATCGGGTGAACAAATATTTAATAAATTGATTAGGAAGCTTGGTCCTAACTAACCTCTTGTGTGACCTCCACTCGTGTATATGATTAGAAATATGAGCAAACATGTCATGTTTGAAAGTTGACAAGAGGCCAGTCCTAAGCTCTTGACATGAAGGTAGTTGGAAATGGTTTAAAAAGGTTCAAGAAAAGGAAGCATAAACAATATAGGATGCCCTATCAAGTTCAATATACCATATAGAGGCATCACCAGTTAGGGTTTGTTGGAAAGGACACAAACACATAGAATAATCCACCAAGAAATTTGAAGAGAACCATAAATGGTAGGTGGTAGTGTGTGTGGCTAGATTTTCTCCTTACTGCCCTTCAAATTTAGGAATATTATATGATAACTTGGTAGGCATCATTTTCCACCTAGGATCATGACATATGGGGTCCTTTATAATTTTCTCCAAGTTTGACAAATCAAGTGATGTTAGAAGTGGAAGCTAATATTGATTAAATGGATTGAGAAGTAAAGATGCCCCCCACATCCCAAACAAACCTTGCAGTCCCCCACAACATATTTAATGGAAGAAGAATGTTGAAAAATAGGATAGATTTACCTAGGGAATTTAGCCCCTAGACCAATAGGCATGGTTAAAGTATTTTGACCCTAGGGGACAAAGGAACTCCCAAAAGCATGTTTGCTAATGGGATTGTACTCAACATGGAAGAAGTACCTTCTGGTGCAAAAGCACCATTGTAAGTGTATAAACTTGCTAGCATAGTGGAATTATTTGGGTTGATTCCCCTAGGTAAGCTGGCCCCTTAGAAGGAAAGACGACACTGAGGGAAAGACTTTCCTCCTAACATAAAACTACCCTGAGGATGAGATGCTCCTCCAAAAGCATTATTGCACCCAAAATGATTAGGGACAAATGTAGAGCCCTCATGCATGTTTCCCAAAGAAGATAGACCCGTGATAGGTATTAAAACTCTTGGAATATATGTCATAGGTGGAAACCCCCTACTCCCTTTGGTTGACTTGGTTTTTCCCCCATTCCAAACAAAAAGGTGGAAGAAGGTAGGGCTATAAGAACACTTGGAAAACTTGCAAGGGTTGCTAAAGAAACTAGTGGAATTCCCCTTAAAGAGGGAAAAGGTGTTGTTAATGTTGGATAAGTGGGTCCTCTAAGGGCTTAGCTCTACAAGGTATTAGATGTAGTTTTGACCACCACAATTTCATTGATCTTAGCCAAAAAGCTAAAAGGTAATCTCTTAGACTACAAATTTTTTCCTCTTGATTATTTTATCAAAAGGTAAAAGAAAGTTCACTATGACCACTACAACCTTAACATAGGGGCTCTCTATAGAACAGAAGTAGGTTGACAAGATTGTAGAAGCATACAAAGATATCTTCACTTCACCTATAGGAGTGCCTCTACACTACCAAGTTAAAAACTCAATTTATTTGATACCTAGTGCTCCTTTACCTAATGTCCCAATATATAGATGCTCTCTTTTGGAGAATGAGAAAATCAAATATTAGTTTCATGAGCTCATATAAAAGGCCCACATTTGACCAAACTTCTCACCTTGCGGGAGCCTGATTGTGTTGGTTTAGAAGGATAGGACATGGAGACTTTATATTAATTATAGATCCCTAAAAAAAATCATTATCAAGAATAAATACTTCATCCCCTATATTGACGATATTCTTGATCAACTTAAGGGTGCTAAGCTCTTTAGTAATATTGACCTAAGGCTAGGCTACCACTAGTTTCCAATTGAGCAAACCAATGTATGGAAGACATACTTAAAACCTAAAGAAGGCATTTTTGAGTGATTGGTCATGGTAATTGGTTTGAATAATGCTCCTGAAACATTTGTGAGGATTATGGGTAATATATTGTGGTCATTGACAAATTATTTTGTTGTTTTATAATTGGATGACATGCTCATGTTTTTTTTTATTAGGCAACACGAGTCCATAGATGACTGGCACACCTAACCTATGGCTTGAGTAGTTGTGACCTAGGGGCATCGGAGTTGTAAAAATGACCTAGGGATAACACCTATCCTAGGCCACACCATCACTTATCATGGCTGTATTTTTCCCACTAGGTATTGAACCACTGTCCTTTTTACCATGGAGTGCCTTAATAGGACACCCGATCATTGTTTTATCTATTCCTTGTGGGCGATGAAACCCTCATATTTAGAAAACTAGGGAAAAACATTTAAAACATATTCAACATATTATGAACACCCTATGATAACATAAGTTTTATGTCAATTTAGGGAAACACTCATTTAGAATGCAATGGATTCAATATTTGGGATACATCATGGATTAACATGCGGAGTAAGTGGGCCTAGCCATGCTCAAAGTCATACATGATTGGCTAACACTAATGACCCAAACAAAGTTCCACACCTTCTTATGCCTCTATAACTTCTACCAAAGGTTCATATTGGAGTTTTACAATATTACTTGGCTCTTAAGTCAAGTGACCAAGGGTGGAGCTAAACTAAAGTTTTCCTAGTCTGAATCACAATTGAAGGCATTCAAGAATTTGAAAAACCACCTCTACGCTATAATAGTCCTCACCCTACCAGACTTGCAATAGCCACTTGAGGTTGAGACATATGCCTCCCACTAGGCTATTGTTGCAATCCTCAGTTAGGAAGGACATCTAGTGGCCTATCATAGTGAGAATATCTCTAATGTTTACCAAAGATACTCTACCTATGACAAGGATATGTACTCCATCATATAGGCATGTCAATAGTGGAATCATTATATTCTAGGGAAGGAGATGATCACCCACACTTATCACAGGACTTTGTAATTCATGTAGACATAAGGAAAGTTACAAAATTACTACCATAAAAAATTGTCCACTTACCTACAACAATTCCAATTGGACATCAAGTACAATAAGGGTAGCAACAACCATGTTTCATACTACCTCATTCAACCCCCAGTTGCGGAGCTAACCATAGTTCTTAACTCTTATGGGAATGAGACCTTTGGGTGGCCATGATTAGATAATAGTGACTTTGACATTTCTACTACATACCATACATTGATCACAAGTAAACAAGTTCCATACTTCCATCTCCACTATGAGCTTTTATGCTATTTGGGCCAACTTTGTGTTCCTTCATTCAAATGTGCTAAACTAATTTGGGAATCACATTATAGTCGAGTGGTAGGGAACTTTGATGTGGAGAATAAAGTAGTAGTAATTCAGAAGTAATTTTACTAACCAAATCTTCGATAAGATGTCCACGTGTATATCATATTGTGCATTATTTGTTCCATTACTAAGCTAACAGTCAAGAATAAAGGGATATACACTCGTCTACCTACCCTATATAGGCCTTGAGATTTAGTCTCCATGGATCACATGTCAACTTTATTGTCCACTAGGCATGGTAATTATTATGTTTTTGTGGTTTTTGGTTGGTTCTCTAAGATGGCCATTATGGCACTGTGCTAGAAGATTATCACATCTAAACCCATTTTTAAATTCTAGGATTGGAGCATGTTGGGGTTTAGTTTACCCTACCTTAGACAATTATTTCAAATATTTATTGTAGTTCCTCAATACTTGTTGGCCCAGCCTATGGTCTCAAATGTATACCAAGCTTACCAAATTGATCTCCTTTCATCCCCAAAGAAAGAGACAAATAAAAGTGGTCAATAGGATGAGTGTGCATATCTTGCACATGTACAACTCTAAGCATCCATGTACATGTTGTAAAATCCTTCCATATATTTAACATAGCTACAACAGAGACCTCTAGATCTCTATTGGTCATATTCTTTTTCAGGTGTGTTTGGGGTTCCAACCCTCAGCCTCAATTGATGTAGCGCTTCCCATTGGCATATTCTTACCAAGATCATGCCAACAAAAATAAAGCAACCAAATTTGTGGAAAAGATCCAACACCTACAAAAATAAGTTCAAGACATCCTACATAAAACCAATGCCAAGTACAAGCAACAACATGGCCAACATCAGGTTCCACACAAGTTTTAGCTTGGTGATAAGGTGTGGTTGAATTTATAGAAAAATCACCTCACAACCTCCCATAGGATGCTTAAACCATTTTGATATGGGCCTTACACAATAAAAAATGTTGTGTGTGAATATACTCTTCAATTGAGTATTCCTCCTTTCCTTGGCTTGCACCTAGTATTTAATGCGGAACCATTTCGACCATATTTTCCACATATGTTGGACAAATAAAAGGTGTCCAAGAAATTATTCCCCCATAGAACCAAATCTTGACTGCATTGAATAGAATACAACTTTGTCTTGATGATGGATCCCCCTTCAGATTTGAAATGTTGACAATTGTTTTTCAATAATGTGGATAATCAAATTTCTCAATCCAAAAACACATACCATATGAATATTAAAAATATACAATAGATTAGATCATAGATACTAACACAAATATTACCCACTAGTGGAACATACAAGTGTATCAGGTTTCTAAAGTAGGGCAACTTCTCCACCAAATCATGTGGCTCACTAGGAGAAAAATTCAACATAATTTTCCCCATATTATGAGGTAACTTGATGCATTAGAAATCATTGGTTCCAACTTGAGGAGGATTGATCTAGGTAGATATTAGTGGCCCCCAATATCCTTCACTGTCTCCATTTTTCTCTATCTTCTAGGCATATTTTCAATGATTTTTTTGTGTCCCAAAATTTTGGGGCCATTTTGATGCCTGAAGCGATGTTTCTTTGGCCACTCAAGGGGAAACTAGTTTCCATGGCATGACCTGACCCAAAAAAAAAATTTCAATACTCAGATAATTCTTTCCAATGGGCTATTGTTCACCCCAAATGGAAATTGTATGTAAACTTTTCACCCCCAAGAAGTTGATGTACCAACTAACAATCTCAAGGCCTACAAAAAATTTGGTGCTTTATATTCTAGGGTTAAGGTTTTGGACCTCTATGGTTCTTTATTTATGTTAAAAAATTGTTCTTTTGTCCTCTTTTAATATATTTTATAAATGAATCAAGAACAAATCAATATTCCTTCCAGGAAACTGAGATTTCAGAAGCGCTCATCGAACCAGTGATCGATGCTGCCCCCGTTAGGGTTTCAAAAAAATCTCGTCGCCCCCTCCCTTTGCACTCTTGGCTGCTCTGACCAACGACGTCGCTGATCTCCTTACCATGGTCATGCCTTCTAGAGGGGTGGGCTCTGCCCCCCCCCCCCTCATCAGATCCCTCTGCTGACAAGTCAGTAAATGCAGAAGCTGCAACTGGTCAAGGTCCTGGACCAACTGATGGCCTTCATTAAGATCCTGATAAAAACGACAATGGAAAAGTTGCTGCAGGTCAGACGGCAACCAAAGACAAAGGAATAGACCAGAACAATTCGATGTCATGGCCAATAGCATTCTCTGCAACATGCATTCCTAAATCGGTAGAGAGAATCAAAATAGATCTACCCAGTGATCGAATCAACGCCCAAATCCAATACATGAGTGATCATGCACTCATAGGCAAGTTCCTCGCGTTCTGGCTGACTGAAAAAGCCTTGCATGGCTGGATAGACTCCAAATGGAATCCTAAGGGTCAAGTCTCGTTGCAGCTAGGACCCAAAGGTTTTTCACTGCTATCTTCAACTTCCTGGAAGACAAAACTCGCATCTTCGAAGGAGGACCGTATTTCTTCAACTTTGCAGGCCTCTATCTTCGAGAATGGAAAGCAAGGTTCGATCCAAACAAAGAGGACTTCTCCTGGGATCCGGTATGGATATGCCTGTACTCTCTTCCAGTGGAATACTGGAATGAAGAGACATTAAAGGACATTGGGAACAGCCTAGGAACTTTCATCAAAGTAGCCGAGGAAACCAAATACTGTAGATACATCTCCTATGCCAGGATCTGCATACACATGCATCTGGCCAAAGAACTCATGGACTCGGTAAGTTTATTTCATGATGATTATGAATCGGTACAAACTATAGGCTATGAGCACATTCCTTTTCGTTGTAGATGATGCCATGAGCATGGCCATCTTTTCAAAGATTTCCCTCTAAATCTTCAGTCGAAAGCTTCCGCATCAGAGACAAGTAAAGACGCTGAAGGATTCACGAGAGTTCATAGCCGTAGAAAGCATACAAAGAAACCTCCAGCAACTCCAGAAGAGCCCAAGAAGCCTGAAACCTGGAATAACTTCGGCATCTTGTCTTCTCCTACCTTCACGGAGGATAATACTCCCAACCCATCTTTAGATCCTTCCCCCTCCATCCCTGTGCCTCCCCCTCATCCTTCAGCCTCGACTTCCAAGTCAGCTCATATCCGCACTCTAACTTCAACCTCTTCGAAAAAAAAAATTTGCTGTTGAAACAACCATGCAATCCTCCGCCATGGAGGTTGACACCTCCCTAGCCCACAACAGCAATCAAAGGTCAGATGAGGAGGAACAGGGAAATCTATCACTCATGGAAGAAGAACCAGAAGGTGAAGATCTAACAGATCTGGACCTACTCAGACTGGAAGTAGCATGTCTACAAAAAGTCTTCAGTGAAATTCCTCCAAAAGAGATCGAAAGACTTGAAGGAGTCCTGACCAAGGCACAACAAAACAAATATCTTGGCATTCAAGCAGGAAGTCACTGGGATGGTAAAAAATTTTTGAAAGACACGAAAAAACGAGAGTGCAAAACGAATCTGCAAAGGACTATCATTATTGGAGAAATGCTAGTGGATTCTAGAGAATTCCACAAGTTGACCAAGTTCTACAAATCTCTACCCCATAGTTCCTCATGAAGCTAATATCATGGAATGTGTGAGAGCTTAACAGTCCTGCAAAACATAGAATGCTAAAAAACATGATTCAACAAGAAAGGCCCTCACTAGTCTTTCTAGAAGAAACCAAAGGTAATAGTAATGCACTGGAGAAAATTCTAAACAAAGTTTGGACAGGTTGTCGTTCAGTCTCTGTGGATGCCCCAGGCACTTCTGGAGGGATAGCGATCTTATGGAACACACAAATCCTCTCCCTTCAAGATTTCCATGCCTCTCACTTCTTCATTTCAACTACCTTCCATCTCATAGGTACCAACATCCATGGCCTTCTCACTAATGTGTATTTTCCTCAAGATATTCAAAAAAAGTTGGATTTATTGAACTCTCTCACAGCTCTCAGCTCTGGCAGAAGACATCCCCTATGGATAAGTGGTGGTGACTACAACATTATTACGGCACTGGAGGAAAAATCAGGAGGCCGAGCAAAACTGGAAGGAGACAACATTGGCTTTAAAGAATTTATAGCTCAGAATCAGCTCATGGATCTTCAGACCTCAAATGGTATGTTCACTTGGACCAACAAACATAGAGGAACTCAAAACGTAGCCTCCAGACTTGACCGCTTCCTCCTATCGGATAATGCCATTCATCTAGGTGGAGATTTCCACGCCTCCATTCTGCCTCAAGTAGGCTCAGATCATTGGCCCATAATGCTTCAGTGGTCACAACCAGAGTCAAAGAGCAACAGACCATTCCGCTTCGAATCCTTCTGGTTCTCTCATCCTAACTTCAAAGAAGTGGTAATAGCTGCCTGGAAATCCTTCACTCCCCCCGCAGGAGCCAAGATGTTTCAATTCCAAAAAAAGCTCAAATACCTTAAGCAAGTGCTAAAAACCTGGAATCACACTCAGTTTGGCAACATATTTGATCAAAGGAAACCGCTGGAGCAACAAATGAACACACTGCAACAGTGCATCATATCAGAAGGCCAAAAGGAGGAATATGCACTACAGGAGTAGATTCTCCAAAATCAGATTGAAACTCGTAGGCAGCAAGAAGAGACTCTCTGGGGTCAAAAATCCAGGATCAGATGGCTCAGGGATGGGGAGAAAAATACAAAATTCTTTCACAGTTCAACCATTCAAAGGAGAATGCATAACAACATCGCCTTTATCAACAATCAACAAGGGGAGCGACTAGAAAAGCATGAAGATATAGTACAGGAATTCCAAGAACACTTTTAGAACATTCTCAAAGAACCGCCGGGTAGCAGATCTCAAGCCATAAAAAATATAGTGCAGCACATTCCTGAAATAATTAATGAGGATCACAACAATAGACTTCTTCAACCTATCTCTTTGCAGGAAGTGGAGGATGCAATGACCCAACTCAAGGATGGTAAGGCACCCGGACCTAACGGATTCACAACCAACTTCTTTCATGCTTTCTGGGAGCTCATCAAAATAGAGGTATGGGAGCTAGTGGAGGAATCTCGGTCAATGCATTGGGTTCTTCCTTCCCTAAATACAACCTTCATAGCACTCGTTCCTAAAGTGGAAGAATCCAAGACTCTTGACAAATATATACCAATTGCATTATGCAATGTCATCTATAAGCTTATATCTAAAGTAGTGGCGAACAGACTCAAACCTCTTCTCCCTCTTCTCATCTCGCTAGAGCAGACAGGATATGTAGAAGGGCGCCAGATTCTGGATGGCATCATTTTCTCCCACGAAGTGATCCACTCTCTCAAGATATTGAAAAAACCGGGTATGATTCTCAAACTCAATCTCTCCAAAGCTTTCGATAAACTCAGCTGGACCTATATCAAACACATCTTACTTTCTTTCAGCTTCAATGCTACCTGGACCCGATGGATAATGAATCTCATTTCCTCCCCTTGCTTCTCCATCCTTCTCAATGGATCCCCCTCCCCTCCTTTTCATCCTTCTAGGGGAATTCATCAAGGAGATCCTCTTTCCCCCTTCATTTTTGTTCTTATGGCTGAAGGGCTAAGTCACCTTCTTCATTCTGACTCTTCTTCTCATTCCTTAAAAGGAATTTCATTGCATGGCTAGTCTCCCATCACTCACCAACAGTTTGTCGATCATAATATGCTTTTTGGCTACCCATCAGTTCAAGAAGCCTCTGCCTTCAAATCCCTTCTCAATAGTTTTTTAGAAGCCTCAGGCACTACCATCAATGCATCCAAATCTCAACTCTTTTTCTTCCATAATCCCATTCTCACGAAGAGGAACATAGCCAAAATTCTGGTATTTTCCATAGCCAAGCTTCCGTTGAAATATTTGGGAGCTCCCCCTGTTTGACTCTGCCATCAAACATGCCTCTTGGAGGGCCCTCCTTGACAACTTAGAAACCAAGCTCTCTTCCTGGACTTTCCGCTCCCTCAACATTGCCAGTAGGATCATCCTCATCAAATCAGTTCTTCAAGCCATGCCTCTGTATCTGTTCTCAATTTTAACTGCCCGAAAATGGGTTCTCAGGAATATATGCAATCTGCAAAGAAATTTCCTTTGGGGGTCAACTGGCCACAACAGAAAATGGGCCCTGGTCAAATCGACGGAAGTATGACTTCCGAAATCAGCAGGGGGACTGGGTCTACGGGATCCCCATCACAACAACAACATCATGGGGGCGTGCATATGGTGGAATTGGATCACTAAACCGCACACTCCCTGGGGTCGTCTTTGGCAGGCCAAGTATGCTCTAGGAAGTACAAAAGAGGAACTAATCTGTTGCAATCCAACCACTCCCGGCTCGAGAATCTGGAATGCTGCCAAGATACACAGCGCTTTCATTCAAGAACATAGCTTCTGGGAAATTCATTCAGGCACTACTGCAAGATTTTTGGATGATTCCTAGCAACAACTTCCCAAACTTGCCTCCTTCTTTAACAAACCCAAGTGGCAAGCAACCATGCAGCAGAATGAAAAAATCCATGTACACCAATTCTGGCAGTAGCAATCCCCCCAAAGATTTCATTTATGGAAGCCGGCAAACACTTGGCAGGAGGAAACATATGACGATATTGATCAAGAACTCAATCTCAGGAAAATCAAACTCTCTAATCAGAAAGACCGATTGAGATGGGGATACACCACCAAGGGTATGTTTACTACCAAGGAAGCATATCAAATCCTTCATCACCCCATTCAGATAGTACAAGATCAACTTTGGGATCAAGTTTGGCAACCAAAACTATGGCCTAAGGTATCCACATTCCTTTGGCTTCTTAGCAAAAAAAGGATCCTCACATGGGATAACTTACAAAAGCGAGGATTTATCGGACCATCTAGATGCTCCAACTGTAATCTTCACCCAGAGGATATTAATCATCTCATGGACACCTGCCCTTTAGCAGCTGAAATGTGGGAGAGAATAGCACAGTGTAATGGAAGAAGAGGTAGAAGTGAGGGAGATATAGTAAATACTATCAGAACCTGGCCACGAAAGCCTTTCCAAAGTCCTTTTCTCAACGCTCTCTGGAACCTCCTGCCGGGCTTCATTTGTTGGATTATCTGGAAGGAAAGAAATAACAGGATCTTCAAAAATCATAGTTCACCTTTGGACATCCTCTGGCTCCTTCTCAAGCAAAATCTTCAAGAAACTCTAGCCCTCAGTCAATGGCAAGACTCAGACATGCCAGTCTCCCCTCAGGAATGCCTCATTCTTGCCAATTGGAATTTAAATCTCACCTCTCTAGATCTTAACAAGGCTAATAATTCTATACACTCTGAGTCTGCACACTCTTGGTCTCCTCTGATCATCCATCCCTACAAGCTGAACTTCGACGGGGCGGCTAAGGGCAATCCTGGGCCGGCTGGATTCGGGGGCATCATCAGAAACACTGAGGGCTCTATTCTGCATATGTATCATGGTTCGATGGGACGAGACACCAGCAACACAACTGAGATTGAAGGTCTATGGCAGGGGTTATGTATAGCAGAAACAGAGAACTTGCTCCCCTTAGAGGTTGAAGGGGATTCACAAATTATCATAGAAGCTGCGATCTAGATACAATCAGGATCCTCAGCTGCAAAGATAGCTTCAAGTTGGAGGCTTCTCAGTAGACTGGAACAAATCGAAGAATGGCTCAAAACTCCTCGCAGTATTTCCTTCAAGCACATCAAGCGCACAACTAACAAGGTTGCAGACAGACTAGCTAATCAAGGGGTCGATCAGCAGCTCCCCTTCTTCTCTGGTCTGTTGAATTGTTCCAATGATCCACAACTCAAAAGCGACTGCACTCTTCTGGTGTAACAAGACCTATCCATCCCGGATCTGGGTGTCTGATGGTAACAAAGGCGCGTGGTCAGTGCTTGGGATGGACGCGTGGTTGTTCTGTACAGCCATATATACTCTTGATGCTCTGGCTATCACTCCGCACCTGCTCCATCTTAATGCGTCTTTCATGATGCTCGTGTTTATCCTCTCCGCTCTAGCCCCTTTGCCATTGCAATTGCAGCAGCTTGTCTTCGTCCTCTCTCAAAAGTAAACTAGGCTTTGGCTCACTGGAGAGGCTTCTGGCTTTGCCTCCAAGCCATCCTCTGTTCCCCTTGCACTCATGCTCGCCACTCGCTTGCTGCCCTGAGCTCTGAAGCCAAGTCATTTTTCTCCATTCACAGCTTCCTTTTCCCTCCAAGAAGCCCGATTCATCCCGCCCCTCCAGCTATGCCGAAATTGCGTAAGAGGATGAGATGCAGAAGAGGTAGCTCTCATGGGAAAATTGGGTGCCAAGCCACCTCCTCCATGACAGACTCTTCAACTTCAGACCCGGACCTGCTCTCGGATAGATACCCTGCCACTCGGAGCGGTCAGGATAGAGGCAAAGGGTTACAAATTCCAGTTCCAAGCTCATTCTATTCAATACCCAATGACGCTCGGTTACGTTTCCCCTACAGTCATGGCTCTTCCACCTTCATGGCCACGGTCACCATTGAGCTTGCCGAGCTCAATTCGAGTCATGGAGCCGGCTCCCTCAGAGCAACTTCGGACAGGCTGATGGCAGACAATCCAGGTCCCAGCTAGGCAAATGTAGATCAGAGCAAAGCTTCAGGCACCGGTAAAGGCAAGGCTTCACAGAGCATGAAGAATCCAGCAAGCTCCTCTGATGACGATGATGATAACAAATTTGGCTACCGCATCACAGAGGAGCCACCTGATCCCTCTCCTGATGCTTAAGCAGGTTGGTTCCTTTTGGTTCTGTTGGACTTCTGCCAACTTGAGAAGATCCAACTATCACTGTCCTAATTATGATTACAATCGCATTAGTTCATACTGCCTGTTTTCTATATGCAAAGGGTATTCTGCCAATCTTCAGATTCTATTTTTGGTTGCAGTCACAGTTACCTCTGTTTTCAGATATAGGTTGTCGTGTAGCTGGTCACAGCTACCAAGTCTAGTTTTACGATCTGGGTTTTCGTCCAGCTCTGGTTCAAGTCCCATTTCCAAGTTTTGGTTGTCATACAGCTCAGGTCCAACTCTCAATTCCAAGTACAACTATGGGGCTTTATGTATTTTTTCTTTACTCACGAACAAGCTCTCTACAGTTCTAGAGGGCAATACTCCAATGGATTTTGGTACATAGATTTGCTTTGACTGTAATCATGCCGCAATTTTGGGCTAGCTCTACGAGGTTATGGCCTTGGTGTAAAATATTTTTGTATTGATATAGAAGTAGCCTTATTCAGAAAAAAAATAAAATAAAAAAAAACAAAATAAAAAAATGTATTTTATAAATGCAATAGATATCATATCTCTTCGTTCCAATATAGCTACCACCATCCTAACTAGTGTGTGTTCTATAATATTCTACTCTTCTATATTTCTTTTTATGTTTCATTTCCTTTCTTTGCTTTCATTGCCTTGTACAACAAAAATCAGTGGTATCACAACAATTTTCTACTTATTGTTTCTTAGTGCATGTCCTTGATGATGTCAAGGAAGAGAGATTTGGGTCTCAAGCTAGTTTCACTTGGGAAGGATCACTCTCACCAACTCAAGTAACATCCCATGGTAGAATAAAAGAAAGATGATGGAGTAGGAGATCTTATCAATGATATAATGAATAATTTAGCCTAAATACTTTGACGATTGCTGATAATAGTCGAGGAAACTTCAAAAAACAACAATTTGGAGGTAAAACACCCTTCAAGAAACAAATTAACCTTGATACCCCTTTATTCAAAGGTAAAATAGATGCATATGATTTGGATAAATGGATAAATTTTTTAGTGGTATATTACTCTATCTAAAAAAGTTGAAAACAAGATGATCACCTTTACACTCATGAAATGCCTTCCCCATGTTAAATATTAGTGGGAAGGCTACCAGGTGAGACATAGCAAAACTGAGTCTGTGTTATTCAATCCAGGGCCCACTTGGGCCACTTCTGTTAATTCAATAAAGGAGGAATTCTACCCTATACGGAATTGTGATGACCAATACATGAAATGGACAACTCTATGACAATTTGAGAGACCAGATAGTGATATAGTACACAAATATTTTCCATAAATTTAACTCAAAGTTGGGTATCAGAGACTCCAAGTGGCAGCTAGTTTCGAAGTACCGTTTTGGCCTACATAGGTACATGAAAATGGAGTTGGATTTCATAGACATATCCAAAATCAAGAAACCCATTTGAATTCATAGGGAAAGAAGGGTAATGACAAGTGGAATGAAACTTTAACATGATGTGAGTTACACCAAATTCCCTAGTACAACACGAATGAATTCTACTTGAAATAATAATTGTTGCATGATATTAAAGAAAAAAAGTAAAATATAGCTCAAATTTGATTTAGAAAATGATAAGGGAAATATCATCATTGATACAGAACCCAGTGCTATTGTTGCAACCACAAAAATCAAACCAAAAGATTTAGATGATCTTGGGGAGGGGGAGTGCCTCTTCCTTTCACAAATGTGGGTGAAGGAGACCCTACTAAGTTTCATTATTGAGATGGGAGCCAAAAGAACCTAACTTCATCTGATCAGTTCATTAAGAGATCGAAACTATAGATAGTGCCACACCCCCAAGAATACACCATTGGTTGGTTGAGCCATAGGCTATACATCCATATCAGGTAGTAATGATACCTATCTTATGGCATCAATTCCTTCAAAGATGAGGCATTGTGTGATGTTTCCCCACTCAAAGTTTGTGTTGTTATTTTAGGACAACCTTATATGTGGAAATGTCAAGATGTTTATGCATAATGTCCACATGGTGTCATTGTTACTCTAAGGGGTCAACTCTACAGGGTACTAAAGATATTTCTAACTATCATAATTCCATTAATCTCAATATAATTGTGCGAAAAATGTAATCTTGTAGAATAAAATATTTGTCCTCTTCATGTTTTGATCAAGAGGTGAAAGGAATGTCACTACAACCACTACAACCTTAGCATAGGGGATCACCATAGAAGCATACAGATATATTTTCACTTCACCTGTAGAAACATACAATGATATATTCACTTCACCTATGAGGGTTCCTCCACACTACTAAGTAAAATACTCAATTGGTATAATACCTAACACTCTTTTACCTAATGGTACAATATATAGATGCTCTCACTTGGATAATGGGTAAATAAAATGTCAGATTCATGAGCTCATCCAAAAGGCCCACATTTGACCAAGATCCTCACCTTGTGGGAGCCTAGTTGTGTTGGTGTAGAAGAAGGATGGGACGTGGATATTTTGTATTGATTATAAAGCCCTAAGAAAAATTAATGCAAATAATAGATGCCCAATCCCTTGAATTACCAATATTCGTGATCAACTTAAAGGTGCCAATTTTTTTGTAATATTAATCTGAGGTCAAGCTACCACTAGGTTCCAATTGAGCAAACCGATGTATGGAAAATGACCTTAAAATCTAAAGAAGGCATTCAATAATTGCTTTATCATGCCCTTTGGATTAATGAATGATCTATAAATGTTCATGAGGATGATGGATGATATCATGAAATAGTTCACAAACTCTTTTGTGGTTGTATATTGAGATGACATCCTCATATTTAGTATAACCCAAGAAGCACATTTGTAGTATATTCAATTGGTCTTGAGCACCCTTTGATAACATAATTTGTATGCTAATATTGAGAAATGATAATTTGGCATGCAACAAATTTAGCATTTGGGATACATCATGAATGAAAATAGGGTTCATTTGAACCCAACCAAGATCCAGGTCATTTGGGATTGTTCAACCCCTACAAACCTAACATATCTCCAAAAAATATTTGGTATTGCTAACTTCTAATGAAGGTTTGTATTGTGGTTCTCTCATATTGCTCATCCCTTAAATCAAGTGACCAAGGGTGGAGCTAAAGAAAATTTTTCCTTGTTTGAATCATAATAGAAAGAATTCATGGATTTGAAATTGTTAGGTCCCTATACTAATAGTGTAACCCCTTATTGTTCTTAGTGAAACCCCCTTATTGTATTATTGTGCCCATATAGTACCCATGTTGTTATTATTATGCCCCATGGAAGCCCACTATTGTTATTGTTGTGCCCCTACATTATTATTGTTATGTAGGCTCTAATTGTATTGGGACCCCTTAAACTCCTATATACAGAAAGGAGGTATTGTCATTTGTGTATTTTAAAGGAGGTTTCCCCCTAGAAGACGCTAATTTTGAAGTCGTTGATTTATTTTTTCTATCTTTTTGTGAGTTGGTTTCATAACATTTGGTATCAGAGCTTTGGATTCTAGGTTTTTGCTGCTCCAAACAGGCCATCATGGAATTTTCGCTATAATGATTTCTCTACAAAGTCACAAAAGCTTAAAAAAAAAACCCGTTTGAACCGAAATCATTCAGAACCTCAGGTCTGAATTTCAGATCTTGTCTCGCTATATTTCAGAGATATGATTTGAGGAAGTTAGGGTTTTTGCAAGTTCCAAAATTCCATCACAAATAGGTCATCGTGGAATTTTATCTATACTTATTTTTCTACGAAGCTTCCAACTATGAATGTAAAACCCATTTGATCCAAAATCTTGATGATGCTTGGGCCTGAATTTTAGATCTTGTTTCACTATATTGTTGGAGATATGGTCCAAACCATTTAGGATTTTTGCAAGCTCCCAAATTACATCCCAACAGGTGACCTTGGGAAAATTGTCATAACTTTCTCTCTAAGCATCAGATTGAACTTTCGTAAGGAGTTACAGAAATAGGATATATTGTACTATTCTGTGTATCATTTGTAGGTCTAAAGGTACAAACAATAACACATGGCACTTCGTACAAGTTCGCTCTACTGAAAATGTATATAATCAGGTCATCTTGGGATATTGGGCATAACTGTTTCTTCGAGAATCCAATTTCAATCAGACTGGTGGAATTTGAAAGAGGACACAGAGGGATACCATAGGTCATAATTTCAGACCTTGGAGATCCGAAATTTCAGAGATACAACAGATTTAGAAGATACAATAAAGAAAAAGAATGACTCGAATCAAGAAAATAGAAACACCTCGTAATCAAAATTGGAGGGATGATTTAAAGAATGTGATCGAATATATGATCAATAAGATAAATGGTATAGAAGAAAAATTGAATGAAACATGGAAGATTTGAAGAAATACATGGAAGGTTTGAAGGAAGGTGGGACAAAGTCACTACAAGAAAGGTTTCCTAATGTTGAAAAGGTAGGAGAGGAAACTCATGGTGAGAACAAAAGAAATTTTAATCATGATTTCATAGACCATAATGTTGGATTGGAGATCCACCATATTCCAAATATAGATATGAGAAACTTTTGATGGCAAGGATCCAGTAACTTGGATACTACAGATGGAGCAATATTTTGATCTACATGATGGGCAACTTCCACAAAAGGTATGTATTGCATCTTTATATTTAGAACCGAATCAATCTGTATGGTAAAGATGGATTTGTTCTCATAAAAAACTTGTCACTTGGTCAATTTTCATGGAGGAAATGATAGCACATTATGAGGATAAAAAAAGCAACACCTTCTTTAGCCAATTAATAAATCTCAAACAAAAGGGTTCAATGGAAGAGCGCATTGAGGACTTCCAAAAATTGAATATAAGGGTAAAAGATATTCCATAGAATCATAGGATTGAAGTCTTCATAGGGACTTTAAATGATAACATCCATCATGAGGTTCGAATTTGGGAACCTGATTCATTGGAGAAGGCATACACGTTGGCAGGAAAAATTGAAAGCAAAATTATGGCAAAAGGGAAGCCTACCACTCATAACTATAAAGATGGAAGTGTTGTTGCTCCTAGCCTTTCACCACCTATAAGGTTGACACCACAAAAATTGGAAGAAAAAGGAGCAAAAGGTCTTTGTTACAATTGTGATAGAAAATACAATAAAGGTCATAAGTGTACTGGGAAGAAATTAATTTACATAGATGGAGAAGAGGAGCAAGAAAAGAAACAAGAAATGTCAAAAGAAGAGGATATACATGTTATGAAACCTACTCAAGAAAAGATAGAAAAGATAGATCAACGCCTTAGAATTCAGCCTCTTCGAGGGGGAAACCTCCTTTACATTACATAAATGAACAATTCTTGGATGATACAAATGAAAATACCTCCTTTCTATCATAACATAATCAGAGCTGACATAACAATAATAATGTAAGGGCACAATAATAACAATAGTGGGCTTCTATGTGGCACAATAGTAACAATATGGGCACTACATGGGTATATCAATATAATAAGTGGGTTGTACTAATAACAATAAGGGGTTAAACTAGTAGTATAGGGTCCTAACATGCCCCTCTCCTTCAAAAAGCGTTGTCCTCAACGCTTGAGTAGTTCTTGATGCTTCTGTATAAAATTCTTGTCCTCCCATGTGGAATCTTCAAAGAGTAAGTTCTTTCACTTGATGAGATACTTTGAAATTTATCGATTTCGTAGCTATCAGGTTCTCGTTTTTGTGACTGCTCTAGGTTCCAATATGATTTTTCCTTCCTCTTCAATTTATGGAAATATTGTTTGAATTGGGAACTTTTGCAACTTTTAAATAAGTGGTCATACCTCTTCGTCCTTCTTCCATTCATCCCTTGCTTTGTTTATCCAATCTGGTTGGATAATAGAAATAGCACAAAACAATGCTTCCACATCCTCGTCCTTGAAGATTCTTCCCATTCGGTAAGGTCGCCATTTTTTAAGTGCATGTAGTATTGCCAACATTTCCTTCTCATAAATAGCTTGCTTGAGATGTAGCAGTAAAAATACCCAATCAAAACAATTTTCACTATGATGTTGATCTACCTGTTGTTTTGTTTGATTTTGCGCTGAAGTGGCGTTATCCTTTAAAAGTTGGAGAACTTGTTGTTGATGCTCGATGTGATATTTCTCTGCTTGAAACTTTTTCTTCTTGATATGTCCTTCTATCTCTAGAGTTTTAGGAGTGGTAATTTCTTCCAATCCTTTACAAGATATGGTCAGATTCATTTCTTGATGCTTGATGTGATCTTTCACTTCTTGAACATTTTTCTTCTTGATATGTCCTTCTATCTTGATAGTTTGAGGAGTGGTAATTTCGACCAATGAATTACAAGATATGGTTGGATTCATTTCTTCTTTCTCAATCTGATCTTTCACTTCTTGCACCTTTTTCTTCTTGATATGTCCTTCTACCTTGAGAGTTTGAGGAGTAGTAATTCTTGCCAATGCTTTACAAGATATGGTCTGATTCATTTCTTCTTTCTCTAGGGTGGGGTCCTGGCATATATCCTCTTCTTTTTATGTTTCTTGATCCTTTTCCTCCTCCTATTCATATTCTATGTAAAATAATTTCTTCTCAGCACACTTATGACCTTTAGTGCATTTGCTATCACAATTGTAACAAAGCCCTTTTTCTCTTTTTTCTTCCAATTTTTGTGGTGTAACCCTTGTAGGTTGTGGAAGGCTGGGAGAAACAACACTTCCATATTTATAGTTGTGAGGGGTATGCTTCTTGGTTTCCATAATTTTGCTTTCCACTATGTCACAAAGTCCTTTTACTCTTTCCAATTGTTGTGGTGTTGCTCTAAAGAAGGTGTTGCTCTTTGTATCCTCATAATGTACTATCATTTCCTCCGTGAAAATTGACCACGTAACAAGTTGTTTACGAGAACAAAGCCCTTCATACCATAAAATTTGATCTGGTTCTAAATATGAAGATGAAATACATACCTTTTGTAACAGTGGTACACCATGTAGATCAAAATATTGCTCCATCTAAAGTATCTAATTTACCGGATCCTTGCCATCAAACTTCCTCATCTTGCTTTTTCTTGATTTTAGGAGCTCGATCATGAAACGACTGTAACTCTGTACTTTCGGATCTTTAAGTTCTGAAATTGTGACCTGTAGTAGCCCTCTGTGTCCTTTTTCCAATGCCACAAGTCTGACCCAATTATGATTCTCCAAGGAAGAGTTATGCGAAATCGCCCACAGTGACTTGATTATAGACTAGTTCAGTAGAGTTGTACGACGTGCCACGAGTCCCTGTTTCGACCTTTGGATCTGAAAAATGCATACAAGAAACTACAGTCTTTCCTCTTTCTGTACCTTCTTATGAAATTTCAATCCGATCCCCAGAGAGAAAGTTATGATTCTTTTCCCCAGGTCACCTGTTTAGAATGTAATTCAGGAGTCTGCAAAAAGACCAACTTCCTCAGATCATATCTCCGCAAATATAGCACGAACAGCTCCGAAATTCGGACCCGAGGTGCAGCACGATTTCTTCTCAAATGGGGTTTTTTTGCAACTTTTGAAACGTCGCAGAAACAAAGTTATAGTGAAAATGCCACAATGACCTGTTTGGAGCAGCGAAACCCTAGAATCCAAAGCTCTGATACCAAATGTTATGAAACCTGCTCAAGAAAAGATAGAAAAGATAGATCAACGCCTTAGAATTCAGCCTCTTCGAGGGGGAAACCTCCTTTACATTACATAAATGAACAATTCCTTGATGATACAAATGAAAAGACCTCCTTTCTATATATAGGAGTCTAAGGGTTCATAACATAATCAGAGCCGACATAACAATAATAATGTAAGGGCATGTTGTGCCCTACAACAACCCCCCATTTCATATCATTCTTATTTACAAAAAATTAACATATGGAATGGGTCCCTTTTATAAAATTTTGGCATCAATACTTGTATGTTCAAAAAGGCCGGATAATCAAACGAGTTTTCATGTATTTAAACCTTTTTGGGACATCAATGTTTCAAATAATAAATAATCTTTTGTTATTGCGATAAAGCGATCGCAAGATCACATATTGCAACAACATGAGAGATGCATTCAAATGGCATTTTGGTCTCCGCCGATGCGATATCGCTATCGGCGATCGGCAATGTTACATGCACACCACTAACGGCACATAACTCATGTCCCGACGCGACGCGATATCGGCGATCGGCTATCGGCGATACCTCATGCGAAACCAGTTTATGATTTAAATCCCGACCCGATGCGATATCGCTATCGGCCGTCAGTAGAATTCCACGTACTTCGGTGAGGCACCCGGTTCCTACCCCCGATGCGATGCGATATCGCAATCGGTAACCCCAAACCATTTTATATGCACCTATTTCTGTTTCCATGCGCTAGCCCGATGCGATATCGCTTATCGGCTGTTGGCACGATCTTTTGGTAATAATTGTGTAGCACCTATTCCCCGAAGCGATGCGATATCGCTCATCGGTGGTCGACAGTCTTAAAAGCCATCACTTAAAGCTTTAATTTTATATTCATATCCGGTTGACAAAGCGCGAATCCCAAAATGCCGTTAATGCAAGGGATACGGTAATGCGTGTGTATTTAAAAGATTTTGCCCCTTCGATTAATGAACACCTGCGTTTAACCGCCAGAATATCTGTTGCATGCTTAAGTGAGTCATTCACCCGGATAACGGTGTAATCATCACATTTAATGGGTAGCAGGCCTCAAATCACCATTAATGCATCTGCAATATCCTCTTAGCGATTGGATCCGCAGCCACTTTTGAAAATTAATCTTAGCACGCTTCAAATGATATATCTATCCCACCGTCAAGCGTTATTGCTATTATGTTGTTACGATTTCTCTTGCAATTGTGTAGGATTCGGCTTTTGAGAGAAGCTTAAGCATGATGGGGAAAAGATCCAAGAGGGATACGGGCTCTGCTGTTACACCTGTAGCAGGTCAAGCTGCCGCAGATAAGAAAAAAGGCCTCATTTCAGATACTACGTGCACTGGTCTTAACAAGACTACATGGCAGGGCACATATAATTTACTAGAAGCTGAGCAACCGCAAGTTTCAGTGACAGTGGCTACTGCAGACTCACTCAAAAAGTCTGATGCAACTCTCAAAGAGTTGGCTGATTCCTTTCTTCACAGAATAGCGGCCAGAGAGCAAGTCCTTCCCTACACTGATGTAGTGCGATGGGCAATTGAGGAAATTCCAATCATTGACAGAACGTTCCACACAAGAGACGGACGGATTTTCGGGTCGTTCAAGCCAGAGCACCTGAGGGAAATGTATCATTTGCCTGAGCCAGAGAAAATCTACAACAAAGACTTCGTGGAGAAGTTTGCAGCTGAGAATGAAGTACCATCTGAGCCCATTCGGGATTGGAGGCAGAACCCGGCCAAACACAAGCACGAAAGCTCGGGTAAGTACTCCGTCGATTCCTTGGCTTCTCCCTATTGCTATGCGGGAATTATGATGTGTAGGCTATGGGGATTACATGATTCTGCCAATTTCGATATAGAAATGGTTCCCCTAATGGAAGCAGCTGTTAATAGTTTTATCATGGATTGGGCCACCATTCTTTCTGATAAATTGACTATAGCTATTCAGGATTTTAGAGCTAAATCTGTAGTCACCGAAAGGAAAATCCCTCCATTTTATTATAGCGCCTACATTATGGACACATTGTGTTTTAACTCTGAGTTTCCCATCCTCGGTTGGAGATGGACCACCCAAGACCCTTCGCCCATTCATTTGTATCATCGGAAATTATGGAAGTCCTCTTACAAGGACCATTTATATCAAATTTGCAATGGTTTTATGGTTCCCATTCATTATTCCATTTTTGATCGGCCTATTCCCAAAATCTCCTATCTCGCTTCCTTCGACTTACCAGCTGTAGCAGGATGGTTTGGAGAAGAGCACTTTACCTATATTAGGGTTTATGGAAGCCAAGCCAAGCCGCATGTTCTCCCTCTATATGTTCCAGACAAACTGTTAGCCCGAGAGATCTCCTACCAAATTATGGCCGAGAGTGTCACTCAAACTCTCAAGAAAGAGAAGAAGAGGGGCTGGCCCTCTTTTCCCTTGAGGATGGGTGTTTTTACTCTGCATAATCTTCAGCATGCAGAAAAGGAGGCTATAAAGATGCAAGCTTTATCCCTGCCCACTATGCCAGCCAGACTCTATGATCCTAAGAAGACTGCTTTCATTGCCCTAGAACAGGCCAAACTGACTAAGATTGACCATCAAGAGGATGAGTTTGATGACCTGTTCGCAGCTGCCGATTCAATAAGCCAAACCAAGCAACTTGCCAAGATGAGATACAATGATGAGAATTTAACTGAGTTCAATAAACTTAGAGAGCAGAGGTTGCAAACTCTCCCTCTAGATTTATCGTCATTAACCTCAGCGTCCTCCTCAAGTGAGCCTAGTCAGAAACAGACAAGCCAACCTCCTGCTATAACTAAGGAACAAAAGAAACAACAGGAGGAAAGGCAAGAGAAGCAGCAGGCAGAGAAGCAGAGAAAGGAGCAAATGGATAAGCAGCAGAAAGAGCAGAAGGAACAAGAACAGAGAAAGCAGAAGCAGATGGAGGAACAACGAAAGAAGGAAGAAGAAGAAAAACAAAGGAAAGAACTGGCAGATAGGCAGAAAAAGGAATTAGCAGATAAGCAAGAAGAGAAACAGAGAAAGGAGTTAGAAGAATAGCAGTAGAAAGAGTTGGAGGAGCAAAAGAGGTTGGAACAAGAAAAGGAGAAGAGTAAATCCCAGACCTCCATAGATCCTGAATTGCTGAAACAATGGAATCAATTCGATTCCATTATCAGTGGAAAGGAAGGCTCCAAAGACGCACCAGACACCACTTCTTCTCAGGTTCTAAGCGGAACCAGCGGCCCACCCATTTCAAAGGATCTCGAGGTAATCACCAAAGACCCTTCCAATCAGATTGTGCTCCAGGTGGAAGATATTCCTCCCCTGGACGTTTTCTACAGCCCTAGGCACAAAGCAGTTGTTAAGCGCTCAAGGAAGAGACGAAGGCTTGATCAACCTTCCATCTTTCCTGAGCAGACAGTCACGGGGAATGTAGTCTGGAAGGAAGAATTGGACCCCTCTGATGATCTAACTAAGCTATCGCAGTATGCGGGAGCTTATTCTGCAGCAACTATTGATAAAGCATCGGAGGTAAGTCTTTTGTTAAAGACTAAGGACCAGGAAATTTGTGCATTGCAAGCAGAAGTAGCCGAAGCGCGAAACAAGGCAGCACAGGTAGAAGAGCAGTTGCTGGCGCAACAGCAAGCAAACAATGTATTAACCCAGCAACTACAGACTGAAAAACAGAGGATTGATCAGAGCGCAATCCAGAAGCAGAAAGAATTAATGGAGGCATTGGCACAATTGAAAGCGGAAAACGAGCTAATGACGAAGTCAAAGGATGAGCAAATCGCTCAACTATTAGCACAGCTCGAAGATATCAAGGGCACTAAGAAAGTCGAAGATTTCAGAGCAGAGGCAGCTCAAATAAATAATGCATTAATCTCTCAGGTTAGACTCTTGTGCCAACAACTAACTGAGGCTGAGCCATTATGTGAAGTATCTACAGCAGTATGTCAGCAAATTGAAAAAGCCAGAAATGAGCTAGATCAGACCGAAGAAACCATAACTTCATATCTTGATTGGCAAGATACTGATGTGGGGAAAGAAGCAAAATTGCCTAGGATCTATGAGCCATTCAAAGACATACTCTTCACGGAATGGAACACTCAAATGATGAAAGCGGAAAGGGCAGCTTCAAGGTGTAAAATGATTGCCAACAATATGATTGATTTGGTCAACAATACACTCTATTGGGCCAACATGATCTCTCAGTGTACACCTGGAAGCATAACCACGGCGAACATGATTGAACAAACAAGTTATCATGGACTGGAGGAAAAGAGAAAGTTAATCGCTGGAGTAAATACTTTAACCTCCGACGCATATTGGCACTTTCTAATCAAGCTGCACACTCAAAGGTCGGCTCTTAAGTGTTTAACAGATGCTCTCAAGTGCCTAATCCCCGACATTCAGGATGCCACATATGATGCCCAACTCACGTCGCGTCTCAACACTCCACCGGAAGTAAAGCCAATGCTTGCGATATGTCAGTTGAGGTTTAAAGGCAAAGAGCCCACCGAATGAAGCATTGCTGCCGACTGCCAGATCGCCAAGAAAGATGGAGAAATAGTTATGGATGCCAATTTAATAGTTTTTCAGTTTTTTCTTAGATATTTAGATTAGATTAGTATTTATAGACCCTTTCATTGTTTTGGAAAGGGTCGTAAAATTTTGTAATAGACTTAAAGGCTGAAGTTTGCACTACTGTGCTTCAGCCTATATTCTTTTGTGAAACTCGACCGATAGTCCTTAATTTGACGAGAAGGCTGTTTTATGCATTTGTGCACTATTGTCTCTTGTTTGGAATGCTTTCTGGTTTGAAGGAAGGACTGCGACATAGTGATTTATATAATGGATTGTTGAGCAGCTTACATGGTACTTTTATCTGCATCTGTCCTCTTTCTTTTCATATGAATTGCTGTGTTATTATCTTTTGCTATTATTGAATACATGTATGCGCTGTAACAACAAATCTTCATTTCATTCCACTATTGGATGTTTTGTGATATGCCTTTCTTTTAATCATGCATGTAGCAATGATATGAATGACAATGTGTAGTAATTCGCTATTATCACTCTGCATAACTAATTATGCAGAGCAATCTTAAATGGTTTAAACGTCTATGCTTTAGTGTTAGAGTCATCTATATGCCTGCCTTAAAGCACAGATTATCAAACGCTACGCTTGGAAAGATTGATAAGTCCCGGGATTAGATTATAGTTAATATATATTTTTCGCCGATAGTTTTAGTTCTTCACTTATCACTATCATACCTCATAAGTTACTCGTCCATCCCACTTTTATCCATTATTGGGAAACTGGTCCCATTATCCCCAGTCGGAGCCACTATTCCAAACGGAAAAGGAGCTGTACTAAGGTCCGGACCGGGTGGTTTCCCCTTTGTTGTGGCAGCGATTTTCGAGGCCTCAACAAAATTGGCGCTAGAAGGAGGGCCTCAACTGTGAATGGAACATAAGTCCAAACCTATAAGCCATTCCAAGAGTACTTCGCCCTCCGAATCCCCTCGATCTTCCCATTTGTATACTGGTTCGTCGGTACCCGAA
Organism: Pinus tabuliformis; assembly: GCA_031772625.1. Classification (NCBI taxonomy): domain Eukaryota; kingdom Viridiplantae; phylum Streptophyta; class Pinopsida; order Pinales; family Pinaceae; genus Pinus; species Pinus tabuliformis. The sequence continues at coordinate 2,002,272,503 of CM062819.1, read as the reverse complement.
CAAGAAGAAGAGGAATCAACTACCACTGCTCAAACCCATCATACCACAGAACAATTAAGTCTTGAATCACCTGAAGTTCAGTCTCTAATCCATAAAATTCAGAGCTTCTCGATTTCACCACAGAAATCTGAGGTATCAGAAAGCAGTGCGGCTTCGCAGTTCAACCTCACTCACCCTCTCACCAGACTTCAGAGCGAAAAACTCAGTATTGAACCCACTGAGTTTCCTTTACCTAAAAGGAAAAGGGCAAAGAAAATTACTGAAGGATCTGATAGTGAAGGGCTTTCATCCACCTCCTCCATTGCATTCTCTCCTCTGTGAGGTCAACCATCCACTCCCCCATTACAAATTATCGTTCACCAGGGATCAGAAGCCTCAATATCCCAAGCTATTCACTCCTCATCTTTAATCTCTTCCCACACATCTGGAATCCCAGCAGTAGTCTCAACCACTGTTGCTATCATAATGGCAGATCCATGGACTAGGCCAGGAGCAGTCAACATGCCTGGACCATTGCATGATCTACCCGATGCTCCCGAAAAATGGCTGCCTAAATTCAATCCAGATGATGGGACCCAGGCTGAAGAACACATCAACAACTTTATGTTAGCAGTTAACCTAAAAGGAGTGACAGAGCAAGATGTTGTTGTAAGACTTTTCCCTTACACTTTACAAGGATCAGCAGGATCCTGGTATTTTTCCTTACCTTCTGGTTCGATTACCAGTTGGAATACATGTCAAGAGCAGTTTATTACCAAATATGGAGATGATAGGTCCTTAGCAACTTTAATAAACGACCTCTCCAATTTGAGAATAGAGCACAGGGAACGAATAAAGGAGTTTAATGCCAGATTTAATAAACTACTGAATAAAATCCCTACCGCTTCTAAACCAAGTGAACAAATCCGAAGCGAATGGTATATCACTGCCCTACCTGCCAACATAGCCATTTTTGTAGACAGGGCTGGGAAACCTACCTTAGCTGAAAACATGAGAGAGGCACTTGCTGTTGAAAAGCGCATCAATGCTCTAGAAAAGAAAGCTGCTTTGGAAGATAGAAAAGCTAAAAAAGTCTCGTTTAAAGAAGATTCCAAGAAGAAAACCCCGAAGGACCCCTATGACATGGAAGGTTTACAAAAGTTCCTTAAAACAATGTCTAATGAAATGGTTGAGATAAAGAAGCAGGTGGCCGAAACTTCAAGAAAAAGGCCATTTAGAACTTTTAAGAAAACCGAATCAAAGCCGCCTAATGTTATATCTAACACTGATTCAGACCAAGAAGAAGACGAAGAGGAAAAATCTTCACAGACCGATGATGAAGAAGAAGTAGCTGAATGCCACGTAATGTGGGATTTTATACTCCCAAACTCTGATACCGAGAATGAAGAAGAAGCCTTTCCGGTTACTACAAGAAGTAAAAGCACTCCTGAACCCGCCCAGGCAACTTCAAAGAAGAGGAGCGCAGGCGCTACTACAGCAAAGGAAAGAGTTCCCCCAAAGAAGTCACCTGTAGTAGTTCCTCAAAACCAGCCTTCAACTTCTAGTTCCCCTCCAACATCTAAGACTCTAGTGGTATCCGATTCAATGGAATATAACATTGTTGATGACATGAAGAAAACTAAGGCAAATATAACCATGTTTGAACTTAGTAAACTGAAACATCAACAAAAGCTACTTCTTAAAGAATTAAATGTTGTTCCCTCTACTCCCCTTCCCAGTGCAAGAGCTGCCAACGATTCAGGCCAGCCTCCTGCAGGTATGGTTGAAATTACTGATTCAGTTTTAATCGGAGATAAATCAAATTCTCACACTCCACCCTTCCTGCTCACTTATGAGATTTATAATAGAAACTTGCACAACTGTTTAATTGATTCAGGGACCTCATCTAATATAATGCCAGCTTCAGTTTGCTCTAAGCTGAACATTGAACCCCAGAAGTCTACCATTCATATTGTACAGCTGGATAGGACTAAGGTGCAGGTTGTGGGAGAAATTAATTCTGTAACCATCAGGTTGTCAGCCGACCCCAGAATAGTTCAGAGGATTGACATCTTAATTGCCGACATACCTGAATTTTATGGTTTGATTTTAAGTAGAGATTGGTCCGAAAAACTACATGGGTATATTTCCACAGATTGGTCACATATGTGGCTTCCCTACAAGGGAAAGTCGAATCAAATAAGGATCGATCGGGAGAAGAATATGACCCACACAGTTACTGAATTTGAGCAAGAAAACCAACCTGTGGCATTCAACAACAATATTTTGGGGAACTATTCGTCCGAATCATTCTTTGGCAACTTTGTTGCCCAACCATCTCCTTTTTCAGTCAATCATTTTACATCTCAAATTGAAAATTTTTCACAAACAGATAAGTCCAGATGTTTTAATGATGCTGAGAAAAATGTAGATATTTTTGTTAATACTCCTTTATTTTGGTCTTTATATTTTGATGGCTCTAAGTCCAGTGAAGGCTCAGGAGCAGGTTGCATTTTGGTTAGCCCGCAAGGAGAAAAGACAATGCTGTCTTGTAGGTTAGAATTTGAGTGTACTAATAACACAGCCGAATATGAAGCTTTGGTCCAGGGTTTATATAAAGCGATCAGCCTTGAAGTGCGATATCTAAAAGTGTTCGGTGATTTGGAAATCATTGTTAAACAAGTCAGAAATGCAATTCATTGCCTTTCGACTCACCTTAAGCATTATCAATCGCTAGTGCAGGATCTTACCTCACACTTTTCAGCCTTCAACATTTCTTCCATTCCTAGGTCACAAAATTCAGCAGCCGACCTACTAGCCAATGTAGCTTCTAAGCTTCTACCTTCCGAAGACTACAGCCTTGATAGATTTTCTGTAGAATTACTTTTTAGGCCTTCAATTCCTGACAATGTCACTAATTGGAGAGTATTTAACCATGACGAAGATATCTTGCAGTTTCTAACTTCGGAAAAATCCTATGACAATCAAGTCATTGAGGAAGATAATCACGATCTACAGATGAAACAAGCGCCTCAAGAAAATTTAATTCCCAAACCCGTGGTGAAGCTTGAAGACCTTTATGATATCAAAGACAGGTTTAAACCTGTAAGTAATGCAAAGCTTCAAAGTTCCACCCTTAGGTTTGAATTAATAAATCTAGGCACAGGAGATGCTCCTCAAAACATCAACTTAGGAATAGGACATTCCCAAGAAGAAAAGGAAGCATTTATTAAACTATTGAGAAAAAACAAACAGGTCTTTGCTTGGAAATATGATGACCTAAAGACATATGATACATCTATTATCCAGCATACCATCCCTATGCTTCCTGATCAGAAACCAATTCAGCAAAAATTAAGAAAAATACATCCAAATTTGGAGACCCAGATAAAGTCGGAGCTTAATAAGCTTTTGAAAGCCAAAATTATCTTTCCGGTCCGACATTCAAATTGGGTCTCTAATATGGTGCCAGTCAGGAAGAAGAATGGCGACATTCGAATCTGTATTGATTTCAGGAACCTCAATAAAGCGAGCTTGAAAGATAATTTCCCGTTACCTACTATGGAGAAAATTCTCCAATCAGTAGCAGGCTCTGAATTGATGTCCTTTCTTGATGGATTCTCCGGATATAACCAAGTTTTGGTTCATCCTGATGACCAACTTAAAACCACATTCAGAACAAAATGGGGAACGTATGCGGGAGCGACATTCCAGAGAGCCATGGATATAGCCTTCAAAGGGTTGATTAATTGATCAGTAGTCGTCTACCTAGATGATATTACTGTATATTCTAAAAAGAGATATAATCATTTGCATGACTTAAATCAAATCTTTCAGCGATGCAAAAGATATGGTATTTCTCTAAACCCAAAAAAGTCTTTCTTTGCTCTTGATTAAGGAAAACTCTTAGGCTTTATAGTATCCAAAGATGGCATCTATATTGATCCTGATCGGATTAAGGAAATTTCTGAAATCCCTTTCCCACACAATAAAAAATCGATGCAGTCATTCTTGGGTCAGATTAATTTTGTCAAACGATTTGTTCCAGATTTCTCTCAAATTGTATTACCACTTCAGACAATGATCAAGAAGAATTCAGTCTTCAAGTGGGGATTAGAAGAAAAGCAAGCTTTTGATGTTATCAAGCAATCAATAATCAATTCCCCAGCCTTGAATACTCCCAATTTTTCTAATCATTTTACATTGTATACTGTTGCATCCGATCTATCCTATGCTGCAGTTCTCACGCAGCTAAATGCTCACAACTTGGAAGCACCCATTTCATTTTTTAGCTCAAATCTTCAGGGTGCTGAACTAAATTATTCCGATGTGGAGAAACAAGCCTTTGCTGTGTTCAAAGCAGTTAAACATTACAGACCCTTTCTTTTGAAAACTCACACGAAAGTTATAGTCCCTTTCCCAGCGGTAAGGCAACTATTAATTCAAAAAGAACTGGGTGAAAGAAGAGCCAATTGGGTCACAGCACTTCAAGAATATGACCTAGAAATAAAGCCAGCAAAGATTGTTAGGGGCCAAGGTTTTTGCAGGATATTGGCAGGAGCATCAAACATTCCTGAATCAAGCGACATGGATCAGACTCAATCAATCAATCAGATAAGTGTCACTGATTTCGAATCTCAATATGCAGATTTAATATTTTATTTGAAAAATGGTTATGCTCCTCCAAATTTATCTTACAAAAATAAAAGGGCCATTAGGTTAAAAGCGAAGAATTTCACTCTCATTGATGATGTGCTCTTTAGACAAAATTATGATTCTATCCTGTTAAGATGTCTTGAGAAACCTGAAGCTCAAAAGGTTTTACAGGAGCTACATGATGGGCCAGCGGGAGGACATTTTGGAGCGGACACAACAGCCCACAAATTTATTCATGCTGGATATTATTGGCCTACTCTGTTTAGAGATGCTCATGAATACGTAAGAAAATGCTTCAATTGCCAAACTGCTAGTGGAAGACAACGGAAATCAGCTTTCCCCCTGCAACCTGTCAACATTGAACAGCCATTTGAAAAATGGGGATTAGATATCATTGGAGAGATTACTCCACCATCTTCCAAACAACACAGGTATATCCTCGCTGCTACCGATTATTTTACCAAATGGGTAGAGGCTATTCCTTTGAAGGTAGCAAATTCAGAGGCAATCATCGAGTTCATAGACCAATTCATCATTACCAGGTTTGGTGTCCCAAACACTCTCGTTTTTGATAATGCTTCCTATTTCTCAGGAAATGCTATATATGATTTTGCTATTAAGAGGGGGTTTAAACTGAAATATTCTGCTAATTATTATCCCCAGGGAAATGGTTTAGCAGAATCTACTAATAAAAATCTCATCAAAATCATTAAGCGAACTGTTGAACAGAATCATAGAAACTGGCACAAATCTCTAGTGTTTGCATTATGGGCTGATAGGGTTACACAAAAGGCTTCTATAGGTTCCTCCCCATTTAATCTAGTATATGGAAAAGAAGCAGTATTGCCTACCAATATTGTTCTACCCTCTTTAGCCCTATTACAGTACATCGAAGAGACTCCTTCTTCCTCTATTCAACTTAGACATGACCAGATTCTCAAATTAGAAGAAGAAAGAGAGAAAGCCAGAATCACTCACGCCAAACATCAACAAATGATCAAAGCATCCTTTGACTTAACCTCATCTGATTCCAAACACTTCCAAGTTGGTGACTTAGTTCTCAAATGGGACAAGGCCCATGAAGATAAAGGTAAGCATACCAAATTTCAGAAAATGTGGCTTGGACCATTTCAGATCTGTGACAAGATAGGCCATTCAACCTTTATATTGCAAGATTTATCAGGGTTGAGAGATTCTCTCCCTGTTAATGGCTTGGTCTTGAAGAAATTCTTTAATTGAGAAGGTGATCCCTTCTCCTCTTTGTAGATTTGTGTAGTTTGTAGGATCGATAGGAAATAAAACTGTAGAGTATCTCCATTGACCTTTAGCTTGGTTTGAAAAAGCTGTCTCACAAAATAATACAAATATTTGCTTTTAGATAGTAGAACCCTCAACCAAAAGGAATAATTTCTAGAGAACTAGATATCTGTTTGTTCTGAAATCACCACCTAATGTTTTGAAGACTCTTCTCGAAAGGTAAAAGTTCTGTAAATCATTCTCGGTTTTTAAAAACTGATCTCCAAAGGTCATTCATTTTAAGATGAAAACTAACCCATTTTCAGCATCTTCAACTCCTCACCTGTCATCCATTTACTCTTAAGGAGAAAATTGTTCACCCCATTCACTAAAGTTTATGGTTACTCAAAGTGTAATTCTAAAATATAGAAGATTAAAGATAAGAGGTCTTATTACAAGCCTGCTTACCATGTTCATAGGGAAGTAGTTTGACTGACATTACCAATACTGCCTATCATAACAGGGTAATGGCTTGAAATTTCAAGACAAGAGGTCTCATCACGAGCCGGCTTGTTCAATTAAATTATTACCAGTGAATGGCATTGTCAATAGCTGGCCACCAAACCAGGACAATGGCTTTTTATCTTATCAATGAAAAAGAAGAAAAAACAGATAAAAAAATAAAATATGGGAACATATTTTAGTTTCATTCTGTTAACTACAATCTTATGTGAATGGAAAAGTGAATAATACTATGGTTAAAAGGTATCCCTGTCGAGACTATAAACATTTGCTGGCAACAGAGGCTCTACCTATGACAGAGGGGTTAATTATAAAAGCTGATTTGGGAAAATTTTTGTTTTATCATTATAAACCAATGAAGGCCTATTTTAAGACTTAGAATGTATTTATTTTTCTCGGAACCAAAAGGAAAGAGGTTAACAGAATTCACTTAGTTCAGAACGCGCGAATATCCAGTTAAATTAGAAGTTTTTCCCTTCTGATTGAGTTTCTAGTTTTGAAAAGCTTAAGTGTTTGGATTACTTTCAGAGATAACTGGTTCTTCCAGCGAATCGCCAATTGTTGTGCCCTACAACAACCCCCCATTTCATATCATTCTTATTTACAAAAAATTAACATATGGAATGGGTCCCTTTTATAAAATTTTGGCATCAATACTTGTATGTTCAAAAAGGCCAGATAATCAAACGAGTTTTCATGTATTTAAGCCTTTTTGGGACATCAATGTTTCAAATAATAAATAATCTTTTGTTATTGCGATAAAGCGATCGCAAGATCGCATATCGCAACAACATGAGAGATGCATTCAAATGGCATTTTGGTCTCCGCCGATGCGATATCGCTATCGGCGATCGGCAATGTTACATGCACACCACTAACGGCACATAACTCATGTCCCGACGCGACGCGATATCGGCGATCGGCTATCGGCGATACCTCATGCGAAACCGCTTTATGATTTAAATCCCGACCCGATGCGATATCGCTATCGGCCGTCGGCAGAATTCCACGTACTTCGGTGAGGCACCCGGTTCCTACCCCCGATGCGATGCGATATCGCAATCGGTAACCCCAAACCATTTTATATGCACCTATTTCTGTTTCCATGCGCTAGCCCGATGCGATATCGCTTATCGGCTGTTGGCACGATCTTTTGGTAATAATTGTGTAGCACCTATTCCCCGAAGCGATGCGATATCGCTCATCGGTGGTCGGCAGTCTTAAAAGCCATCACTTAAAGCTTTAATTTTATATTCATATCCGATTGACAAAGCATGAATCCCAAAATGCCGTTAATGCAAGGGATAAGGTAATGCGTGTGTATTTAAAAGATTTTTCCCCTTCGATTAATGAACACCTGCGTTTAACCGCCAGAATATCTGTTGCACGCTTAAGTGAGTCATTCACCCGGATAACGGTGTAATCATCACATTTAATGGGTAGCAGGCCTCAAATCACCATTAATGCATCTGCAATATCCTCTTAGCGATTGGATCCGCAGCCACTTTTGAAAATTAATCTTGGCACGCTTCAAATGATATATCTATCCCACCGTGAAGCATTATTGCTATTATGTTGTTACGATTTCTCTTGCAATTGTGTAGGATTCGGCTTTTGAGAGAAGCTTAAGCATGATGGGGAAAAGATCCAAGAGGGCTACGGGCTCTGCTGTTACACCTGTAGCAGGTCAAGCTGCCGCAGATAAGAAAAAAGGCCTCATTTCAGATACTACGTGCACTGGTCTTAACAAGACTACATGGCAGGGCACATATAATTTACTAGAAGCTGAGCAACCAGAAGTTTCAGTGACAGTGGCTACTGCAGACTCACTCAAAAAGTCTGATGCAACTCTTAAAGAGTTGGATGATTCCTTTCTTCACAGAATAGCGGCCAGAGAGCAAGTCCTTCCCTACACTGATGTAGTGCGATGGGCAATTGAGGAAGTTCCAACCAATGACAGAACGTTCCACACAAGAGACGGACGGATTTTCGGGTCGTTCAAGCCAGAGCACCTGAGGGAAATGTATCATTTGCCTGAGCCAGAGAAAATCTACAACAAAGACTTCGTGGAGAAGTTTGCAGCTGAGAATGAAGTACCATCTGAGCCCATTCGGGATTGGAGGTAGAACCCGGCCAAACACAAGCACGAAAGCTCGGGTAAGTACTTCGTCGATTCCTTGGCTTCTCCCTATTGCTATGTGGGAATTATGATGTGTAGGCTATGGGGATTACATGATTCTGCCAATTTCGATATAGAAATGGTTCCCCTAATGGAAGCAGCTGTTAATAGTTTTATCATGGATTGGGCCACCATTCTTTCTGATAAATTGACTATAGCTGTTCGGGATTTTAGAGCTAAATCTGTAGTCACCGAAAGGAAAATCCCTCCATTTTATTATAGCGCCTACATTATGGATACATTGTGTTTTAACTCTGAGTTTCCCATCCTCGGTTGGAGATGGACCACCCAAGACCCTTCGCCCATTCATTTGTATCATCGGAAATTACGGAAGTCCTCTTACAAGGACCATTTATATCAAATTTGCAATGGTTTTATGGTTCCCATTCATTATTCCATTTTTGATCGGCCTATTCCCAAAATCTCCTATCTCGCTTCCTTCGACTTACCAGCTGTAGTAGGATGGTTTGGAGAAGAGCACTTTACCTATATTAGGGTTTATGGAAGCCAAGCCAAGCCGCATGTTCTCCCTCTATATGTTCCAGACAAATTGTTAGCCCGAGAGATCTCCTACCAAATTATGGCCGAGAGTGTCACTCAAACTCTCAAGAAAGAGAAGAAGAGGGGCTGGCCCTCTTTTCCCTTGAGGATGGGTGTTTTTACTCTGCATAATCTTCAGCATGCAGAAAAGGAGGCTATAAAGATGCAAGCTTTATCCCTGCCCACTATGCCAGCCAGACTCTATGATCCTAAGAAGACTGCTTTCATTGCCCTAGAACAGGCCAAACTGACTAAGATTGACCATCAAGAGGATGAGTTTGATGACCTGTTCGCAGCTGCCGATTCAATAAGCCAAACCAAGCAGCTTGCCAAGATGAGATACAATGATGAGAATTTAACTGAGTTCAATAAACTTAGAGAGCAGAGGTTGCAAACTCTGCCTCTAGATTTATCGTCATTAACCTCAGCGTCCTCCTCAAGTGAGCCTAGTCAGAAACAGACAAGCCAACCTCCTGCTATAACTAAGGAACAAAAGAAACAACAGGAGGAAAGGCAAGAGAAGCAGCAGGCAGAGAAGCAGAGAAAGGAGCAAATGGATAAGCAGCAGAAAGAGCAGAAGGAACAAGAACAGAGAAAGCAGAAGCAGATGGAGGAACAACGGAAGAAGGAAGAAGAAGAAAAACAAAGGAAAGAACTGGTAGATAGGCAGAAAAAGGAATTAGCGGATAAGCAAGAAGAGAAACAGAGAAAGGAGTTAGAAGAACAGCAGCAGAAAGAGTTGGAGGAGCAAAAGAGGTTGGAACAAGAAAAGGAGAAGAGTAAACCCCAGACCTCCATAGATCCTAAATTGCTGAAACAATGGAATCAATTCGATTCCATTATCAGTGGAAAGGAAGGCTCCAAAGACGCACCAGACACCACTTCTTCTCAGGTTCTAAGCGGAACCAGCGACCCACCCATTTCAAAAGATCTCGAGGTAATCACCAAAGACCCTTCCAATCAGATTGTGCTCCAGGTGGAAGATATTCCTCCCCTGGACGTTTTCTACAGCCCTAGGCACAAAGCAGTTGTTAAGCGCTCAAGGAAGAGACGAAGGCTTGATCAACCTTCCATCTTTCCTGAGCAGACAGTCACGGGGAATGTAGTCTGGAAGGAAGAATTGGACCCCTCTGATGATCTAACTAAGCTATCGCAGTATGCGGGAGCTTATTCTGCAGCAACTATTGATAAAGCATCGGAGGTAAGTCTTTTGTTAAAGACTAAGGACCAGGAAATTTGTGCATTGCAAGCAGAAGTAGCCGAAGTGCGAAACAAGGCAGCACAGGTAGAAGAGCAGTTGCTGGCGGAATAGCAAGCAAACAATGTATTAACCCAGCAACTACAGACTGAAAAACAGAGGATTGATCAGAGCGCAATCCAGAAGCAGAAAGAATTAACGGAGGCATTGGCACAATTGAAAGCGGCAAACGAGCTAATGACGAAGTCAAAGGATGAGCAAATCGCTCAACTATTAGCACAGCTCGAAGATATCAAGGGCACTAAGAAAGTCGAAGATTTCAGAGCAGAGGCAGCTCAAATAAATAATGCATTAATCTCTCAGGTTAGACTCTTGTGCCAACAACTAACTGAGGCTGAGCCATTATGTGAAGTATCTACAACAGTATGTCAGCAAATTGAAAAAGCCAGAAATGAGCTAGATCAGACCGAAGAAACCATAACTTCATATCTTGATTGGCAAGATACTGATGTGGGGAAAGAAGCAAAATTGCCTAGGATCTATGAGCCATTCAAAGACATACTCTTCACGGAATGGAACACTCAAATGATGAAAGCGGAAAGGGCAGCTTCAAGGTGTAAAATGATTGCCAACAATATGATTGATTTAGTCAACAATACACTCTATTGGGCCAACATGATCTCTCAGTGTACACCTGGAAGCATAACCACGGCGAACATGATTGAACAAACAAGTTATCATGGACTGGAGGAAAATAGAAAGTTAATCGCTGGAGTAAATACTTTAACCTCCGACGCATATTGGCACTTTATAATCAAGCCGCACACTCAAAGGTCGGCTCTTAAGTGTTTAACATATGCTCTCAAGTGCCTAATCCCCGACATTCAGGATGCCACATATGATGCCCAGCTCACGTCGCGTCTCAACACTCCACCGGAAGTAAAGCCAATGCTTGCGATATGTCAGTTGAGGTTTAAAGGCAAAGAGCCCACCGAATGAAGCATTGCTGCCGACTGCCAGATCGCCAAGAAAGATGGAGAAATAGTTAAGGATGCCAATTTAATAGTTTTTCAGTTTTTTCTTAGATATTTAGATTAGATTAGTATTTATAGACCCTTTCATTGTTTTGGAAATGGTCGTAAAATTTTGTAATAGACTTAAAGGCTGAAGTTTGCACTACTGTGCTTCAGCCTATATTCTTTTGTGAAACTCGACCGATAGTCCTTAATTTGATGAGAAGGCTATTTTATGCATTTGTGCACTATTGTCTCTTGTTTGGAATGCTTTCTGGTTTGAAGGAAGGACTGCGACATAGCGATTTATATAATGGATTGTTGAGCAGCTTACATGGTACTTTTATCTGCATCTGTCCTCTTTCTTTTCATATGAATTGCTGTGTTATTATCTTTTGCTATTATTGAATACATGTATGCGCTGTAACAGCAAATCTTCATTTCATTCCACTATTGGATGTTTTGTGATATGCCTTTCTTTTAATCATGCATGTAGCAATGATATGAATGACAATGTGTAGTAATTCGCTATTATCGCTCTGCATAACTAATTATGCAGAGCAATCTTAAATGGTTTAAACGTCTATGCTTTAGTGTTAGAGTCATCTATATGCCTGCCTTAAAGCACAGATTATCAAACGCTACGCTTGGAAAGATTGATAAGTCCCGAGATTAGATTATAGTTAATATATATTTTTCGCCGATAGTTTTAGTTCTTCACTTATCACTATCATACCTCATAAGTTACTCGTCCATCCCACTTTTATCCATTATTGGGAAACTGGTCCCATTATCCCCAGTCGGAGCCACTATTCCAAACGGAAAAGGAGCTGTACTAAGGTCCGGACCGGGTGGTTTCCCCTTTGTTGTGGCAGCGATTTTCGAGGCCTCAACATGGCACAATAATAACAATAGTGGGATTCTATGTGGCACAATAGTAACAATATGGGCACTACATGGGTATATCAATATAATAAGTGGGTTGTACTAATAATAATAAGGGGTTACACTAGTAGTATAGGGGCCTAACAATACAACAGGAACCAATCCCAGAGAAAGAATAAATTAATAGGACCATATCTTTTAATGCATTGACAAGAATTACCACTCCTCAAACTCTCAATATAGAAGGGAATATCAAGAAAAAAAACGTAATAGTTTTGATTGATTCGGGTAGTACCCATAATTTTTTTCATTTTAAGATATCTAAGGAATTGAATTTCTTCCTATATCTAGCACAAAAGTGTCAAGTAATGGTTGCAAATGGAGGAACCATAAATTTCTCTAGAAAGTGCCATAATATCAAGCTATCCATGGGAGAATATGTCTTCAATAGTCCAATGCTTTCCATTCCAATGGGTGGTGCATATGTTGTACTAGATCTTTTCTTAAAATATTTTTGGGAAGGAAAGGAAGTTGAATTAAGGAGTATCAAAGGGAAACCAGGAAACATAATCAGCTCTAAGAGCATAAAAAATCTTCTAAAGAAAGAACAACAGGGTGTAATTGTACAATTATGTTCTCTAGAGGTTCCCACATCAAAATCATCCAATTCTCCAGATCTCCAAAACATTTTGGACAATCATTCCAAGGTATTTGAGACTCCCAAATGCCTCCCACCTATTCCTGATCATGATCATGCTATTCATTTGATTCCAGGAAGTGTTCCCCCAAACATCAGGCCTTACAGATATCCATATGCCCAAAAAAGTGAAATTGAATGTATGGTTGCATAAATGCTAGAGGTTGGTATAATTCAACCTAGTCAAATTTCTTTCTCTTCTCCAATGATATTGGTACACAAGGAGGAAGGATCATGGCACATGTGTCCGGATTATAGGGAGCTCAACAAACCTACTATTAAAGATAAATTTCCCATTCCTAGCATTGATGAATTACATGGAACAATTTATTTTACAAAGGTTGGATCTTCATTCAAGATATCATCAAGTCATAATGAATATTGAAGACATTCCAAAAACAATATTTAGTACTCATGAGGGTCATTATGAATTTTTGGTCATGCATTTTCGCCTTACCATTGCACCTTCTACATTTCAAGGTTTGATGAATTCTGTTTTCAAACCCTTCCTTAGAAAATTTTTGTTAGTATTTTTTGATGATATACTAATCTACAACAAGTGTTGGAAGGATCATGTTCAACATGTTAACAAAGTGCTCAAACTATTGAAGGAGAAATAGTTATATGAAAAAATCTCCAAATGTTTCTTTGGAGTACAAGAGGTGGAATATTTGGGTACAAAGTTAGCTCATAGCTCATCTTATCATCCTAAATCTGATGGGAAAACTGAGATGGTGAACAAATGTTTGGAAGGATATCTTTGTTGCTTTGTATTTGATAAACAAACATAATGGGTCAAGTGGTTTCCTCTGGTTGAATGGTGGTATACCACTTCCTTCCATACTACTAAAAAAATGACCCCATTTATGGCACTTTATTGATATCATCCACTATCCATCACATCATCTTTAAAATAAAACTCTAAGGTTCAAGCAGTGGAAGATCACATTGAGCATCAACAACAAGTTCTCAAACTCTTAAAGGATAACTTCACTTTGGCACAAAATAGAATGCAACAATAGGAAAATCAACATCGTAGTGAAAGAAGTTTTGATGTAGGTGATTGGGTATTTCTACGACTACAACCATACAAACAAGTTTCCCACTAGAAAGATAAGAAGGATGATAAATTATCACTAAATTATTATGGTCCATACAAGGTGTTACAAAATATTCCCCAGTGCACCTAGTTTTCCATGTTTCATGCTTAAAGAAGGTTATAGGTGAGAATATCCCAGTTCAAACAATATTTCCAGAACTTGACAAGGAAGGAAAAATAATATTGGAACTGAAAGTAGTCACTAAAATAAGAAATTGACAACTACGAAATCAATCAATTTTAGAGTATATCATCAAGTGGAAGAACTTACCCGCTGAAGATTCCACATGGGAGGATGAGAATTTTATACAAAAGAATCCCGAACTACTCAAGCATCAAGGACAACACTTTTTGAAGGAGAGGGGCATGTTAGGTCCCTATACTACTAGTGTAACCCCTTATTATTATTAATGCAACCCCCTTATTGTATTATTGTGCCCATATAGTCCCCATGTTGTTATTATTATGCCCCATAAAATCCCACTATTGTTCTTCTTGTGCCCCTACAATAGTATTGTTATTTAGGCTCTGATTGTATTGGGACCCCTTAGACTCTTATATATAGAAGGGAGGTCTCTTCATTTATATGATCCAAGAATTGTTCATTTGCGTAATGTAAAGGAGGTTTCCCCTTGGAAGAGGCTGATTTTGAAGTCGTTGATCTATCTTTTCTATCTTTTTGTGATTTGGTTTCATAACAGAAATGCTACCTATGTTATGCATAAGGCTCACCTTTCCAAACCTGTAGTAGCCATTTGAGATTGAGACAGGTGCCTCCAGCTATTATATTTTTGTATTTCTCACTTAGCAAGGACATCTAGTGGCCTATAATATTGAAAAACACTCTTATACTATTTGAATATATCCTACCTATAACAAGGAGAAGTAATCCATCATGTAGGAATGCCAAAAGTGGAAGCATTATGTTTTGGGGGAGTTGATAATCATCCAAACTATTCACAAGCAACTACAAATCATATAGACAAAATAAAATTTGCAAAATGATCACCATTAGAAATGGGCCACATACCTACAACAATTCCACACCAACATGTGCAAGAAGGGAAGCACCAACCATGTTATCACACTACCTCAAGTGACCCCCAGTTGTGGCACTAATCATATTTCTTGAATCTTGTGGGCATGAAACCTCCTGGTTTCCAAAATTATACAATAGTGACTTTGACTTTTATACTATATGCTAAACACTATTCCCAAGTAAATAACCTTAAGAATTCCACCTTTAAGATGTTCTATTGTGTTACATAGGCCACCTTTGATTCCATCAAGCAAGTGTGCTAACCTAATTTGTGAATCACATTATGATTAGGTGGTAGAAAAAATTGTTACAAAGAAGAAAAAGTGCCATTTCAAAAAACAAATTATGGGCTAAAGTTGTGACAAGATGTCCACTAGTATATCAAATAGTGCATTTCCTATGCCACTGCTAAACCAACCATTAGGAAGTGGTGGCTGTACACTCTTATACCTACCCTAGAAAATCCCTATGAGTCATTCTCCATGGATTACATTTTAGGTTTACCCTCCTCTAGGAATGGTATTGATTGTGTGTTTGTGGTTATCGATCAATTATATAAGATTGTCATTCTTACACCATGTAAGAATAGTATTACAACTAAAGCCACTGCTAAACTCTTCTTTGAGCATGTTTTGGTTTATTTTGGGCTACCTAAGACATTATTTTAGACAATTATAATTGTTGGAAATAATACTGAGAGGGGGGGTGAATCAGTATTATCAAATCAATAAAACGTTTTCATTTCCATACTTATATACATATACGCTACTTCAGTTAATGGAACCCGCGTGTATACGCGACTGTGTCAAATGCAACTAGCGTATATGCAGAATACTTATGATTCAACTAATCCATTAAATGTTGATCTTTAGTTAGTGCATCAGAACTTCATTAAACATATGAGCAGTAAGCAAGTGCAGTAAAACATAACAGATCATCACACACAAGAAGCACACATGAACACCATGATATAAGGTGGAAACCCAATGTGGGTGAAACCACCTGTTGCAAGTTGTCTCTATCTTCCTTTAATAAGAAACTTCATTTTACAATCTTTTGTACTGGTGCAGTCTTATACCAGTACGCAGGCTACAACCTGCAGAGGACTACAACCCTCTCTTGTTTTCCAAACTCTCCTAGATGGGAGCTACAACCCCCTTAGCTGTTGTACTAGCCGATCCATTTACTAGTACATAGGTGCCTACCTACTGAATGCTCCAATCTTCACTCGGTCTCCAGCTACTACTGGAAGGGAACTACTACCCCCTTAGCTCTTGTACTAGTTGATGTACTAGTACATAGGCGCCAGCCTACAATCTCCTTTCATCCTCCAGGGACCACGTTTCATACATTTTCAGACTGGATACTCCTGAAGCACAACACTATAATCTGAAGGCAACGTTTCATCCAATTTTCATACTGGACCCATAAATATCATTAAAGCACAAAAACAATCAATACTAGCATCATCAATCTCTGAATCACCCAAGACTGAATCACTGAAGCCCTGTCAACAAAATGCAGTCACCAAAACACACAGAGCAGAACACTGAACTCTGCAACAATATTCAGAACCAACTGTATCATCAAAATCATGCATCAGAGTGCATACGCTACTTGGAAGTGTAGAACCAGCGTGTATACGCAACTTCACCAAAGTGAACCGATGTATATATCATCACTTACTAACTTATAACTTGATGCACTTCCTGACTTTAGACATATCCAGATTATTACATATACAAGGATAATATGTGTGTTAGCAACCAGATCTAGTCCATCAGATCACATCAATATGAGTCATTATGATCCTGATCCATTATTAGATCTCATCCATCAACACTGAGGCTAAACACAATCAATCAAACTGAATATGTAGAATACTGACACCATTAAACAGTCACCAGAACTCATCAACAACCAGAACCACTTGTAACTTCAAAACATCATAGCTCAAATGGTATACGCAACTACAATGAACCAAACCCGCGTACATACGCGCTTTCACCAAAGCCAACCTGCGTACAGATCTATAAATATTCAATCATGACTTGCAGCGATTTCAAACTTAAGATATACCCAGTTCAGATCATTACATGCGTCAGTATACAAATCTAGAATAAACATAATCAACCATATAGAGATAGTTCATTTCAAACCGTTTTATCCCGATCTATCCTTAGATCTTGTTCTCCATCAACCGATGAGATTCCTCCTTAGCTTAGATCAAGCAATGCATCATAAACCCTTTTCCTGCATACTAGATCTCATACTTCATCAGATATTCAAGTCTTTTCAATTCACTTGCCTAATGATTTTCTTCTCCTTTTATAGTCTTAGGCCTTACTCAATACCATGGTCCAAAACCATAACCAATCAATACCATGGACCCAATACTCGAGATCAACACTTTTGACGAGATACCATGGTCCAAAACCATAGGTTCAAATACCATGGACCAAACATAAGTTCACTGACATGTATGTGCCTTCCATTGCATGAAAGTGCATGTATACGCATACGCGTCTTTTAAACGACTAACCTGCGTGTATACGCATCTCGGTCACGATGAACCTGTGTATATATATTTTCTCTTCATTCTTGTAGTCTGATCATCAATTCCTTGTTGCTGACCTGCTGCACTATGATCTGTCATCTGTGCGATTTGCCATCAAGGACAACACTTGTCTCATAATGCCAACAATCTGCCCCTTCTGACTTGATGGCAAAGCTAACTTGTCACACTTAGAACTGTCATCTGATTCCTTTGAGTTGTCCTTCTTCTGTAGATTCATCTAGTTATATGTAAGTGAGTTGTTCTTCTATGAGTGGGTTTCCATCAAGTACAACACATGCATCATAATGCCAACAATCTCCCCCTTTGGACTTGATGGAAACAACACCAAATCACTCTCCCCTTTTGACATCAAGGGCAGAGGGCGGACCAAGATATTCTCTTTCCTTGATAAACATTCCACTGCCCATACTCCCCCTGAGTACCTGCTGAAATCTTTGAATGAGCTCCCCCTTTGTATATGCCAAGGTGTACCAATCTGACCATGCTTCCTGTGAGTACATGCTGAAGTCTCTGCTTTGCTGAAGAGTGTTGTTCATGCTCCCCCTAACTGTAAGCAAGGTCTGCAAAAATATGTTCTATAAGAAGAACATGACTCTATCATAAATGACCTTCCTATCACCAAAGACTCATACATACATCCATCTCCCATCCTAGTGGGGAGATACCAATATTGATTCATCCACCCAACCAAGTGGGGATACATCAAAAGTTTACACATGATAACAAAGTACATTACATCATTCATCCCAGGCATAGTGGGGAACCCAAAATAGGCCGTTACATGACCTTGATAATAATAAAAGATATACATGATATAGAGACGAGATATCTAGAACAAGACTATGAAAGTCACCAATAACTAATATCAGCAGCACTATTCAGATCAACAACCATGATCTCCTTCTGTTCTCCTTCTGCAGCAGATCTACCTGAAACCAAAAACATCTTGTGTACATGAACCAAGAGCTTCTAAGGTAATGCCAACAATGAATTATTAGAAGTTTATCTACTCCCCCTGAAGCTGTGCCAGATGGTCTCTGTCAGACCCATATCAGACTCTTCTCACCCTGAGTCTGGCCCACTGATTTCCTTCAAATTAACATATACACGACTGTATCCACAGAAACAAGTGTATATACGCAGATACTCCTCATGAAACTCGCGTACAACCATTTCCAGATCAACAACTTGTACGTGTCCTGTAACAAGGTATGTCTGCATATAAATATCAACTCATCATCATAAAATCATTCTCATTATAACATTTGTGAAAAACACCATAGTCATCTCATCATCATCAAGATCTACATGATCCAAGTATCATCACTTTGGGAACATCTGCATCAATCATCATATGTAAGAATCAACCTATCATCATATAGGTAAGAACTCGTCATCATCATGTCTCCAACAATGCAACTTTGAGCTCAAGATCATTTGTCAAGGTTTCTTTATATCATCAACATCAACAATCCTCATCCACATGAGCACCAAGAACTATAGGCATCATAACTGTATTATATGATCTTTATGCATATGACGACAACAGCATATGAGTGACTCATCATCAAGTAATGAATTTGTGTATTCAAGCTTTGTACTTCTCCTTATCCTTATGAAGATCACCATGTAAGCATCATATATGCACCATCTAAGAATCAATCCACAAATATGATCTGAACATCAACTATGTAACCCCAAGAATCATATGATATTTTATCATGGACAACTCATCATATCATTTAGCCAGATAAGCATCATCACCAAGGACTATTAACCATAATGCCAACAATGCATTATTAAAGGCATATGCTCCCCCTGAACCTGTGCCATCTTGATTACCATCAGATCTGATTATGCATATATCAGCAAGAAGTATCACGACATCATCATCATAAAGTTAGGATCAAAAACACTTCTAAACATCTTATGAGTATAAAGACATTTCCACACATCATTAGCAGATTGTAACCATTATCAACCAGAGAAAATAATAGACTGAATCATATCAGACCCTTTTTCTGAGCTTGTCCCTACTGCTTTTCCTCAGACTGACATATCGCGACTGTGCAGTGTCTAACTTGCGTATATACGCGACTTCCATTTATGAAACTTGCGTATGAGATTTAGGACACTGAAGTTTTATACTTTCAGCTCCCTCTAAGTCTGTTATGTCTGTATGTTGTGATGTGCCACATCTCTCTGACTATACTTCCTTCCTCTTCCATATCTTCAAGTGTGATGATGTTTTCTCCTTTTGGGGTGATGCTCGTACTTTGTTCCTGCATTCCTTTGCTATATTTCCAAGCTTGTTACATGCATAACATCTTACATGTTTCATATTCTTCCTGTAGCAATTAGTAGCTTTGTGACCAAACATATTGCAAGAAAAACAATATCCATTAAAGTACCTGGAGCGTGATGATCTTTCTGTGTGGTGGTCTTGACCCATTCTACTTCTGCATCTGGCTGCAACATGTCCAAGATTATGACATACATAACATTCAACATTATTCATCGGAGGAGTAAAATATTTTCTTTGAAGAATTTCTTTCCTTGGTTTTTGATGGGGTTGACCTCTCATCTCTTTGTTGAGCATTTCAGATTTTGCATTAGAGTTCCTTGTCTTATTCTGTGAGCTAGATTCACCTTCAACAGATTCATGAAAACCAAGACCAGTTTTGATAGCAGGAGACCTTTGACTACTAAGAATATCATCCAAAATATTAGTACTATCTTGAAATCGTAAGATCTTATCCTTTTCTTCTAATTTATCCTTTAGAATATTTAACTCAACCTGAAGATGTTCTTCCTTTTCACAATGTTGCTTCTTCATGTTTTCTTCAACTTTTCTTTCTTCTTCCAACTGATGTCTTAGTTCAAGAACTTCATTTTCTTGTTTTCCAAGAGCTTGGAGTAGTTCTTTATTCTGCTTATTTGATTCTTCAAGATATTCCTTTAGCGAGAGGATCGTAGCTTCAAGCTTTTCATAGTAACTGGATCTATCTCTGAGTTTCTTGATAGTTGTGCTTCTTTCATTTACTTCATTTCTTAATGATGTTACTTCATCCTGCAACTTTTGACATTGATTTTCCTTGTCCTTGAGTAACTTCCTTACCTTGTTTCCTTCCTCTAGTTGAGCTTTTAGTTTGGTAACTTCTTCTTTGAAAGCACATTCCCTTTTGTTCAATAGATCTTGTTGTTCTCTAATTTTGTCTGTAAGCCTTCTAAATACTGCCTCTATTTGATATCTTTCTTGCTCACCCATAAGAGAAAATTCAGTTGCTTCGCTATCACTTTCATCATCTTCACATGGATGGATACCAGAGGATAACAAATTCATACCTGATAGATCTTGTTCATCTTCATTCTAAAGTGATTCTGAACCTGAAGTGCTTCTTCCACATAATCCCCAATCGATGCTCCCACTGTCATAGACTTTCTGAGATGTCTTATTCTTCTTAGGTGCTTTCTTCTTAAGCTTCTTTCCCATTGTTCCACGGATCTCCTTCAAGCAATCAAGCTTCTACCAAAGGACCTGCTCCGATACCAATTGTTGGAAATAATACTAAGAGGGGGGGGTGAATCAATATTATCAAATCAATAAAACTTTTTCATTTCCATACTTATATACATATATGCTACTTCAGTTAATGGAACCCGCGTGTATACGTGACTGTGTCGAATGCAACAAGTGTATATGAAGAATACTTATGATTCAGCTAATCCATTAAATGTTGATCTTTAGTTAGTGCATCAAAACTTCATTAACCATATGAGCAGTAAGCAGGTGTAGTAAAACAGAACAGATCATCACACACAAGAAGCACACATGAACACCATGATATAAGGTAGAAACCCAATGTGGGTGAAAACCACCTACTGCAAGTTGTCTCTATCTTCCTTTAATAATAAACTTCATTTTACAATCTTTTGTATTGGTGCATTCTCATACTAGTATGCAGGCTACAACCTGCAGAGGGCTACAACCCGTCTCGTTTTCCAGACTCTCCTAGATGGGAGCTACAACCCCCTTAGCTCTTGTACTAGCCGATCCATTTACTAGTACGTAGGTGCCTACCTACTGAATGCTCCAATCTTCACTCGATCTCCAGCTGCTACCGAAAGGGAGCTACTACTCCTTTAGCTCTTGTACTAGCTGATGTACTAGTACGTAGGTGCCAGCCTACAATCTCCTTTCATCCTCCAGGGACCACATTTCATACATTTTCAGACTGGATACTCTTGAAGCACAACACTATAATCTGAAGGCCACGTTTCATCCAATTTTCATACTGGACCCATACATATCATTAAAGCATAAAAACAATCAATACTAGCATCATCAATCTCTGAATCACCCAAGACTGAATCACTGAAGCCCTGTCAACAAAATGTAGTCACCAGAACACACAGAGTAGAACACTGAACTCTACAACAATATTCAGAACCAACTGTATCATCAAAATCATGCATCAGAGTGCAAACGCTACTTGGAAGTGCAGAACCTGCGTGTATACGCAACTTCACCAAAGTGAACCAGCATATATATCATCAATTACTAACTTATAACTTGATGCACTTCCTAACTTCAGACATATCCAGATTATTACATATACAAGGATAATATGTGTGTTAGCAACCAGATCTAGTCCATCACATCACATAAATATGAGTCATTATGATCCTGATCCATTATTAGACCTCATCCATCAACACTGAGGCTAAACACAATCAATCAAACTGAATATGCAGAATACTGACACCATTAAACAGTCACCAAAACTCACCAACAACCAGAACCACCTGTAACTTCAAACATCATAACTCAAATGGTATACGCAACTACAATGAACCAAACCCGCGTACATACGTGCTTTCACCAAAGCCAACCCGCGTACAGATCTATAAATATTCAATCATGACTTGCAACGATTTCAAACTTAAGTTATACCCAATTCAGATCATTACATGTGTCAGTATACAGATCTAGAATAAACATAATCAAACATATAGATATAGTTCATTTCAAACCATTTGATCCCGATCTATCCTTAGATCTTGTTCTCCATCAACCGGTGAGATTCCTCCTTAGCTCAGATCAAGCAATGCATCATAAACCCTTTTCCTGCATACTAGATCTCATACTTCATCAGATATTCAAGTCTTTCCAATTCACTTGCACAATGATCTTCTTCTCCTTTTATAGTCTTAGGCCTTACTCAATACCATGGTCCAAAATCATAACCAATCAATACCATGGACCCAATACGCGGGATCAACACTTCTGACAAGATACCATGGTCCAAAACCATAGGTTCAAATACCAAGGACTAAATACCATGGACCAAACATAAGTTCTCCAACATGTACGTGCCTTCCCTTGCATGAAAGTGCGTGTATACGCATACGCATCTTTTAAATGAATAACCCGTGTGTATACCCGTCTCGGTCACGATGAACCTGAGTATATGTATTTTCTCTTCATTCTTGTAGTCTGATCATTAATTCCTTGCTGTTGACCTGCTGCACTATGATCTTTCATCTGTGTGATTTGCCATCAAGGACAACACTTGTCTCATAATGCCAACAATAATATGTTCCTCAGTATATTTTGGTCCAACCTATAGTCTGTAATGGATACCAAGCTAAGAAAATTGACCACCTTTCATTCACAAACTTGATGGAAAAACAAAAGTGGTCAAGATGATGATTTTTTCATACCTTATGCATGTAAAACTCTAAGAATCGACATACATGGGATCAAAGACTTCCATATGTTCAACATAGGTATAATAGATCCCTTTATAACTTTATAGCCACAGTCTTTTTAAGGTGTGCTTGGGGTTCCAACCATTGGTCGGTATTGATGTAGTACTTCACATTTCATCTTTATTAGCAGAGTCCTCCCATGCCCAGGTTGTTATAGACATTTTTTTACCTTGCATCACTGAGCATGAAATGTCGATAATCAAGGGATCCAAAGTCCCTAAACATGTTGTTCCTACCCCTAAAGGAACAAGGCCAGCAAACCATAGCACTTAACAAAAGTTCTCCACCTGAAAACACTCAAAAACAAGGCAATTCTGGATCATGTCAACTGCTCCACTGAGCATCTGCGCTGAATGTGAACTGCTCCACTGTCTACCTGCGTTGAATGTCAACTGCAAAGAAGGCTACCTACGCTGAGCGAGGTTGGACAAGTGGCAGAGTCATTCCTCAAGGTGTCAATGCCCAGGAAGCTTCCAAAATGACACTTGGATCAAGGAATTCGACTGGTGATGAGTAAGAGGTTCCAAATCTCCAAGTGGAAGCAAGAACCTCCAAGTGGACTCAAGAACTGAAGTGGGAGAGGACACTAGGCAGCTTTATGCCAGCCTCAAGCTGACTCATCCTTTCTCCAAAACTCCTATATATAGATCTCTCTCATGAGGTCTAGGGAGGTTGGAATTTGGTATTTGCAAAGAATTGTTGTTGGTTTGTGGCTAGAAACATTGGGTGTGTTATGCTTTGAAAGGAGCTGAAGAAGGAATTCCATTCTGCTGGGAAGGAGATGCTGGGTTGGAGCCCTATGGGTTGTATCTCTTCCTGAATCCTGTTACTTTCAATAAAGCTATCTTGATTCTTCCCTATATGCTGGTGTATTTTGTATAATTGCATTAGTATATTTGATCTACTTCTAATCCTGAATCATTTATGAATATGTATATTTTCCTTTGTATTGTGTCCTTCTCTTGTTGCAAGTAGTTGTTCTCTTGTCACAGGTAGTTGTTCTCTTGTGATCTCCTGGGATTCAAGTAGCTGTTCTCTTGATCAAGTGAGGAGGCAAGTAGCTGTGGACACACAAAGAGAAGAGGATCTAGATCGAGGGACAACCGGAAGACAACGGTAAGTCTGCCAATCTCCCCTCTTTCACATTTCATAAAGGAAAGAATCATAATAGCTGTATTCGTTTGTTGCTAAGGCGCTGTCACACCTTAGGTGGATAGGATCGTCCTAAATAGGCATTTTTCCCCACAACAAATTGGCGACTCCGCTGGGGAAGAACTTGTTTATTCATTTCGTTTGTGTTTCCATCATTTGTTTACTTCATAGACTTGACAGCTACTCTTGAACTGCATCTTTCCCGGATGCAAAGTAAAAGTTGCTACTTTGATCCAGTATGTTGGACTTGTCTATGATCTAAACTAGATCCACAAATGATTTGATTGATCCTTGTGATAGTCTTTAGTACCCTATCAAAGCATCCCTCTGTTTATACCTTGCTTGTGTTTCTGATTTGGCCTGAAACAGTGTATTTTTGAGCATTTTGTGACCCGGAAACCAAGAGAAACGAGAGTTTCTCTCTTCATTGCAGGCACTGTGAAGGCAGTCTGCATTTCAACGCAGGTCCCGAAGGGGCTACCTGCGCTGAATGTCAAACTGACAGTGTTGTACCTGTGCTGAACCAGTGTGGCCTTGTGCAGCTGGGGTTCTTTGTCCTTTATTGCCCTGTTTTGATCTCTGTTTTTGCAGCCTTTAACCAGCATAGGTGCTAGTCTGATAAACCTTTTCTTTGCCTGAATTCCGCCCCATTTTTGTACAAAAAGATTGTGAATGTTTTTATGTGTTTGTGGCGTCATTTACAGTCTTCCTTTGCATGAGTAAAGTGGTCTTTCTGTAGCCTTTGATTCAGATCTGATTGAGATTGATCTTAGAAGAGAGTTCATTGGCTGTTTGTTCAGATTGATCATAGTTTTACTTTTGCTTATTGGTTTGAGTTTGTTCTTTTCAAAGTATCAAAAACAAGTCTTTATTTCGAAAATCGCAAAGTGATTGTAATCTCTTCTACCCTTGTTGATTTCGAAGAAAGTGAACTTTTTTATTTTGATCATTGTAAAAGCAAATTCAAAGTTGTGCAAAAAGCTTTCTTTGTAGGCATTTATACTAAGAAAGTGAAAACAAACACCTGCATTGTGCATTTTGCATTTGATAAGTTTGCATGTTGGATTTAGGGAAAGTGCATTAGAGTGTGCTGATTGCTCTTTGAGAAAATATAGTCGCTCTCTTTTCCCTTAGTAGCTAGGATTTTCAAAGTTGAAAGATTGTAAAGCTTGCTTATCATCTTAGACTGCATTTAGGAATTTGTATCATGCATCTCGTGGTGAACCTTGAAAGGCAAACTTTAAAAAGATCAACCTAAAATAAACTGAATGAACCTAACAACGCTTTGTAACATAATGCACAACATAGAGGTCTAGGCTAGAGACGTGTTCCGGTGTTGTTAAACATAGTGACTGTCGATCTCGAAGAAGGTGGGTGATTCCTCCTGAGAGTCGGTGGCGCTAATACGGATTGTGCTCCCACGTACCGTCACGTATATATTGGGAGACCCCTATAGGCATATATCTTTTATCCTCAGGAAGCCGTGTCGGCCGCCCTACTGATCGCAATGCAGTGAACACAGCATTCACGAAGATCGACCACCCGTAGCGTAAAACGTATTCTGTGGTTTTGCGAAAAGTTTGGCACACCCTCTGCCTAGATCTCCAGAGCAGTTTCTTTTGGCCTTTTTCAGACTCTATAACAGAAAAAGTCCATCCGAGCATTTGTCACTTCGGGCTCGTTAAAACATCGAAGGAGACTAGAGTCATCTTTAGCTTCTCTCGACTCTTTAAAACTGAAAAAGCAAGTTGTGTCTAAAAGCGTCTAATAAAATTCATTCAGTTCAGAAACACAAATTTCCCCTTTTTATATTTTGGTTGATCGAGTAATCCGCAATCGTGGAAGAAAGTCAATTGAAACCCCATCATTCGCAGAGGCTTACGAGTCAATCGTCTTTGTCTCCGGAATCGAAAACAGTACGGACAAAGCGAACTCGTATAACCGGTTCAAAATCTCCTATCAAAGTTAGATCAAGTGTGTTATAGACATTTTTGTGCCTTACAGCATGAAGCATGAAATGTCCATAATCTAAGGGATCCAAAGTCCCTAAACATGTTGTTCCTCCCCCTAGAGGAACAAGGTCAGCAAACCACAACACTGAATAAAAGTTCTCCACCTGAAAACACTCAAAAACAAGGCAATTCTGGATCATGTCAACTGCTCCACTGAGCATCTGCGCTGAATCTCAACTGCTCCATTGTCTACCTGCGCTGAATGTCAACTGCAAAGAAGGCTACCTACGCTGGGCGAGTTGGGACATGTGGCACAGTCATTCCTCAAGGTGTCAATGCCCAGGAAGTTTCCAAAATGACACTTGGATCAGGGAATTCGACTGGTGATGAGTAAGAGGGTCTAGATCTCCAAGTGGAAGCAAGAACCTCCAAGTGGACTGAAGAACTGAAGAATAACTGAAGTGAGAGAGGACACTAGTCAGCTCTCAAGCTGGCTCATCCTTTTTCCAAAACTCCTATATATAGATCTCTCTCATGAGGTCTAGGGAGGCTGGAATCTTGTGAATGTAAAGAATTTCTGTTGGTTTTAGTTTAGAACTATTGGGTGATTTGCTTTGAAGGAGGTGAAGAGGAGATTTCTTTCTGCTGGGAAGGTGATGCTGGATTGGGCCTCTTATGGTTGTATCACTTCCTGAACTTTACTTCTTCCATTAATAAAGCATTTGAGGTTCTTCTATATGCATGTGTCTCAATGGTGTATTGTTATACTTGTGTATTTGATTTATTCTAATCCTTGAATCAATTATGAATGTATGCTTCTTGTAGTTTCCCTCTCTTGCCATTTTGCAGGATCTTGGTGTAGCTGGGCCAGTGAAAGAGCAAGGAACTGGGCGCAAGCAGCAAGGAGAGAAGATTGGATCAATCATTAGCGAAAGACATCGGTTAGTGGATCTCTTTCTCCCCTCTTTTACATCTCATAAAGAAGTAATCTCAAATAGCTTTGCTTTGATTGTTGCTGAGGTACTATCACCCTTAGAGTGGGATAGGGTCATTCCGTATCGGATACTTTTCCCAACAACAAATTGGCGACTCCGCTGGGGATTGTATCTTGTTGGTTGTTTGTGTTTTTGCTATTCATTTCCTAAACACAGGGAGTACCGAATCGAACTGCATTTGGATCTTTCAAATGCAAAGTAGAGGGCAGCTACTCTAGCTCAGTTTCTGGGCATGTTTATGATTTGAAGAGCTGATCCACAAGGAATCTGAATAGCTCTTAGTGATAGCTTTTCATCCTCCTTTTCATCCTTTAGTGTGTACTTGATTGATAGCTTTGATTTGGCCAAAAACTGTTGATTTTTGAGCAATCTGTGACCCAGAACCTGAGAAAAACGAAAGTTTCTCTCTTCATTGCAGGCACTGTGAAGGCAGTCTGCATTTCATCGCAGGTCCCGAAGGGGCTACCTACGCTGAATGTCAAGCTGACAGTGTTCTACCTGCGCTGAACCAGTGTGGCCTTGTGCAACTGGGGTTCTCTGCTTTCTGTTGCCCTGTTTTCATCCCTGTTTTTGCAGCCTGTTATCAGTCAATGTACCTATCTGAAACCACCTTTCTTTGCCACTATTCCGCCTCGGTTGTATAAAGAAACTGTATTTGTTCTTTGTGTATTTCTTACATCATTTGCAGTTTCCCATAACGAAAGTGAACTAGTCTTGCTGTGGCCTCTTAGATCTAGACCTGTGATAAGTGTCGTTCTGATCTTAAGAGTTAGTTTGTTTGCTGTTCATAGCTGATTGAGCTTTTGCTTTCGTCATATGGTTTGAATTTATGTATTTCTAGTGTTGAAACAAGTAAATCTTAAGGTGTCTTTTGATTTTGGACAAAAGCTTGTTTACTTTCACTTGAAATTGAATTCAAAGTTATACAACAACTTTCTTTTTGTAATACATCAACATTAAGAAAGAGAAAAGAAATCCCTGCATTGTGCATGTGCATTTTGACAGCTTGCATGTTGATTTAGGAAAAAGTGCATTAGTGTGTGCTCTATGATCTGTGTGAAAAGATGATGTCTTTCTTTTCCCTCAGTAGTTAAGATTTTCATAAGTTGAAAAGATTGAAAAAGCTTGCTTCTCATCTTTAGACTGCATTTAGGAGTTGTACCATACATCTCGTGGTGATCCATAAAGGCAAACTGCTAAACAAGATCAACCTTAAAATAAATTGAATTTACATAACAACGCTTTGAAACATAACGCAAACACATAGAGGTCTAAGCTAGAGATGTTTTCCGGCGTTGTTAAACGTGATATCTTAGCGTTGAGTGGTTGGGTGATTCCTCCACGGTGAAGCGATAAGTATCAATACAGACTTGTGCTCCCACATACCGTCGCGTATATATTGGGAGACCCCTATAGGAACAAAGCCTTTATCCATAGGAAGCCGTGTCGGCCGCCCTACTAATCGCAATGCAGTGAACACAGCATTCACGAAGATCGACCACCCGTACCGTAAAACGTATTCTGTGGTTTTGCGAAAAGTTTGGCACACCCTCTGCCTAGATCTCCAGAGTAGTTTCTTTTGGCCTTTTTCAAACTCTATAACTGAAAAAGTCCATCCGAGCATTTGTCACTTCGGGCTCGTTAAAACATCGAAGGAGACTAGAGTCATCTTTAGCTTTTTCTTGACTCTTAAAAAGTGAAAAAGCAAGTTGTGTCTAAAGCGTCGTTATAAAATTTATTTTAAACGGAACATAATCACCTCCTATTCCTACGTTGATCTGTAGGTCGAGAACATGGAACGCACCAACCAAGGAATTCCACATGATGGAAATCCTAGTCCTTCCTCCTCTTGGGGAGAAGTTGGTGCGCCCCACATGGCCATATTGTCGCTTCCAGGACTGACAATTGGCCTGCCAATTTGGCTATTCTCAACCAATGTAGTTCAGAACACCATGGTTCCTAAACAGTCGAGTCAATAGTTAGATCAGTCTAGAGCTGCCCACCAGCCTTCTACTTCCTATAACTCTTCTTCCAATCCTTCATCTTCACAAGGTAGAGCCGGTAAAAGCCAAGCTCCCATGGAGAAGAAGGAGAAGAAAAAGAGAGAGAAGTAGAAGAAGGAGCCTAAGGCGACTGGGGGCAAGCAAAAGACATCTGACAAAAATCCACACACAGCACAGACCGGGCCTAAATCGCCATGTGTCATATGTAGAGGAGACCACTTCCATAGAGATTGTCCCTGTATTCCCCGGATACTAAGGGACTGGTCCCCTCATTTGCACAGTTCGGGAGCATCAACCTCTGATAGCCATGTTGAATGCTTACCGTCAACCAGCGAAAGTGAAGGTTCAAGACAAAGAGGGGGAGCAAGATCCCCCTGTAGACTGTGTGAAGGCGATCACGCCATCCACCGTTGTCCCTTCTTAGATGAAGCGAAGAGAGTTTTGGAAGATCGTCCGGTTTCACCGTTGAGACTTCCTCCTGGATACAAAAAACTCGTGCCAAGTCCTTCGTTGGTTGAGAATACAGCTGGCCCGCTCAAGTGGTCAGCTGAAGCGTCAGTCATTGAAAATGAACCTACTGAACCCAGACCGGACGAAAGTCCAAAGGTCGAAACGGTAGTTGACCCGGTTCTCCCTTCAGAAGTTTCATCTTCAAATGACACCGTCACTGAAGATTCATCTTCAAATGACACCCTCACTGAAGAGAATAAGGATGACACCATCCAGATTCTTTTCATCAACACAGACTCTGACGAGCATCAGGGCAATGCGCCCATTCCTTTATCGCAGGAAGGAACATCGTCAGGGTCGTATCCGGCCGTGTATTCGGTCCCACCACCAAGCAACCTGGTTGTGTCCTTTGATTGGAACCAACTAGGCAGACCCCGGTTGCCAGCCAGTATACCATTCAGAATCATAGTCCAAATATACAGAATGGTAATGGCTGGCACTATTATTGATGAAGGGGCATCTGTGAGTATCCTTTCCTTTGTTGCTTGGAAAGCACTGGGTTCCCCGGCGTTTTTGCCTGAGATAAGAAATCTCTCGGGTTTCGATAAAGGAACCAGTCGACCATTAGGGATCCTCCCCAATGTGCCTGTTACATTGAAAGGGAGGACCGTTCAAATGAACGTGATGGTCGTTCAAGGACCCTTGGATTATAACCTACTCCTTGGATGAGACTATATATATTGCATGGGAGCAATAGTCTCCTCACTCTTTAGAGTAATGTGTTTTCCACATGAAGGAAGGATGGTCAAGCTCGTAGACCAACTTTCATTTCCGGGATCACGCATCGCAAATAGTCACATACCAAGCCTGAATGGTCTATTCAATCAAGAAATGTCTCCACCCCCAGTCCTCCTTCCCGATGAGCGAGTGATTCGGAAAGATGGGACTAGAACCCAGGGGGCATGCATCCTAGTCTGCTTTAGGCAGGGAAAACCTTGGGTATAAGGTAGAATTTCCGCGAGAGAATATGACTAGTCCGTACCCCGTCCGTGGATGGAAGAGGGGTTGTTCTAGAATAGGATTCTTTTGTCAAAGTTACGCATTTGACAACAGTCATTCACCCTTGTCTATTTCGGTAGGCATTGCCGAGGAAGTGTTTTGTTTGAAAGATTAACGAGACAATCTTTGGGTAACTAGAAAGAGGTAAACCTCCCTCAATATCACAAATGTTTTGTCTTTGAGTAGTGTTCTTCTCTTGTCACAAGTAGCTGCTCTCTTGTCGCAAGTAGTTGTTCTCTTGCGATCTTGCGAATAATCTGTTAAAAGTTGGGCTAACGAGAAGACAAGTATCGTATAGACCCGTTAAAAATAACGAGAAGACAAGTATCGTTAACATTAGACTAGCAAGACGACAAGTAGCTGTGAACACCCAAAGAAAAGCAGAGGTGGGAGAGAGGAGGGGCAACCTTGAAATTGTATTTTATACCTGGGGGCAAGCAAACCTTTTGGAGTGCAAGCTAAGAGTGGTTATTTATCTGCTTTTGGGATTAGCCGTTTCTGAACTTGCATAAAGAAAGGATATGGAGTAAAGCTTAGTGAAGTTGAAACTCCTTAAAAAATAGAGATCTCACAGGGGACATTTCTTATCTTATGACTGGTATAATCGAGCAGTTTTAGCATAAAGTTCATGCTCGTTAAAAAATAAACGCAAGATCTGAGCAGTTTTAACGCGGTCTTCATGCTCGTTAAAAAATAAATATAAGCAGTGAGCAATGTTTCCTCCAGAGTTTAAGCTCATTTTTAAAGAAAAAATGAACCTATCCTGGTAAATAACCGTTGTGATCGTAAATTTATCAGCCATAAAAAGCCTTGGTCGTGTTTTGCACCTGCCACCTCCACTTTCATTTGGCCGATCGTTCACCTCCATATGATTGTTTACCCATTTTGAGGAACAGCTGCGAA
This sequence comes from Pinus tabuliformis, assembly GCA_031772625.1. Taxonomy (NCBI): domain Eukaryota; kingdom Viridiplantae; phylum Streptophyta; class Pinopsida; order Pinales; family Pinaceae; genus Pinus; species Pinus tabuliformis. The sequence continues at coordinate 2,002,240,596 of CM062819.1, read as the reverse complement.
GAGTGATTTCACCTAGCCATCCTTGTGACACTGCCGTGATTGGAAAATTCCAACCTGTACCTGGAATCTGTTGCTATCCCTGTTTATCACTCGTTCCTCAAAAGACGAGTCTTCTTTAAGCTCTTTTCAACTGACTCGTAAAATATGAAAAGTTTGCCGAGTTTTGGCCTTCCAGCTCGTTAAAAGGACCGGAAGAGCTATCCCTCCTCTAGATTTTAATCTTTTTGGACCTGAGGGATCATTGCACAAAAAGGTCGAGCGCTTGTTTTATTCGGCTCGTTAAAGTTACCGAAAACTCATCCCTTCTGTATTGTTTTATACTTTTTCGGACTTAAGGGATTAGATGACGAAAAAGGAATTTTGGAGTTAACTTTCTGTACCTTTTCAGACTCTCTAAAAATGAAAAGGACCGAGTTTTCTTTGTCGTTAGACTCGTTAAAATGATTAAATAGCGACAAAATTGTCTTTAGACGAGAACGAGTTTCCCTATCGCTAGGCTCGTTAGAACATAGCGATGGGCTTGCCCGAAGGGCAGGTTATAGAACAAGCATATGTTATCCTCCTCAAGCTTGACAAAAATAAAGAGGTACTGGTCAGAAATGACTGGGGAAAAATTGGGAGAACCTCAAAAGCTTTAATGGTAGCAAGTCGCTCTTGAACATGACACTTTTCCTCCGTATCACATCGGGTTGGGTTGTTTCATTCACCGGTCTCATCACCATGGTCTCGCCAAACCATCCACATTTGGGGTAATGCTACCGATCCATCGCATCAGTGTCGTTATATGTTCAAGAGATGTCATTCAGAAAGAGTCAACCGTGTCCCATCCACTACCATACATCATCTTTCATCCTTTCATGACCGCCACCCTGAATCATATTTCACAGATTGTTTTCACCTCCATTAAAATCATTAGCTCCGTTCCGTATCACTGATGTGGGATTCATTAAGGCCCTCCTTTGACGGATCGCTTCTTATCGACTTTAGCTCATTATCCAAGAAGTTGATCTAGGAACAACCCCCCTCAGTACTTTGAAGCTTGCATGCCTCAATGGCAAGTTTCTCACTTCCGGCGACAGGTATACATCAATGACCTTCGACCAGAAGATTTTGCGTGGTGTTCGACGCCAAGTCCTATATTCACACCACGTGAATTGTACTGCAGTACCTTGAGGGTCATTATCATCACCGGTGATTCCTCTCGCGCTTGTTAACGGTTTACATCATTGACCGGTAATCAAGCGATGTATTTCCATGTTCGACTTCAGCGCAATTCTCACATGGATCGACTTGTACTTAGAGTGAAGATCGAACGAGTTTGAAGACCCCGGATCTAGTTTCATCCATCCGGGCTGCGATATATATTCAGGAAATATAAAGACATTTGACATGTACATCATTGCAGCAGATGATCATCCTACTCAAAGGATGATAATTTTCACCAAAATTATCAGTCTACCATCAGACGATCGTCTGTTCTATGTACCAAAATGAATTTATAAATCTGAGCATGGGAATGCCCGCCTCAGCTAGATCATGAAAACAGTATGAAAAATAATGTATTGTATTGTATCTTATTACAGGTCACCTCTCAGAGATTGAATGAACTTCGGATCCTCCTGATAAAGCATTTCACCCGATAAACGACCTCATACTTTAGGGGGCAACTGTTATAGACATTTTTGTGCCTTACAGCATGAAGCATGAAATGTCCATAATCTAAGGGATCTAAAGTCCCTAAACATGTTGTTCCTCCCCCTAGAGGAACAAGGTCAGCAAACCACAGCACTGAATAAAAGTTCTCCACCTGAAAACACTCAAAAACAAGGCAATTCTGGATCATGTCAACTGCTCCACTGAGCATCTGCGCTAAATGTCAACTGCTCCACTATCTACCTGGGCTGAATGTCAACTGCAAAGAAGGCTACCTACGCTGGGCGAGTTGGGACATGTGGCACAGTCATTCCTCAAGGTGTCAATGCCCAGGAAGTTTCCAAAATGACACTTGGATCAGGGAATTCGACTGGTGATGAGTAAGAGGGTCTAGATCTCCAAGTGGAAGCAAGAACCTCCAAGTGGACTGAAGAACTGAAGAATAACTGAAGTGAGAGAGGACACTAGCTAGCTCTCAAGCTGGCTCATCCTTTCTCCAAAACTCCTATATATAGATCTCTCTCATGAGGTCTAGGGAGGCTGGAATCTTGTGAATGTAAAGAATTGCTGTTGGTTTGAGTTTAGAACTATTGGGTGCTTTGCTTTGAAGGAGGTGAAGAGGAGATTTCTTTCTACTGGGAAGGTGATGCTGGATTGGGCCTCTTATGGTTGTATCACTTCCTGAACTTTACTTCTTCCATTAATAAAGCATTTGAGGTTCTTCTATATGCATGTGTCTCAATGGTGTATTGTTATACTTGTGTATTTGATTTATTCTAATCCTTGAATCAATTATGTATGTATGCTTCTTGTAGTTTCCCTCTCTTGCCATTTTGCAGGATCTTGGTGTAGCTGGGCCAGTGAAAGAGCAAGGAACTGGGAGCAAGCAGCAAGGAGAGAAGATTGGATCAATCATTAGCGAAAGACATCAGTTAGTGGATCTCTTTCTCCCCTCTTTTACATCTCATAAAGAAGTAATCTCAAATAGCTTTGCTTTGATTGTTGCTGAGGTACTATCACCCTTAGAGTGGGATAGGGTCATTCCGTATCGGATACTTTTCCCAACAACAAAGTGTTCCAACTACATCTGAGATTCCGGTTACTCCAAACATTTCTGGAAACCCTGCCTCTATAGAAGAAGTTCAACAGCCACGGAAGGACAGTAATACTGATCCTAGTCTGGGGGAAAATACTCGTATAACTGAACCAGTTCCATCTACAACCGGTCCAGAAAGTTTTGTTCCTCAAACAACTGTCGCTGTCGAAACAACCCCTTCTTCGGCACCAGAAATATTTTACGGACCTGACGGTCTTCCTCTTCCACCGGGTTTGATTGCGATAGAGGAAATTGCAGAGGATCCGCAAGCAAGTACTCCAACTCATTTTGGGGTCGGGGTCACTCTACTTCCCTCATCAGAAGTTAATCCACCACAAGTGGAAGTTCCTGTAGAATCGCTAGGCAATCTATTGGATAGACTTAAAATGTCTGAACAACCGTCAACATCTAGGACTGTGTCAATCGACACAGCGACAGCAGAAGCCCCTGCCGTCACTCCAACAATGTTTGCCGGCATACCATCTGTCCCAACTAGCTCACAACCGCTAGAAGGAGTCCACCAAGGGACTATTTCGACAGTGTGGTCTGTTCCAGTTTGTTCATCCGGAATAATATCCGGCAACTCTTACGTTGAGACTCGACAGATTGATCCTCATGGAGGTCAATTTGGGCCATCCAGTCCTCAAGGACAAACAATCCCTTTGAGTTCCGGATTGCTACCGTATGGGGGGCAGTATGCCCTTTCATTACCTCCTCCGGGAGGATATCCATACGGCAGTTCTCAACAGTATTCAGGTTATACTGGAATTACATCAAGTGGTTGGGTACCGATGCTACCTCAACAACCAAGGGTTGTATATTCTATGCAACAGTGTGTACCTATGACGAACATCCCAACCACACCGGCTATTGTAACAGTGTCACAAGTTCAAGCGATGCCTGTTGCATGTCAACCTCAGATGTCTCAGGTTGTAATACAACAGCCCCTTGACCATGGGTCACAACCACAATCGCCAACTGGTGGGGCGACACAGGTCCAAATGGGTACAATTACCCCACACCTTGGTCCAACGGTTAGCATAGCACAATAGAACATGGCTTCACAACCATGGCTAGTGCAATACCAACAACCACAATTCCAGCAAGTGTACCAAGGTTCTGAGCAGCAGATCTTTGCGAACAGTGGACAACCGTATATCCAAAACGGTCAAAACCAACCACTTTACAGTGGTCAAGTCCACCAACCGTATCAGTCATACCAACATCAATTACATTATGCTGGTATGCAAAGGCCCACTGCTCAAGCGATTCCATCATACCCTGGTTATGCTTCACCTAACCTGAATCAACAGTTACCATTCGTGGCAACTTTAGAGTTACCCGATTTACACCGGTTAACCAACGATCCGATTGCTTATGCCCCTTGGTGGCCAGCGATTCCTCACAAACTTCCATCTGACATTCCTAAATTCAATGGAAATCCAGGTGAAGACCCATTGAATCATGTGATGACTTTTCATCTGTGGTGCTTGTCGAACACCCTGAACGATGATTCGATAAGGCTTCGCCTTTTTCAGAGGACATTGACAGGTCCAGCGGCTAAATGGTATATTGAATTACCTAGAGCCTCTTTCGACAATTTTAGCTCCCTAGCCACAACTTTCTTAACCCATTTTCAATTACCGATAAGGTATGAAACGGGAACAAAGATCTTAACCAACTTTAAACAGACAACTGCTACTCATATATCTGATCATATACATGAGTGGCTTCGTCGTCGTAGGATGGTGAAAACGTACGTTCCCGACCAACTGTTAGCTGAATGGTTTATAAAGTCGTTACTTCCGGCTATAACGGAAGATGTGGCAAAGGGGGGAGTCGTAACAGAGGAGCAAGTTATCGCTCGTGCGCAGTATCTAGACTTAGTTTATACTCAGTCTGGCACGCTCTACGACAAAATACTTGACGCCCCTAGACCGAAATTTTCAAATCCTCCTCCTCCAAAATCCAATAGTGACTCTCATGCCGGTGATGGCGTGATTGGCACAGAAAACGTGAAATCGATAAAGGCTTCGTCTAAGAAAGCCCGTAAGAATTCGGATCAAAATGCAAAAGAAGAAATTCTTGCTTCGGAAGTAAATGCCATATCAGCAGATAAAGGCAAAGAAACCAATCAACCAGGAAGCAAGAAGAAGCAAAACAAAGGGAAGAAGAAGAAACAGGGTGAGTCATCTCTTGGAAAGAATTCTTCGAACCCTCCTGGGAAAGGGAAACCAAAAAGTCCATGTATGATATGTGACGAGGAGGATCACTGGACAAGGGATTGTCCCTACAAAGCTGAGCTTAAGAGGTTCTTTAAAAGTTCCCAAACCTCAGCTGTGTTAATTGATCCATTTCCCAACCCAGGTCAAAATATGGTTGATAGTGGAAATGCTTCCCCGTCTCAAGTGCTTATGTTGTCAGTTTCAAAACAGCAGAATGATGCTTTGATTTCGACAAGGAACAAAGATTACGGGAATTCTTAGCTGTCGAACGACAAAGGTAAAGATCAACCAAGTAGTTCGACAACAACTTCGAAAGAAGTTGTACCGCTCATCATTCCTGAATTAACAATAAAACCTCCAAAGGGAGTAGTACACAAGTCGACATTTAATCCTCGCGCCAGGGCGGCGCAGCATTATAACATAGTGGAAGATTTGGCCCAATCGCCATCCGCTATGTCGACTCTTGAAGTACTACAAAATTGCCCATCCCAAAGGCAGGCTTTGTTATCAGCTATTGATGGGGTTGATCCTAAGGATTCCAATCTTGTATCCTTTGATGACAAAGGATACGATCCTCAGTTACCAGCTCAACTAGCTTTCCTTATTCAAGTGAAAGCCCTCAACAAAACTGTTCACAGAACAATTATTGATGAGGGAGCATCCACATGCATTATGTCGATGAGTTGCTGGAAAACTTTAGGATCTCCAACCTTGTCGCGATCATCGACGACATTAAAAGCTTTCGACGGAAGGACTTATACCCCGTACGGTATCCTTAATAACTTGAAGGTTGACCTAGAAGGAAAAACAGTGGAAATTGATGTTGAGGTCATCGATGGAAATCTTGACTATAACATCCTACTGGGAAGACCATGGATATATGCCATGGCAGCTGTTGTGTCGACTTATTTTAGGAAGATCGCATTCCCGTTTGAAGGAGGGATTACGGTCGTCGACCAACAAAACTTCCTCCATAATGGTTCACAAGTTACAAGAAGCATTCCCATGATCCATGAGAGCAACCATTCGCTTCAAGATATCGGAGTAGGATTATTGAAAGACCCCACAATGATGGGAACTTTCGCGCTACCACCTCCTATTTACATAGGAAATATACCGTTTGTAGCAACCTGCAACATGATATCCTCCATGAAGGTCGCAAAAGACAATGTCGACATGGATCATGCAATTGTTTTGCCCCCAAGCCCTTTAGAAATATTGTAGCAATCAATGTTTCAGGCATGGGAGGCGAACCCAAATCAACGCTCATCAAGCGTTTGGGTAGATAGGTCTAGAGAATATGGTACCTCATTAGATCCTTGGTCGAAAGTACATGGGACTGACGAAGGAATCTTACAATCAATGTTGATTGAGGGGGCACCATGGAATGATCACCACCATCGTTCCCTTCTTCCGGAATATGAAGAAGATACTCAACAAGATCTTTATCACCCTTCAGTGTTTGAATTCCTAACAAATACTGTAAATACGGTGGATTCCGAGTGAAACTTATCCAATATAGAAGAGACTATAGCCATAAATATCTCGACTAAAACGAATGTTGTAGAGAATATTTATGTCGGCAAAGGTTGTTCCCCTTCAGAACTGGAAATATATAACGCTCTTTTTTGCGAATTCAGAGATGTCTTTGCTTGGTCATATGATGAAATGCCCAGCATTGACTCGAGTATCATTGAACATGAAATTAAAATGTATCCTGATGTCAAACCAGTAAAACAACGGCTTCGGCAGGTGCACCCCAAGAAAGCCGCTGCCATTAAGGCAGAAGTTGAAAAACTTCTCCATGATGGATTCATCTACCCAGTTCCTCTAACCGATTTGGTATCGAATATTGTCCCTGTTATGAAGAAACAAGGGACGATTAGAGTGTGTGTCGATTATAGGGATGTAAACCAATCTTGTCCGAAGGACAACTACCCTACACCCTTCATCGACCAGATAATTGATGAATGCGCCGGATGTGAAATCTTTTCATTTATGGATGGATTTTTCGGGTATAATCAAATAAATACCCGCCCACAAGACCAGTCAAAGACTGCATTTATTTGTCCATGGGGCACATTCGCTTATCGAAAATTACCCTTTGGTTTAAAGAACGCAGGGGCGACGTTTCAGAGGGCAATGAATTATGCCTTCCATGACATCAAGAACATCGTTCAACCTTATCTCGACGATCTTCCGGCTCATTCACGAAAGCGGACCGATCATCCGCAGCATTTAAGAGCGATATTTCTACGTTGCCGACACTACAAGATAAGACTAAATCCGCACAAATGTGTGTTTTGCGTCGGTTCTGGACGTTTACTGGGCTTTGTAGTCTCAATCCTTGCAAGGTTCAGGCAATCATAAATTTGCCTCCACCTTCAAATTTTCTTCAGATTCAGAAACTCCAAGGGAAAGCAAACTTTCTGAGGAGGTTCATTCCAAATTACGCAGAACTTGCTAAAGGTTATACTCATCTTTTGAAAAAGGATGTACCTTTCATTTGGGACCAGGTGGCGCAAGCTTCCTTTGATGCTCTGAAAGAATGTCTAGTAAAAGCATCATTAATGTACGCCCCAAACTATCAAAGAGATTTTAACCTGTATCTGGCTGCAGCGGATACGACCATTGCAATGGTTTTAGTTCAATAATTCGATGGAATTGAACATCCTATATATTATTTAAGTAAAAACTTAAATGATACAGAAAGTAAATATTCTTATGTTGAAAAACTAGCGCTTGCAGCTGTTCAAGCGATTTCAAAGATTTCGACATTATGTCCTCTTTCGGAAAACTACCATTTTGTCAGATTGCAACCCCATGACTTATATACTGTCGCGACAGTTGCTGGGGGGCAAATATTCAAAATGGATAGCGATCCTTCAAGAGTTTGATCTGGAATTTGTAAAATCCAAATCAAAGAAAGCTCTAGTTTTCGCAGAATTATTGTGCGATCTCCCATCATCGTCCAACGATGAAACATCAGAAGAGTCAATCGTGGACGAAAGTTTGTTTCTGATATCTACAAGCGATGAGTGGTATGGATATATCATCGTTTATCTCCAAACCCAAAAATTCAGGCCTAACACCTCTCACTCTGAACAGAAACGTATACGATACCAAGCAAAAGACTACATGATCGTCGGTGATACAATTTACTGTCGTGGTATCTATACAGTTATGAGGAGGTGCCTTACCCATGAAGAGGCCGAAAAAGCCCTGAATGAGTGTCATTTAGGCGCATGTGGGGGGCATCAATCTGGATATGCAACAACACAAAAAATCTTACGAGCAGGATACTTCTGGCCAACCATGTTCAAAGATTGCATAATCGCAATCAGAAGTTGCCACGCTTGTCAAATTTTTGATAGCAAAACCAGAAGACCACCCGCACCTTTATAGCCAATAGTTGCTGTTGGGCCTTTCGCCAAATGGGGCATCGATTTCATGCAATGTAACCCCACCTCGACTGGGGGGCATGGGTATATTATAGTCGCTGTTGACTATTTTACCAAATGGGCCGAGGCGATGCCTACATTGGATAACACTGGTGAAACAGCTGCCCTTTTCTTTTTCAATCATGTAGTCGCCAGGTTCGGTGTACCACAGGATATAGTTACAGATCATGGGTCGCATTTTCGCAATCACATGATGGTCGAATTAGCTGCCAAGCTAGCGCTATCTCACAACAGCTCTACCCTGTATTATCCGCAAGCCAACGGACAAGTTGAAGCAATCAACAAGGTCCTGAAGCGTATGTTGCAAAGGATGATCGGGGTTCATAAAAGAAGGTGGCACCTAATCTTGTATTCAGCCTTGTGGGCCTACCGAACATCGGTAAAGAACGCGACCGGGTTCACACCTTTCCAACTGGTGTACGACCTGGAAGCAGTCTTGCCAATCCAGTGCAAAATTTCGTCGCTTAAACTCGCAATTGACCTCCTCCCCGGAACTTCGGAAGAAGAGGCTCGTTTCTTGGAATTAATCCAGTTGGATGAAACCCGTCGTGATGCCGCTTTGGCTAACGAAGCCCATAAGAAACAATTCAAGGCTCAGTTCGACAAAAATGTCAAACCCCGTGTCTTCTCAGAAGGTGACTTGGTCTTGCTTTATGATCAAGAATCCGATAAATTGGGAGTAGGTAAATTTAATTCCTTATGGATGGGCCCCTATATTGTTAAAAGGGTGTTAGCAAAAGGAGCCTACGAGTTAATGGATTATGATGGAATTCCACTGGCGCAACCCCGCAACGGGTTGTACCTCAAGCGTTACTATGCTTAAATAGTAACCTGTATGCTTTTGTTGTATTTTGTTTTCGCTAAAGTATTTGTTCTGGTCAAGTGATCCACCTTTTTCATTTGTTGCAGATGTCAAACCTTCTGGAGACATGTGTTGGATATGCCGACGGAGCGAGTCGTAGTTCGCGGAACCTATCTTCCGCAGCCTGGGCCATTTTTGATCCAAGCGGCGAGTTAGTAAGTTTCAGAGGTGTGTGTATTGGGAAATCAACGAATAACCTCGCTCAGTATAGCGCGTTGATATAACTACTCTCTGATGCCATCACTCGTGGCATACGCCGACTAATTGTCAGGCTAGACTCACAGCTCGTAATACTACAATTCAATGGTATATATTCCGTTCGCAATCCAGCTATTTATCGCATGTTCCTCAGGGTTAAGATTTTGGAAAGACAGTTTGATTCAATTCAATACCACCATATTTCCAGAAACTTAAACACATTAACTGACTCATTAGCAAACTATGTGTTAGATAGACATTTGCAACATTTATAAAAAGGACACATCATCAATGATTGTACATACGGATCATATAACTCAACCAGAATAAAACTCGAAAATCAAAATATATATAAGCTGTTTATCGTTCATACATAATGTTCTGTAACCAAGACAAAAAGTGGTCATAAGACCTAAAACTCAAAAATGCTAGGGGGCACCCTAGCCTAGTGGTGCTCATGATAGCACGTCACGGCCTGTGCAATCATGCGCAAGAGACGAGTCCATCGTCTAGGCACACCAGTAGTATGCCGCTGCAACTGTAAAGGTAACTCATCGATCCGCACATCCGGAATGCCGAGAGTAAGGTTCTCAACCTGCTCCTGCACAGCTGTAAGGGTCTCAGCGTCGTCAAGGTCGCGAAGAATAACTCTCCCAGCAGGCTCCACTGCCGGGGCAGCAACTGGCGGTCTCGGACGAACTGCTGGACGAACAGGACCAACATCTGCATGCACCCAAGAGTTTGATTAAAATTCTTGATAGAATAAAGCACAGCAACATTATGAATAAAAACAGTAAACAGTGATATGGTCAAAGATTTTACCAATAGCACCCCACTGTTCGCCATCCGGTAACACCAAATCTGGATCACCTCGGAAATCCATACCCACATATGGATACTCGGAAAATACCATCTCCTGGCGCTCGAACCACCTGAAGAAGGCATCAGTGAAAGTAATCTGAGGTTGACCAGCATGCCTAGACATGTGATCGACCCACCTCTGCATGTGTGGCTTAGTCGGAGAAGGCAAGTCGAGTATAATATACTGAGGCTGCATCAGTGGGATCTTCTCCAAGGCGAAGGCAGTCAGAATAGAACCAAATCCAAAGTTCTTCAGCTTCCCATCCTTTACCTTGGTCAATTGACTTTTCATCTGAACAAGTACTACATCACACCAGTTGAATACTTTCGGTTGGAGACACTCCAAGGCGTGCTGCACATAAGACCTGTTGGCAACATGTAGAGCTGCGCTACCGGCCATCCTACCAATAGTATACAGAATGGACCTGAGAGACCGATCAGTAATCTCACGGATAACAACCTTGCCGTCTCTGCTCGGCTGGGAACCTTCCCTGCAGTACTGGCGAACATAGTCTCTCATGGAGTCATTCCCCTGGACTGAACCTGACAAAGAAACGGGGGCACCCCGCCTTGACAACCCAGTCAAGAAGTAAATGTCTACTATGGTCAAGGGGATGGATTTTCCCCTAATCTGGAATACTTGGTTGATGGGATCCCAAGCATCAAGAATATACTGTAGCAAAGTAATCTGTGCTCTCATGCTAGAGATACGGAAGAACTTCACCAGGCCACAGTTCCGCAGTGCGTTTACCGTGACAGGGTCATGGAGGGAAATCATATCTTCTTCTTCATGTTCTCGTTCTCGCCATGTAAGGGACATTTTGATCAAAGGTTCCTGCAAAACAAGCAAGAGAATGAGTAAGATCCTGAATTTGATGAGAAACTGGCGAAATTTCATCAAAAAATGTGCTAAAAACTCAGTTTTTTGAGCCCAACGCAGGCAGACAGTGTCCTACCTGCGTTGAAGGTCAGGCTGCCTTAAGGTAGCTTGACATTCAACGCAGGTTTTGAATGGGGAACCTGCACTGAAGTTAGGGCGCCCTGGCTAAACCCCTGAGGCTCAGAAAGACTGGAAAACAGGCACAGAATTGAAAAAGGAAACCATGGAAAGAAAGAGCTAGGGTTTAGCTCCTACCTGGTCCAGACGGCGCCGAGAATCGTCCACAGAATCTCCCGAAATCAGCTGGTGAAAATCAAGGGGGAAGAGGCACCTCCAAAGCTCCAACAAACCAAATGCAAATGAAATGGTAAAATGAGAGGTAAAAACACTTTTTAATAGCTTTTTACGTAGTTCAAAGCAAAATATTAGGGTTTTCATCTCATGATTATGTATTTCTAACTAACTTTGATGCAGCAATTGAAAATGCAGTACTATTCTTGAAAAGAGAAAAGCTAGTAATGGTAAAAAATCAAAATTTGACCATATAACCGAGTAGTTTTAGCATAGTTCATGCTCGTTAAAAAATAAACATAAGATTGAGCAGTGTTTTGGCGCATTCAAGCTCGTTAAAAAATGAACCCATCCCGGTAAATAACCATTAAGAATGTAACCTGATCAACCATAAAAAGCCTTGGTCGTGTTTGTGCACCGTCACCTCCACCGTTCATTTGGCCGATCGTTTACCCCCATATGATTTTTTACCCATTTTGAGGAACAGCTGCGAAGAGTGATTTCACCTAGCCATCCTTGTGACACTGTCGTGATTAGAAAATTCCAACCTGTACCTGGAATCAGTTGCTATCCCTGTTTATCACTCGTTCCTCAAAAGACGAGTCTTCTTTAAGCTCTTTTCAACTGACTCGTAAAATATGAAAAAATTGCCGAGTTTTGGCCTTCCAGCTCGTTAAAAGGACAGGAAGAGCTATCCCTCCTCTAGATTTTAATCTTTTTGGAACTGAGGGATTATTGCACAAAAAGGTCGAGCGCTTGTTTTATTCGGCTCGTTAAAGTTATCGAAAACTCATCCCTTCTGTATTGTTTTATACTTTTTCGGACTTAAGGGATTAGATGACGAAAAAGGAATTTTGGAGTTGACTTTATGTACCTTTTCAGACTCTCTAAAAATGAAAAGGACCAAGTTATCCTTGTCGTTAGACTCGTTAAAATGATTAAATAGCGACAAACTTGTCTTTAGACGAGAACGAGTTTCCCTATCGCTAGGCTCGTTAAAACATAGCGATGGGCTTGCCCGAAGGGCAGGTTATAGAACAAGCATATGTTATCCTCCTCAAGCTTGACAAAAATAAAGAGGTACTGGTCAGTAATGACTGGGGAAAAATTGGGAAAAATCAAGAAAACTTTGATGGTAGCAAGTCGCTCTTGAACATGACACTTTTCCTCTGTATCACATTCGGGTTGGGTTGTTTCATTCACCGGTCACGTCACCATGGTCTCGCCATACCATCCATATTTGGGGTAATGCTACCAATCCATCGCATCAGTGTCGCCATATGTTCAAGAGAAGTCATTCAGAAAGAGTCAACTGAGTCCCATCCACTGCCATACATTATCCTTCATCCATTCATGACCGCCACCCTGAATCATATATCACAGATTGTTTTCACCTCCATTAAAATAATTAACTCCGTTTCGTGTCACTGATGTGGGATTCATTAAGGCCCTCCTTTGACGGATCGCTCCTTGTCGACATCAGCTCATTATCCAAGGAGTTGATCTAGGAACAACCCCTTCAGTACTTTGAAGCTTGCATGCCTCAATGGCAAGTTTCTCACTTCCGGCGATAGGTATACATCAATGACCTTCGACCAGAAGATTTTGCGTGGTGTTCGACGCCAAGTCCTTTATTCACACCACGTGAATTGTACTGCAGTACCTTGAGGGTCATGTTACACTAAAAAATGTCACCTTGACTACTTACAGTTAGTATGGCTCAAATCAACAGACATGCTACCCTCTTAGGCAAGTCTTATGCCTCTGTTATCCATCTCAAACTCAAAGAAGAGAGAAAGTCTTGTAAAAAATATGTTTATCTCTGGGGTCGCAGGTTCTCTCTAGCCTTACCTGCGGGGACGCTGACCATGTTCACAAAAGGTGCGTCCTTGGATGCTCTGTATGTTAAGGGACAGGTGCGTCCTTCTGTAAAAGGCAAAATGCGCGAGTTTCATCTTAAAAAAGTTACTTGTGGTTACTTCTAGAACTTTCTAGAGGTCGGTTTGATGAATTGGATGCGCCTCCAGTTGGTTCATGTATCTCTATTAAGGAGGAACTTATCCCATCAATAAGGGAGCTATCCCACCCAAAGAGGGGGATTATCCCATTGATGGTGGACCTGAATAACCTCTTTACAGCACTATAAATAAAGACATTGAGCCAGAGGGAGGAGAGGTTGGAGCTATACATTTTCTTTGGGTAAATGCTGCAGGAATTAGGACTCCCATTTAGAACCTTGTGAGGAGAGATTGTCTTTGCTTGATTCTACTTGGAAGTGGGTGAGCTTTGTCAAAGTAGAGGAAAACCCTTGATGGACCCTGGGAGGAACTTGCACAACACCAAGGCCAGGTTGTAAGAGTTTCTTTGTTTCGTTATTAATACAAACTGGTTTATTTTTCTCAATAGCTTGTGTTAATGAGTTATTTCATGTGTTCCTTGGTCTGCATGTTGAATATATGTTTTATTATATGAAATGCAAGTGCTTGGTAATTGTTTGATTGTTTGTGGTTGCAAGAATTGACTTGAAGGAGGAGCTCATCCGGATCGGCAAGGACGGACTACAACAACCGCGTTTTGGAATAAGGTAAGCCTAAACACTTGTAGTTTTCATGTTTTAAAAGGTATATTTAGAGAAAGATCACTCCATTTTGTCTTGTTTGTCGCTAGAGAGTTTAGACTCCTAGGGAGGTCAGTTGTGTCCGCACAAACGACTTTTTCCGCCACGAAAAATTGGCGACTCCGTTGGGGAATCCATTAATGTGAAAGTCTTTTCCTTTGTGTGAACTTTGCTCTGAGAAAATCATTTTTATTTTCTGGTTTTTGACTGTGAGAATTAGTATTTGGGTGGCTTAGCTTTAGATTTAGTTAGATTTGGTTTTTCTTAACTTTTCCAGAAGGACGCACCCTCTGAGTACTGCACAGTGCGTCTTTGGACGCGCTGTTTCCGTTTGCACAGAGCGGGCCCGCGCCTGTTCTAACGGGTTGCCTGCGTCTTCCTGTAAAAATCTAGGAAAACTCCATTTTTGCTTTAATTGCTTTTAGATTTTGGTTTTTCTTAGTGTTTTCTGCCCAGATCCTTTAGTACCCTGTCAAAAATTTTCACCTGAACTTGTTTCATTAGCATTCCTGCTTTTAGCTTTCATCAATTGGGTGTTTTGAGTCTCTTTTTTGAGAAATTCTTAATTTGATTTCCTTTGGTCATTACTTGGAGGTTTCTCTCAGTCTTTTCACAATTTTGCATCTTTTTGCTTTTGTTTTTGCAAAAAAATTTCCCCCTCATTCGCCGGGGGGGGCTAAATTGTGTATGAGTGTTAATCGCCTTTGAGTGTTTTTATGTTTTGATCTTTGGAACTCTCACCCAATTTTCTCAATTTGCGCTTGATTGGTTCTTAGATCACATTAGAATCGTCTTGTGTTTGAGAATTCTTTTGCATAGATCACATTTGCACAATTAGAGTTCTCAGTTTCAGAATATGAATGAAAAATGTGCATAGATTACATTTGCATACTTTTCATGTGAATTGTGCATAGATTACCATTGCATAGTTTACATTCTGAAAACTCAATTGTAGATTTAGATCAGCTTTCTTTGATTTGAATTTACACAAAAAAAATATAAAAATAAAAAATGGTTTGGAATTGATTTGCATTAGTTTTTCTTGATGAAATTAGTGCATTAGAGAATTTGTTAAATTTTCTCTTAATGATCAATTTTTTGCATTGTTGGAAGTGAATGGAAACTCTCTCCTTACTCTAGTTAGGATTCATCGAATTGAAAGGATTGCATTATCATATTCGATTGCATTCAGTTGAGTCGGGTCATAACACCATTGGTTTCATCTCCATTTACCCATTTGAGTAATAACAGCCTTAATAACACAGCGCTTAATTAAAATTCATCTAGTAATTTTTACATTTCTAGGGCTCTGAAACACCAACATAGCTTAGGCTAGGGTCTTGGAGTAGGTAAGTACTTAACTCTCCAAGACTACAAAACCAAACAGATAGTTTATCTTGAGTAGAATAAATCCAATTGTTTCAATTGCACTCTGGGAAAGCTCCTCTTAAAGGAGAAGCACGAGCTCGTGTCCGAACCAGTGAGGGGATCATTCCCCCCTCGTTGGGAACGACGCCAGACAGTACGTATTACAAACGGTAAACCTCGGATTAACCATTGTCGAGGAGCCAGGGGTCACTTATCGGTAAACCTTGGATTGTTGTCAAGGAGCCAGTAAGGGGATTGAGCTTGCTACTCTGCCCTGGCGTGCTGTTGGAGTTTAGACTGTTCCCCCAGGTGTATTTGTGACTGTTGGTGACCTTAGTGACCATAATATTTAGGGTTCTACCGAGGTGACGGTGGAGGGAAGGTCCCACTGTACCTGGAGCAGACGTCGGTTATACTCACTTGGATTTTCCGGGGGGTTCACTTCACTTCGAGACGGTTAAAGTGGAGGAACTTGTGCCGGTCTCTTCATTAAGCAGGTTGCCGGGGTAACTGTTCCACTCGCCATTTCTGTACTGAATTCTGCGAGGTTGGGCTTCATCACCAACTAGTGTTTTCGGTCCGGAGAGCTTACTGTTTGTGTGTGGTTTGACTCCTAGATTTGATAGCGCGTGTTAATTTGTTTGTTTTTACTTTTAGAGACCATAAGTGTGAATTGTGAATTTTAAGTTGTTAAGTGTGAATTGTGAATTGTTAATTTTAGTTTTAAATTGTTAATAAAGTTCACTGAAGTTGAATATAATGGCAAATGTTCCGGAATTTATCAACCTAGGAACCCCTCCTAATGAGAATCCTAGTACTTTTCCTTACTTTGGAAATGTTGGTCCTCCTTATATGGCTACTTTGTCATTACCTGGATTTACAATAGGTTTACCGATATGGTTATTTTCAACTTCGTTGGCCCAAAATACTCCAATTGTTCCATCTCAACCGGATGCTTCACCTCAACAGAGTTCACCGTCTCAACATCACCAACCTTCTGTTGACCCTTTACCTTCTTCGCCTAATTTTTCTTCCTCCATTTCTTCCTCTTCGCCTGGTAAAAGCCTTGATGCTAGTAACCAGGAGGCTAAGAAGAAGAAGAAAGGGAAGAAGAAGAAGAAGAAGAAGAAGCAAGATAAGAAAGAAGTCAACCAACCAACCATGGCTGTAAGTGTTAGTTGTGTTAAGGAAAATTCCGACATGCATCGTAAACCCAAATACCCTTGCAGGCTTTGTAAGGGTGACCACTTCCTTGTCAATTGTCCTAGTATTCCAAAGGTCTTGGAAGTATGGTCAGAAAAATCTCATCAACTTTCCATTGATCCATCAACCAGTGATAGTCAGGTTCCTGGGAAAAAGGGTAAAGTTAGGTTTCCTTGTAAGTTATGCAAAGGGAGTCATCAAACTCACATTTGCCCTCACATGGATGAAGCCTCAACATTATTGGAAAACCTTACTGTTCCACAGCAAGAATTTCCAACTGGTTACCGTAAACTTTCTCCCAACCTACCGTCAACTGACGGAGTGATTGATTCAAATTCAAATACAGTCGGTCACACTCTCCCATTGGAGAGTGAAACTCATGTCACTCAGGTTGATGATCCATTAGTTGATCAAGTGGTCGATTCAATTTCACATTCGGTCGATCACACTCTCCTTTTCGAGAGTAAATTTCATACCGCTGATGTTCTTCTTGTTACATCGGATTCTTCTATGCCAGGGGGCATTTCACCTGTTTCTACAGAACCCCCTCCAAGTACTGAGGTCTTTTCCTTTGACTGGAATAGACTGACAGAACCTCGTCTTCCTTCCTCCATCCCTTTCCAAATCATTGTCAAGGCTGGTGGTAGGGACATACATCGTACTCAGGTAGATGAAGGTGCTTCTGTTAGTATTTTATCCTCAGCTGTTTGGAAAGCTTTGGGTTCCCCTCAGCTTGCGCCTATTACGCAGAATCTGAAAGCTTTTAACAGAACAATTAGTGAACCTTTAGGGATCCTTCCTAAGTTTTCTATTACCTTGGAAGGTAAAACTGTTTGTGTTGATCTTATGGTAGTTCGAGGTCCCTTGGATTTCAATTTACTCCTTGGGCGAGACTATGTTTATGCAATGAAAGCTGTCGTATCGACACTCTTTCGCGTGATGTCTTTCCCTCACAATGGCAGTATTGTGACTGTAGACCAGCTTTCGTTCCCTAGTCTTTTTTCAACTACCAATAATATGACACCCCTAAATGTTCCTGATTCTAAAGTGGTATCTACCCTGCCACGGGTTAATTATGTGGCAACTGGTCCCATGTTTTCAGTTATCGATGTAAGTGAGCCTCTCACTGTTGATTTAGATCCGGTAATTGACATGGAAAACTCTATGGGATTATTTGAACACGATGTTCTTATCCCTTTTGAGTCCCTTGACGTGTGTTCCTTCCAAAAAACTATTCTTCCTTCGGATGAAGACCTCTTGGAAGCCATGATCAAGGTGTGTCCATTGACATGTCTTTCCTCCAGTTGGAAGCCATGATCAATTTAGTGAGGATAGTTTCTTCTAGTCTCAACCTCGTTAAAAAATGAAACTGGAAGTCATGAGCATAGTTCCTTGTCTTGTGTCAAGCTCATTAAAAAATGAAACAAGGAGACGTGAGGAAAGTTCCTTTTACTGTGTCAACCTCGTTAAAAAATGAAGCAGTGAGTGCGAGGAAAGTTCCTGTTACTGAGTCAACCTCGCTAAAAAATGAATCAGTGTGTACGAGGATAGTTTTTTCTTGTATCAACCTCGTTAAAAAATGAAACAGGCTGTCATGAGGACAGTTCTTTTACTGAGTCAACCTCATTAAAAAATGAATCAGCTAGTTTTTAGGTCATATAGATAGTTAGAAAGTAGGATTGCGAGGAAAGTTCCTTTTACTGTGTCAACCTCGTTAAAAAATGAATCAGTGTACGAGGAAAGTTCCTTTTACTGTGTCGACCTCGTTAAAAAACGAAACAGTGTGCATGAGGATAGTTCTTTTACTGAGTCAACCTCATTAAAAAATGAATCAGGTAGATTTTAGGTTATGTAGGTAGATTGTATAAAGTAAGGTTTTGAGGATAGTTCCTGTTACTGAGTCAACCTCCTTTAAACAATGAATCAGGTATGAGGACAGTTCCTGTTACTGAGTCAACCTCGTTAAAAAATGAATCAGGTATGAGGATAGTTCTTTTCTTGTGTCAACCTCCTTAAAAATGAAACAACTCCCTTTTCAAGTTAAATATTGAAAGTAAACCTTCATTTCATCCAGCCGGTTGAATGCAATGAAGCCTGGGGGGCATGTACCTCGCTTTGCATCATTATGCTGGGGGCATGCGAACTTTTTGAGCATAGTTCCTTATCTTGTGTCAAGCTCGTTAAAAAATGAAACAAGGGTAGGTTAAGTAGGTAGATTGTAGAGAGTAGTCATGAGCACAGTTCTTTGTCTTGTGTCAAGCTCATTAAAAAATGAAACAAGGATTTTTGAGCATAGTTCCTTGTCTTGTGTCAAGCTCGTTAAAAAATGAAACAAGGATAGGTTAGATAGGTAGATTTTAGAGAGTAGTCATGAGCATAGTTCCTTGTCTTGTGTCAAGCTCATTAAAAAATGAAACAAGGATCATGAGCATAGTTCCTTGTCTTGTGTCAAGCTCGTTAAAAAATGAATCAAGTTTTTTAGAATAGAGTTTTTTGTTAGGTAGATTGTAGAAAGTAGTTCTGAGCATAGTTCCTTATCTTGTGTCACGCTCGTTTAAAAAATGAAACAAGGATTTTGAGGATAGTTCTTTTCCTGTGTCAACCTCACTAAAAAATGAAACAACTCCCACAAGTCTTTCCAAGATCATGAAAGTAAAGCTTCATTCCATCCACCTCATTGAATGCAATGAAGCTTGGGGGGCATGTACCTTGGTTTGCATCTTTATGCTGGGGGCATGTGAACTTATAACAAGCATAGTTTTTCGTTTCAAGCTTGCATAAACATGAAACTGAATCCGAGCATAGTTCTTTTCCTGTGTCAAGCTCGTTAAAAAATGAAACAAATCCTCCTCTAATTGAGTCAAGAGATTGACTAGATCTCGTAAATGTTAAGTGTTTAGGTTAGTTATTTCAGTTTTTTGCATAATTTTCTTACAGTTTTAGGTCAAGTCTTTCAAATGATCTCGTACTTGAACCTTCATTTCATCCTATTGGTTGAATGAAATGAAGCAAGGGGGGCATGCGCTCTAGCAGTTATGCTTAGGGGGCATCAAGCACAGTTTTCTCTCTGTTTCAAGCTTGAGTAAAAATGAAACTACTCTGAAGCATAGTTTTTCTCTGTTTCAAGCTTTTGTAAAAATGAAACCTATCTCGGGTCAATTTCAGTTATTTTCAAGACTCGTTAAACTCATGAAAATACCGAGATTATTTTGCTATTTTTCATTCTCGTAAAACAAATGAAAATGCCGAGTTCTTTCCGTCTTTTCCTGCTCGTAAATTAAATTGAAAGTCGGTCATATGAGTACATTTTTATCCCTTTTTCGAACTCATTAAAATTTACAAAAAAGTGAAAACCATGAGTACATTTTTATCCCTTTTTCGAACTCGTTAAAACTTACGAAAAAGTGAAACCTTGGAGTTCTCTTTTAAGCCCTTTTCAGACTCCTAAAACATGAAAAGATTGCCGAGCGTTTCTTTTACACTCGTTAAAACGGAATTAAAAGACGGTCCCCTTTTAGCTCTTTTCTGACCGCAAAATCAGGAAAAGATTGCCGGGTTTTTGTCGTTTCAAACTCGATAAGGAAATAAAACGACGTGTCCTTGATCGCTTTTTACTTTTCAGGTCAACGACACTATTATGAAAGTACTCCTTGGTCGCAAGATCAAGCGGTTCCCCCAGGTATTATTTTATACTTTTTCGGGCTTGAGGGACACAAATGTACGAAAAAGTTCAACGTGGAGTCTCCTTTTGTTTTTTCAGACTCTCTAAAAATGAAAAACGCCGAGTTTCTCCTATACTGGGCTCGTTAAACTTTTACAGTAAAGGACCTGTTCAATTACAAACAGGAACGAACCACTCCTTCCTAGGGTTCGAATTTAAACTAGGTTGGACTTGTCCGAAGGATGAGCTTATAATCAAGCATATGTTATCCTCCTCAAGCTTGTTAAAAATAAAGAGGTACTTGCCAGAAATGGTGGGGGAAAAGAGAGAAGAATGAACCTGTTTGTTACCTTTTGTCTCAAAAGAAACTTTATTACCACTCTTGAACACGACACTTTTCATTCACCTGGGTTGGGAAATCTTTTACCTCACAGTTGACCAAACCACTTTGAAAGTCTTTAACCGGGTTCCGGGGATTAACTTTGAGTTATTCGTCACCAAGCCATCTGTCGTGTCGTTATGTGTTCAAGAGGTCTGCAAGCAAAAACTTTCATCTACAAAATACTTGTCATCCATTTGACCATCCCTGAGTCAGTCCTTACAGCAACATTTCTTCAACTTGAACAATGATTTCGTGTTGCGGGCTTGCCTGCAACGGGTCGCTTTCTATCGACATCGACACATTATCTAGAAAGATGACTTAGGAATCGACAACACCTTGAAGTCTGCATGCATCAATGGCAGGTTTCTCGCCTTTGACGTCAGTTTACATCATTGACTTTCGATCAAAGGATTCCGTGAAGTGTTCGACATCAAAACATCTATTCACATTTCACGGGTTGTGCTTGGTACTTTGAGAACCATTGACATTACTGGTGGTTTCTCTCACGCTTGTTAACAGTTTGCATCATCGACTGGTAATCAAGTGGTTTCTAACATGTTCGACATCGAATCATTTAATCACATGGCTAGAATCGTACCAATTCGGGAAGTAGAAGTGAAGACCCTGGATCTAGTTTCTACCATCCAGGCTGCGAGGAGTTTTGTATTCATTATCTATGTAGACTAATCATAAACAGATGGCTGCGTCCATACTGTGTCTACAAAAGTCTATAAAAAATGATGTACTGCAAGATCATTCCTGTATCAGAATAGTTAGTCCATTAGTTAAAGTTTTGAATCTGAGTATGGGAATGCCTACCTCAGTGATGATATAATCTTATACATGTATTTTGTGTTGAAAATTGCAGGTTCCAACCAGGTCATCCACAAGACAATCCTTGAAATGATAAAGCGCTTCACCCTTCCTAGAATTACAAAACCCTAAATCTATTCCAGGCTTCGCACTTTAGGGGGCAATCTGTTACACTAAAAAATGTCACCTTGACTACTTACAGTTAGTATGGCTCAAATCAACAGTCATGCTACCCTCTTAGGCAAGTCTTATGCCTCTGTTATCCATCTCAAACTCAAAGAAGAGAGAAAGTCTTGTAAAAAATATGTTTATCTCTGGGGTCGCAGGTTCTCTCTAGCCTTACCTGCGGGGACGCTGACCATGTTCACAAAAGGTGCGTCCTTGGACGCTCTGTATGTTAAGGGACAGGTGCGTCCTTCTGTAAAAGGCAAAATGCGCGAGTTTCATCTTAAAAAAGTTACTTGTGGTTACTTCTAGAACTTTCTAGAGGTCGGTTTGATGAATTGGATGCGCCTCCAGTTGGTTCATGTATCTCTATTAAGGAGGAACTTATCCCATCAATAAGGGAGCTATCCCACCCAAAGAGGGGGATTATCCCATTGATGGTGGACCTGAATAACCTCTTTACAGCACTATAAATAAAGACATTGAGCCAGAGGGAGGAGAGGTTGGAGCTATACATTTTCTTTGGGTAAATGCTGCAGGAATTAGGACTCCCATTTAGAACCTTGTGAGGAGAGATTGTCTTTGCTTGATTCTACTTGGAAGTGGGTGAGCTTTGTCAAAGTAGAGGAAAACCCTTGA
This sequence comes from Pinus tabuliformis, assembly GCA_031772625.1. Classification (NCBI taxonomy): domain Eukaryota; kingdom Viridiplantae; phylum Streptophyta; class Pinopsida; order Pinales; family Pinaceae; genus Pinus; species Pinus tabuliformis. The sequence goes on along the minus strand of CM062819.1, from coordinate 2,002,218,221 downwards.
TGGACCCTGGGAGGAACTTGCACAACACCAAGGCCAGGTTGTAAGAGTTTCTTTGTTTCGTTATTAATACAAACTGGTTTATTTTTCTCAATAGCTTGTGTTAATGAGTTATTTCATGTGTTCCTTGGTCTGCATGTTGAATATATGTTTTATTATATGAAATGCAAGTGCTTGGTAATTGTTTGATTGTTTGTGGTTGCAGGAATTGACTTGAAGGAGGAGCTCATCCGGATCGGCAAGGACGGACTACAACAACCGCGTTTTGGAATAAGGTAAGCCTAAACACTTGTAGTTTTCATGTTTTAAAAGGTATATTTAGAGAAAGATCACTCCATTTTGTCTTGTTTGTCGCTAGAGAGTTTAGACTCCTAGGGAGGTCAGTTGTGTCCACACAAACGACTTTTTCCGCCACGACAGGTCATTATCATTATCGGTGATTCCTCTCGCACTTGTTTACATCATTGATCGGTAATCAAGCGATGTCTTTCCATGTTCGACTTCAGTGCAATTCTCACATGGATCGACTTGTACCTAGAGTGAAGATCGAATGAGTTTGAAGACCCCGGATCTAGTTTCATCCATCTGGGCTGCGATATATATTCGGAAAAAATAAAGACATTTGACATGTACATCATTGCAGCAGATGATCATCCTATTCAAAGGATGATAATTTCACCAAAATTATCAGTCTACCATCAGACGATCGTCTGTTCTATGTACAAAAATGAATTTATAAAGCTGAGCATGGGAATGCCCGCCTCAGCTAGATCATGAAAGCAGTATGAATCATAATGTATTGTATTGTATTTTATTACAGGTCTCCTCCCAGTAGATGGATGAACTTCGGACCCTCCTGGATAAAGCATTTCACCCGATAAACGGCCTCATACTTTAGGGGGCAACTGTTATAGACATTTTTGTGCCTTGCATCACTGAGCATGAAATGTCGATAATAAAGGGATCCAAAGTCCCTAAACATGTTGTTCCTACCCCTAAAGGAACAAGGCCAGCAAACCACAGCACTTAACAAAAGTTCTCCACCTGAAAACACTAAAAAACAAGGCAATTCTGGATCATGTCAACTGCTCCACTGAGCATCTGCACTGAATGTCAACTGCTCCACTATCTACCTGCATTGAATGTCAACTGCAAAGAAGGCTACCTACGCTGAGTGAGGTTGGACAAGTGGCAGAGTCATTCCTCAAGGTGTCAATGCCCAGGAAGCTTCCAAAATGACACTTGGATCAAGGAATTCGACTGGTGATGAGTAAGAGGTTCCAAATCTCCAAGTGGAAGCAAGAACCTCCAAGTGGACTCAAGAACTGAAGTGGGAGAGGACACTAGTCAGCTTTATGCCAGCCTCAAGCTGACTCATCCTTTCCCAAAACTCCTATATATAGATCTCTCTCATGAGGTCTAGGGAGGCTGGAATTTGGTATTTGCAAAGAATTGCTGTTGGTTTGTGGCTAGAAACATTGGGTGTGTTATGCTTTGAAAGGAGCTGAAGAAGGAATTCCATTCTGCTGGGAAGGAGATGCTGGGTTGGAGCCCTATGGGTTGTATCTCTTCCTGAATCCTGTTACTTTCAATAAAGCTATCTTGATTCTTCCCTATATGCTGGTGTATTTTGTATAATTGCATTAGTATATTTGATCTACTTCTAATCCTGAATCATTTATGAATATGTATATTTGCCTTGTATTGTGTCCTTCTCTTGTTGCAAGTAGCTGTTCTCTTGTCACATGTAGTTGTTCTCTTGTGATCTCGTGGGATTCAAGTAGTTTTTCTCTTGATCAAGCGAGGAGGCAAGTAGCTGTGGACACACAAAGAGAAGAGGATCTAGATCGAGGGACAACCGGAAGACAACAGTAAGTCTGCCAATCTCCCATCTTTCACATTTCATAAAGGAAAGAATCATAATAGCTGTATTCATTTGTTGCTAAGGTGCTGTCACACCTTAGGTGGATAGGATCGTCCTAAATAGGCATTTTTCCCCACAACACAGGTTGAGGTAGATGAAGTGACTAAATTTTTGGAATGAATCCAACACCTACAACAATAGTTTCATGATATCCTATAGAAAACTATTGTCAAGTATGAGCATTAGGTTCTACACAAGTTCAGTTTGGTGATAAGCTGTGGTTGAATTCACAGAAATTCCACCTCATAGGCACCCATATGAAGCTTATACCACTCCGATATGGGACTTATACAATCACAAACGTTATGGGTGAAAATTATTTTGAATTACGTATTCCCCCTTTCCTCGGTTTTCACCTAATATTTATTGTTGAGTTGCTTCGACCATATTTTCTACGTCTATTGAACACCTTAGAGGCATCCTTTTCAATCCTAATTGCATTGAATAGGATACAACATATTAAATCATGGACACCAGGAAATAGGATACATGTAAGAAGAACATATATAACTCTCTCAAGTTATCAAAGCAAGGCAATGTCTTCACCAAAAAAGTGGCTCACCAAAAGATAAATTCAACAGAATTTTTCCCATCTAATGTGGGAAATTGATGCAATCGATGTCATTCTTTCCTAGGTGGGGAAGACTAATCCATGTGTATATTAGTGTATGTAAGCCATAAATAAAATACTTCGATTTCCACCTTAATTTTACATCAAATGTATATAGAGAAGTAAATCAATTTAAAATTATATATATATATATATATATATATATATATATATATATATATATATATATATATATATATATATATATATATATATATATATATATATATATTATGTAATTTCTTCACTAATTAATATTATTCATATTACATTACGCTCTAGGTTCAGTTGACATGTAATATTTAAAAACAAATTATTAATAATGAAAGTTATTTTATTGTATGTATTAAATAATATAATTATATATATAGAAAATTAATTTTATATCAACTTTAGAAAGAGAGTAATTTAAATTCAAAAAATTCTTATATTTTTACTTTCCATTACTAGGGAGATATGTAATTTATTTCATTCTTAATATGGAGTGATGTAAAAGATTTAAAAAACATTCATAACAAAGAAAAGTGTAACCTGAATTATAAATCAAATACTTCAATATGCATATGGAGTAAATGATTTTAACAAAAAGTAAAGAGAGAAAGAGAAAGATAATTATTATTCTATTAATAGGTGCTTTCTACTTCAAGGTATGATAGAACGTGGATATGTGTGTTGGCCAAGTAAGGGTCCTCGTGCTAGCTAGTGGACAAATTTGGGATATCAACTAACTATGGAGGCCAATAAATGTCACGCCATTGCACTAGCCACCTCCTAAATCATTTATGCCAGGGAGCTTCACATGAGAGTTTAAATGGATGGAGAGATATTCTAGTCATTTCCTGAGGAAGAGAGAGAAAGAAGGCCTGGAACATGACAATGTGGAGAGGTGGGGAAGGAGTGGATCATTGGTTTCCTTCTAGACTTTGATGCAATTTCCACCCCATTAGCAAGGGATGTTGCGACCATTGTATTGAAAGTGGCCTTGTAACACCCCCTCCCCCTAGGTCCACCCAAGGCCGAGGTAAACTTGTGACGAGAGAGGCTACTATCAAAGATTCAACTTCCTTGGTGACCTTAAGGAAATGGAACTGATGAAACATATCATAGAAACCCATCCACATCAGCAACAACACACTTAGGAGATATTTCAGCCACTCAGACATCTTGTCCTTGAGTCCCACTGATGATTTAAGCCATTTAACCCTTGGTCACTCTCATGTTATAGGCCTGATAGCGTCCAGATATTATAGACATATTTGGGCACTACAACCCCAATCTTATATGTCGATAAAATAGGGCTCTTTAACCCCTAAAAGTGTTGTTTCATACCCTAAAGGATCATGGTCAACTAATTACATCATTCCCCAAAAGTTCCACTGGAAAACCATCCAGAACTGGCCAAAACAGGACCATACTGACTGCTCCACTGTCAGGGTGCGATGCATACTGATGAGTCCTTCTGTAGGGTGCGATGAGTGAGGATGGAAAAATGTCCGAGACAGTTTGCTAAGTGGATGCTCATGGAATCTTCTAGAAACTTCTCCTATGACACTTGCCTCTCTGAATTCGTCCAGGGATGAGTAAGAGATCCAAGAAGTCTCCAAGTGGAACCAAAAACAACAAGTGGAATGACACTAATCAAAACCCCAGAGATGACTCACACCCTTGCACACATCTCTAAATGGATCCCTCATTTGAGAGATCTGGAGGCTGGAAACTTTGTAATTTGCAAGGAAGTGCTGATAGTTTGTGGTTAAGAAAGAGCATTGTATTGTTGGTGTGCTCTTGCCTTTCATGAGGTGAAGAGGGCTTTGGTGCTGGGAGGATGATGCTGGATCAGACAGATGGATTGTAAGTCTCCCTTCTATTTAATAAAGTTCTTTGAGTTTTCTTCCATACAACTGTGCAATTGTGAATGTTATTGTTTGTGAATGCCATTGTATGTTCATTGTATTTCTAATTCTGTAATGCTTATGATATAAGAGATCAAGATGCTTTGACGGTGTTTTGTTATTGTGTTTCTACAGGTATTCTCTAAGCGGGATAAGTAGGAGAGGAGTTGCAAGCTCTGTCAAGGAGGAGAGAGATCAAGCAAGGAGTTAAGCAGAAGATCCAGGTTGGTTCCTTTGCCTCTCTCTTATCTATCATACATAGAAGAAATCCCAAATTGCTTTGATTGTTTGTTTCTAGGATAGCTGACAAACCTAGATGGCTAGTCGATAAAAAAGACACTAGTTTTCCCAGAAACACCAGCAACCCAAATTATCTCTCATAGGCCTTTGTGCCAATGCCTATGGACTTTTCTCAGCAGGCCTATGTTAGCAACCCTAAGATTTGAGCCACTTTTCTGGCCCAGGATCCTGGCCTCTACCCAGAACTTGCTACAACCTTTAGAATCTATCAAATACATGATAACAATGTTGATAAATTAAAATTGAACCTCAGAACTAGGCCTGATCATCCCCAAACGAGATTGAAATTCTATTAAACACTTGGCATCAATGCAACCTACAGGTCTAGGATACAAGACAAACCATAAATGATTGAAAGAAATTATGGAAAATAACCAGAAGGATCATCTCCTTCTCCATTGAACTATTGTATCATCAATTAGGTCTTGCATCCATCCATTCAACAATTACAAGTAATTAAATGAAATAACCATGACATGAACTAACCATTTAAACATGCTTATAAATAGCATAAGACCATATAAATATCATAGATATGACAACCATTAAATCCACATATAAACTAGTGCAAAAGTAAGATAACTTAGCTTTTATTAATCATAGGCAAATCCGACCAGGTTCGGGACTTCCACGTACCATCTAACCATAGACATAGTTGAACCAATCAACCTCGTGCCATATTCCAAGCATGAATGTGGGATCTCATAGAACAACCAAGGGAATCTAGAGGTTAAACTACCTCCACCCTCACCAAAATGTTTGATCACACCAATATTGGTGCTCCAATCACAACCAAACTGAAATTGGAATGCCATCTAGAATCCATCACTATCCTTAAGGAAATTTTCCATCTCCTTGTCTCTAGGGCTTTACTGCAATCCAATCCCGGATCACTAGGCCCTAAACTGATACCAGTCTCTCAAGATTTACCACAATACAAACTCAGATCACTAGACCATAAATTGAGATTTCTCCCTCAGGCTTTACAGTTTATCCTGCCAAAACTGGTAAAGGGATTCCTAGGCCTTTGGGAATGAACCTTGAGACCACCTCCGCCCCAAATTCCAAAATCCATCCGAAAAACCAAAGCTCAAAACTGAGATAAACATCCCAACATACCATGGCATCTGGAAAATGGTAAGGCTAGGCTGAAAACCACTATCATAACCCGGCAAAACCATGCCACTGACAACAAGAGTACCATACACCAACATGCAAATCCATGCATGACCAAATAACCTAGGAAGTCACACACGCAAAAGGTTACCTACAAGTATTCTTGTTCAAGCTACCTGATCCTGCTCTTCTTCCTTATGTTGGCTTGTAGGGGCCTGACCTAGGTTCGGAGGTGATTTAGCCAAACAAATCCTGGTACTACTGGCCCTTTCAGCAACAGTCCGTGGAGCACAGACTGAGGTATCACGCGAAGTAGTATGGGAGGGTGGTAGAACCAAGTTTCTGCAACCTGGGGATGTCTGATGGTTTCAAGTGGTCCACAGTTCAACCCTATGCGCCCATCGCTACGCGCATTTACCCATTCCTTGCAACTTGTGATGCTGCCTTCGCGCAGCCCTACTCAGGACCCGAACACTGTTATTACCCTAGTCCTTATCAGTATCCCAATATTAGTTGATTAACTTAGCTTATTTGTTCACTTTCAATTATACTTAACAATATTCACCATTCATACAAGTCCGCACAGTAAATAAATAGTATAATTGCAATTGTGATCAAACATGTAATAACTCAGAAAAGATGCACAAAATTTGTAACAAAACCTTCCTTTATTAATCTCTTTTCTGGTTACAGACTCTACTCTACCCTGCGCACTTAGTTGCAGGGGTCCATGCACTTAGCTGCGGACTCTACTAGGCCTCTGCGCACTCAGCTGCAGAGCCTCTTCCTACTATTATGACCCAAGACACACTTAGAATCTTCTTCTGAGCTTCTATCTCATACTTTCCTCTCACTTCCTTAACTATCTTTTACACTTAGAGATTCACTCTATTCCAACATTACATTCAACACTTAGGGCGGACAACCCTATGACTCTAACATACACTTCACTTCTGTAATTCGCAGAGCTTTACAATAATATCACTCAAAACTTGGGCTTTGAGCCCCAAAACATGCTGTGGGGGGATTCCATGCCCAACAGGCCCCCAACACAGACATCGTGACTCACCGTCGAGTCACTTTGGCAGCGTGGCGATCTTGGCATGGAGTCTGTCCAACGGCTCTCGAACGGTACTAATGTTGGCAGGGCACTGAGCTACTACTTGTTGAACCTGCTACATCCGTTCTTCCGAGACCTCTGTTTCCAGCATGCTGCCCTGTATCTGCGCATGCATCCCCTGAATGTGTGCGAGCTTCCCTTCAATATTCGTCATGATTGTGAAGGCCTCGTCAATCCATGGTTGAACGCGTGCTTTGAGAACTGCTTCCTTATGGCATGCCGCATCCACCTGCTCCTTTAATGCCTTGGCTTGTTGCATCCTTGCAAGCTGCTGAGTGAGGACTACCGTCTACGCAGTCCCTCTGACGCTGTCGTATTTCTGCTGGATTTCGTGTGCCTCTATTTCTAGGCGCTGGATGTTGGGGTCCTCCTGCAAAGTCGTGAGGACCTCAAGTGCCTGTTCCAACATCTTCGTACAATCATGCACTGCACCTCCAATTTCTTCCAACCCTGCTACAATAGCATTGGCACATTGTTCTCTAATTTTTAGAGGAGTGGAAGGTTGCGCCTTCAACCACAACTCGGCGATTTGGAGATTCCGCTCCAGCTACACCTTTGTCATCTGTTCCCTGGCCTCGCGGACTCCAATTTCCACTTTGTGGATCCGCACTTCTACCGGTAGATCTACTGCGATGGCCAGCGTCGGGACGCATCAACAAGCATCATCTACCATGTGCATCAACTGTTGATTCTGCGACACCAATTCTTCACACTGCAAGCTGAGTTGTTCTATGTTTATTTTCTTCTCGCTAATAACATGGATCACGCAGATCTCCCAGGCCTGTAGTTATGCCATTATCCCATCCTATAACAGATACATCGTTTCCCAGGTAAGGGTAGCCAGGTTAAGGCCAAGGTCTTTCATCATACTAAGCGACAACCGATCCATCGCATTAGACAACACTAGAGCTCCCTCGAGCAACACTATTTTATTCACCATCCTTGCATGTAACATCTGCTCTACTGCTGAAGTTCTTGTTGTGAGGTGTGTTGATAGAGTACCTTCCTGAGGGGGGCGCACCTGTAACTCCTACAGCTGCACCCTGAGGGCACCCAACACAGTCTGATTTTCCTGCACGAACTCCTGAAGCACTTCATTTGTGACATCGTGGACCATCTTGCCGATGTAATGGAAATCACCTTCGGTTAAGGTGACTTGGTCAATGGCCAACTTCGAGGCCTTGACCTTCTTCCTTGGGCCCGATCTCTCTACGATGCACGAGCGCTTTAACTTTGTGGATGCAGCCCTTAGGTCCGCGCTCCCTTCTGTTTTTTCTATTTCCTCTGCCTCCTACCCTGAGGATGGTGCTTGGCCCTCGTCTACCTATGTTGTTGCTGCCTCTGCTGCCTGCACTATTGCTTCTACTTCTACGACCTTCTTCTGCTCCGTAGCGTTCTGTGTTGCTTCGCACACTGCCCTTACCTCAGTTGCTGCTTTTTCGTTCTGCCTTTCCTCTACTAATTGAGTGACGTGCAGCTTAGCATCGTCCTTTTTCTTCTGGACTACCGCCTTCTCAAGTTTTTCCAGGTCTGGAGCATGCCATTCGAGAGGCCATGTCTCCAAGACAGTAAAAATTGCGTCATCACTGGCTACAAATGGTAGCTTCATCCATTGCTTTGTTGGATCCTTTCACGCGTTGATATAGATGTTGTGCATATCAGCTTTGAAGTCTGCAAATCTCTGCAGAATATTGTGTACCATTGGTGACAAGCACGACCTCTGATTGATCCACATCTGGATGCTCGCCTCCATGAGCACCCAAAAAATTTTGGTGTCGCAAATCCGTTTCGCATCCTTTGTGGCCCAAAGTGAAGCATACTTTGCGGCCTCTCGTAACTCTCTGTCAATACTAGGGAATTGACTGTCCTCTAACAATTATCCCGCTAATAGCAGTATGGATAATAGAAACCACATGTAGTGGAAGGTCTTACCCTGCTCCTGGGCTTTGCGACAGTTTATCAAAAATTCCTCGCAGAGGAATTCGGCCCAATTTAACTAGACCCCCTCCGTGCACTGCTCGGCTAGTGCCACCACCGGCACCGATACCCCATCAGCGTGGCACTTCCTCATTATTTTACCGGCTGGGAGTTGGGTTGCTACGTGCACCCCTTTGTCCTTGATGCTGGAGATGACATAGCCCCTCTTCTTCTTCTCCAGCTTATATTTCGCCTTCATGGCTTTTACAAGAGCCAAATCACTACCTTTTCCAGCTATAGTCGCGGGGTCCTTTCCTTTATAGGGGAGCCGAGAAATACGGTGAATGAGATTTGTCGTGATGGGAATAGGCTCCTCCAGCCATAGATACCCATCATGCACCAGGTAGAGCAGATGACTAATGACGAAAATGGTGATGGGCACGCGGTGGAAATGTGGTGTCCATAACAAGTGCAGCAACCCAGCCTTTTCCATGCCACACAACCATTTTCGCAACTCTAACATTATCACTGCCCCCTCAGTGTTCTGCTTCATTATGTTCACAGTCTCTAGGTGCGGGAACTTCTCGCTGTCAGCGAGGTCCCAGTCTTCGAATTTCATGTTTGGCACACGGCATAGGAGCGTGCCCTCAAATACAATGCCATCAGGGAGGAGCGGGGTCTGGAGTGAGCTTTTCATTTCGTCCAGGTCCTTTGGTACTTTGGTTTTCCCTTTCCATGGAGGGACATACACTGCTAGTTTTGTTGCAGAGCGCAACAGTTGGATATCCTCCTCCATGTCTTCTTCTTCCTCTACTGTAGCAATCGAGGCCTAAAAGTATTCTTCTTCCTCGTCTGTTACTATTGTGACTGCCTTCCCCTTCTCTTCCATGGATATTTTGCTGTGCCGTGGATTCCTTGGGGACATGCATGCTGGACCCATTGTCTGTTTATCCTTTTTGGGCCTCAGTGTTCGCAGTGATTTGGGGATTTCTGTCACCACCCTGGTGCCTTCTCGAACATCCTCCACTATTTGGGTTTGCGCGGCCTCGCTGACAGTTACCTCCTCAATTCCTAACCCATCCTTAGTGGTCATAATCATCTCTAGGTTGTATTCTGTCTCTCACAAACTTAGGGGCTCAATTATCGCTTGGCTCTCAACACTCTGTGCTCTTCTCAAGCTCTCAATTCTCAAATGACCAAGTGTTAGTCGTTGGCTAGCCATGTGATCTTTATAGCTTCTTTAGAATTCGAATTTGACCATTCCCCCCAATTTCAGGCCATTAATGCTTTCTTTGTGGTATATTTTCCCAAATCTTGCCCATAACTCGCATCTTAAATGCCCGCCACCCACTCCATTTGGCCTCAAATCGGACATCTCATCATGAATAGTGACACCAATGGTCACTTCCCAGCCAACCTATGCGGCAGCACAACCCTTTATGCGTGGTCTCGAACCCTATGACGTTCTGATTCTGCGCGCATTTCCAATATCGCGTAGCTCCCAAGAAAAATAGTTTATAGTCTCGCGCTCCCTTTCAACTGCCTAGAGTGCTAAGACTATCCTTCTAACAGCTAGTCAGGTGGTCGCACCACCCATGTGGGGCTCCATCCTATCCTCCAGCATGGTTCACAGAGAATCCTCATCTCCGATTGGGGTGATCGGCATCGTGCATTCTACTATTTGCAATGCGATACCCTAGTTATTGTGTTTGGAGATATGCGGTCCCATCCATAGCTGCAAACTAACTAGTTCTTAGCGATAGTCCTTCAATTCGTCAGTATGATCATACACACCTTGCCTTGCCATCCTTGGTTTATCAACGAGAAATGTTTCCTTTATTTCATTTTCCAGCCTCTTGACCTCTGTGTCCATTAAAGTTCTTTTCTCCCTTAGCCGTACCCGGTCTTTTTCAAGTTTGCGAAGCCTAAAGTTTCCCCGTCAAATTTCTTCCTGAAGTCTTCTATGTTCTTCTTCGCGTAGCTGTGTGATTTCTTCGTTTGGATCTGTACGGATCATCATATATATAGGTTCTGTTACACATGAACTCAGCTTTGCATGCCCGATAGGGACTACATCCTCTACTTCATACTTTAGCTTCGGAAATGCTTGCATGGTCATAGCTTTTCAAATGGTCCTATAAGCCCATACAACCGCTAGTACGTGCAAGTCCCAGTTGGTGCGTCTCACATGGTGGGCCTTTTTCAGCACTTCACACACCTTGTCAAAGGCTTCCCCATGTATGATTTTTTATGCGCTAGGTTGTATCATACTTCACCATTCGCGCACTTGTCCTACCTACCTTTGCTTGTTGTTCCTGTTTCCTATCGTGAGAGCAGTGTGCATTCATGTGGGCCGCGTACCATACACCTGTACACATCTAGAAAGGTGGGTGCATAGGCTGTTCTATTCATCATGTCTGGCATCCATTCACATCTGATGCTTCCCAAATCGTAAGCACATCATCTTTCTGCATTCACGCCAGTCATCGAAACTTTGCTGGTGCGTACCCCACCACCCTGCAGATGTAGTGCATAGTGCCCATTTCAGAGCATCAAAATGTTGTTGTTCTGGTACTTCTTTTTCAAATTTCTTCAGGAATTCATCCACCATTGTCAACCTGTCATAGATGGGTAGATCTCTCACCTTGGTTGTTATGCAGCACAATGATCTTACCATCATGTTACAATTGAGCTTGGTAACCTTGTGTAATCGGTTTTGCCATCGTTTTGTTTCCTCATCTAAATTTGATGTGCAGGAGCTCTCGTGCTCCCACAAAATCCTGCCATCTATTGTTGGATTAACCCAATCCTATTCCTGAGTTTTTATTTTGTAGATATAGTCTAGCTCGTCATCGTGCACTGGCTTTGTGTAGCGCGATCCTTCCGCAGCGTGTAAAGGTACCACTAAGCGCAGTGACTTTTTCTCAAAAATCATTTTGTGCTTCTTTATATTTATCACCCCGTTCATATTAGTGGCCCAATCTATTCCCAATAGCGCAGGATAGGGATTTTTATCATCAAAAATATCTATCACCTCGAAATATGCAAGTGCACTCACACCTTCGATGTCTACTGTTATCCCCTGCAATCTTCCCATCGGTAGGATCTTCTGCTAGTTTGCCATTCACAATTGAATAGGAGACTATTGTAATGTGGGTCTACCCATGCATTCCCATGTTTTCTTTGGTAATACATTCGTGTCCAATCCAAGATCCAGAATTACTTGATCCATTTCGTACCCTCTGGTTTGCGCAGTCAATCTCATTTCCCTTCCTGTTTGTAATGCATACTTTCCAAGTTTCCTGACTACGCAAAGTTCTCCTAACCCAGCGCACCTAGTGATAAGTTACCGCAGTCCTTTTACAGCCTTGTTGTTGCGCAATAGTTTCATGCATGTCTCCAGAAAGGTAGTGAGCATTGAAGGATCGATCCCTTGTTCTAGTTGATCCTTACTACCTAAAGTAGAGGGCTCCGTGAAGCTCTTCTTAGCTTCCATGAATGTCTCCTTCACGCGGTCCAAATCAAATTCAAGTTCCTTTGTAGGAGCCTTGCAAACACATGCACTTTCTTCTAGTTGCTTACCTTTGTCATCTCTTGTTGTGATACCACTTCGAAGCACTATGTTTACATTTGGGTCCTCTTTGCGCAGCTCAGACCTCATCATCTGTAGATTCTGAGTCTGGGGAGGCTGGAGTACTCCTTTATCGCGTAACCTCGCTATCATTGTAGGGAAATCCTCCGTCTCATGATCAAATTGGGTACAATATAAACATGATGCTCTCGTCAGATTTGTAAAATCGCGGGCATAATGCCCTCGCCCTCCGCAATTGTAATAAATCAGTTGTTTGTGACCTCTACATGGTCCCATTCCACCTTGACCTCGTCTGCGCCCGTGAAATCTAGCGCGTGCCATCCCTATACTTGGATCGAGGACTCGCGTTTTGATCTGCACTCTGTAGGTAGGAGTCTGATCCATTATCAGCTTGTAACTTCTACAGGTGCGCTCATCATGGCCTACCGACCTACAGAAATTGTAGAAAAATTGTTGGGATGTCTACGTATACTTCTGTAATAGGTGACAGTTATCTATAGTGTGTTTTCCTCCTATCTGACAAATTACACACCATAATGAAGGCATCGTGCTCGGTCCTGTTTGTGCCTCTGGTCTTAATGGCATCGGTCCTCCTGCCACTAGATATTTCACAAAGACTAGACAATGGTCCTTGTCACGCCCCTAGCCTTTGTATTTTATGCACCATACCTCCTCGCACACTTCTAGCCAAATTGTCCTGTCCTGTTTCAAGCTCTGCATTTCTAGGCACAAATTTTGTAGTTGCGCATGGATTTGTTGGACTCCTAGGCCAGGATCTTGTATTGGGGTCTCGTATAATCTCATTGCAATCTCCAAAGCTTCAGCCTGGGTGGATAACTTCTGCTATGACAGTGTCATCCTTAAATGCGGCATTAGTGATGCTACAAACCATGCATGGTGTTGCCCATCTATCAAGGTCATGTTGGCTTCATGAATCATACTCTTCAATCTATGATCCAGATCCCATGGGGTTTCGCTTGGAAGCATCGCAATTTCCTTAAACCTGATAATCGATTGTGTCTCCGATTTTGGCTTGCTAAATTCCATGTTCATTGCATCCTGGATATCTGCGATCCCTCTGTTTGGATGGTAATTAGAATTATTAATGTACCATGTTAGTGCGCGATCCTGTAACGTGCTTACCAGCGTTGCTTCTTTATATTGTCATCCACAACTCCTTGTGCTTCCCATACGGCTTTTACCAGGAACCAAAATTGGTCTGGATCTTCGTTCCCTACTCCTCTGAATACCGGCAATTTTATCATGCTCACCATATTGAACTGTGGTTGGTGGCGAAGGTGGTGTGGGTGGAGATGGAGGTGACGATGGTGAGACTAGTGGTGGTGTAGGTGGAGATGGTAGGCACAGAATTCTTTGCCTTATCAGACTGACCACGCTTATCCCACCGAGGCGAAATCAAGGGGCTATTTTCTATCTCTCTGCTACCTTCGTTTCTTTAGATCCTCCTACTTCGCGTAGTCCCAAACATCAATTTATTCACATAACCTGCTTTTCACACAATAGCATTTTAATCCAAGTGTTCAACAATTTAATGTACTTACCTCGCAGTCCTTTAAGGAAGCGTCATTCTACCTCGCTGTAGCTAACTGCCGTATCTACTGCAAACTTAGTGATAAACCCTCCTATAATTTGATCGAGCCAATGGTCTATAGCACCCACGATCTTATCTTCTGATGCTTCTAATATGCGCACTAATTCTGGAGTCCACATAATCAGTTTGTCGAGCCTACACCTTCCCTGGCTATCTGCTAGCTTTGCAGTCCACTAATATAACTCAAAGGGGAAGGATGTAAAGGAAATTTTGTGGATTTCTGTATATAATTAGTGCTCTAACCACTATTCCTTTGATACTCGCAGATTCCTTTTTTCCTGCACCATGAAATCGTGAATCTTCCTATCCAACCAACCTTCAATTTCTTTCTTCGTCGGATTCTAGTGACATGACATCAGATATCCCTTATGTAGATCCCGGTCCCAGCAATGGAACCATTTATTGGCTTGTTGGGGCCTAACCTAGGTGTTATCAGGAAAAGTGTCTATTTACAATGACTCTATCCCACAAAGGTGTGATAGCTACCTTAGAAACAAACAGAGAAAACTACTTTTGTATTCTTCTTTATGAACTATAAACAAAGAGGAATAGGATCAACCAAACTGTGTCTTGCGCTAGTCCTTCGATCCAATCTCTCTCCTCTTTGACAGCTTCCAGCTACCTGCTCCCTTACTTGCCCAGCTTCACCAAGTACCTGTAAGATCACAGAAGAAAGAAACTATACAAATACATGGGTTTATGTTCATAAATAACTTAGGATCAGATTTAAGTTAACCATACAAATGTAACAAGCATCAATGATACAAAAGCATGGAGAAGAAACTCAAATAGTTTTTATTGATATACAAGAAGATCCAGGAGGAGTTACAACCGATGATTCCTGACCCAGCATCAACCTCCCAGCAAAGAAGTCCCTTCTTCACCCCCAACAAAGCATAGATCACCCAATCCTCTGATTTGTATCTCAAAACCAACAGCAATTCCTTACAATGTGCAAAATTCCAGCCTCTGGATCTCTGGGATGAGGGATCCATATATAGATGTATGCAAGGAGGATGATTCAGCTCATGATTTGATTAGTGGCTTCTCTCTGTTAGTTCTTGCATCCACTTGGAGACTGAAAGCCTCTTACTCATCCTTAGTCGAATTCAGTGAGGCAAGTGTCATTGGAGAAGATTCTGGAAGCTTCCATTGTCTCTCCACCTCAGGGAATGACACTGCCATTTGTCATTTCCTGCTCAACGTACCCTAGTAGTGCATTTAGGTGCATTGCAATGCACCTAGCTAGTGGACTTAGGTGCTATGCAACGCACTTAGCTAGTGGAGCAGCTGAAATGATCCTGTTTTGACTTATTCTGAGCAGTTTCTGGTGGAGAACTTCTGGGAGAAGCTGTAATTTGTTGACCTTGTTCCTTTAGGGGTTGGAACAACACTTTTAGGGACTTAGGAGCCCTTGGTTTATGGACATTTCATGCTTAGAGCTGTAAGGCACAAAAATGTCTATAACAGTTGCCCCCTAAAGTATGAGGCCGTTTATCAGGTGAAATGCATTATTAGGAGGATCTGAAGTTCTTTCAATGCTGGGAGGAGACCTGTAATAAGATACAATACAATACATTATCTTCACTCTGTTTTCATGATCTAGCTGAGGCGGGAATTCCCATGCTCAGCTTTATAAATTCATTTTCATGTACATAGGACAGACAATTGTCTGATAGTAGACTGATGATTCTGATAGAGCCATCATCCTTTTGGTAGGATGATTATCTGTGCTGCAATGTTGTACATTTCAATGTCTTTATTTTCCTGAATATATATCGCAGCCCAGATGGATGAAACTAGATCCGGGGTCTTCAATCTCATCCGATCTTCACTCGAAGTACAAGTCGATCCATGTGAAAAATGTTTTGAAGTCGAACATGGAAAGACATCGCTTGATTACCAGTCAATGATGTAAACTGTTAACAAGCGCGAGAGGAATCACCGATAATGATAATGATCCTCAAGGTACTGCAGTATAATTCACGTGGTGTGAATAAAGGACTTGGCGTCGAACACCACGCAAAATATTTTGGTCGAAGGTCGTTGATGTAAACCTGTCGCCGGAAGTGAGAAACTTGCCATTGAGGCATGCAAGCTTCAAAGTACTGAATGGGGTGTTCCTAGACCAACTTCTTGGATAATGAGCTGATGTCGACAAGAAGTGATCCGTCACAAGAGGGCCTTAATGAATCCCACATCAATGACACGGAACGGAGCAAATGATTTTGATGGAGGTGAAAACGATCTGGTGATATATGGTTCAGGGTGGTGGTCATGAAAGAATGGAGTATAATGTATGGTAGTGGGCGGGACACAGGTGGCCTTTCTGGATGACTTCTCTTGAACATATCGGCGACACTGATGTGATGGATTGGTAGCATTAACCCCAAATGTGGATGGTATGGCGTGACCATGGTGATGTGACCAGTGAATGAAACAACCCAACCCGACTTGGGCATGAAGCGGAAGTGTCATGTTCAAGAGCAACTTGCTACCAATAAAGATTCTTTGAGTTTTCTTCCCAATTTTTCCCCAGTCATTGCTGACCAGTACCTCTTTATTTTTGTCAAGCTTGAGGAGGATAACATATGCTTGTTCTATAATTTTCCCTTCGGGAAAACCCATCGCTATGTTTTAACGAGCCTAGCGATAGTGAAACTCGTTCTCGTCTAAAGACAAGTTTGTCGCTATTAATCTTTTTAACGAGTCTAACGACAAAGATAACTCGGTCCTTTTCATTTTTAGAGAGTCTGAAAAGGTACGTAAAGGTAACTCAAAAATTCCTTTTTCGTCATCTAATCCCTTAAGTCCGAAAAAGTATAAAACAATACAGAAGGGATGAATTTTCGATTAGCTTTAATGAGCCGAACAAAACAAGCGCTTGATCATTTTGTGCAATAATCCCTCAGGTCCAAAAAGATTAAAATCTAGAGGAGGGGTAGCACTTCCTGTCGCTTTAACGAGCTGGAAGGCCAGAACTCGGCAATCTTTTCATATTTTACGAGTCATAAAAAGCTTAAAGAAGACTCGTCTTTTGAGGAACGAGTGATAAAATGGGTAGCAGTTGATTCCAGGCAAGGTTTGGAATTTTCCAATCACGGCAGTGTCACAAGGATGGCTAGTGAAATCACTCTTCACAGCTGTTCCTCAAAATGGGTAAACAATCAAATGGAGGTGAATGATCAGCCAATGGAAAAGTGGAGGTGACGGTGCAGACACGACCAAGGCTTTAATGGCTGAAGTGCTACATTCACGGTGGTTATTTACCAGGGAATAGTTCATTTTTTAACGAGATTAAACGCGGGTGGAAACATTTGCTCGATCCGGGTTTATTTTTTAACGAGCTTGAACCTCGCGGTAAACACTGCTCGATTAATCCAGTCATATGATAAGAATGTCTCATATAGAAATGGCAACTTTTAGATTTTTGCCCCACATCCTTTCTTTATGCAAGTTAGGTGATGACTAATCCTACGAGTTTAAAGGGTTAGAGGTCCTAAAAATTTAAAAAAATAAATAGTCACCCATCGCTTGCACTCTAAAAGGTTTGCATGACCCCAGGTATAAAACAGAGTTTCAAGGTCACCCTCTATTCGAGCTGACAAAACATTCGTTTTATCAGGAAGGGTACTACCTCTTATAGGTTACCCAAAGATTGTTCTATTCACACTGCAAACAAAACACGTCTTCGGCGATGTCTATCGAAAAAAACAAATGTGAGCGACGATGCCCGCCAACTCACATAACTTTGACAAAAGAATCTTGTTCTAGAATAACCCCTCTTCCAACCACGGACGGGGTACAGACTAGTCATATTCTCCCGCGGAAACCTACCTTATACCCGAAGTTTTCCTGCCAAAGCAGACCAGGATGCATGCCCCCTGAGTTTCAGTCATATCCCTCCGAATTACTCGCGCTCATCGGGAGGACGGACTGGAGATTGAGACATTTCTTGCGTGAAAATACCATTTAGGGATGGTATATGACTATTTGCTATGCGTGATCCGGGAAATGAAAGCTGGTCCACGAGCTTGACCACTCTTCCTTCGTGCGGAAAACACATTACTCTAAAGAGTGAGGAGACAATTGCTTCCATGCAATAAATATAGTCTCGTCCAAGGAGTAGGTTATAATTCAAGGGTCCTTGAACTACCATTACATTCATGCGAATTGTCTTCCTTCTCAATGTTATGGGCACATCGGGAAGGATCCCTAAAGGTCGACTGGTTCCTTTATCAAAGCCTGTGAAATTTCTTATCTCAGGCAAAAGCGATGGCGAACCAAGCGCTTTCCAAGCAGTAGAGGAAAGGATACTCACAGAAGCCCCCTCATCTATGATGGTACCAGCCATAACCATTCTATATATTTGAACGATAATTCGGAATGGTACGCTATCTGGTAAACGGGGTCTGTCTAGTTGATTCCAGTCGAAGGAGACAACTAGGTTACTTGGAGGTGGGACCAAATAGATGGCCGAGTATGGCTCTGAAGAACTTCATTCCTGCGGTAAAGGAACGGGTAAATTTCCCCCATGTTCGTCGGAGTCTGCGTTTATGAAGAGAATTTGGACGGTGTCATCCTTGTTCTCTTCAGTGACTGTATCATCTAAAGATGAAACCTCTGAAGGCAAGACCGGGTCAACTGCCGCCTCGACCTTTTGACTTTCGTCTGGTATGGATTCAGTTGGTTTATCTTCAATGTTAGGTGCTTCAGCCGACCAATTGAGCGGGCTAGCCGGATTCTCAACTAGTGACGGACTTGGCAAGAGTTTTTTATATCCAGGAGGAAGTCGTAACGCTGAAACCGGACGATCATCCAAAACTCTTTTAGACTCGTCTAAGAAGGGACAACAGTGGATGGCATGATTTCCTTCGCACAGTTTACAAGGAAATCTAGCTTTCCATTTTTGTCATGGGGCTTCACTTTCACTAGTTGATGGTGTGATTTCAACATGATCATCAGAGGTTGACGAGACCAGGTTGTGCAAACGAGGAGACCAGTCCCTTAGTATCTGGGGGATGCAAGGACAATCTCTGTGAAAGTGGTCTCCTTTGCAAATGACACATGGCGATTTAGGCCTGGTCGGTGCAGTGTGTGGATTTTCTCTAGACGACACTCGTTTGCCCCCATTCGCTTTTGGCTCCTTCTTGTTCTTCTCTTTCTTCTTGTTTTCCTTCTTCTCCTTAGGAACTTGACTTTTGGCTTTACCAGCCCCATCAAGCGAAGAGGAAGGAGGAGAGGAAGAGTTAGAGGAAGTAGAAGTTTGGTGGGTAACTCTCGACTCGTCTAATTGCTGATTCGATTGTTCAGGAATGGTGGTGTTCTGAACGACAAAGGTTGAGAAGAGCCATACAGGCAAACCAATTGTCAGTCATGGAAGTGACAATGTGGCCATATTGGGCGCACCAACATCTCCCCAAGAGGAGAAGGGACTAGGATTTCCACCAAGGAGAATTCCTTGGTTGGTAGGCTCCATTTTCTCAACCCAAGATCAACATAGGAAAGGGGTAATGAATATTCCGTTTAAAATAAATTTTAACACGATTTGACACAACTTTTTTTTTCAATTTTTAAGAGTCGAGAAAAAACAAAAGATGACTCTAGTCTCCTTTGATTTTTAATGAGCCTGAAGTGACAAGTGCTCAGATGGACCTTTTCCGTTAAGGAGTCTGAAAAGGAACGAAAGGGACTGCTCTAGAGGTCTAGGTAGAGGGAGTACCAAACCAATTGCAAAACTGCAGAATACTTTTTACGGTACGGCAGTCAATCTTCCCGAATGTTGTGTTTGGTGCATTGCGATCAGTAGGGCGGCCGACACGGCTTCCTATGGATAAAGGATTTAAACCTATAGGGGTCTCCCAATATATACTCGACGGTACGTGGGAGCACAAGTCCGTACTGGCACTTATCGTCTCAAAGTGGAGGAATCACCCAACCATCAGTGAGGACAACAGTTACCAGGCTTTACGACGCCAGAATACGTCTCTAGCCTAGACCTCTAAATGTTGTGCACTAAGTTCGAAAGCGTTGTTAGGTTCATTAAATTTATTTTAAGTTGATCTTTCTTATGAATTTTGCTTTTGGGTTCACCATGAGATGTAGATGTAATTCCTAAAATGCAATCTAAAGATGATAAACAAACTTTTATCTCTTTTCAACAATGAAAATCCTAGCTACTAGGGGAAAAGAAAGACACAATCTTTTCGCAAAGAGCAAAGAGTACACTGTAAATGCACTTTCCTAAATCAAGCCAAACAGACTGTCAATATGCAAATGAACATGAATGTATTTGTTTTTCACTTTCTTAATATTGATGCCTAAAAAGAAAGTTGATGTACAAATCTGAATTTGCTTTCAAGTGACAAACGCAAACAAGCTTCTTTTCGAAATCAAAAGGTAGAGATGATTACGACACTTTATGATTTTGAAATAAATACTCGTTTCGACACTAGAAAGTCACAAATTCAAACCAAAGGAAAAAGTAAAAGCATAATCGACTATCAACAGCAAATAAACTCTCTCCTATGATCAAAGTCGACACTTGCGACATATCTAAATCAAAGGACGACATTACGACTATTCTACTTTTGCAATGGAAAACTGTAAATGACTCAACAAACACATAAAAACGTCTACAATTCTTTTATACGAATGAGGCGGAATATCAGTAAGGAAAATGGGTTTGAAACAGTCATATAATGATCACAGGCTGCAAAAATCAGAGACAAAACTGGAAAGAATGAAGCAAAGAACCTCAGCTGCACAGGGCTAGGCTGATCAGTGCACCTGTTACACAGAGAAACTGCATTGCAGTGTAGGTAGCCCTCTCGGGAAGTGCGTTGAAATGCAGAACCTCTTCATAGAGCCTGCGTTGGGGCAGAAACGAGAGTTCTATCCGGGTTCTGGGTCACAGTTTGCAGTGTAATCTTTGGTTTTTGGCCGAGTAAAAGCAATCAGTAATGCACAATCAGAGGTAGATCTAAGGGGGGTCTAAGAGCTATCACAAGGGCAATCAGTTAGACTATGAATTAGCTGTTCAAATCATAAACAGATCCAGTGGATGGATTAAAGCAGCAGATGTCTACTTTGCATTTGTTAATGGAAAATGCAGTTCGATTGCTACTTATAAGTCTATGAAATAAACAACAAGAGAAACACAAACAAACTAATTAGACACGTTCCCCAGTGGAGTCGCCATTTTGTTATCGGGAAAAGTGTCTATTTAGAACGACTCTATCCCTCTAAGGTGTGACAACTACCTTAGAAACAAACAGAGAAAACTACTTTTGTATTCTTCTTTATGAACTATAAACAAAGAGGAATAGGATGAACCAACCTGTATCTTGCGCTAGTCCTTCGATCCGATCTCTCTCCTCTTTGATAGCTACCTGCTCCCTTACTTGCCCAGCTTCACCAAGTACCTGTAAGATCACAGAAGAAAGAAACTATACAAAGACATGGGTTTATGTTCATAAATAACTTAGGATCAGATTTAAGTTAACCATACAAATGTAACAAGCATCAATGATACAAAAGCATGGAGAAGAAACTCAAATAGTTTTTATTGATATACAAGAAGATCCAGGAGGAGTTACAACCGATGATTCCTGACCCAGCATCAACCTCCCAGCAAAGAAGTCCCTTCTTCACCCCCAACAAAGCATAGATCACCCAATCCTCTGATTTGTATCTCAAAACCAACAGCAATTCCTTACAATGTGCAAAATTCCAGCCTTTGGATCTCTGGGATGAGGGATCCATATATAGATGTATGCAAGGAGGATGAGTCAGCTCATGATTTGATTAGTGACTTCTCTCTGTCATTTCTTGCTTCCACTTGGAGACTGAAAGCCTCTTACTCATCCTTGGTCGAATTCAGTGAGGCAAGTGTCATTGGAGAAGATTCTGGAAGCTTCCATTGTCTCTCCACCTCGCGGAATGACACTGCCATTTTTCATTTCCCACTCAACACACCCTGGTAGTGCATTTAGGTGCGTTGCAACGCACCTAGCTAGTGGACTTAGGTGCTATGCAACACACTTAGCTAGTGGAGCAGCTGAAATGATCCTGTTTTGACTTGTTATGAGCAGTTTCTGGTGGAGAACTTATGGGAGAAGCTGTAATTTGTTGACCTTGTTCCTTTAGGGGTTGGAACAACACTTTTAGGGACTTAGGAGCCCTTGGTTTATGGAAATTTCATGCTTAGAGCTGTAAGGCACAAAAATGTCTATAACACTAGGTTCGGAGGTGATTTAGCCAAACAAATTCTAGTACTACTGGCCCTTTCGGCAACAGTCCGTGGAGCGCGAACTGAGGTCTCACCTGAACTAGTATGGGGGGGTGCTAGAACCAGGCTTTCAAACCCTGGGGATGTCTGATGGTTTCAAGTGGTCCACAGTTCGACCCTACACACCCGTTGCTACGTGCACTTACCCATTCCTCGCAGCGTGTGATGATGCCTTCGCGCAACCCTACGCGGGGCCCGAATAGTGTTATTACCCTAGTCCTTATTAGTAGCCCGATGTTAGTTGTTTAACTTAGCTTATTTGTACGCTTTCAGTTATACTTAAAAATATTCACCATTCATACATGTCCGCATAGTAAATAAACAGTATAATTGCAATTATGATCAAACATGTAATAACTCATAACAGATGCACAAAATTTGTAACAAAACCTTCCTTTATTAATATCTTTTCTGGTTACATACTCTACTCTACCCTGCGCACTCAGCTGCAAAGGTTCGCACACTCAGCTGCGAACTCTACTAGGCCTCTACACACTCAGCTGCAGAGCCTCTTCCTACTACTACGACCCAAGACACACTTAGACTCTTCTTCTAAGCTTTTATCCAATACTTCACTCTCACTTCCTTAACTATCTTTTACACTTAGAGCTTCACTCTATTTATACAATCCCATGGTCTGCGGACCATGGGTAGGCTAAAATTACATTCAACACTTAGGGTGGACAACCCTATGACTCTAACATACACTTCGCGCCCGCAATTTGCGGAGCTTTACAATAATATCACTCAAAAATTTAGCTTTGAGCCCCAAAACATGTATTGGGGGGATTCCATGCCCAACACCTTGATCCTTGCTTTCCCTCCTTTCCCTTTGCTTGATTTTCCTTCCTTGATCCAAACCTAGAGTGCTTTAAGAAAACTCTAAGTGACCAAGAGTGAGAGAGAGAGAGAGGGAGTAATGAGAGAGCTCCAAACTTGAACTGACAAAAGGTTACCAACTGATCCTTAGAAGTGTTAGAAAATTATATATTACGGAGCAATGGAACACATAAAATATTGCAGAAATATAAACACAGAAAACGCACAAAACAAGAGAGACACAGATATACGTGGTTCACCCAGTTTGGGCTACGTCCACCCCGAACAGCCAGTCCTTCCTTTCTATTATCCAGCAAAATGAAGAGACACAACCTACAACAAATCCGCTGTAATATCCTCTATTTTCTCTCACAGTCTCACCTCTCTATTTCTCGCTCACAGAATACACCTCTATCTCACAGCCTCAAATACAATACCCTCATACAAAGAGAGGGGTTTCCTTCTAGGGAAAAAAACCCTAAACTAAACATAAGTTATACCGTCAGATCATCCGCCTAATGAACGACCCAGATTGACTAGAAATTACTATACTTTTACAAGGAAATTTTACAGCTGTTTTTAGCTTCGGGGGCGCTGCCCCCGAAACCCCCTGCCAGGGGGGGGCTCCCAAAGGTCGCAGCCGCCCCCCCCTGGACCCCCCCCGCAGCGAATATTTTCCGGGCGATGTTGCCGCCCCCATTTCGAACTGGGGTCCTATGTGGCGATACCTTTGAATATAGAAGATAATCAGGCTCCACACCCAACAAGAAGCCTTTTTATTAATGAGGTCTCTATTTTCTTCATTTTCCATTATTTTCCTTCAATTTTCTCCTCATATGCAACATGTGACCTTTCATCTTACTTTTCTCCTAATTTCCTTTATTTTCATAACTAAATGTGCCAAAAATTCCTTTTTTCCTTTTAATGCCTTTGTCATAGCCTTTTCCAATTTTCCTTAGCCAAAACACACATCGAGTGATGCCCACTAGGATATCTTTGCCCGACATTCAGCTTGGAATAATTGTCCCTTACCCATGGTCTTATTTTTCCTTTATTAACTTTTATTACATGAAATTTTCACCAGGGTTGTTACAGAACCCTCCCCCTTGGGTAACATTGTCCTCAGTGTTAAACCACACCAAGACCTTAACAAAATCACTAAAAAGCAAACATACTACCCATGGAGCTTTATAACTTAGCGCATTGCACTATTTACAATAAAAGACCTACTCAAAAGCAAAACGTTATGACAACATGACAATATAACGACCATACCACTTATTGGAGCTTTATAACTTAGCTCATGGCGGTATTTACTTCCGTATAGATATACATACATATACCAAAACATCAGAAAACATATACCAACATCAAACCAAAACCGCTTTGCCTCAACCAGCAAACAATGAAGGATACAGGGCCTGCATCTGATCTTCCATCTCCCATGTAGCTTCTTCAGGCCTAGAGTACTTCCACTACATTTTAACTTTCTCTATGGCTATTTTCTTTAGCATGAGATGTTTCCACTGCAATATGGACTAAGGCTCCAGCTGTAACTCTCCTTCTTTCTCCACGTACAATACAAACCAATCAATAACATGATCAACATCCTTTATATACTTCTTAAGAAATGAAATATGGAAAACATCATGGGCTTTCACTGTTGGAGGCAGTGCAAGTTGATATGCCACTATGCCAATCCTCTCAAGGATGTCAAAAGGCCCACAATAATGTGGTGACAACTTGGAACATGAATCAATCGTCAAAGAGATTTTCTTGGGCTTGATGCACAAATACATGTGCTCCCCAACCTGAAACTTCTTGAACACCCTGTATTGATCCACATAACTCTTCTCTCTCTCTTGTGTTGCCTTTAGATTTTTCTTTACAACCTTCATTTCCTACTCCATGTCAGCCAACATGTCTACTCCAATAAGTACCATGTTCACTGGATCACTCGAGCTTATGGGAGTGTTACAACTCTGCCCATACAATGCCTCAAAAGTATGCATCCTTAATGACTCCTGATAACCATTGTTTTATGTGAACTCAACCAATGGAAGATACTCCTCCCATTTCCTCTACTGGTGTATCATGTACATCCTCAACATATCCTCCAAGATCCTTTTGACCCTCTATGTCTATTCATCTGTCTATGGATGATAAGTTGTGTTAAAGGCCAAATCTGTACCCAAACCTACAAATAGCTCCTTCCAAAACTTGGAAGTGAGCTTCTCATCCCTGTCCGACAAAATCTTCTTTGGAACGCCATGTAATCTCACTATCTCTCTAATGAAAACTTGTGCTACGTCACTGGCTAAATATGTAGTCTTTACTAGAATGAAGTGAGCTACCTTTCTCAACCTGTTGACCACGACCATAATAGAGTCATGTTGCTTCACTATCCTTGGAAGACCTATAATGAAATCCGTGGAAATGACCTCCCATTTCCATTCCATAATTACTATAGGTTGTAGTAAACTACTTGGATTCATACATTCCGCATTGACCTGATGACAATCTAAACATCTCGCCAATAAATATATCACTTCCTTCTTCAGATTCACCCAATAGTAGAACTTATTTACCATCGTCAATGTCTTCTGATATCCTAGATAATCCAAGTATGGCTTGGCGTGAAACTCCCTCAAGATAAGATTCTTGATCTCACTGCAATTCAACACATAGATCTTGTCTCTAAATCTCACCAAACCATCTATCGTGAGACAATAGTCTGCATCTCGATCACTTGTACCTATGCCTACACCTATACCTACACCTGTACCTATACCGATACATATACATGTACCTGCACCTGTACCTGTGATCTGTTGTAACCTATGCATAATCTCCATGTATTTGTCATCCTGTCATCCTGTCTGCAAGGTCTTATCCTATAAAGTTGTCCCATAAGATCTCATAGATGCTATATGATTTACCTGTACCTTCCTACAAAGATAATTTGCAACCCGGTTCTCCTTCCCTTTGACATATCTAATCTCAAAGTCAAACTCACGAGGGTATCCAACCATCTAGCTTGCATGGCATTCATATTCGACTAATCAAAAAAATATCTCAACCCTCTGTGACCGCTCATCAATGTAAACCTCCTACCCAAAAGATAGTGTCTCCACATCTTCAATGCATGTATAATTTTTGCTAGCTCAAGATCATGTGTCGGGTAGTTCTGATCGTGCTAATTCAATTTTCGTGACTCATATAAAACTACATGTCCTTATTGCATGAGAACTCCACCAAGTCCTCGCTTGCAAGCATTTGTACATACTACAAAATCCGTGTCTGGATCCATAATCTTTAGCACTAGTGCATGTGTCAACAACTGCTTAAGATTCTCAAAACTAGCCTCACATTCTTCTGTCCATTCGAACTTCTTACCTTTCCCCTGCAATGATGTGATAGGATATGCAATGCATGAGAAGTTCCAGTTGAACCTCCTGTAGTAACCTTCCAATCCCATAAATGATCTCACCTCATCCACATTCTTAGGAGTTTCCCACTCCATGATGACCCTTATCTTTTCTAGATCCATTGTTATGCCATCCTTGGTGACAACATGCCCCAAATAATGTACTCAGTCTGAAAGAAGTTTCACTTTCTAATTTTAGCATACAACTGATTATCTCTTAGCAATCTCAACATTGTTGGTAAATTCTCAGCTTGTTCTTCCTTGTTCTTAGAATATACCAGTATGTCATCGATGAATACAATAACAAACTTGTCCTGATAAGGAAACAACACACTATTCATTAAACACATAAATGTAGCCTATGAATTATTCAAACTGAACAGAAAAACAACAAACTTATACTGCCCACACCTGGTCCTGAATGTAGTCTTGAAGATATCCTCTTTCTTCATGCATACCTAATGGTATCCCAATCTCAAGTCGATCCTAGAGAAAATTGTTTCTCTCTTCAACTAATCAAACAAATCATCAATCCTTGACAATGGGTACCTACTCTTGATCATTACTTTTTTCAACTGCATGTAGTCAATGCACAATCTGAAAGTACCATTTTTCTTCTTCACAAACAACACTGGTGCACCCCAAGGTGATACACTTGGCCCAATGTATCCCTTGTCCAACATTTCCTTCAGCTGCAACTTTAACTCAACCAACTCAGGTGTGCTCATCCTGTAAGGTGATTTTGATGCTGGAACTGCCCCTGACACCAACTCAATAGAAAATTCTACCTCCCTATGAGGTGGAAACTCTGTAATTTCCTCGGGAAATACTTCTTGAAACTGCTGCAAAACTGGGTACCTGCTTAACACATCTACATTCTCAACCTCCTCACCCTTCTCACTAGAAATGTGTACTACAAACATCACATAACCTTTTATGCAATTGTGCTTAGATTGCATAGCGGTAACCATCCTCATTGATGTAGGCTTCTTGTTCCCCTGCAAAGTCCTCTTTTCGCCACTATCATCCACACACTCAATGGCCTTGTCAAAGCAATCCACTTTGGTTATGTGAAGGTATAGCCAATCCATGCCCAAAGTAATATGATACAAACCCGATGGAAGTAAATTCAAATGTGCTACTGTAGACATGCTATTTAGCTCAAATGCACAAGCTCTTACCCAATGGTGAACTCTCTTCTTCGTACCTATAGCCAACTGTACCAACCAAGATTCTGCATGCACTTCTTTTCTCAAACCACACTTATCCACTAGGTCAGGATTAATATAACTATAGTTAGGTCCAGGATCAATCAAAATAGAGACAACTTTATCACAAAGCTCACCGTCCATCTCAATGATCAATGCCTAATTATCTGCCTGCATTTTGTCCACAACTACATAGATCTGAGGAATGTCATGACCAACATCACCAATTATATGCACCTCCTGATCACTGTAAATCTGGGATCTACCACCATTCTGATACTACAGACAATCCCTCTTATGATGATCCTTACCACATATCCAACACTGCAATGGTTCCCTACCACCACCTCTAGCATGTTTCTCTCCACATCCCTTCTCAATTGTATTGAATCTCTTGTAAGGAACTGTATTTTCTTTCTCACTTGCATCTTGAAGTCTTCCTCTCTTTGGTGGCCATTTTCCTTTATATTTCTCATTTATTTTCAAGTCATGCTTAGGCTCAACTTTGCGCTTTGATTGCTCATAACAATGCTTCAACTTTCGGATGGCCTCGTCCAACGATCTAGGCTCATCGAACTCAATCCGTCTCTGTATGCAACTGGAAGTCTGCTGATGAATATTTGAACCTTGGCCTTCTCCTCCTTGAGGTAAGGCACATATCTCAATAGCTCCAAAAATCTACTAGTATACTCATCATCTGTCATAGAACCCATCCACAACTCATAAAATGCCTTAGCTCTGTCATCATAGTACCTCTCAAACAAATAATTCTTCTTAAAGACACTTTCAAATTCATTCCAAGTCAAATCCTCCTCATGTATATCTTTTACATTCTTCACATCTTCCCACCAAATATCCACTTTACCTTTGATACTGAAAGTGCTTGTCTTTGCTTTCATGTTTTCTGAATAATCATGCAATTGAAATAATTTCTTCATACCCAACAACCATGCCTCTACATCTTGTGATTTCTTCATATCTCCATAAAAGGTAGGTGTATTTTCCTTCTTAAACTCATCTGGAAAGTATCCCCTATCACTCCTCCTATAAGGATGATAACGATGACGATCATGATGCCTATCAGAACCAAAACTGGAATAGTACCTGTGTCGATCACTTCTCCTGTCTGGAGTTTCCAACAGCCTACCATCTTTGATCGTGTTAGATCTATCCGATGTGTGTCTACTAGGAGACCTACTGCCATATGGCCCATTAGTTCTGTCCTCATGTCCATGTTTGATCCAAAGTGGTCCCTATCGCTACAAATCTAACAAACTTTGAAGTAGTATCGCATTCACCTCTGCTTGTTTCTCTTGTGCCTGCATGATTTTTGTCATTTTCTTCTTTGAAACTCCTTATTTCTTCCTCCAGACTTCTCATTGTGTTTTCCAAGTCATAAGATTTCCCCACACCACGTTGCCCATCTGATGCATAGGGAGATTCTATGAAGTCTACCACCTTGCTAGCCATCTGATCTCTTTCCTGTAAGGCATACTATGTCAGCTAAACCAAATCACAATAAACCAGTGTACCTTAGCATAATTCGGTGAGGATAACTTATCTGCAAGATCATCAAATCAGCATGATACATGTATAACATAATCATAACAGCATATATACATATACCAGATAAGTGTATCAATGCATAAACATCATTATAGCTAGCCTAGTCTTGTCATCAATGCAAGACCATATCAACAATGCATGATATGACCTCATGCATGACAACAACCATTGCTCCACTGCACATATTGCCACATGCAACTATCAACATGCATAAGCAATGCCTAATCAACTACACAAATGTATGAACACATGTGAATGCCTGTAGTCAAGCATAAGTGATCAATTCTTGTAACAAACCTACAAGACAGATACGTGTAATCAAAACATTCAAGAATTCACCTGACATACAAGAATGTAGTCAAGCGACATATAATCAACATGTAAGCGACATACAACCATATGAAACCAGTCATATACTTCTGACAATGCATCCCACAAAATCACATCAAGTTCCTCATGCAAACCTTACTACAATCACGATCAACTTGATGCAATGCAAAAAGCACATGGAATGAAAATGTATGAGACACACATGCAACTGACATGCATGCATGACCGAGCACCTTCACCCAAGGAGATCACAACCACACTCTAATACCAATCTCTAACACTCCCTCCTTTCACGTCCACCAAAGCAACCAGCCAGTTGGGGTAAACTTGCGACGAGAGAGGCTATTATAAGAGATTCAACTTC
This sequence comes from Pinus tabuliformis, assembly GCA_031772625.1. Lineage (NCBI taxonomy): Eukaryota > Viridiplantae > Streptophyta > Pinopsida > Pinales > Pinaceae > Pinus > Pinus tabuliformis. The sequence continues at coordinate 2,002,188,137 of CM062819.1, read as the reverse complement.
CTTGGTGACCTTAAGGAAATGGAACCAACAAAACATATCATAGAAAACCATCCACATCATCAACTACACCCTCAAGAGACATGTCAACCACTCAGGCATCCTATCCCTGATTCCCACTGATGATCTAAGCCTTTTAACCCCTGGTCACTCTCATGCTATAGGGATGATAGTGTCTAGCAACCCAAAGTCACTCTCATAGGCCTATGTGCCGGAAAAACCATGGAGTTTTCTCAGCAGACTTGTGCCAACGACCCCAAAATTTGAGCCACTTTTCTAGCCCATAATCTCAGCCTCTGCCCAGAACTTGCTACAACCTTTAGAATTCATAAAATACATGATAACAATGCTAATAAATCAAAAATCAACCTCAGGACTAGGCCTGATCATCCCCAACCGGGACTGACATTCTGTCAAACACTTGGCATCAATGCACCCTACAGGTCTAAGATACAAGATAGAGCATAAATTACTTAAAGAACTTATGAAACATAACCAGAAGGATCACTTCCTTCTCCATTCAATTATTATATCATTAATTAGGTCTTGCATCCATCCATTCAACAATTACAAGTAATTACATGAAATAACCATGACATGAACCAATCATTTAACCATGCTTATAACCAGCATAAAACCATATAAATATCAGAGATATGACAACTATTAAATCCACATATAAACCAGCACAAAATTTTAAGAGAACTTAGCTTTTATTAATTATAGGAAAATTTGACCAGGTTCGGGACTTTCATGTACCACCCTACCATAGACATGGCTAAACCAAATCTCTCTTTCAGTCAATCACCCCCATGCCATATTCCAAGCATGAATGTGGGATCTCATAGAACAACCAAGGGAATCTAGAGCTTAAACCACCTCCACCCTCACCAAACCGTGATCACGCCAAAGCTGGTGCTCTGATCACAACCAAACCAAACTTGTAATGTCATCCAACACCCATTACTATCCTTGAGGAATGTTTCGTCTCCTTGTCTCTCATGCTTTACCACAATCCAATCCCAGATCACTAGGCCCTAAACCAAGACCAGTCTCTCAAGCTTTACTGTAATCCAAACCTGGATGACTAGGCCCTAAACCTAGACTTCTCCCTCAAGCTTTACCATGTATCCTACCAAAACTGGTCAAGGGATTCTTAGGCATTTAGGAATGAACCTTGAGACCACCTCCACCCCAGATTCTGAAATCCATCCGGAAAACCAAAGCTCAAAACCAAGATAAACATCCCAACATTCCATGGCATCCAGAAAAAGGAAATGCTAGGTTGAAAACTATTGTCATAACCCAGCAAAACCATGCTACTGACAGCAAGAGAACCATACACCAACATGCAAAGCCATGCATGTCCAAATCAGCTAGGGAATCACACATGAAAAAGGTTGCTTGCAAGTATTCATGTTAAAGCGGCCTAAACCTGCTCTTATTTCATGATCCTTGCTTTCTTTTCTTTCCTTAATCTGAAGCTAGAGTGTTCCAAGAAAACTCTAAGTGACCAAGAGTGGGTGAAAGAGAGAGAATAATGAGAGATCTCCAAACATGAATTGACAAAAAGTTACCAACTGATCCTCAAAAACCTTTTTATTAATGAGGCCTTTGTTTTCTTCATTTTCTATCATTTTCCTTCAATTTCCTCCTCACATGCAACCCGTGAACTTCCATCTTACTTTTCTCCTAATTTCCTTTATTTTCATAAATAAATGTGCCAAAAGTGAATTTTTGCCTTTTAATGCCTTTGCCTTAGCATTTGCCGATTTTCCTTAGCCAAAACACACATCCCATGATGCCCACTAGGATATCTTTGCCCAACATTTAGCTTGGAATAAGTGTCCCTTACCCGTGGTCTTATTTTGCCTTTATTAACTTTTATTACATGAAATTTTTACCAGGGTTGTTACAGGCCCTAGATATGATATGGTATAATATGTTTTCTCTATTGATGTGCTCAATTTTTCATCTCGTCATGCCTCATGGAGGATTTGCTTCTCTTAGTTATTTTTATTTTTATGTTTCAGTTTGGTGATAAATAAATAACTATGTTGAAATTAAGCCCAGTAAATCCAGTTTTTGTAACAGTGTAAGCCTAAAGCCTTATGGACCAGAATGTTAATGTATGTGAACAATGTACAATTTTCATAGATAATGCAAATATTACCTTAAAAAACAAAAAGAAAAATTCTAGGCTTGAGAAATATTTGTAATTATTTTAATGTTCTATATGAATTTGATACATGATGTGAATGATAAATAAAATATTTCAATGTTAACCATTTATATATTGTATAAAAAAAGGCGAAAAATAAATAAAAATAAAAAATATTACATAAAAAAATTATAGCTATTGAAACATTTTATTTGTATGTTTCTCAAAACGTTCATAGATCTATCTTAATTACAAATATACCGAAAACCAATAGAAATCAAATCTCTTTAGGTGCAAATCTTTTCTCAAATTTTGTAGTAAAAAAAAAATTTGTATCATAAGAAATTTGTATCAGTTTAATAACTTCTATAAAATTGATTTTTATTGTAATACAAATAGAATTTAATTTATTAATATTATTAATAATTAATATTCAAATTGGGATTCTAATTCTTATTTCATATAATGTTATAACTTAAAATGATTTTATTTATTATATAAATAGATTTTAACTTAATTAAAAATATTAATTATTAATTTGGAAACAATTTTAGGAGAAATCACATTGGTAGATTTAGGCTGACACGTTTCGAACCAACTAGTGTGGTTCATCATCATGACAAAATGAAAAATCATATCATATCAGAAAGTTAAATAGGGAGTCAAGACCTCCAAAAAGCTAAGGGAAAAAACAACTGGATAACAGCTATATTTGACCGAATAGGAAAAATTAATTTATTTAGAATTACTAATTAATCTCGACATAGCTAGATTAGTCGAGATTTTTCTGACTTCCACTTTCTTCTATTCCGAAGGTGAGTTTTATGAACAGACATGTGGTGTGGCTATGGGCTCACCCTTGTCCCCCATTGTTGCTAACCTTTTTATGGAAGATTTTGAATCCAAAGCTTTAGCCTTAGCAATTCATAAACCTAAGCTTTGGAAAAGATTCGTAGATGATACTTGCTCTATTTGGCAGCATGGTCCAGATAAGTTAGATCTCTTCTTTCAACATCTTAATAATCAATCTAACTCCATTAAGTTTACCATGGAAAAAGAAGTTAATGATTTCCTTCCTTTCCTAGATGTCCTCATTTCCAAGAAAGAGGATGGCTCATTTTCCCATCAGGTATTTCGGAAGAAAACCCATATCGAGAAATATCTTCATGCTAGGTCCCATCATTTCCCTGCTCAAAAATTGGGGGTCCTTTGTACTCTAGATACCCGTGCTATGAGGGTTTCTGATGACGACCATTTTTCTAAAGAGAAATCCCATCTCTTGGAGGTTTTTGGCAATAATGGTTATAGTAAGAAACAAGGCCTGAAAGCCTTCCTCAAAATTGGCAAGAGTCATAGGGCCAAGAAAGACCCTATTGATCGTAGTTCTGGAGTTCACCTCCCCTTCATCCAAGGGACAACTGATAATATTGCTAGAATCCTCAGGAAACACAACATTACCTCAACCTTTCGACCCCTTAAAACCTTAAGAAGTTCCTTAAAATTAGCGAAAGACCCTGTGGACCCTAAAGATTTGAAAGGAGTTTATGTCATCCCATGCTCATGTGGAACATCGTATATTGGTGAAACAAGTCAATCCATTAATCAGAGGATTAAGGAACATGCTGCCAATATCAAGCATGGTAGGACCTGTTCTTCGGCCTTAGAAGAGCATGCTGAGAAGAGCAATCATCATATTTGCATGGAGGAGGCGAAGGTCATTGCGAAAATTCCTCTCTTTCATCATGGTAAATTCAGGGAAGCCATAGAAATTGAAAGGCGGCCTAATAATCTCAATAGGGACGATGGGTGGAAAATTAGTAGTTGTTGGATTCCTGCGCTTTCCTCTTAGCTTTCTTCCCTTCATTTCTCCTTCTCCTCCCTTCGGTTTTTATGTTTTTCTTAATTCACCCCTAAAGTTTGTTTGTTTGTTTTTTTTTTTTTGAATAAATAGAAACTAAAATAATATAATAATAATAAACAAGTAAAATTAATATTTATATTTGATTATTCGCATTACAACCAATTTAATTATTTCCAATTATTTCATTTATTTCATTTAAACTCTATTTTCACACATTTTTGTTTTTATTTTTTTTAAATACTAATACTAATATTAAATAAATAAGATGTAGCTCCCATGAAAATACTTTGTAAACTCCGAAAAAAGGATGAGCTCTGTTCCTGCACCCAAACCCTAACCAGCCGCCGCCCTATCTGTTCGCCCTGCTACTGCCGCCGGCTCCTTGCTAGTATATAGCAATGGATATGGCGGGAGGAGGGGAGAGCTCTGCTCCCCCTCCAAAACACTCTACAAGCTCTGACGCTACCCGGTACTCTCAGCCTCCGCCCCCTTCTGACGCCGACCCAGAAGCAGGACAAGGCGCAAATCAGAAAGCGGAAGCAAGGATCCATACGGCCCCGACAGAAGAAGTAGAAGACGACAAAGAGACGCCTGATAAAGCCAAAACGACTCAACGTAAAGTTACATCAGCCACCTGCATCCCAAAAGCTGCTGAACCCATCAAAGTGGACCTGCCCAGCCAACGCATCAATGGTGAAATCCAGTACATGCAAGACCATGCACTCATAGGAAAATTTTTAGGCTTCTGGCCAACGGAAAGGGCCTTACAAGGCTGGATAGCCTCAAAGTGGAAGCCCAAAGGTCAAATAACTCTGCAACTAGGACCAAAGGGCTTCTTCACCGCTATATTTCACTGTGTGGAGGATAGAGTGAGAATATTCGAAGGAGGGCCGTACTTCTTCAATTCTTCAGGCCTCTACCTCACTGAATGGAAACCCAGATTCAATCCTGACAAGGAGGACTTCAGCTGGGCGCCCGTCTGGATCAGGATGTACTCCCTCCCTGCAGAATACTGGAGAGAAGAAATACTTGCGGACATAGGCAACAAACTGGGCACCTTCATCAGAGTTGCAGCTGAGACAAAAACTCGCAAGTACACCTCTTATGCCAGGATCTGCGTCCTGATGCACCTTACCAACGCTCTCGCGGACACGGTAAAGCTCTATCATGATGATTATGAATGGACTCAATCTTTAGATTATGAACACATTCCCTTCCGCTGTCGTAAGTGTCATGAGCACGGTCACCTCTTCCGTGACTGCCCCTTAAATGTCCAGTCCAAAGCAGCTGCTGCTGGCTCTGAAATGGACTCGGAAGGTTTCATCAAAATCCCCAACCGCCGCAGGCATGCCAAAAAGAGTCAGCCAGTCATTGAAAACACTCCCAAAGCGGACCACCAGAATAAATTCTCCGTTCTTGCAACGCAAGAAAATATTGGCCAACCCAGTTCTGAGTCCCCTCACATACCCTCTCCGCCCTCTCCACCCCACTCACGCCCAGATCCCATGCAAGTCTCTGACCCTGATCCAATGAAACCCACACCCAGTCCCTCTATGGAGAAAGGCAAATCCATATCAAATTTCAGTCCCTCCTCATTCTCCAAAGAACAATCCTCAAAGGATAGCAAGCAGCAGGACTCCAATATGGAAACCGATGTCACTCTTGCTCTCAGGCTTCAGCACGAAGAGGATGAGGAAGCTCTAGATGACAACACTGTTATGGAAGAAGATCAAGCGGATGTCACTATTGATGGATTAGATATCTTCACACTTGAAACAACATGCAAACAAAAAGAATACAACTCCATTCAACCTTGGCAGATCGACAAGCTGGAAGGAGTCCTAGCCAAGGCGCAGCATAATAAAAGCCTGGGTATCCAGGGAGGCAGCCCATGGGATGGAAAAAAGCTACTCAAGGATCTCAAGAAAAGAGGACGAAAGACATAACTTCAACGCACAATAGCATTAGGTGAAATACTTATGGAATCGGGGCGATTCCCTAAGTTGACAAAATTCTACAAACCCAAACCATAGTTTACATGAAGCTAATATCATGGAATGTGAGAGGATTCAACAGTCCCTCAAAACATAGAATGATCAAACACTTGATTCAGCAAGAAAAACCAACCATAGTTTTTATGCAAGAAACCAAAAGCACCACGGATGCTATTGAACGAATCCGAGGCAAAGTTTGGGCAGGAAGCAGAGCCATCTCTGTTGATGCCTCTGGAGCCTCAGGAGGCTTAGCCATCTTTTGGAACCCTCAGATAGTCACATTATACGACTTTCACGCCACACTCCATTTCATTCAAGCCTCATTCCATCTCGTTGGCACCAGCATACATGGCCACCTTACAAATGTCTATTTCCCTCAATTAGTTCAGCAAAAAATAGAACTTCTGGAAACGCTTGCTCAACTCAATGAAAGCAGACAATTCCCGCTATGGATTGGGGGTGGTGACTTCAATATAATAACATCAATGACGGAGAAACAGGGAGGCCGAATAGGGCTCGACAGTGACAGCGAAAGCCTCAAAGAATTCATTCGAACCAACCATCTTATGGACATCCCTACCTCTAATGGAATTTTCACATGGACAAACAAGCGACGAGGCATACAACACATAGCCTCCCGCCTTGATAGATTCTTTCTCTCTGACAATGCAATCCATCTCGGAGGGGATTTTCATGCTTCCATCCTTCCACAAGGCGGGTCGGATCACTGGCCAATTCTGCTACAATGGTCCAGACCAGGCAATCAATGCAACAGACCCTTCAGATTCGAGGCATTCTGGCTCACAAACGCCACCTTCAGAAAGGTTGTCAACGATGCTTGGGCAGCCTACATTCCGCCGCAGGGTGCCAAAATGTATCAATTTCAGCAAAAGCTAAAGAATCTGAAACATGTCCTCAAAATCTGGAATCGCACAAGTTTTGGCAACATTCAGGAGAAGCGCTTCCAACTAGAACAGCAAATGAGTAAACTCCAACAAAACCTCATCCTCCAAGGCAGAACAGAAGAACAAGCACAACAAGAACAGGAACTATGGAACCAAATCGAGGAACGCAGGAAGCAAGAAGAAATACTCTGGCGGCAAAAATCAAGAATCAACTGGCTCAAAGAAGGGGAGAAGAACACAAAATTCTTCCACAAGACCACCATTCAACGGCGAATGCATAATAACATAGCGTTCATCAACAACCAACAAGGTGAAAGAATTGAAGAGCATGAGGATATGGAAAAGGAATTCACAGGGTATTTTAAGGAAATATTAACGGAGCCCATTGAGAACAGAGAAGCAGCAATCCGAGCCATCACACAGCACATTCCAAGCATAATTACTGAGGATCATAACAACAGATTACTTCAGCCCACGACCATGCAAGAAGTCGAAGAAGCCATGGCTCAACTCAAGGATGGAAAAGCGCCAGGTCCTGATGGTTTCACGGCTAACTTTTTCCACGAATTCTGGGACCTCATCAAGAATGAAGTTTGGAATCTGGTTGAAGAATCCAGAAGCATGCATTGGATCCTACCGTCCCTCAATACAACTTTTCTAGCCCTGGTTCCCAAAGGCGAAGAACCCAACAGGCCGGAGAACTTCAGACCTATCGCACTCTGCAATGTTATATATAAGCTTATCTCAATGGTTATTGCAAATCGGCTCAAACCTCTCCTCCCCCTGCTTATATCTCCGGAGCAGACAGGCTATGTGGAAGGACGGCAGATTATGGATGGAATCATACTTTCCAACGAGGTTATACACTCTTTAAAGATCCTCAAGAAACCAGGTATGATTCTAAAACTCGACCTCTCCAAAGCTTTTGATAAGCTTAGTTGGAATTTTATCCAAAAAATGCTTTTAGCCTTTGGATTTAGTGCTACATGGACCAGGTGGATCATGAACCTTATTACCTCCCCTAGCTTTTCAGTCCTTCTGAATGGATCCCCCTCTCCTCCCTTTCGGCCCTCTCGTGGCATAAGACAAGGGGATCCTCTCTCCCCTTTTCTTTTTGTCTTAATGGCTGAGGGTCTCAGCAGACTACTCAAAGCAGCCACAGCCTCTCACAAGCTCAAAGGTATTTCCATTCATGGCCTCAATCCGCTGACCCATCAACAATTCGTGGACGACACCATGTTATTTGGCCACCCATCCTCAAAAGAAGCTTCCATGTTTAAATCGCTCCTCTCCCTCTACTCTGAAGCATCCGGTACCTCCATCAACGCCTCCAAATCGCAGCTCTTCTTTTTCAATACCCCCCCCTCCACTCAAAGGAACATAGCCAGAATCTTGGGATTCACCATCTCCCATCTGCCCTCTAAATATCTTGGAGCGCCCCTCTCGGCTTCTGCTATTAAAAATGCCTCATGGCAATCCCTCCTTGATAAGCTGGAATCAAAACTCTCTTCGTGGACCTTTCGTGCTCTCAATATGGCCGGCAGATTGGTCCTGATCAAGTCTGTCCTTCAAGCTATGCCGCTGTACCTCTTCTCCACTCTGGCAGCTCCAAAATGGGTCCTTAAAGCTATTCGCAACCTTCAACGAAACTTCCTCTGGGGCTCCACGGGCAGAAACCGTAAATGGGCCCTCGTGAATTGGAAAGATGTATGTAAACCCAAAACAGAGGGAGGTCTAGGGCTTTGAGATCCACTTCAAAGCAACAACACTATGGGAGCCCGTATGTGGTGGAACTGGCTCTCCAAGCCTCATACACCTTGGGCTCGCTTATGGCAAGCAAAATACGCTATGGGAAGTCAATGGCAAGAACTAATCAGAATCAACCCCAGTGCCAAGGGCTCTCCAATCTGGAATGCGGCGAAGATACACAGCAGCTTCATACAGGAACATAGCTTTTGGGAAATACACTCAGGTACGTCAGCCAAGTTCTGGGAGGATTCGTGGCAGCAGCTCCCCAAGCTGGCTAATCTATTCCAGATGCCACTCTGGCAATCGTATATGCAACAAGAAAACCTCATTCACGTGCATCAATTCTGGCAGCAAACGCACCATCAAGAATACCAAACATGGAGATCTGCAAACAGCTGGCAAAGAGACTGGGCAGGTGAAACATTCTCAGACTTGGACCAGGAACTTGTGCAACGTAAAATACGCTACTCCAACCAGCAGGACAAGCTCAGATGGGGTCACAGGCACAAGGGCACATTTACCACTAAAGAAGCACATCAGTTGCGCTACTCAAACAGCCAAGAGAATCAAGACCAAATCTGGGCACGAGTCTGGCTTCCTGGGCTCTGGCCCAAAATCTCAACCTTCCTATGGTTGCTCAGTAAGAGGCGTATACTCACTTGGGATAACTTGCTAAAACGAGGATTCATCGAGCCCTCCAGATGCCCGAACTGCAATCTCCACACTGAGACAATCAGCCATTTAATGGAGTCCAGTCCACTAGCAAAGCAACTATGGGAGAGGGTGGAGCACTGCAACAAAAGAACAGCACCAAGGAGCGAAGATGTGACGGAAAATATAAGGAACTGGGACAAGAACCCGTTTCGAAGCCAACTACTCAACACCTTATGGGATCTTACTCCAGGTTTCATGTACTGGCTGCTCTGGAAAGAGCGTAACTCACGCATCTTCAACAACTCCTCCAGATCAATAGACGCCCTGTGGCTCATCTATAAAAGAAATGTCCAGGAAACCTTAGCTATCAGAACCTGGTATGACACTGACATGCCAGAAACGCAACAAGAAAAGGAAATCTTTAAAGCATGGAATCTTGACCTTTCAGCCTTTGCAAAGGTCACCACACGCCCCCCCCGTGGCCCCACCTCTCCATCCTCTTGGTCCCCTCCGGCTCTCAACTCTTTCAAGCTCAACTTTGATGGAGCAGCAAAGGGTAATCCTGGTCCGGCAGGCTATGGAGGAATCATCAGAAGTCACACAGGCACACCCATGTACATATACTATGGCTCTCTCGGCAAAGACACCAATAATGTAGCGGAAATGGAAGGACTTTGGCAAGGGATCTGCTTCGCAGAGGAACTTCACTTCCTCCCACTGGAGGTTGAAGGCGATTCTCTCATCCTAATCAATGCAGCCAAGAAAATCCAAGCAGGAACAACAGCGGACAAGGTAGCGACCAGCTGGAGACTCTTGAGCAGGTTGGAAGCCTTGGAAGCAAAGCTTACAAATCCACATAGCTTTACCTTTCAGCATGTGTGAAGAACAGCAAATAAGGTAGCCGATAGACTGGCTAACCAAGGAGTTACCCAGACATCAACTCACTTCTCAGGACCCCTGGACATAGTTGAAGATGAACAACTCAAAAAAGACTGCATCACCCTGGTGCAAAAGGATCTCTCTCCCCCGGATGCGGGTGGTTGCTAGACACATGGAGCATAAGGCTCGTCCGAAGGGCAGGTGTCCGCCCGGACGAGCCACGCATGCCAGGAGGACACACCATAACTACACCAGCCCGCAGCATTTAAGGAAGGAAGTTAAGGTTGATGGCAGTGGCGTCCTGTCGACATTCATTGCGCGTCTTGAGAAGCGAAACATGGCGCTTCATAACTGCAAACTCTCGGACATTCTCCCGCATTTCCCGTCTGCACCTGCTCTGGTCTTGAAGGAGGTGACGGAGGTTCAGCACTTCGGCTCTCATTCAGGCCCTGAGAGCGAATGTGAGTGTTTAGCAGCCACAGAGTTGGGCAATTGGCAGGCTTACGAGCAAGCCAGTTGCGATTCTGAGAATTTGGCAGTGCTGTGTACTTGGGAAACTGGTGGAATTACATACCCGCATCTCTCGTTGGCTCTTGTTCTGGTTTCGAAGGAAGCGGTGGAGGTTCAGTGTCTCGGCTCTCATTCAGGCTTTGAGAGTGAAGGTCAAGGCTCTGCAGCCACAGCTTTGGGCAATTGGGAGGCTAGAATTCGGTCTGGCAGTGAACCTGTGCCAACAGTGGTGTTGCACACCCGTCATCTGCAGTTTCGTTGGGGAATTGAACGTCCTGTACAGAGGACCAGGATGCAGCGCAATCGTGGAAGGGGTAACAGTGGAAGGGGCGGCTACAGTGGAAGAGCCCCCTCGACTTCTTCCTCAATTGAAGAAACCTCTGAGCGCAGAAGACCGAGGGGAAGGCCCCCGGGCAGAGGCAGAATGGTGGAACCTCCAGCGAGAATGGACTGTGGGCATACGGAGCACCCAATGGTGAGATACCGCCTTCCTTGCACCTTGGCCAATTCCACTTTTTTCGTGACTGTTTCTGTGGAGCACTGCAGCAATCCTTGGGAAGATGATGAAGGCAATCCCCGTGCCAACCCTCCGCGTGTTCCTGGGATTGTTCCCACTGTGGAAATGGAATTCCCTGCTGTTGATATGATGAGGCCCATACATGACCCGGGAGCAGGCCCGAGTGAACCTGTTCGTGACTATGGCGCTGGCCCAAGTGACCGTGGAACGCGCAACCCTGGTAAGGCTATCCTCCAGCCTCCCTGCTGCAAGACGGAGAATGAACCGCAGACAACTGATGAAGATTAGCATGCCCAGCTCGCGCTCCAGGTTTTACAGCAAGAATTTTTCTCTGTCAGCTCCCTCCGCGGTTATATATGTGTCTGTTACTCTGTCACTATGTAATTGTGTCGGTTTTCTGTTATCTCTGTTCTGTGTCGGTGTTCTTCACGTGTTTTTGTCCATGTGTCAGCTACATGAGTGTTGCTCTAAGTTTCCATCCTATGTAATCCTGGCATGAATACTCCTGAGTCTACTGTCTGTCCCAGGACAAATCTTACAGGGCCGCGGCCCTGTTGTAATTTTGATGATGTAACTTTGCTCTTGCTGTAATATAATAGTTTAGCCTTACTTAGAAAAAAAAAATATTAAATAAATAATTAATAATTATTTCTATTTTTATGGTTAAGTTAGTTAGATTATATTATAATATTAGGTTAGTTAGAAATAGATAAATAGTAATTATTTCTATCTTCGAGGTTAGGTTAGTTAGATATTATCCCATAATGATCCAATTATAAAAATAAATTAGAATAAATAAATGTTTAAATATATAAATAAATATTAATATTGATAATAAATTTATTAGTAATTCTAAATAAATTACTTTTTCCCATCCGATCAAATATAGTCGTTTTTTTCCTGGATGCGGATGATTAAAAGCGTTGGTATAGCGCAGCAAATCTGGGTTGGCAAATGGCGTGGCCACATGGCCACCCATGCTTCCACCGAGAAGCTCACCACTGAAATTAATGCCATTTTAATGCTTTCTACGGGCCGAGGAAACCTCATTCTGATCCATAAGATGGCGATTTCGGACCACCTTCCCCCTGTTCCACCTCCTATGAACTGCAACTGCCTCCTGTTGCTGCAAAGTTGAGCTTGTGCACGACAGCGGGGAGACGTTGCCAGATTCTTTGCTGTATTGAAATGGTAGAAGGTGCCCACTTCTAGAATAATCTGCTTTGCTGCTTTTGCACTGCTGCTTCGGCCCTGAATCTTGCTTCTGAACGTTGAATTCCCTATTCTCCTACTCCCACTGGCCATTCCATCCCTTGTTCTGCCCCTCCTAGTCCTCATCGGCTCAATTTAAACCAAGAGACTATGCCTCGTATGCGTCACAGGATGCGCTGTAGAAGAGGCTGCAGCAAAGGAAGAGCGATTCTCCCCCCCTCGTTGCCCCTCTCTGACTCTACCCCTTCAGAATCCTCCTCCCGATCGACAACGACTCATCTCACGGGTCATTATCCCACCACCCGTAGCAGTAGGGGGCATGCATAGACGGCCGACTCTAGGCATGTTGAAGATGCTCCACAACTGCCTGCTACCTCTATCCCGACGTAGCACCCCAGCCACTCTACCCAATTCCAGTTTTGTTGCACGCTAGAACGCCCTTGCATAATTGCAACCATTTCAGTCGCTTTCAGAGAAGAGCCTCAGAGCTCTAATGTCCCGGTTCGCAACACTTAGGAGCGGACCAACACTAGCAAAAGGAAAACTCCTGGTAGTAGCTCTAGGACATGCAGAACCCATGGTGAAGCTCCGAACCAAACAGGCGCAACTCAGGGACACAATATTCTAGGCGGCTACATGAATATGGAAGCAACGATGAGCACTCAACAGCACGAGGAAGATGACATGGAGGCATATAGGTGTCTGATTGTGGAAGAACCTCCGCCACCTAATGACACCTAGCTGCGACAGATTATTTCAGGTTTTGAGCTCCTGTTCACCAAACTTAGGGGTCTTTTCTACTGTTTCTTTTTGTAATTGTTGTCAATTTTGATGTTTTGTTCAACAAAATATTCCAATATGGTCTTATAGGCTGGTTCCCCTGTGTGGGAAGCACACTCCTCTAGTTTTGGACTGGTTTCCCTAATGAGAGCAGTCATTTTCAGTTATTGTTTGTTAAACATGGCATAATCTGAGACAGGATCTGCAGAGGTCGGTGCCTCCATGTACTATTTTTTGTTACATTAATAGAATTAGTCATATTTAGAAAAGAAAAAAAAAATATAGTCGCTTTTTCCCTTAGCTGTTTGGAGGTCTTGACTCCCTATTTAACTTTCTGCTATGATCTGATTTTTCATCTTGTCCTGATGATGAACCACACTAGTTGGTTCGAAACGCGTCAGCCTAAATCTACCAATGTGATTTCTTCTAAAATTGTTTAAAATTGTTTCCAAGTTAAATTATGGATCACAAAAGCTTGAATTCGATTATATTAATTATTAATTAAAATTCTTTTTGATTCTTGGTCAAATCTTAATTATTAATTTGAGTTTGTTTTTTTTTTTGTCAAACTAGATGTGGCTAGTTAGCTACTCTCTTCATCTATTTATTTCATTGCCTAGATTCATCTTGTTCTGAAGATGAACCACACTAGTTGGTTCGAAACATGTGGACTTAGCGAAAGATGCTGTTATAATTAATATGGATCACAAAAGTCTAAATTCAAAAATTTGATCCTTCTCAATACTTGATAAATCCTAAATTAAAATAGTTCTAGATTTATTATAATTATATAAATTCAAATCTAATTTATATATAAATGCAATACTAAGAGGGTGGAAGATGAAAAACACTTCCTCTTAAAGTGCCCAACTCTTAATCACATCTACTCTCATTTCAATAACATTTACCACAATTCCAATCTTCTCGACTTGTTAAGTCAACTTAACTATAGTAATCTTGGAGCGCTTCTTTCCCTTCTCTTTGATCATAGAAATAAGATCTTGAAAAATCACAACTAATTTCTTTTTTTCTTTAAGTCCAATAGACCGTATTGGTCTTAATAGATGTTAACCACTACCATCACTATCAGAAAATAACCTCTTATATTTTATATTTATAGATATTTAAATTATTTTATAATTATTACTATTATTTATTATAATTCTCTCTCCTAATAAAAGAATACTTGATTATATTTATTTATAATAATAAAGAATATTTAAAAATTTTAAATTACTTACGTCGTTAAAGCACTTTACTTCTTAATTCAAGGTTATTACAATTATTGCATGATAAACATCCGTACAACTTCAATTTATAATTTAATATTATATTTTTCAATATATTCTATGTTTTTATAATTAAATGTTATAATAATATATAATTAAACTTGAGGAATATATGTGATAAGATGTATAATTGGTATTATTATTATATTGAATTGACAATAGAGTTAATTATATTATAAGAAGAATATTATATTTTTATAATTAATTATTAGGGGCATCTTCAGTAACCTATTTTGAAATAATATTATGAATAATGTGCATTAAAGATATATAATTGAACTTTAGAAATATATGTGATGAGATATGTAATTGGCATTGTGTTGGTATTGAATCAATAATTTTATTAATTATACTATAAATTTATTTGTTTTTTTTGTAAATTTAGATTTTAATTTAGTTATAAATATTGTTTTATTTATATTATTTAATAATTTTATTTAATTGTGTTATAAATGGATATTATATTAATATTTTAAATTGTTTGATTTAAAATGTAATAATTATATTTAGTTTTATCATAAATTGATGTCATATTAATATTTTAGAGATGGTGATATTTCTTTTAAATATTAATTTTATTTGTATTAATGGAACAAACTTATATTTAATTATTTTTTTTCCAAGGAAAAAACGGTAACCTTTATTAAAGAATTAATGAAAAGTTACACCAGCTTATGCAATAGAGCATGCAGAGAGATGCCATATGGCCCGCAGCGTTAGGACAACTAACGTGCACAAAGAAATAAGAAGAGAAAAGAGAAGGAAAGAAAAGGGGAAAAAACCTGATTTCGGCAACTCATGCTTCAGGTTTTTCTCCCCTTTTTCTTTTCAACCTTGCGCCACTCTCCCACAGTGGCCTCGGTTGAAGCAATGACTAACTGTGTTGTTACCTTCGGATGTCCTGTTTCTTTATCTGAATCTGAAGTGTCTGAGTGATGTTGCCGTTTGATGCCTCCCATGCTTTGATCCACGCTTGTCATCTCTGCCTGATTTTGCTGGGTCTCTGCCTGATTTGAGAGTGGCTGTGAATCCTTGTTGACTGCTATATTTTCCTTCTGGTTCTCTATTTCAACTTCCTCTATGGTGGTATCATCCTCCTCTGCTTCTGTTTCTTCGTCTTCTGATACTGAGGGAGCTTTCTTTCCCGCGGTTCTCTTCTTTATGACAGAATCTATGTTCTGCCATCCTTTGTGCTTCCTTTGTTGTGGCTTGCTCTTGTTAAGGCTTTTGCATGCATTGAACAGATGGCATGTTTGTTGACATCCCCTGCATCTGAAAGTTGTATTCTCATAGTCCAAAGGTTGTTTCCATTGTGTATTGTTGAAATGCAGAATGATGCTTTCCGGTAGACCTTGGCTGAGATCTACCTCAACACATATTCTAGCAAAAGTAAAGATTCCTTTTAAATGTCTCTCAGTATCGATCTTTAACATCTTCCCAAGGGTGTTTCCTATAACTGATAAGGTCTTGAAGTGCCAAAAATGTATCGGTAGGTTATGCAACCTTACCCATACCGGCATCCTTGATACCACCATGGTATTTGGATCAAACTCCGGGAACCAAGGGGTAACAAATAATCCCGCACTGCCCCAGAACCATGGTCCTTCAGTGAGTGCTTTTTCCCTTTCTTCTTCAACGCGAAAGATTACGATGAAGAAACCCTTCGAGCATAGATGGATCTGGCAGTTTGTTGTCCAAACCGTGTGGATCCATTGGTACAAAGCATCCGTTTTAGGCCAGAAGCCGTTAAATCTACAAATAACTGCCTTTTTTTGTAGATCTGAGAAAATGCCCTGTACCTCTGGGATATCCAGAGGTATGGAGGGGCTCTCTGGAACTTCATCCACGATATACTGCCCTGGAGATGTATTAACAGCTGAGTGTTCTTTCCCCTTTTGTGGTTCTTTCCCTTTTGCTGCGTCGCGGTAGGATCCTGTAGGTTTTGATGTAGATCCTCCCCTTGAGGAGCTTGGTTGTCCCTGAGGCAGAGCCCCTCCTCTCAATCTGAGATTTAAAATAATGATTGATCCTGGCCCAATCTCATAACTTTCCAGAGATCTACAGTCCTGAAGGGACCGCCTTCCACTGACCAGATGCTGGGTCTGAACTGGATACCCCATTTCTGCCCAAATTTGTTGTTTTAGCTGCATGGGGGTATCTCCTGCATAAACCCATACTAATCGAGATTTCCCCTGAGGGGGTTTAATCAGGATCTGAAAACAATTATTAGTTACCTGCTTTGACTGATGGCGAAACTCCAGATCTGGCTCCGTTTTGATTCGTTTTTCCTTTTGCTTGCCTGGATCTGCATAAACTCTGCCCGGTCTTGGATTGATGTCTAACTGCTCTGGCTGAAAGCCAACCTCCGACACCGACCTCGTTTTGACACGTTTGTCCTTTTGCATGACTGGTTCTGCGAAAGCTCTGCACGATCTATTGTGTATGCCTTCGATCTTCTTCCTGGACTCTGGCTGTGCACAAAAATAGGCTAGATCTTGAAGATCCAAGCCCATTCTACAGAGTTTTGGCCCCTGCGCTACAGGGGGGAGCGAATCTGCTTCATGCATTCCCCCCCTGCCGTTTCTCCATTCAAACTGGGTTTTGCTGGCCCTTACCTCTAATCGCCTTACGACACCAAGACAGCCTTGATCTAAAACTCGTTAAAAATTTGGACCATTTCTCGATTTGTGCGTGTCATCCTTGCGCAGGGGCCATGAAAATCTTCTCTGTATCGTTCCAATTTTATCGGATGTCTCCGAAGAGACAACTTATATTTAATTATATTATAAATAATATTTTTTATATTTTAGAATTTTTTGATTGATGGTTATTTTTTTGAATTGATCTAATCATTTTATGTAATTATAATATAAGTTGATATCAAGCTCATGGGGTTTTGGATTGATGGTGAATGGGTGCACCGTTAAGGCACTCCTTGAGATAGGTCACTGGTTCAAATCCCACGTGGGTGCTTATCTACCATATATATATATATATATAAGTTGATATCATATTTTCATAGAGATATCAATATCAACTATTTTATATAAGTTTATTTTCTTATATAATAAATTAATTATACATATTAGAATATATATAAATATCACGTGTCAAGATTTATTTGAGTTTGTATGTGCATGGATACTTACAATAATTGAGATAAATAGAGTTCTATAAGACTTTATTCAAATGTCATTTTTCGTTTAATCTATATAGATATGACAAATGTTTCAGTAATATCTCTCTCTCATTCCCACTATTACCCTCATATGAAGGTAGGGAAATATATGAAAGAAATATTAGAGTTTTCCATGATATCTCTTCCCACCCTAACCCCTATCTACTTAAACCATAAGTCAATATTGCATTAATATTGTTAGAATTTGTGGTCTAACTTCAAAGATTATTTTTCTTTAGTTGAAACAACAACTTTATCTAATTAAAACATATATTGATATTGTATTAATATTCTTTGTAGATATATCAATTATTTTATACAATCTTATTTGCATATATAATATATTAATCATAGATATTAGAAGATGAATATCTCCTTTGTTAAGATATACTTGAGTTTATATGTGAATAGATATCTCATGTCCATCTTTTCTTGATAACTCATATAAATAGTTCTTGATAAGACCTCACTCTACTTTCATTATTTTTCATTAATCTATATAGATATGGTAAATATTTCCTTAATATCTCTTATCACCCCCACTCTCAAGTCATATGAGGGCGGGAAGGGATATTAGGGAAAACTTTAATATGAAGGTCAGGGTAAGGATAGAGAGGGATATTAAAGAAACTCAATAAAAAAATTCCCTAATATCATTCCCTACCTCCACCCATGATACCTAATTACATCATAATTTGGTATCATTTTAATATTATTAGCTTTTATAGTCTAAATTCAAATATTATTTTTCTTGAGTTGATCTGACAACTATATGTAGTTACTATATAAGTTCATATCATATTAATATTCCTCGTAGAGATATTATTTGTTTTCCACAACCTTTTTTGCATATATAATATATTAACAATATATATTCAGTTTGTCTTTGCATAAATAGCCCATACCTACATCCTCATGATAACCCATATAGACAAGGTTTGATATGACTTCACTCAAGTCAAGTTACTTATCCTTATTCCATATAAATATGACAAATATTTCCCTAATATCTCCTTCTACTCTCAACCTGATATGGGTTTTACACTCTCATAAGATGGTGGGGGTCAGGAAGGGAGGTATATTAAGGAATAAAGTTTTCTCTAATATATATCTCCATCTAATTAAAGTTTTCATTAATAGCTCTTAGTACCTCTGTTAGCACCTAAATCTGCCTTAGGCTGAAGGAAGGAAAAAATTAGGGTAACCACAAACCACGCTCAGTCTGGTAGCTAGCCCTACCAGAGCAGGAGAGGGCTCTTTCCGAGTCTTGCTCAGTGAATAAATGATTGAAAACGGTCTGAGATGACTTACAATACAATGTTTACCTTAGGCTAGTAAGTGAATAGGAATTCTGGAAACAATTTTATGAAATGACCGAGCTTCTAGGATGTTATGGCAACGGTGCTCAGTAAAGAACAGAGAATTGAATATGAAGGCACAGATTATTCCGTGAGGCAAGGTAGGTGGAAAATGTAACAATTTAGTTCGAGGTACCACGACATGAATAGATTGCTGAAGAAAGTGAAAAGGGCATAGTGACATGAATCCTTTTCAATAGAAGAATAACACTGAACATGAAATTTTCCCATAGGCAGAGCAATAAAAATTGGATTCTACCTAATCTCACTCAGAAAATTTCACTGGAGATGAGCATGAAATGAATTATGAAACATAACTAAATACATATGAACACATAAGAAATACATTTTCTACACTCACAATTGCAAGAATCTCATGAAAAAAAGCCGCTGCCTTTCATTAATTCTTTGTCAAAAATACAGTGAAGAAACAGAGTTTCTTTCCCACAGTCTCCCAGAAGTTACAAGCCAACCAACCCTTTTCAAATAACTTGCATACAATATATAGAATGTGTGAGGAAGAGATAGAACGCCAACCATCAGCTACAGGTGCAGCACTGCAAACATGACATTTGGCTTGGGGTGACCGTTTGCCTTCCTCAGCCACTTGGATAGAAGCCAATCTGGAGAAAAAACTCTTTAAATGCCACCTTTGGTGAAACAACCGAAGTGTAGATGACCAGGCCCACTTGGAGAAGTCGCGAACCGAAATTTCACGAAACGGGAGAAAATTGGCAATTTTTACCTCTGTGCATCGCGCCATTTTTTCTGTGCGTCGTGCTACTTTGGGACTTGTTTTGGAGAACTTGAAGGTGTCCAAAATGTGCCCAAGTGAGCCTGATGGAAAGCCTGTCCTATCTACTTTCTAACCCAACTGAAATTTTCAAATTTGGTGCTGATTTGCTCCTCCAAATCTCCATTCTCCCAAGACAGCTTTCTGTGTGTCAAAAAAGTGGCAGAGAGGCCATTTTTGGTGTTTTTTGACCTTTAGGAGACCTAGATCTTGCCCAAATCTCTTTCTCGGACAAAAGTAGTAGTAATTTTCGATGCTGAATCTAAATCTGCAAGCCATTTCTCAATTGGCGCCCTAAAATTTTAGCGTCATGCCAGTGGCGCGACGCACAGGGAGAAATCCCTATTTTTTACCCAAAAAATTACCAAGTGACCAAAATTTCCCCAATTTTTTTGAAATTTGGGCTGGATGTTCCCTATGAAGTGCTATGTTGTGCCAAGGAAGCCTCAACCAAGATTCTAAGCCTATCTTGCTCCTTTTCCTCCTTTGCCTCTTTTGTTGCTTTGCTCAATTTTGCCTTTAGGCTTCTGATTCTTGCTTTGGAGCTCATGTTTCAGGCCATGTAGTGGTGAGTCATGCGCCTTAGCATGTCTTTTTCCCTATTAGCCTTATCCAACCACTACTCCAAGTGAACGTTCACTTTCTCTAACACATACTCCCGGTCCTCATCTCTTTGCTCCATAGGTCTGCCTTGTGCTGCCATGATGTGTTGCCAGTTTTCCTTGATCATTTGCAACTCTATCTCAGCTAGCCGGTCCTCAAGTTGCTTGTTCCTCTGCTCCAGATACTTCACGTTCCACTTGTCCCTCTCCAAGTCCAGGGATAAGTTCTTAATCACTAATTGTTGATCCTGGATGATCTCTCCAAGCTCTGCATTTATAGGTTCTGCATTTGTCTCATCATCCTGAAGGAGAATGAATTCTATCTCTCATTCACCTGATGGCTCACCTAAAGGCCCCTCATCATGCACTGGCTCCTTACCTCTGCCCTGCTCCTGTGATGCTGATGTCGGAAGCAAGGCCCCTTCCACCCCAGGTGGAGATAACACTCACTTTGCTGCTGCAAACAAAGGTCTACTGCCTTTCTGATAGGTGATGTATATTGGCATGGTGGCAGTCTCATGGCACTCATCCTGATGTGACAGACCCCCTATCTCATGCTCTGCCTCTGATACTACCTGTGGAGCACTGAAGAAGTCACGGGAAATGAAGTCCTCCCAAGCAATACCCTACAATCCCAACTGATGGTCCACCAAAATCCGGATAAGGGCAAAGTGATAAACACTGTTGAGCTACTGTCGAGGGGTCTTGTGCTGCATGAAATTTCTCATCCTCTCTATGTTCCCGAAAATGAAAAATGGGAGGTTCATCATCCGTACCCTAGTAAAGTGCATGAGCAGCCTGATGTGGTATGCATAAAGGCGAGAAAACCTCCCCTTGCAACTGAAGTATTTCATGATTAATTTCATGAGTGAGGCATACTCATCTTTCAGAAATCTGAATGGAAAAACTCTCATGAGGTGGCTCAAACAGTTGTCTTTGATGTAAGGCTCATAATGATGTCTTTCTACCTTCTTCTTCTTGTGCCACTGCTCTCCAATGTTTGGTATGCCTGTTGCCACTGATATGGTCTCGGGTGTCAATGTGAAAGTGAACCTAGCCAAGAAAGACTATCCTCAATGTAGGTGAAGTGCAAAAATACGGGCCAACTCATGATGCACTCTGACATTTGCCACCCTCTGACAAAATTCGAAACATGCTAAGTGTTGGAAACAAGACATAGCAAGAGGGCATGCCTGCAACTCGGTGAGGGTGTTTGGTTCGTCTCTAAGATGTCTGCCACTCTGGTGATGTATCCTTTGGGCTCTTTCTCCCGAAGCTATGTCACTCTGGGTCTCCTCCTCATACTTTGATGAAACTTCGGATGCCATTACTGCTGTTTGTACCCTGAGTTTTATGTTTCCCTTGAATTCCATTGAAGCTGGTAGCTGCTCTGAAAATTTGCCGCCAAGGGGACAATAAAACAGGGAGTATTAGGAGGGGAATAACGAAATAGAATAGGGGTTTAAAGGGAGAGATTTATCAGGGATTTAGGGGTAGTTTGGGTATGGGGTTGATGGGGTAGGGTTTGAAACATATTGGCAGCTTTGTCACTGTAGCATAAACCCTAGGATCATGATTTCTTTGTTTTCTCTTTTGCTGGCTTTATAAAAATGTTTGCACTTGATTTATACCCCTACCACCATGCCATCCCTTTCAAGTTTTGATGCAAGAATTGAGGTAGGTGGCCTACCTTTCAAATTTGGTGAGCTTTCAAAAGTTCTTAGGCAGATTGGATAGTTTCTGGGCCTTATATTTCTGTGCGTCGTGCACCGGGTATGCGCCGCGTCATTGTTATGTTTACACAGTGGGCGGGCCCTGTGTGTGCCGTGCACAATGAGTGCGTCGTGCTCTTTGGTTTGTGTGCTGCGCGCTATGAAAACACTCAAATTTTCTCCTAATATTTAACTCTTCGACTCTTTTACCATGCACCCCTCTCCCACAGCTTGGCTTGTACAATGAGCTAATTTCGTGCTGACTTTGAGTTAACCGAATAGTGGAGGAATAGGGAGAGGGTTTGGTAGTGACTTAGGGCAGGGGTTTAGGAAAAATGATAAGGGAGGATGGGAAAAATTGATAGGTGAGGGGAATAGGTGAGTGGAGTGAAACCTTGGCAATATCAACATAAATTTACAACCCCAGCCATCGTTTTCTTGGTGATTTTATCATGGTTGACATTATGTATTTTGGGTGACGTTCAAACCTCTTCACAAACACCATATCCTTGACAAAATTTGATGAGCAAGTGATGTCATAAGGCTTACCTCTCAATTTGATAGCCTTCACCAAAGTTTGAAGTGATCTCGCACTGTTTCTTGGTCGTTGGACTGTGTGCGCCGCATGCAATTCCCAGTGCGCCGCACGCCTTGTATGCATTGCGCCCGTGCAATCTTTCAATGGCGGGCTGGCTGCGTGTGCGCCGTGCCCGGTGAGTGCGCCGCGCCCCTGGTTATATGCGTCGCGCGCTCCCAAAACCTACTTCCGCTCACTCAAACTCTCCAATCTCACCCTCACGTCTTTGCAAATGCCTTCTCCAAGTCTTATAGCTACACAATGCCTTTGCTTTGGGTCAAAACATGTATCTATAGCCTTGGAGGAGATGGGTTTTATTTTTGCCTCTTTGAAAACCCCTTTTCTAATGTTGTGTTTTACACTTTTTCATTGACCTTTAAACACATTGATTTTCACTTTCCCTTTGACATTTTGGCTCAAACGATGAAATTTTTGGCACCTCTTTGCAGGGACTGTATGACAGAGCATTTGGCCATGTAAATCATAACTGCATCTGAAAAGTCAACTGGTGATTTTTTGGAAAATTTTGTCATAAATGACCTTGTTTGACTTTTCTTCAAAACAGAGTTTTGAAGAAGAGTCAAAGTCTCTCCAGGTGATGATGAAGCTTTCTCAACCATAGTTGTATAAGGGCCTCCCTCTGGCCTGCATCGCTTTGTTCTGGACATGTTTTCAAAGACAAAATTTATGAATTCCTAGACCCAAATATAAAAATGACTTTGTCCTGTAAAGGAACAGACCTTGACTGTCATGAACTTCGGTGATTATAGACAAAGACCTGAGCCAACAGGGGCCAGACATGAGGGAAAATGATTTAGCATGACTTTCTCCGTTAGATCATGGCATGTCCCTAGCGAAATGCAGCTGAGTGAATGGAGCAGGACACCTAAAATTGAAATGCACAAAGAGTTTTGATCTTTGACGGAGGGCTGACTAGACCGACTCTAACAACCTCTAAATCAATAGGTGGAAGAGCTAAGGGAAATTTTATTAAAAAAAAATATTAGTCTTTTAATAATTATGACAATGATGAAAAGTATATTATAGAAAGGTTTTTGTTTTTTTTTGTTTTTATATAATTTAAAGGAGTAGGGAGATATATTATGAATATCTTTATTATATATATTTTGTTACTTTTGTTAAATTTTTCATAAATTTTTAAAAAATATACTTTTACACTATTAAATTTTACTTTATTTTATATGTCTTCCTAGTATTCTTATGATTACATCCTTCTAAGTTTCGCTTAATAAACTTTATTCATTATCTTAATTAAAAAATTTAAGTTAAAAAAAAAAAATCCTAACAACATCATCATCATCATCATCATCATCATCATTATTATTATTATTATTATTATATAGATATATATATAATTAATATTATTATACTTACATATTTTTTATAATAGATATAAATTACATGGTAAAAAATTTTAATAAAATTCAAACTATTTTTTAAAATTCTCGAGAAATATAAAATTAACACCCAATACAAGAAATATAAATTTAACATCAAGCTAACTTTATATAGGTAACTTAAAATTGTACAAGATTTAGTGAGTTTAAATGAAGTGGCTTATTTCTCAGCAAGCGGTTTCCATTTTCCAACAACTTCCTAGAAAATTGGAAATTAAAACCTAAACTAAACACCACATACACAAATCATTTGTTTCACACTTTAGGTCAATCCCTAATCATATATGTAAATAAATAAGTTATGAAACAAACCATACATTTCTTAAAATAAGCCTTTGTGATTGGTACTGAAGGGAAAAACAAATATTACATCTATTGAATTTAACAAAGTGATGGAGTGATCTCATCAAAGAATCTATAAATAAAGTAGAAACTGATTTTCTTGTTGACAGCAGTTGGTCATTGTGCTTTGTCAAACATGGCTCCAAATTTCTTCATTCTACCATACATTGTCAAGCATTCCATCATCACAGCGGTTGAAATCGAACAGACATAAATTGGTAAACAAAAGAACTGACCCTCTCACTTATAAATACAAACGATGAATACATCATTTTCCCATGAAGGGTTGAATTTTGTTTCAGGATAACACTCTCTAGATACAAGGTTAGACATAATTTACAAAGGAGGATCTTATGACAAATCATCCACACGAGCATCGTTTGACATAATTTGTTCCTGAGTGACATCTGGTGTGTAACTTAATTGAGCTTGGCATTCATTCATTCACAGCAAAAGTGCTTCTCACAAACTCTTCAACATTTTCCCAGTTGGGGCTCTCCCACTAATTACCCTTCACATTCAAATACAAAAATAAAATTTTCAGCCACTGCAAATGCAAACATAATTAACAAATATAACTTAAGCAGTTTTCCTGCTAGATTACATAGAAAAACTAGAAATGACTCAATACCTTAGCTATTGATAGGTTAACCCAAAAAATTTAAGATGAATGTGTTCGGGATTGAACAATGATTTTCCTACATTAATCAGAGATTTAGATCAGGAACAGAATATGCTATATACCTTAGTTTTTGTTAGAATAAAATGACCATCCAAGTTGAATGATTGTACAATAGACTGGACTGAAGCGACCTCTAATTGTAATTCTCTTAATCATTTGAATAGGACGAAGATGAGATTTGTTTGACTCGAAAGTGCATTAGGGGAATTTTGAGGTCTAAAATGGGCCACCTAAGGAAATTATAAAATAATAATGGAAATATTAAAATAAGATTAGATTACATCATCAAATTTTAGAGGGAAAAAAAAAAACTATTTTTTCAACTGGTATTTTCAAGTTATCTCCCTATGGGTTTACTCAAATTTTGATTGGAAACACTCGTTGGATGTAGAATTTTATTCCTCATGCAAGGAGTAACCATGTTTCTTACTTTCTATGGAACCTGCTATATGAAAAATGAACAATACATTCTCCTTTTTCGTGTAGTAGAGTCCATAGAAAGTGTACAACACGAGTACTCCTTGGAAGAGAAACTAAATTTTGCATCCAACGAGTACTATTGCTCGAAATTTGAGTAAAACCTTAGGGAGATAAGTTAAAAATATGAGTTGAAAATGTATTTTTATTATTTTATTATTTTTTAATCTTTTTTACTTTTTTACTCCAAAAATCATGAATCATCCCCATGGTTGACATCATCATCTTGAATCCTATTGGTTCTTATAAATTTTATTTTGGTTTTACATCTTTCTTAGGAGACCCCTTTTAGACCTCAAAATTACTCTAATGTATCGATGTGAAAATTTATTCGCATGTTTTCTTGGTTGGGCATATTTTAGATTGCTTCAAAGTAAATTCATCACACCTATAAATTAATGTTGCCTCATGCTCTTCATGTCTCTCATCAAAACTGGTACACCCCTCTTTCTTTGACATTTTTGCTCTCAACGATTCTTCAAGGGCACAATTTATGTGCTCGAGCTTGTCCACTCGGCGCTTCAATTCACTCATCTACCTAAAGGTATTTGAGAGTATAGAATATTTATCTCTATGTCACAGATTTTAAGCTCAGGTATGTCATCCATCATAGATTAAAAATCAAAACAAAAATTGAATGTCCAACATTCATAAGTGAACTGTGCAACAAAAATAAGTCCAATACTTGTGGTATGAATCTCAAAGAATTTAATCATTTTGAGTACTCTATGCAATATAATGCTCTGATACTTATTAAACTGAGAAAGGAATTCTAAGGTTGTTTAGTAGATGCCATAGGATATTTTCATGTTAAAGGATTTGATAATTCATCTAGACTTAAATGGATATGTGTTAGTGATTAAAAAGCAAATAGTGCAGAGAATTAACTAATTGAAAAGTTGATGAGGATCCATCATCAAGATTTTGTGTTTTAATGATAGATTTTCTTAAGGATCCGAAATATAGATAATAAAGCCCAATGATGGATTTTCTTAAAGATCCCAAACATATACAATCAAACATGACTAATGTGGTAAATCTGAGAATCCAATTTACAAAGTTACAATACCTTGAAATTATGAGGTAGAAGAGAATGCAGTAATGATAAATGTTGCTTCAGTTTGATTCTCATGTTACGGTCGACTAGCATATGATGAAAATCGGCCTTGTTTTGAAGAGATTCATTGACTTTTATAAGAAACTTGAAGCATCTTTTCATTAGATTTTTTATGCCATTCTTAACATAGTGAAAGTGGGAATATCTTGTGTATGAGCTGAATGGACTCTTCCTGTACAACATACTACTCTCAACCACCGACATGATATTATTTGCAAAATTGAAGGACTATGGCTGGCTATGGCCCTGAGAGATGTTGCAGTGTTATAACTGATAAAACACCTCCATGTCTTCAGAAGAACTTGAATACCATGAAGTTTCAGTGGTACTATAAAGGGGGAGCTCAAAATGAGCATCATCTATTATGCTAGTTGAATCTGCATCAATATTTCTGGTAGACAAGTCTTGCCAATTTGATTGAATCATCATCCCACACGTGCTAGGTGTATTGGTTTGACTTTCTAATAGATTTGGTGATGCAATTTTCTTTCGTATTTAGATTATATAAAATATGTTAGGATATTCCGACACATAGGATATAGTTAAGTTCAACTTGGTCTAGTGTAGAGTTAGGTATAGAGTTAGGTAAAGTGTGTTTCTTTACCGTTGTACATTTTGTAACTTACAATCCGACGGTCACGATATGTAGTGATCCGACGATTCACTCTCTCCTCGGTATTACCGACACTTGATCCGTGGCTTGACACCAGATTGGTCCATGAGTTCTATTTAAAGCGCATGGAGGGTCATTGTTCGGGTAATTCGTGCATGAGAGAAGCTTATGTAAATTTTCATTCTTTGATTAATAAATTGCCTGTAGTAGCCACGTTGGCGCAGGCCGTGGACTGTTTCCCTCTTTGAGGGTTTTAACCACGTTAAAAATACTGGTGTATTGATCTGTGATCTGGTTGTGAGCGGTGTCCTTTTGGTGTTCTTTCTGAGGAACTTACCCTGTAAATTCCTACATGGTATCAGAGCTATTTGAGGGTCGCGTCTGTTGGTGATCCAAATCTGAAGCCGGTAGAACTGCATGCGGCTGTCGTTTCCTAGATCTGCTGTTTCTGACTGCTTTCGGGCCGAGAGGACTGCTCTGTTGCGTTCGGAGCATCTGTTCCAGTGAGGAACCCCTTTCGTTTCACGCGAAAAGGTTTCCGGTAGCCCTAGCTGCGTCATTTTTCAGATCGGGAGGTATACAGTGTTTTTGCAGTTTACTGTTATTTTCTCTCTGCTTATTTCAGTTTCGGTTTATTTAGCCCTTTTTTTTTAACTAGATCTATACCTTTCATCTCTGCATATGCTCTTTGCCCTGCGACTCTGTGCGATCTGGGCAAATCAGAAACAAAAAGGAAGGATTTTTCTCATGCGTATGCTCTTTTCCCTGCACCTTAGTGTGATCTCGGAAAATCAGAAACATTGAGAAAAATATTTAGTTTTTCGGCTAAAGCTAACTTTGAGATTTTTTTTAAAATATCTATTTTTTTGGCTAAAGCTAACTTCAAGCCGCAAGGTTCGTTTTTCTTTGCATATTCGTGTTGGGTTTTGTGTTTTGTGTTTTGTAGGGAAAAAGAGCTTTCTCAAGGCAAGCACGCAAACCAAGGCCCCCCCCCCTCTCTCTCTCTCTCTCAATTTTTTTGTATAGATCAATATGTTCAAAGCTATTTTAAGAGAGTAGAGGTCTTGGGTTCAAGTCTCCATTTTGTGGGGGCGAATTTTTTCATTCACGCACTTTGCCGGCAACTTCAACAAATGTTTTTCAAAAAGCCATAACTTCTTCATCCGGAAGACTTTTTCAGAGCCGTTTTTTTTTAAACAGCCTATTTTTTCGAGATCTATCCATTGGAACACTTAATTTTAGCATCTTCAGCTTCAGTTTGTTTTAAAAAATGGAAAGTCCATGCCAAGTCATTCTTGACAGCACTAACTACTTCCAATGGATAGCCTACATGGAAGATTTACTTAGAAGTAAAGGTCTCTACAGAATAGCCACAGACCAAGAGAAGAAACCAAAAGATGAAGACAAGGCTGCAAAATGGGAAAATAGACAAGATCAAGCACGTGGTTTGATAGGGATGTCTATTTCTCCTGATCTTAGATTCCATATTGCAGAACTTGAGACTCCTCATGAAGCATTGGAAAAACTCACTAAAGTTTTTGGGATTAAAAATGAAATTAGAGCCCATCAACTTGAAAATGAGTTGCTTACATTGGATCCTAATAATTTTTCTTGCATTGAAGATTTCTTGTCCAAATTCAAGACCCTTAGATATCTTTTGGAAGGTGTTAAGGTTAAGAAAGAATATAGTAACCTTATTTATTCCATCCTTACTAAGTTGGGACCAGCCTACTCTGTATTTGTTTCCACCTTCCATTCTACAAGGGAAGCTTTCATTTGTCAAGGAAAAGACTACAAGGCCCCTTCCTTTGACTCTTTTTGTGATTCTTTAATAAGAGAACAAGAAAAACTCTTACACCTTGGTCTTCTTAATCTTGGAAACTCTTCCACGAAAGCGTTAGCCACCCAGCAGCAACCAAATTCAAAGAATCCTAAGAAGTCATA
The DNA here is from genome assembly GCA_031772625.1 of Pinus tabuliformis. Classification (NCBI taxonomy): domain Eukaryota; kingdom Viridiplantae; phylum Streptophyta; class Pinopsida; order Pinales; family Pinaceae; genus Pinus; species Pinus tabuliformis. The sequence continues at coordinate 2,002,158,816 of CM062819.1, read as the reverse complement.
TCCTCAAAAGAATGGTCCTAAACCAACTCAGCCTCAAAATGAAAGATCATTTCAGCAAAATGATAAGACCAATAAAAACAAATGGAAGAAGACTGATAGACATTGTAACTTTTGTAATCGAGATGGCCACTTAGAATCTAAATGCTTTAAGAAGATGGAAGCCTTGGAAGCCGCAATGAAGAAACATAACATCCATGTGGAGCATACTTCAACTTCAACTTCCGGAATGGCACTTTCTGCATGTCGTTGTCAATCATCTCAGTCTGGTTATGCATTAAATGTATCTTCTTCCTCTCCTTCTCATGAGTGGCTCATTGATTCTGGAGCCTCTTATCACATGGCCAAAAACCAAGCCATGTTTTCTTCTTTAAATGATTGTAACACCAAAAATATATATGTTGGTGATGATATATCTCTTAATGTTGTCGGGACTGGAACTGTTCATCTAGACAATGGTCAGTTTAATGATGTATTATGTGTTCCAACCTTATCCTGCAACCTTCTATCTGTATATCAGATAACTCATTCAGGTGAAGGTAAAATTGTTGAATTTTCACCTCATGATGTTGTAATCAAGGATCTAAGAGATCGTAAACAGATTCTAGCTACTGGTATTGCTGATGATTACACAAGGTTGTATAAGTTTCACAACTTTGGGTCATCAAATCTTCCCTCAGTATTTGTTGCTCATAATGATGAAGTGATCAAACTTTGGCATGAGCGATTTGGTCACTTAAACTATCGCTCCCTTCAGCATCTATGTAAAGAAAATATGGTGACAGGTCTTCCTATGGTATCTTGTAGAGATGGTTTTTGTTCCGGATGTGTACTCGGAAAACATCATCGGGACAGTTTTGACAAACGTGCCTCTTGGCACGCCTCAGCCCCTTTACAGCTTGTGCACAGTGATTTATGTGGTCCACTTCCTGTTGCTTCATTCTCTGGCTGCAAGTATTTCTTAACTTTCATTGATGATTTCTCCAGACGCACTTGGGTATACTTCTTAAAACTCAAGAGCGAAGTATTTAACACTTTTTTGGCCTTCAAAGCCTTTGTTGAAAAACAATCTGGACATTAAATTCTTAAGCTAAGAACTGATAATGGTGGAGAATATGTTAAAAAAACATTCATCAACTTTTGCACCGAAAATGGAATTCAAATGCAACATACTGTTCCATACACTCCACAACAAAATGGTGTAGCTGAAAGGAAAAATCGCACCTTAAAGGAAATGGCTAATTGTATGCTGCAATCTAAAGGACTCAGTCTTAGTTTTTGGGCCGAAGCAATTAATTGTGCAAATTATATAATCAATCGCACTCCTACTAAGGTTCTAGAGAATATCACTCCAGAAGAAGCTTGGAGTTCCATTAAACCAGATGTAAGTCACTTTCGTGTTTTTGGAAGTGAAGCATGGGCCCATATTCCAGATGAAAAGCATAAAGCTTTAGAACCTAAGAGTGAGAAATGTACTTTTGTTGGATATTCTGAAGATGTAAAAGGTTATAGACTTATTCCATTTAAGTCCAAAAATGTTATCATTAGAAGAGATGTAAAATTTGATGAAAATAAATCGGCCTGCGAGCCTAGTCCGGCGGATGTGCCACCTCTTCCTATCTCTTCTACTTTTGAAAACATTTCTTCTTCAGATGATGAAAGTGAGGATGATAATCCTCCCCCACCTTCTCAGGATCCTCAACTTCCAAGATGGGTCTGTGCTACTCGGGATGCAGCAGGTGATCTTGCTGGTGATCCTACAGATCAGCGACGTACACGTTCTCAGTTTGAAAGAGCCTCTTCTTTACTGGCTCAAGCTCCAGTAAATCATGATCCTGACACTTTTGCAGAAGCTTCAGGCCATCCACATTGGGAAGCAGCTATGAATGAAGAATATCATTCATTGTTGGAAAATGATACATGGGATCTTGTTCCTCTACCAAAGGGACGCAAACTTGTTAGATGTAAATGGGTTTACAGAACCAAGTATGGACCAGATGGGAAAGTTGATAAACATAAAGCTCGTCTTGTTGCTAAGGGCTTTTCACAGGTTGAAGGCATTGACTACACTGAAACCTTCTCCCCTATTGCCAAAATGAACGCTATCTGCCTTGTTCTTTCCCTTGGTGCCTCTTTAAAATGGGAAGTCCATCAGATGGATGTTAAATCTGCCTTCTTGCATGGGGACTTGCAGGAAGAAATCTATATGGAACAACCCATTGGCTTCATACAAATAGACTCCAGCCTTGTTTGTCGACTTAAGAAATCCCTTTATGGTCTCAAGCAAGCTCCTCGGGCTTGGTATGCCAAAATGGATAGCTTTCTTTTAGAATCTGGCTTTTCTAGGTGTTATTCTGACAATACTGTCTACACCAAGAAAGTGGGCAACTCTCTTATCATCCTTTTTCTTTATGTTGATGATCTTATTCTTACTGGTAGTGATCCCAACCTTATAAACCATGTGAAGTCCAGCCTTAAAAGGAAATTTGAAATGACAGACTTAGGACACTTACACTATTTTCTCGGTCTTCAAGTCTTGCAATCCAAGGAGGGTATTTTCCTTTCCCAATCCAAGTATGCTTGTGATATTCTTCGTCATTTTCACATGGAAGACTATAAGCCAGCCCCTTCTCCCTTTCAGTCTGGAGTCAAACTTTCAGTCTCTTGTACTTCTCCTGAAGTTGATGCTACCTTATACCATCAACTTGTAGGAAAACTCTTGTATTTAACCCATACTCGTCCTGACCTTTCCTTTGTTGTTGGCCTTGTTGCTCGTTTTATGCAAAACCCCCGTGAAAGTCATTGGAAAGCAGCTAAAATAATACTTCATTATGTTCGAGGTACAGTACAGTTTGGGATTCATTACAGTGCCAAAGCAGCTCCTCTATTAGTTGGTTTCACTGATTCTAATTAGGCTGGTGACCCTGATGATCGAAAGTCTACTGCCGGTTATGTCTTCACTCTTGGTTCAGGACCTATTACATGGGCTTGTAAGAAACAGGCTGCCATTTCTCTTTCGTCAGCAGAAGCAGAGTATCGTGGTGCCGTGGAAGCTAGTAAGGAAGCCTTGTGGCTTCGTTAGATCCTATCAGAGTTTGGCTTTGAGCAACAGCATCCAACCACACTTTGGTGTGATAATCAAAGTGCCATTCAGCTATGCAAAGATCCAGTCCAGCATCAGCGCAGCAAACACATTGAACTACACATGCACTTCATCAGAAATCTCAGTCATGACCATGTTCTTGAAGTGCAATGTTGTTCAACAGATGATCAGGTTGCAGACATCTTCACAAAGGCTCTCACAGAGGCGAAGTTCACTAAACTTCGATATATGCTTGGAGTTCAGGAAGTTGTCACTAAGGGGGGATAGGCTCTAGTGCCTCCTTCCTTCTCCTATTGTGTCATATTTGTAAATCCTTCAATCCTATCCCAAGTTGTTCTTAAGGTGGGATGTTAGGATATTCCGACACATAGGATATAGTTAAGTTCAACTTGGTCTAGTGTAGAGTTAGGTATAGAGTTAGGTAAAGTGTGTTTCTTTACCGTTGTACATTTTGTAACTTACAATCCAACGGTCACGATATGTAGTGATCCGACGGTTCACTCTCTCCTCGATATTACCGACACTTGATCCGTGGCTTGACACCCGATTGGTCCATGAGTTCTATTTAAAGCGCATGGAGGGTCATTGTTCGGGTAATTCGTGCATGAGAGAATCTTATGTAAATTTTCATTCTTTGATTAATAAATTGCCTGTAGTAGCCACGTTGGCGCAGGCCGTGGACTGTTTCCCTCTTTGAGGGTTTTAACCACGTCAAAAATACTGGTGTATTGATCTGTGATCTGGTTGTGAGCGGTGTCCTTTTGGTGTTCTTTCTAAGGAACTTACCCTGTAAATTCCTACAAAATAAATATCTATTTTTATGTATTTATAAGTAAATTATTTAAAATAGACATGTCTTTATCATGGTGAACATGTTGTAATATTATTTATCATGGTGAACATGTTGTATTATTAGCTAGGAGAAATGTCAAAACATCAATTTTAGTAATGGCCTCATGATAAGTATGTGGATCAAAATATTGTAATTCTAAGCTTATCTTATAACTATATTTTACATTTTATTAAGATATCAATCTAAATATATTTATACTATCTCCTTTCTCAAATGACATTGTGAGTATCAATTTAAAATAACACACAAAGTGATAGAAAATGGAGAAGGAAAAACATATAATAGAATAACCTCCCTTATTTTCACTATGCAACATATCTTCATAAATATAGATGCAGTTTAAACATGGTGTACAATATCTATGATAATAAGGATTCATGGTAAAAATCCTATGATAATAAGGATTCAAGGTCAAAATCCTTCTCAAATAGGAAAATGAGAAGAATATAACCAAAATGAGAAAATAATGAATTTAGAAACAACATTGAAGATTTATTCTAGATTTAGATACTTATTGGTTTATTAATTAGTTCACATGTTTTTTCTTCTTGTTTATTTAAAAATCGATATAAATCATGTAGTGATAAATCTATGAGGACTTTAACAATGGAAAAATTGTGTATTAATATGCAAGGTTAAATTCTTCACATGAGAGGTAAAGTCATGTTTACTATATTTAAATTCCAGTTCTTGCAACATTTTGTAAACTAAAAGGAAGTCTTATGCATCTATAAAATGTTGATTACATCTTTTTATGGACCATAAGAGAAACAAATGGGCTACATGGATGCATGAGAGGTTTTACTTTTTTCTCCATGGTTAATGGAACAATATTGACTTTTCTTTTCAATGGTAATTATAAATAAATATTGAATTGATAAATATTTTGTGGCTAATAATTAAATGATAAATAGTGTGATGGTGATCAAGAAGCATTTGTTTGAATTTCTAATAGACTTGGTGATGCATTTTTCTTTCCTATTTAGATTATGTAAAATGAATATCTATTTTCATGTATTTATAAGTAAATTATTTAAATTTGACATGTCATTATCATTGTGAACATGATGTAATATTAGCTAGGAGAAATATGAAAACATGAATTTTAGTGACTATCACGTGATATGTGGAAAAAATAATATTTCTTGAGTTGTTCATTGATAAATAATCAAGTATATTATTTGTCAAAAACGTAAATCTAATATAGTATGATTTTTGTATTATTTAACTCATATTTATTATTAAAAGAGATTAATTTAAACCATAATAGAAAAAGATGTAATCTCTTTTAGTGATTGATAAATTTATGATTAAGATGAACCTATAATGGTTTTTATCTCTATGTATAGATCAACCATAGTGTAATTTTTCATTGTTTAAATTTTAGTTTTGAATAATTTATTATTAATAATAATATTTTATATTAAAAATTGAATGAGTTTCACATTTTCGTCTTATTAAGAACCAACTAAAATATTTTACATTTAATTATTTTTTCCTTGTGAGTATTGAAATATTTTACTAATTAGGTTTAAATGAATATGAATGAGCTATCGCCCATGGGGTTTTGGATTGACAGTGAATGGATGCACTGTTAAGGCACTCCTTGTGATAGGTCATTGGTTCAAATCCCCTGTGGGTGCTTACCTACCAAAAAAAAGAATATGAATGATCTATCTAAGAAATAGAAAAATATTTATGGTAATTTCACAATTATGGTTTCAACCATACTAAATTTTGTAATTTATAAAAAAAATCTTTGCATTTTTTTAAAGTAAGTCTTTTTGCATGTAATTTCATATATAAAATTTTGATATAAGTTCACCAATACATAATCTATAATAAATATTATTTCATAAAAATAAACATTATGATGATAACCATCTAACAAACATAAATATCATCTAAGATACACATTCAAATTCACTAGCGTAATTTAATTATATACACCTTTAGCACATATAAGCCTCATTAGCTAGCACAAAAATCTAATAATCTAACAGGGAATAATCATCGTGATCACATCTAACAAAACACAAGCTTTGTAATCTAACATCATCACCACACACATCCTCAAATTAATATACATCTCATATCAAATAACTATTATCACCTACACATCTATCTATAAGCACATTAAATGAACATATCTAACATGACCTAACAATATACACATCAACATCAACATATAAATTAAGTACATGAATAAGTCAAACAATTGCATAAAGTCAAATAAATGTTATCAAATATCTAATATAATAGACGTAGTGGTCGCATCCTAGACTTTGGCAGCTTGGTTTGTAGCTTGGTCAAGTGTTGCTTCAATAGTGGAACTATTAGGTGGAAGAGAAGGTGCACGATATGCTCTCTTAGGGAAAGATGAGGCACCGGCGTCGGTACTGGGCGATCATCATGAGGTGAATGATGAGGAGATTTAGTACTACCAGAAGGATCACCAACACCCAGACCATGATTTGATGGGGTAGTACTACTAGAAGCATGATCACCATCCTCATCATCGTGATCTAACAGGCTAACATTGCGTGAAGACTCATGTGACATATTTTTTGCATGCCTTACACCCCTCCTCACTACCAATGAGCTGGTAGCTCCAACAATATGATGCATAAGAATCATCATATCATTTTCCCTGAAGGGCTCCAGGAGCCTAGGATTTTCATTGATGTCTCAAGCCCTCACTGGGTGATCTCCCTCCTCAACCAATAGTGTATACAATCAGTCTTTGTATTCCATCCTAAATCTAAGACCATCCCTACAGGCCCAGATGCCCACACCCCTCTGCATCTAAGAATTATCCTCACCCTATTGCACCTCGCCCATCTCTTCATCTGATCCCTCTGGTGGGGGAGGAGGCATGTCCCCAACAAATGTGTTGACGCCTACAAAATATGTAGTACACAATTAGAAAAATTTAATAAATAATTTAATAAAACAAGTTAAAGAACGTGCTAAAATATTTTTTTCTAATTAGTTAAGACAATAAAATGAAACTAAATTAATTTAAATAAAACATTAATATTACATGTATCATCTCCAAGCTCATCCGGTATAAAGAGGATGTTGGGGCACTGTCTCCAATCCATCCCCGCATATCGACACGACACCAAGATAAACATGTTGTCATCCTCAGTGGCCAGTAGGACCCTCTTGGGCATCATCTGGCCCCACATGCGCATTTATACCTCAGTCATCGACCTAGGAGGGCGATAGTTAAATGTAGGTCGTGTCTCTCGAAACCTCTCAAAAAATAAACAAAAAAATTTTGAATCGAAAGGGAAGTTTTTCCTCCCATGTATCATCGCACAACATCTATCTAAATCCCTACAAAATTTCCTCAAAAAAATGGCAAGCCATCTGATATATCATGGCACCTACATCGAAGAATCGACATTTAAAAAAGAGGGAAACTAATGTGCTTCCCATCACTAGTACAGTGTGGAATGATGGTCACTAATAATGAGAGGCATCTAACCTCTTCTGCAACAAAAGAAGTAATATATAGCTATCCACCATGCACTTGAAACTCTATTAGACAAACTGCATGACTCCCAACATATCTTTGAGAGTAGACAAGTTGACTCTCTATTACAACCCTTATGGGGGACATTAGGGAACTCGAAAAAATCCTCCCCTCCTAGATAGGCCAGTGATAAAATATATAACCTCCTCAAAGGTTCTATACCACGTATCAAGACCGACATGGAAATAATGTTGGTGGAAATTCCACTGACATATCAGTTGTGCCAAGAGGATGTAGCCTCCTCATAGTACTTAAGGAGGCCTACATTCCTCAAGAGCACTCAGGTCGCTTCGATAACAAGGCGAGTGTATTAATCCCTCTCCCTCTCTCATGCCTCCCATGGTCAAATCACATTGTATTGATCCGCTATTTTCTCCTACTCATGTTGCTGCTACCTCTGTTGATGTCTTTGCTACATGATTGAAATATAAAATACATCAGCCTCATACATAAAACATAATTTTTTTTTATTAAATGAAAAATGTATTTATAAATATGGACACATAACTTTCAATTAAAAATAAAATAAAAAACTATCCTTGGTGTGCCCAAAAAACAGTAATGCATCGGCTTTAATGCGTTATCAAATAGAAGAGCACTGAAAATAGTGCGTACATACATATGAAACACCACTTTTGGTTCACATACATACATTTTTAACACAATGCGTCGACAACCTTATGCATTGGTACGTACGCATAACCTTTTCGCACCAATACAAAATGTCCAAGTTATCGAATGCAGCGAGCTAAATTTTATTAATATTATGTTTGCAATGTGTTTTGTAAATATAAATGCAATGGGAGTAACCTAAAAATGTACACACTGACATACAATTTATAGCTTTCTCCGATGCATTGTAATTTACAAGAAACACCGACAACACGACGGTATGTTAGGTTCATGCACTGAACTACAATGCACCCTGTCAATTACATGGTCATATGCTATTGGTGTCAGCCAAACCTATCGAATGCACTGCATGGGAAAGAAGAATAAAAAACAATGGATTTTTCGACCTATTTTTCGATTCTAATCCACTAAAAAATTAAATTAGATAGAAGCATAGACATTACCTTGAAATTTGGTCATTGGGGAGGCATAGTTCACACGTAAATGAGAAAAAAAAAATCACCAGCATTTGAGAAAATTGGAAAGCCACGCACTAAGCATGGTATAGAATGATGGTGAGCAAGAGAAGCATTTACAGTAGGGCATCTACGTGAGGCAAGAGTGGCACCGGTGCTTCAGATCTCTACAACACTGCAAATGGTAAAAATGAAATCTATGGTCAGTAGGTTTTTTCTATTTAACCTTGTTTTAGTGTGTTATTACAGTTACACTAGTGCATACTATCTTTAAGAGCAACACTTTTTCTTTTAATTGAAAACCCTATAACAGTGCTCTTCTTAAGATGGACCAATGCATTTTAATACATGAACCACACTAGTGCTTCGTTTGAATATAGCACTGCATTTTTTATAAAATTAAAAAACTCCCTAGCAGTGTTGTTCTAAGATGTCGAGGCATTTTAATACATGGAAAACACCGGCGCTTCTGGGAATATAGCACCACATTTTTTTAAATTAAAAACCCTATAGTGGTTTTTTTGTTAAGACACATCAATATGTTTTAAAACATTAACCAAAATGGTGCTTTGTGGGAATATAGTATGTTGGGAACGGGTTCCCCCAAGAGTCAGCTTTGGTTATTTCTGGCCATCCTTATTCAAAGATTGTATCTATGCAGTCCGGAAATGCCACAATTGTCAAATTTTTTATCGTAATATGCATGCTCCACCCACTCCTCTCCACCCTATAATTGTTGTCGGTCCTTTCGCAAAGTGGGGTATCGAATTTATTACATGTAACCCTCACTCGGCCGGGGGGCATGCGTATATCATCCTTGCGGTAGATTATTTTACTAAGTGGGCCAAAGCGATGCCTACATTTTCGACAAACTGCAAAACTGTTGCAATTTTCATTTTCAATCATATAATTGCTAGATTCGGTGTTCCTCAAGCTATTATTACTGATCATGGAAGTCATTTTCGAAACATCATGATGATTGAACTGACAGATCAACTTGGCCCGCGTCACGATAGTTATACTCCATATTACCCACAAGCTAATGGTCTGGTTGAAGCTATCAATAAGGTTCTAGTCACTATGATCCAATGAATCATTGGTATTCATAGGTCGAATTGGCATAACATGTTATTTTCAGCACTTTGGGCATATCAAACCTCAGTAAAAACATCAACTGGTTTCACTCTTTTTCAACTGGTTTACAGTTTGGAAGCAGTGTTACCCATTGAATTCGAAATTCCATCATTGCAAATAGCCATAGAATTACTCCTAGCCATTTCCGAAGAGGAGAAACATTTTTTGTACTTAGCTTATCTAGATGATAATAGACGTGATGTTGCATTAGCAATCGAAACTCATGTGAAAAGAATAAAAGCTTAGTACGACCGAAATGTTACACCTCGTAATTTTTCGGAAGGAGACCTAGTCTTACTATACGATCAAGCAAACGATAAGCTAGGGGCTGGAAAATTTGTACCTATGTGGCATTGTCCTTATATTGTTAAGAAAAGGCTGGCAAAAGGGGCCTATGAATTGGTATATTTTGACGGTGTCTCTTTGGGTAAACCTAGAAATGGGCTTTATCTGAAGAGATATTATGCTTAAATTTTGGTGTGGAGATTTTTGTTAGATTAGTTTCTTTCTAGCTGGTGTGTTTTAGATTAGAAATGTGTGCCTAGTTTAGAGAGTGCTTTTATCATTATTCCTTCTTATCTTGATTTTACTCTTGATATTGCAGATGTCGACGTCTCTTCAAACATACATTGGTTTTGCTGATGGTGCTTGTTGTAATACACGGAACATTTATTCTGCAGCTTGGGTTATCTATTCACCCTCTGATGAGTTAGTATCTATGCATGGGGTAAGCCTTGGTCAAACAACAAATAACATTGCAGAGTATAGTGCAGTGATTGAGTTATTATCTGAATCCATCTCATTTGGGATTCAGAGTTTGATTGTTAGGTTAGATTCTGAACTCGTTGTATTACAACTTAACAGGGTTTATGCCATTATAAATCCAGTGTTATTAAGATTATTCTTGAGAGTTCATCTCTTGGAATGTGAATTTGACTACATTGAATATCAACATATTCCAAGATATTTAAATACATTAGCAGATGCAGTTGCTTCTCATATGTTAAATAGAAATTTGCAATAATCAAAACAGTAAATTTAAAAACATTCCATAACATGTTACACAAGATAGCCAGTAATAGTGATATATCATAGCATAGAAGTGTGTCAAATATACATCGTCTTCGATCATAGGTTGAAAAACAACTTATGATCAGCAAAAATGATAGTACAAAAAGACATAAGATGTCATATGAGTCTACAAAAGTGATCATCCTATCCCTAGTGATGATCACGATAAGAAACCACTGCTCAAGCCACCCTACAAAGGAACCTCCTAAAAGGTCCTGGGACCCCAATCACATATCACTATAACCTAAGTGGAATATCATCTATGCCAGTCTCTGGAATATCTGCTTTCAAACGCTCTAGATGATTCTCCAATTTGGTCAAGGTCTCTGTAGATTGGTCCTGTGAGGCCGATACTGCTGCAGCTGGGTGTCTCCTCTCATAAGGCTGGAGAACGACTGGTCATCGTGGACCCACATCTGCATTTAAAACTTTTTATTATCAGTTTTGGACGATTTAAAAAAAACAAAAAAAATTAGAAAACTTAGAAAGTGTTGAAAATGATTTTACCTGAATCATCCCACTGCTCTCCTGGTGGAAGAATCATGTCTGGGTCACCATGATAATCCATCCCAGCAATCCTGAATCACAAAAAGTTGGTTCCTCAACCAACGAAAATACTCAGGCGAAAATCGAACAACCTCTGAACCCTCCGCAGGATGACAGGCCATCACTGCAACCCAATGCATTATCCTAGGCTCTCAAGGAAGTCCAACCTCAATAGAAAGCTGCTGTGGGACCAACATAGGTACCCTATCTAGACCAAAGCTCACGACCAGGAAACCATATCCAAAGTTTTTTAGTTGCCCGTTCTTTGCTCTAGTTAGTTGGCCTTTTACATTCACCAACACAGCCTTGCACCAGTTGAAGATGGTACCTTGATAACAGTCTATTGCCATTCGCATCCGAGATCCAGTAGCTACATTCAATGCTATACTCCTGCATAGTATGGTGATAGTGAATGCAATAACCTTAAGTTCATGATGAGAGATAGTTTTAATATCAATTTTTTTGTCCTCTGTTTGATCATTGCAAAACTCCAATCGGAGAATAGCGACAGACTGGCCAATTGGCCTAGTCCCGAAAAGAGATAATCGTTCACCTCTCTTAGGAAAACTAGTCAAAAAATATATGTCCTCTAGCTCAATTTCGAGCCGGTGACCACCAATCATGAAACACTGGTCCTGTATGTCCCGCCTATCTACCAGCCATTGCAAGAAGTCTACTTGGGCCCACATGCTGGGTATGGCCCAGAATTTAAACAGTCTGCATCCTCTCAATGCATCCAATGTGGGTTGATGATTTATTGCGGGAAGGTCCACATCCTCATGCTCGCATTCCTGCCAAATAAGCATTTTGTATGTCCTACATTGCAAAAAAGACATATTAGAACAATTTAGTTCAAAAATGTTTGGGCAGAAATGGAGAAATTTTAAATTTTAAAACCTATTTCACGGGGTCTGCACCTGTTAGTTACGGACAGTACGTAGGTCTGCACTCGTCGTAAGCAATAGGTGCGGACCCACGACTTTTTCTTTGTGGCAAAAATTCGGGGTCTGCAGGGGCCGCATGATGCACATGCAGACCCCCGCGAGCATTTTTCTAAAGCAAATTCTCAAAAAAATCAATTTTAAAGCCTAATGTAAATGGTTGAAATGCAAGATAGGGATGATGTGGATTACCTGGAGCTGATGGTTTTCGATTCCAATGGATAGATTTTCCGCAATCTTCACAGGAAGTTTCTTATCCAAAAGCTCTCACTTCTCACTCTAAAATCAAATGGTAAAATTGAATTTACAAAAGCCCTTTTTATAAGCCTTTTTGAATAAATGAATTTTTAATTTATTTATTTTTCACTTTAAAAAAGTAACTTTTTGATGAATTTTTATCTATCTTAAATAGGTATGAGTAATGTTTTGAGTTTTTGTGCAGAATATTGGATGTTCAGGGATAATTGATCATTTTCAACCAAGTGCATACTTTTTCACTTTTTCGGACTCTTCCAAAATTTACGAAAAAGCAAAACATTGGAGTCCTCTTTAAGCTCTTTTCTAACTCGTAAAATATGAAAAGATTGCCGAGTTTTTCCCTTTTTAACTCGTTAAATGAAATTAAAAATGTGGTCCACTTACAGCTCTTTTCTGACCGTATAAACATGAAAATATCACCAGACTTTTGTTGTTTCAAGTTCAATATTGGTTATAAAACGACGTGTCTTCGATCACTTTTTAAATTTTTCAGATCGGAGCCACTAATTATGAAAATTACTCCTTGATCATAATGGTCAAACAGTTCTCTCAAGTATTATTTTATACGTTTTTGGGCTTGGGGGACACAAATTTATGAAAAAGGACACCCACAAAGTTTCTTTAATTTTTTCTTTTGAATCCCTAAAATTGAAAAACACCGAGTTTTTTCTATACCGGACTCGTTAAAATTTAACAGTAAAGGACCTGTTCAATTTTAAACAGGAACGAACCACTCCTTCTTAGGGTTCGAATTTTAAACTGAGTTGGACTCATCCAAAGGATGAGCTTATAAACAAGCAAATGTTATCCTCCTCAAGCTTGTCAAAAACAAAGAGGTACTTGCCAGAAATGGTGGGGGAAAAAAGAGAAAAATGAACCTGTTTGTTATACTTTGTGTTTTAGAAAATCAGTTAACCACTCTTGAACATGACACTTTTTGTTTACCTGGGTTGGGAAATCCTTTGCCTAACAGTTAATCAAACCATATTGAAAGTCTTCAGCCAGTTTCTGGGTATTAGATTTGGGTCAATTGTCACCAAACCATCTGCAGTGTCATTATGTGTTCAAGAGGTCAGTTCAAATAAACCATTCATTTGTAAAATATTTGTCATCCTTTTTGACCATCCCTGAGTTAGTCCTTGCCAAATATATTTCTTCAAAACTTGATCTATGATCAAGCCTACAACAGATTGCTTTCTATTGACTTCAGCTCATTATCTAGAAATATGATCTAGAAATTGTTAGTACCTTGGAATCTGCATGCCCTAATGGCAGGTTTCTCACCTCTGACAACAGGTTGCATCATTGACCTTCGATCAAAGGATTCTATGACATGTTCGACATCAGCTCATTTATTCACTTTTCATGGATTGTAATGAGTAATTTGAGAGCCATTGACATTACTGGTGGTTTCTCTCACACTTGTTAATAGTTCACATCATTGACTGGTAATCAAGTGGTTTCTACCATGTTCCACTTTGACACATTCATTCACATGGATAGAATCGTACTAGTTTGGGAAGTAGAAATCAAGACCCTGGATCTAGTTTCCACCATCTAGGCTGTGAGGACTTTTGTTATTCATTATATAGTGGACTATTCATAAACAGATGGTTGCGCCCATACTGTGTCTATATATGTCTATACTCGTGATGTATTACAAAATCATTCCTGTATCAGAGCAGTTTAGTTAGTTTTCTAGTCAGTTTTGATCTAAGCATGGGAATGCCTACCTCAGCGATGATATTATCTCATATATATATTTTGCATTGAATTTTTTTACAGGTTCCGACTGGAGTGTCTGTGGAAGAAATGTTCCGTGTATTATGACAAGCACCATCAACAAAACCAATGTATGTTTGAAGAGACGTCGACATCTGCAATATCAAGAGTAAAATCAAGATAAGCAGGAATAATGATAAAAGCATTCTCTAAACTAGGCACACATTTCTAATCTAAAACACACCAGCTAGAAAGAAACTAATCTAACAAAAATCTCCACGCCAAAATTTAAGCATAATATCTCTTCAGATAAAGCCCATTTCTGGGTTTACCCAAAGAGACACCGTCAAAATCTACCAATTCATAGGCCCCTTTTGCCAGATTTTGCTTAACAATATAAGGACCATGCGACATAGGTACAAATTTTCCAGCCCCTAGCTTATCGTTTGCTTGATCATATAGTAAGACTAAGTCTCCTTCCTAAAAATTATGAGGTGTAACATTTCGGTTGTACTGAGCTTTTATCACGTCGATTCTCATCTAGATGATCTAAGTACAACAAATGTTTCTTCTCTTCAGAAGTGGCTGGGAGTAATTATATGGCTATTTGCAATGACGGAATTTCGCATTCAATGGGTAACACTACTTCCAAACCGTAAACTAGTTGAAAAGGAGTGAAACCAGTTGATGTTTTCACTGAGGTTCTATATGCCCAAAGTGCTGAAAATAACATGTTATGCTAATTTGACCTATGAATACCAATGATTCTTTGGATCATAGTGACTAGAACTTTATTGATAGCTTCAACCAGACCATTAGCCCGTGGGTAATACAGAGTAGAACTATCGTGATGTAGGCCAAGTTGATCTGTTAGTTCAGTCATCATAATGTTTCAAAAATGACTTCCATGATCAGTAATAATAACTTGAGGAACACCGAATCTAGCAATTATATGATTGAAAACAAAAATTGCAGCAGTTTTGCCAGCTGCCAAAAATATAGGCATTGCCTCGGCCCACTTAGTAAAATAATCTACCGCAAGGATGATATACGCATGCCTCCCGGCCGAGTGAGGGTTACATGTAATAAAGTCAATACCCCACTTTGCGAAAGGACCGATAACAATTATAGGGTGGAGAGGAGCGGATGGAGCACGCATCTTGCGATAAAAAATTTGACAATTGTGGCATTTCCGGACTGGATAGATACAATATTTGAATAAGGATGGCCAGAAATAACCAGAACGCAATATCTTTTTGGTTGTGGCATACCCAGACATATGACCACCACATGCTACAGAGTGATAGTCATTCAGAACCTTTTCAGCTTCTTCATGAGTTAGACAACGTCGGAAAACAGAATCTGCCCCACGATGATAGAGTGTATCTCCAATAATATTGTATTGTTGGGATTGGAAATGTATTTTTTGTCGTTGATATCATGAGATTTCAGGCCGAAAATATTAGGTTTGGAGATAAACAATAATATCTCCATACCATGGATCAAGAGTACTGATACGAAACAAGGATTCGTCCACAATGGGTTCTTCCACCACAGTTTCAGTATTAGTACGCGGGAAATCACACATCAGTTCCAAATTGATTCCTAGCTCCTTAATTTGGTAGTCTTTATCCCTGATAGTCTGTCTCATGTTTGTGGTCTGATCCTTAGTCTATGGATCAATTAGTTCAAACTCATGCTCAACTGTGTCTTTATCCTTTGGTGCTAATTCTTGATTTTTTGATGAAGAAGGCTTGGCCCCTTTCTCTCCGTGAGGAGAAAACGCATTCCTCTGCCCCTTCTTATACACTTTAGTCACCTCAGGTTTGGGTAGCTAAGTCTTCTCCATTGTGTTGAGATTTTCTGTTGTAGTCAAATAGGCAAAAATCTCTGAAGGGTGACAACAATAGGGATTCAGTTCCTAGATTAGCTCCAGGTTGTTCGGAGGGAGTTAATGCCTCCTATATTTGATGTGAGGGAGTTATGAGGCTGTTAGATTCTCTATGCTATATAACAGGCAGTCATTTGGATGATTTGCTGAGAGAGTGTGAGGATTTCTTGATGTAATCTCCTGATTAAATTAATAAACTCCTAATGCCTATGTTTGGTGGACGTAGCCCAGATTGGTTGGGTGAACCACGTTAAAAGCTGTGTCTTATGTGCTTGATTTTTCCTGCTGTGTTATTTGTTATTTAAATTGCTGTGCCTCTGAATTCCAACAATTGGTATCAGAGCATGTTGGAGGTGCTGGTGCAGCAGAGAGGATAGCCTGGATCGTTTGCTGGATTGTTTGCTGGCAGCGCGCGTGGAGCTGTATATTGCTGGAGCACGGACTTGTGTTGACCGGAGCGCTGGAGGTGATATGGTATTGCTGGAGCGTGAACCTGCTAATTGACTGCTGCCTGCCACGAGTCTGCTGGTGTGTGGAAACCTGTCGTGGAGCTGAATGGTGCGTAGAGCGTGCCTCCCTGGTATGTTAAGCAATGAACGGAGCGCTGATACCTGGTATTTAAATTTCTGGTGCGTTGGTCTTCAAATTGTTATAAAACCGTGTGAATTACATTGAAATCTGCGTAGCTATGTTGACAAACTGCGTGGATATGGTTTTACAATGAAAAATGCGTGGTTATGTTTATAAACGGTGTGGATATTATCAAGACAGCGTGGGTATGGCTTTGTAAAAGGCGTTGATATAAAACGACGAATAATCTACGATAATACTCCTTTAGATTCATTATGGAATGACACAATTCTAGAGCCACTCCAAATGTAATTCCTCGACATTTATTTGGATGATTATCTTCCTCACTATGGGTGATTAATAATGAAAACACAACATATATTTAAGGAATGTGACTACCGGAAGTGGGGAACATTAGGTGGCATTAGTATCAAATAAAGTCTCATGCACATGCAAGAATGAGGTTAATTACGGTCGTTTTCATTTAGAAGAGGAGTGGAGTACGTAATTATTTTAAAGCCATTAAACAAAAAGGAGTTATAAGGGTTATGTCACATGTTTTGCAAATTAAAAGGCTTTAAAAATGTAATGGGGTTTTAATATTATTTGTTTTTTGTTTTATTTAAAGACAAAAATCAAAGGCATAGGCACATTTTTTTTTGTGTAAAATCAAAGGCAAAGGCAATTTTTTTTTTTTTTTTTTGCTGGATGGATATTGGAGATTACTGTGTTTTTTGCTGATACAAGATGGCGAAAACTCAAAGTGGCCATTTTGAAATTGAGAAATTCAATGGGAATAATAATTTCGAGATCTGGAAGGTAAAGATGCACGATCTGCTGGTTCAACAAGGTGTGGCGAAAGCACTGTTGGGGAAAAACAAAAGGCCTCCTTCCATGACGGAGGATGAATGGGATGAGATGGACGATAGAGATCTAAGCGCAATTCGGTTATGTCTCACGGACGATGTTCTGTTCAACATTGTGTCAGAGAAAACCGCCGCAGGCTTGTGGTCGAAGCTTGAGAAGCTCTATATGACGAAATCTTTGACAAATCGAATTCTCCTGAAACGACAGCTTTACAGTTTGCGGATGAAAGAAGGTACCTCAATTGCTGATCACATGAATGTTTTTAATACCTTGTTGGTGCAATTAAACAGTCTAGATGTGAAATTTGATTCAGAGGATAAGGCGATAACTTTATTATGTTCTTTGCCTGAATCCTGGGATCACTTTGTTACTTCCATAAGTTTTAGTACATCAGAAATTCTTGAGTTTGACGATGTTGTTGGAGCCTTGTTGGCTGAGGAGACAAGGAAGAGGTCGAATGCAGACACCTCTACATCAGAGGTAATGATGGCCAGAGGTCGCTCACGAGAGAGACACTCCGGGGGAAAGCATAGCGACTCTCGCTCAAAATCCAAAGGAAAGAAGCCAAAGGTGAAGTGTTGGCATTGTGGCAAGGCTGGACATCTAAAAAAGGATTGCTGGAAGCGAAAGAAAGCTGCTATAGAAGGCTCTTCGACAGAAAAGAAGGAAGCCAACACCACGGATACAGGTTCAGTATCAGGTTCAGGTATGAGTGATGAAGTATTGTCAGTTAATGTTTCAAAACATGATCAACATTGGTTGTTAGATTCCGGGGCATCTAACCACATGTGTATTCATAAAGATTGGTTTAAAACATATAAATCAATTGATGATGGTGTTGTGTACATGGGTAATGATGTAACATGTAATATTGTTGGGATTGGAAGCATACAACTACAAATGTTTGATGGCACAACCAAAATATTAACTGATGTGAGGCATGTACCATATTTAAGGAAAAATTTGATTTCATTAGGAGCACTTGATTCAAATGGATATAAAACTGTAATTCAAGGTGGAGTTATGAAAATTTACAAAGGCATCTTACTAGTTATGAAAGCTAAGAAAGTAGGAAATCTATTTCAGTTAGAAGGTAGAACTGGGTCAGATCATGTGTCTGTGTCTGAACATGACAGTAGTTCCATTCACTTATGGCATCAAAGATTGGGGCATATGAGTGAAAGAGGATTGAAAATTTTGGCTGACCGGAAGTTACTTCCTAATCTAAGATCTGGAAAATTGGATTTCTGTAAACATTGTCTGTTTGGTAAAAAAGTAAACAAAAGTTTAAAACAGGCAAACATACTAGTAAAGGCATACTTGATTATATCCATTCAGATGTGTGGGGTCCAGCTCCTACAGCTTCATATGGTGGTTCATCTTATTTTGTATCATTCATTGATGACTTTTCTCGGAAAGTTTGGGTCTTCATGTTGAAAAAGAAGTCTGATGTTTTTACAGTTTTCAAGCAGTTTAGAGCATTGGTAGAAAACAGCACTGGTAGAACAATAAAATGTTTAAGAACTGACAATGGTGGTGAGTTTTCCTCCAAGGAGTTTGACAGCTATTGCAAGGATGGAGGGATCGAAAGACATAAGACCACGGTTTATACTCCTCAGCAAAATGGAGTTGCTGAACGCATGAACAGGACTCTTCTAGAGAGAGCAAGGTGTATGCTGAGTAACGCCGGGTTGCCGAAGGAGTTGTGGACAGAAGCAGTGGCAATTGCTTGTTATGTGATAAACCGATCTCCATCAACGGCAATAGACTACAAGGTTCCGCAAGAGGTATGGACAGGACACCCTTGTGACTATTCTAAACTCAGAGTGTTTGGTTGTAATGCATATGCTCTAGTGCCTAAACATCAGCGAACTAAATTAGATCTGAAGTCTAAAAGGTATATCTTTGTTGGGTATGGTGATGGAACAAAGGGATTTAGATTGTGGGATCCTACTACCCGCAAAATCATCATCAACAGAGATGTAAGGTTTAATGAATCCTCTCTTGTACAGTTAGATGTAGATAGAAGATTGAAACAGGATGATGTATCTGATTTCCAGCATATTCAGTTTGACAGCATTTCTAATGATAGTCATAACGACCATAGTTCAGATTCTAGTCATGAACAGGTTTCAGAATCAGATTATGAACAAGGTTCAGATGGAGGACATGAACAGGTCTCAGATGGCAATCATGAAGAAATTCCTACAGTTGATAGACAACCAATTGTGGAAGCACCAGAAACATTCTTAAGGAGGTCTACAAGGATCAAACGCTGTCCGAGAAGGTATGATGATCATGTTACTTCAGTTGCTTTGATTGCTAATGATGATGAACCTTTGTGTTATCAGGAAGCTGTAGAAGGTTCAAATAGTGACAAATGGAAACCAGCCATGAAGGAAGAAATGATGGCCTTAGGTAAGAATGGCACGTGGGATCTGGTTGAACTTCCCAAAGGCAGGAAAACTGTGGGATGCAAGTGGGTGTTCAAGCTAAAACGGGGTGTGAATGATACGGAAGACAGGTACAAAGCTTGGCTGGTTGCAAAAGGGTTTTCTCAGAAAGCTGGCATAGACTTTCATGAGATATTTTCACCAGTGGTTAAAATTGTTTCAATTAGAATTGTGTTAGCATTAGTGGCTTTGTTTGATTTGGAGTTGTAGCAGTTAGATGTTAAGACTGCATTTCTACATGGTGATTTAGATGAGGAAATATATATGGAACAACCGGAGGGGTTTGTTCAGCATCGCAATGCGAAATTTGTCTGCAGGCTCAAGAAGTCATTATATGGCCTGAAGCAGTCACCTCGACAGTGGTATAAGAAGTTTGATTCTTTCATGTTGAGTCAGAAATATGTAAGAAGTGAATATGATCATTGTGTTTATTTTAAGCAGTTAAATAATGGCATGTTCATTATCTTAGTGTTGTATGTTGATGATATGCTTTTAGCAAGCAAAAGCATTGAAGAAATCAACAGGTTGAAGACTCAGATGGCAAGGACGTTTGATATGAAAGATCTAGGAGCCGCAAGACAGATTTTGGGCATGGAGATTTTCAGAGACAGGGGCAATGGTAAGCTGTGGCTATCACAACAGAAGTATGTTGAGAAAATACTTTTGAGGTTTGGTATGAACAATGTGAAGCCTGTGTCAATCCCTTTAGCTTCCCATTTTAAGCTTTCTTCGAGTTTATGTCCTAATACAGATGAAGAAAAGGATTATATGTCTCGAATTCCTTATGCCAATGTAGTAGGATGTTTGATGTATGCGATGGTGTGTACGCGACCAGATATTTCTCATGCAATTGGGGTTGTCAGCAGGTACATGGCAAATCCGGGTAAAGAACACTGGTCAGCAGTGAAATGGGTGCTTCGGTACTTGAGAGGCACAAGTAGTTATTGTATTTCTTACAATAAGAGTAGTGAATTTGTTTGCGGATATGTTGATTCCGATTTTGCAGGTGATTTGGATAAGAGAAGGTCAACTTCAGGGTACGTCTTTACTCTTGCAGGTGGAGCTATAAGCTGGATGTCAAAGCTACAGAACATTCTTGCTTTGTCCACTACTGAAGCAGAATACATTACTGCTTCTCATGCTTGCAAAGAGGCGGTTTGGTTGAAAGGTTTGCTTGGTGAGTTTGGTAGGTTACAGGATAATATCAGGTTACTTTGTGACAGTCAAAGTGCAATACATTTGGCTAAAAATCCGGCCTATCATAGTAAGTCAAAGCATATTCCAATCAAATATCATTTTGTAAGACAGGTTATCACTGAAAGGGGAGTTTCTCTTGAAAAGGTGCATACAAAGGAGAACTGTGCAGACATGTTCACGAAACCAATTTTGTTGGAGAAGTTACGCTGGTGTATGGCTTCTCTTGGCTTGCAGAAAAGATAAAATAATAATAACATGGCATCAGGCGAATTGTTGTCAAGGTGGAGATTGTTGAGATTTTCTGTTGTAGTCAAATAGGCAAAAATCTCTGAAGGATGACAACAATAGGGATTCAGTTCCTAGATTAGCTCCAGGTTGTTGGGAGGGAGTTAATGCCTCCTATATTTGATGTGAGGGAGTTATGAGGCTGTTAGATTCTCTATGCTATATAACAGGCAGTCATTCGGATGATTTGCTGAGAGAGTGTGAGGATTTCTTGATGTAATCTCCTGATTAAATTAATAAACTCCTGATGCCTATGTTTGGTGGACGTAGCCCAGATTGGTTGGGTGAACCACGTTAAAAGCTGTGTCTTATGTGCTTGATTTTTCCTGCTGTGTTATTTGTTATTTAAATTGCTGTGCCTCTAAATTCCAACACATTGTTTTGCTAGATGACCCCACCTCTGTTTGCTATTTTGGCGCAATAGGAAACTAAGGTGTTGCATTCTTCTCATGCCATTTCAAGGCTGCTTCCAAAAAGGTTTCCCAAGCCATACCTTTCTTTGTGAGTTGGCGAAGGACAATGGTTTTAAAGAGACTATGATGGAACAAGCTTGGGGAGTGCTCTTTGTCCTTTAGTTGTATTTTTTAAGACATTTTGGAAATGCTCCTGAATAGACAATTGCATATGTTGAGTGGATTTTGAGAAGTGAAATGCATCAGGAGGCAAATATGATAGGAATACAACCTAGAGAATCTACCCTCACAAGTGAAGAACCTCATGACAATTTTCATCAAAGGGGCATATTTCTCCAATAAATATCTGAAAGGCATGAGGTGAGTATGTGTATCTCTATATGGCGTCTTCAAGAAAGGCTTGTAGTATTCAAGATCTATGCTCATTCCTTTGAACCAATATTCGCCATTTTCCGGTGACCCAATTGCAATTGAGATAGAGGCCACTGAGAAACTGAACTCAACACCAAAAATGACAGCAGTTTCTCCGTTCAGTTATGTTTCTACCCAATATATTAGTTGATCATGAAATCCCACCTCCCTCACCTTTTTGCAAAATTCCAAGCAGTTGACATCCTCAAAGCATTGTTTGATGAAAGGATAGGAGTTGATTGTGTTGTAGTCTGATGGTTCATATCTGAGGATCTTCTCTCCTTTATGTTGTCTCTTTCTTTCTGGCAAAGATTCTGCCTCCATGATGACACAAAGTCCTAGCAGCGGGCAACGAAAATAAGATGTGAGGTGTGAATTGAAATGAAGTGATATGAACGTGAATTTTTGACAAAATGATGGGAGGGGCCTTATGAAAGGTGAGAGGACTTTGAAAACTGATGAAAATGAGTGGAGAAATAGTGGAAAGATGATTTGCTTGCAGGTGGAAACAACAGGGTTTATGATGAGACTTGTCCAAAAACCTCTAGGAATGAGCTAGGGTTTTGCTTTTTGAGTGTTTAAACTTTGTTTTGAGGTGGGTAAAATGGTTTAAATGGTTCATTAAACATGTATGCAGGTGTAGGATATCATTTTACATGTCTTAGAAATAAAAAATAATGATGGCCATTTTAACGCCAACATTTCCCATGCAAATTTTGATACAAACCTTACTTGAAGAATCATTGACATGAGATGAAATTGGGAAAGCAAAAGATGGAGGATGATGATGTACTCACTTGTTATTTAGCTTAGAAGTCAGTAAAATCAAGCTTGCAAGTGAAAAAATGAAGTTTGTGAGCGTTTTGAAGGGTTTCGGGGCACTCTGTCCTGTGCGCAATGCAGTGTTCCTGAGCGCAGCGCCAAAGTGTAGCACAATTCTTCTAAGAGCAGCATCAGTCTCCTAAGCACAGTGCAGGGCTTCTAAGCGCAATGCTTGCAATGTTTTGCTAATTTCTCCTAGGAAAGTGATTTTTTTTCTTTTTTGGATGAGATAGCTTGATAACAAAGAGTGAATGTGAATGAAGGATTTTGGGGGCTTTTGAGTTTATATAGGGAAAGTTTCTTCACTTTTTCAAAAAGAAATGGGACCCACCCTCTTTTAGAAACTAATTTTCACTTTATGAAAATAGAGTTATCTTTACCATTGCAAACCTGAGATGCCCTTTACTTTCTTGAGTTCTAGAGCTTCTTTTTCCAGAACTTTTGGAACATGAGAGTATGAGGAGTGTGTGAAAAATCAAGATCAACTCCCCAAAAGTTGCTTTGTCATGTTTTACTCATTATTGGTTTTATTCATGAAAATGATGGACCTTGGAAACCCTAGCGACCTAATGGATGACCTGAGACCTAATGGAATGATTGATGAATGACCCATTTTTATTGTGACACATTCATAAAGTATGATAGGCGACCAGCATGAGTGAATTTCAAAAGAATGAATTCATCATTATTTGACCAAATAATGACCAAATTTTTTGTGTAAACCTAGTAGCAGAAAAAATTTGATTTTGAAAGTCCAGACAAACATAGTAAAAGCATATTTGATCCAGGTGACAGGCTAACAAGATTGACACTAACATTGGTTCCAACTAGGGATGGAAACTCCTTGGAGGTGTTAAGAACATCATAGGCCAAGTAGCCTTATTCATTGGGCATTGGAGTCAACATGCATAAAAACTGACTTTTGAATTAAGACGGGCTGACCTTTCGACATGACAGAAAAACTGAATAAAAACTGAAACTAGGGTTGACTTAAAGATCCTTAGCGCCTTAACTTCGGGCTTCAAACTCCTCTGACAATTATCTAAATGCTAGAAGTAAAATACACACCGGTATGCACAATGATGATGAATTTTTAGGACTTTTTAGACATATTAGTGCTTGAGAAGCCTACCATTGGTCGCCCCTCCTGAATAATCTTTTCTATCCATTTCTTCCAATAAGAAAGAATTCTTTCCTCTGAAGGCAGAAATTATGTAGGGCCCCTCCCATAAGTTTTCAAACTTACCATTTTTTCCTTTGTCCTCATTTCTAGCATCCCACCAAAGAACCACATCTCTCAAATTGAAATTGTCTTCATTGTTTTTGCAGTCATAAATCTTCTTAATATTTTCCTGGAGTTTGGATGTGTTCTGAAAAACTTCTTCTCTTGTCTGTTGTAAATGAATCATCTAATTTATCATCCTTTGTATGTCATTACTTTCACTATCCAATTCCTGTAGAATTTTCATTACTGGGACAACAAGAGATGAAGGAAATACTGTATCAACTCGATATACCAGCTGAAAAGGAGACATGCCTATTGCTTTTTTGGTGCTGAACCTGTCCGCCCACAAGGAATTGATGAGTTTTTTATGCCAATTCTTCTTTTCTACCTCCAGGAACTTCTTGATGATGTTAACCAAGGATTTATTGGAAGATTCAAAAAGACCATTTCCGTGCGGATGATAAGAAGTAGAATGTCCTAGCACAATATGATATTTCGCACAAAAGTCCACCATTCTTTTTGATTTGAAAGAAGCAGCATTGTCAGTAATTATTTTCTGTGGGCAGCCAAATCTAGACAAAATATTAGGCTCCAGGAATTGATTAATGACAGAATCAGTAGCTTTGCTAGTTGGGATAGCTTCAATCAACTTTGTAAAGTAGTCGATGGCTGTTAATATCCATTTATGTTGTGATGAAGATGAAGGATGGATTTTTTCAAAGAAATCAATACCCCATTGCTAGAAAGGAGCTGAAATCAAAATGGGTTGTAGAGGTAATGGCAAAAGTTTCCTCCTTCCTTGAAAAATTCGACATTCATGGCAGCTCATGACTGTTTTGTATTCATTGGAAAAGAGGGTGGGCCAATAGAAGCCACCTCTTAAGATCTTATTTGTTGTAGTTTTCCAAAAGTGATGACCACCACAATCTCCTTTATGAAAATCCTTCATTACATCTTTAGCTTCATTTTCTACCAAACAATTCAGCAGCACACCTCTAGGATCTTTCCAAAATAAAACACCATCTAGAATACAATATTTTGAAGCTTTGAGTTTCAGTGATCTAGCTTTACCTTTGGGGACTTCCGAAGGGGGATTCAAGTGCTGCAAGACATAGACAATGTCAGAATACCAAGGTGAGAACATGAACATACCAGACACCTGTAGGAAAGGTTCATCTTCTTCTTGTTCTTCTGATAGTGCAACAATCAAATTGATATCTAGTGCGTGTAGATTTGATTTAGCCATGAGTTTGGCTAACCCTTGTCCTTTGATGAGCTTTGTAGGCTTTATCTCCAAGTCATACTCCAACATGGATGCAATCCACTTTCCTCTTCTGCCTTCAGGATTTGTCTGCACAAGAATTTTTTTTACTGGTGCAGTAGGGACATAAGCAATGGTATGAGAATTTAGAATATAAACTCAGAAATCCTTGAGGGCTTTTACCAACTCCAATGCCTGATTCTCAATGATATTGTATCTCAGTGCTGCATCTATTATAGTATGAATGAAGAATGCTATAGGCTGCTCATTTTTCTGATCTTTTTTCTGCATTAGGACTACTACTAATGTATGCTCAAAAGCAAAAAAAAGGATAATTAAAATCTGAAGTATAATCTGGGCTAATAAAAATAGGAGCAGTAGATAATGCAAAATTTACAGCATGAAATGATTTCTTAGACTCCAAATATCACTTTACCTTGTTGTCTTTCTTCAACATGTTTGTCATTTCTTTCAAGTGCTCAGCTAGATTAGGAATAAATCTTCTCAAAAAATTAATTTTCCCATTGAACGACTGAATCTCTTTCTTGTTCCTGGGGAAGTATATTTGTTGAATGACCTCCACTCTTGCAGGATCAATGCAAATTCCATCTTGAGAAATGATGTGTCCTAGTAGCTGACCTTCTTCCATGGTGAACAAGCTCTTCTTTGGGTTAAGTGAGATGCCAAATTTTTTTCATTTTTGAAAAACAATCCTTAAGTGATGCAAGTCATCTTCATCAAATTTTGAAAATACTGTAAGATCGTCTAGATAGATAACCATAAATACATCTTTTTCATTTGAAAATGTTATGTCCATAGCCTGTTGAAAAGTAGCTCCTACATTCTTCAACCCAAAAGGCATCTTGGCATACATGAATGCACCCCATGGCGTTGTGAAGGTTGTCTTGAGTTGATCATCCTTGTGCACTAGAATTTGATTGTATCCAGAGTATCCATCTAACAGTGAAATCCTAGAGGATCCAACCACCCTTTGTAGTGTGTGATCCATCTTAGGCAAGGGATAGTTGTCTTTCAAGGACACCTTATTGAGATTTCTGAAATCAATACATAGACGAATTTCCCCGGTCTTCTTTCTCACAGGTACTAGATTAGACATCCATTTAGAAAACCAAATGGGGACTATTATTCTAGACTTATAAAGTCTATTTACCTCTTTTTCAATCAATGGAAACAACTTGGGATTGATTCTCCTCAATTTCTGGCGAAATGGCTTCTGATCGGGCTTAATAGGAATGGTGTGTTGAATGATACTTTTGTCATAAACTTTTAGATCTAAGTAGTCCCAAGAAAATGCATCAGCAAATTCCTTCATTAAAGACATATACTTACCCTTTGTTTCAGGAGATAAAGACTTTGATAACTTGACCATTTTAGGATTTTCAGCTATGCCAATGTTTACATCTTCAACTCCCTTTTCTATAGGAACCATGGTGGGCTTCTTGGCAACATCATATCTGTCAAATAACTCTTCCAAAGGCACTAAGCCTCTTGGAATGTTGTTGTCCTTGAGTTGTAATACTTCAGTGTCAGCTGAGTGGATGTTTGGATTATCAAAGTTCTATGCATCATCAATATGAGAATTCTGAAATTCTCCCTGCAATTGCAGAAAACTGTCTATTTGCTTATCATCACCAAAAACTTGCCAAAACCTCATATTTTCTGGGACAGCTGGGTGATGTTTGACATGGATGGAGTACTTATGATTAGGATGAATAGGGATCTTTACCATACTTGCTGCAGTGGCGAGTGAGTCAGATTGACATTCTGAGTTCTAGGAATAAGAGATAAAGTATATTCTAAAAAAGTCTCGAGAATATCAAGTACACCATTGCGACAAGATCTCATTCTTGGGTGCTTGGTCTGGTATTCCCCTTTGACTTGCTTGATCACTAATTCAAAGTTGCCATAAACACAAATCTTTTTTGCTCCCAAAATTTTCAGAATTTTGAGACCAGCAATCAATGCCTCATACTCCACCTAATTGTTTGAACATTCAAAATCCAACTTGTAAGAGCTCATTCTCACATTTCAAGGGATTTTATATGAATGATTTAATGGACAATGCATCCAGACACCAATTCCTACTCCTTCTCTTCCCAATGGACCATCGAACTCCATGGTCCAAAGACCATTTTCTTCATCCAGAAAAAGGATTTATGAAGAATGAATTTTTTGATTTTTAGGATTTTGAACAGCTATCTCAAAACTTTCTGTTTTCTGCAATATTATTTGAATTTCCTCAATAGGATTTGTAGGCTACCTATATTCTTCACTAGCTTCCTTACCTTCTACTGTAATAGTTTCATGTATGCTACCCATTACCTTGGGAACTTCTGAAATTTCCACTAGCTGAATTTCATCATCAACATAATTCCTATCACTAAACAGAATGAAAGAGTCAAGATCAGCATGAACAACATGTATAGGAGATTGACTGGCTTCTCCTCACTGTTGATCATAAATTTCATCTTCTTTTCTCTATAAATTTTCCGGAGCTGTCCAAAAACAGGGATAGTGGCGTATGAAAAGTCAAGCTGCAGAGTGCCCTTTAATTTTGCTCCCCAAGACCTTGAAAGAAACATGCCAGACCTAGGAGGAATATTGGCAACTATGACATCCATGAGTACATTTTTGGCCAATATTTGGTCCAAGGACACTACCAAGTCTTTAATAAGGCCAAGGCATTTCACTCTTCCAAAAGCAAAGCAATAAAGATCATGGTAAGGTCGGGTGATGCTCAGTCCTAGTTTATCCATGATGGCTTTAGGCATTAGATTATGGGAGGCGCCAGAATCTAGCATAGCATTATGAAGGATAAAATCATGAAGTTTAAGACTCAGATAAAAAGGAGGAATTTCACTATCTTCAGGAGCTCCTTCTAAGGCTAGACCAAAAAGGATTGCTGGCTCATCATCAGCCACATTAACTGTATCAGACATCTGATCAACCTTAAGCATCTTTGCAATCTGAAATTTATATTTGTCATTCCTTACCAATTCGGTGAGGGGAATGGAGATTTTCAATTTAGAAATTTCATTCTCCAAACTAAAAAGATTATATTTCTTTTCTACCTCTTTTGAAGCGATGTCCTTCCTTTCTGTTTGGCCTTTAGCTTGAGGTTCCTTCCTTTGACTTTCAGTTTGAAGTTATTTATCTTTCCTCACATTACTGGTGGAGGCTTCATTTGTTCTATCCCGATTTAGTATGACAATGCCCTTAACTTTATTATGTCCTTTAGGAGTGGTTTCTTTGCTTGGTGCGTCCTTTTGTAGATTTTGCATTTTTTGAGTTAAAGTGACAGGTACATTTCTATTCCTCAAATTGTACTACTTTCGGAGATGACTGAGGGCATTCTAATATCATCTTTTGTAATCTTTAGTTTGAAGAGCCCAAAGATCTTCGCTTGTGAACACAAATTGTTGATCACTTGGTATGAGAGAGTCTTCGGAAAATTGATCTTCCTTTGTTAGGAAAGTAGGCAGTTCATCTTCTTGAAAGATGTGATTTGCTTCTACAATTTCTTCTTCATATTCTTCCCGACCTTCAGTGTAATTTTGCTGGAATGCAACTCTTACTTGACCATGAGGATCTTGGTTTCGCTGCACTTTTTGTCGATTTCTGAACTACTGTTGTTGCTGCCTGAGAAAGTTAGGATTCCTCACTAAAGGTTTAGCTTGTCAATCAGTTATGGATATTCTATCCATCATACTCTCCATAGTTTTTATTATATTGTCAAGTTTGCATCAAAAGATGGTGCAGGATCTTCTTTGAAGACAACTTTCTTTTAAATAATGAATCCATACAGGTGATGATGGTTTTAGATAGAGAGGAGGAATGACATGTTAAAGAGTTTTGTAAACCCAACGTTTCGGACTGCCAAGTGAGTCCATCATCAGGCGATGCGACAATAGATATTCTTCAACATTAATGATGAATCCAAGAGCTATGTTAGGGTTTATATATAGGTTATTAAGGATTGATGTGAGGAATTAGGTCGGCCATTTATTTATTTATTAATTAGGTCGGCCATTTATTTATTTATTTTATTTTTATTTATTGTATTATTATTATTTTATTTTATTTATTATTTATTATTATTATTATTATTATTATTTATTTATTTATTTATTTATTTTTAATTTTTATTTATTTATTTAATTAATTAATTAATTATTATTATTATTATTATTATTATTATTATTTAGTTTATTATTTTTTTCTCTTCAAATACCCTATATTAATATTTCTATTCATATTACTATTACTATTATTAATTAATTAATTAATGAATTTTTATTTTTATTTTATTAATGTGTTTAATTGCTATTATTAAGTTAGGTAGGTGGATTAATTCATTTAATAAATACCTTAAAGGGATAAATAGATTAATTAATTAATTTTGTATTTTATAGGTTTAATTATTATGTTTACTAATTTCTTTATATCAAATTAATTATTTTGAATAATGCTTTACTTAATTTATTAATGTGTTTTAAATTATTTATTTATTTATTTATTTTATTTTATGTTATATATATATATATATATATATATATATATATAGATTTTATGTTATATTTTTTTATTAAAATAGTTGATTAAATGATATTTATATTTTTTATTATGCTTACTGATTTATTAATTTGATTAAATAAATAATTAATTGACTCTTCTTTGCCCTCTCTGGTTTTGATTTTGACTTCTTAATGAACAAATTGGCTTCGACATTGACTGCATCTCTTCTAGAGTAGTGGGGTCTCTTTCTCTGAGCTGGTAGGCCATGTCTAGATTGAAAGCATTAGGATAATGAAGAAGAGCCAAACCAGGAGGAGGCTTCATATCATCAGGTATAGAATTGTACACTGTATTAAATCTTGGTGTGAATTCTTGAATTGTTTCATTTGGGTTCCTTTTCATTGAATTATACTCGGTAAGAATAATTCAATCAATCTTTGAGAATTTTTAATAGAATTAGCAGCCATACTTTGAAACCATTTCTTAACATCCCCTGAGAAACTTTGAGCTATAATCCTCAACTTGGCATTCTCCTTGTCAATTTCTTCTAAATCAATGAAATCTATTAACTTGTCAACATGCTGCTAAGCTATAATTTTTGCACTTCCTTCAAACAAAGGGAGTCTTTGACCATAATTTTGAGGCAAAGAAGCAAGTTGAGCAGTCAGTAAAAGAGGTGCAAATCTCACCATGACTGCTGGAGATAGTGAAGGTGATACAATGGATTGTGTAAGTAAGGGTGGTGATGTTGATGAGGATGATGGAACTACTAAAATTGATTGTGGAGGAAAAGATGGAATGAATGCGGGAGGTAGGAAAAATGATGAAACTAAAACTTTGGAAGATGTAGCAGATGTGCTTGGAGGTGAAACAGAAGATGAAGCCATGGCTAGGTATTCAAGTTGATATTGAACAAAAGCTTTCTCATTAGTGATTTGGAGTTAGTCAGCAAGGCTTTGAAGCTTATCAAAATTTAACCACAATTCATGATTAGTCTTAGCAGACAAATATTCTGAAGAGATAGAGTGAGTTTTAACCTTTAAGGGTTCTAATGTTATCTCAGAGATACAGGAGTGAGACTTGGACCTTGTAAGTGATAATTCTATTTGCTCTTCAAAAGGAATTTGCTCAAAGGCGAACAAATTTTTAGGCAGAGAAATTGTTCTTTTAATTTTATGAACTACAGTTTTAGTGATGGGTAATCTAAGTTTTCTGAGCAGGCTTTCCATATCTTTAACAATAAAGGGTGGATTTGGGTCAGGGTTTGACCTGGTATGACTTTTGGATGCTAGAATGTATACACCCTAAACTGATGAAATTTATGAATTCAGCCTATCTTTAAATACTAGAAACTAAGAAGTACATAATCAGTTCTTTGAAATATCTTAGATATTTCCTAGGAATGATTTAACAGTCGTTCCCCAGTAGCAGCGCCAAAAATGTTAGTCCTTACAATCTCCTAGGCTGAAAATGAAATCGAGAAGGGTAACCTCAAACCACTTCAGCATAGTAGCTAGCCCTACTGAGCATTAGAGGGATCTATCTAAGTCTCTTACTAGTGATATGACTCTAAATCAAATGGATTTTAGGCTAGATATGTGTATTTGTTTGTTTGTTTGTGAAAATTTGGTTTTTAGGATTTGTTGAACTTAGGGTTTGGAGCCACAAGTAGGTCTAGGTTGTGGGAGTGCAGGAGCAAACATAAGAAGGAGCTAGATATCAGAATCCATGGTGTAATTCGAGTATTTTTCAATGTAGTATAGAGGATATAGTGTGGAAGAAAGTAATGAGCATAATTAAACATGATTTCATTAGCTTAGGAAGACAAAACACATAACTATGAAAATTGATGCAACCTTAAGGCTGCACAATAAATATGACTTATCGGAACTTAAATTTCTCTTATTAATGCCCTTTAAATTTTTATGCCTAATATATGCATCAGAAGTATTTTACAAACATCCAACCTTAAAACCTCCAAATGGATAAAAAATAATCCATCCAATCACCTCGCCAAACAACCCTTTTCCATTAAATATAAGCCCTTTTACTATCAGGAACGAAAGGCCTTTGAAAAACCTTAAAATAATGCTTTTTCCCTTTCTAGACCAAATACTCCCCAAAATGCCGAAAAAAAGGTTTTCCACCTTTTTACACAATTATATGTGCTTTTGCCGCGTATTGAGATCTGGACGGTCAGACGGCTTAGATTCAATTGCTATATCGGAGATTGGACATCCCGATGATTATATATCGGCGCATCCCATATAGGAGATCTGATGCGATATGTCAAAATCGGAAATCGCAAAGGTTTGGGGTCTAAGCCTTTGACATAACTCTGCTCCGAAATTCCGATGCGATCTAAGAGCCCGGACCCAATATGACTCAAAACTCTCATGTATAAAACTTCAAGTTTGCCATACAGTTACACTAAATGTTTTAGTGCGGGTTTCTAGTGTAAAAGGATTTCAGTGATATAACAAATAAATACAAAGGCAATGGGGTTTTGGGGTTCTATGGACTCGATAATGTTCAAAATCTTTGTCTAAAGGATTTGAGATCCGGATTCTCAATCCAGTTGTGTTTTACACCCGATACTTAATGTATTTGGGTTTTCTTCCTTCAAAACCAGTTCAATGGAATGCACCACCAAGCGATCCTTTAACACAGTACTTCCCTTATAACATATGAAAAACACAGGCCGACATTAAGAGTATTAGAATATAGATAGAAATAAAACAAGCATTCAAGCCTCCACAGGCCAATTATGTGATTTATGCATGCACACTGTTTATTCATAGTAAACAAATAACTGAGCCTTCAGCATTTCCCAGATTACACATTAAACACCTCTGTCACAAAAGCAATGCAATCCTTTACATAGTTCTACTCTCAAAATCAATTTTTAGTACACAAATATAAATACAAAACTGTATTTGAGGCTCTCCCCTTCTCTGGCCTGATTTCTCTAGTTAATGGGCTTTTCCTCCTATGCTACTCGTAGGCTACAATACTCTCGGTCCTCTCCCTCTCTATCTCGTTGCCTCTTTTAGAAATCAAAGGAAATTACATATATGTCATATCTAACTATTTCCTTCCACAAATGAAGGAGCTCAATCTATTCCTAGAAATCATATCCTTCTCTAACTAATCGATATAGCTAATTGGCTTGATTTCCACATAGGGAGGATCACTTGCCATTTATTCCCAATTCTGTTCAGAATTAGGCCACTCTTAACTACTTACATTTATTTCAAATTAATAAAAATTTAACAACCAAGTCTTCCTCCAAACTTGTATTAGCCACAACATGTGACCACTCCATCACATTGATGGCTAGGTCTAGATGCTCCTGCATCAGACTCCTGAGGTTTAAATTAATCATGATCTCCTGATCATGCCCTTCTGATTTGTGTCCTCCTGGATCCCATACTTGGTTTGGTAGTCTGTCCTTTGTTACTGCTACTGTTGTTTGTCCCTCAAGTCTCCATCCTTTAGGCTGTAATGACCCATTGGTCATGCTTCCAGCATCTATTGTTGTTATTTTAATATATCTTATTGTTGTTTGCTCATCATTATAGTTTATGATAGGCTCCCATATCTTAATTTGCAGTTTCCCATTTCCTTCACCAGTACCCTTCGTTATAGCTAATCTTCCTTCCTTCCTTTGTCCTTTATTTGTTCTATTGGAATGCTGCTGTATGAGTCCCCATAACTCAGCCAATTATTTGTCCACTTCACTTCTCATATGTTGAATACTAGTCCCCTGCAACTGATTGTGTTCTTGAAATAGAACATCATAATCCTTGTGCCAATAACTTTCCATATACATTTCTAAAATGTATAAATGCCTTCTTCATTGATTTTCTACAATAATTCCAGTTCCTTATTCTTGTTTCTCATTCATGACTTCATCATTCCTTACTTCAAATTCCAGCATACCTGTAACTCCACAAATTTCTTGAAAACTCAGAATACTTCCTGCATGTTTAGCTACTTGGAATATTTCTTCTTCCAGTAACTTTATTTCTGCACTCTTAAGGATTATAACATTATACTTGTCTACCCATGAAATGTCACTTCCAACCTATTCTTCACCAATAAATTTTTGTGGTATAATAGTAATTTTGTTACTATTATTTCTTGTACTCATCTCCAATTCACCAGTTTCATACTGTAGATTCACCACCATTTCATCATTTTGAGACTTTCTGATCTCACCCTTCATTAATTTGATCTGTTCTTTAGAATTAATTTCTTGGTTCAGATTGACTTCACATTTCCTTCTTCTTGCACGTAAATCTCCATCAAAATTAATCAATTCAATAGAAACAAATACTTTACCTTGCTTACTCTTCAAAGGACTTGACATATGCCACAAATTTGTCACCTCATTTGGAATTTCTCCCAAGATTTTTGCACAATCTTCATTGTCTGCATCATCTGTCTTTAATACTTCTTTACTCTGGCTTTCTTCAAGGTCAATGATCCTCAATGACTATTTAATATATACAAAGTCTTCTATATCAATCTTCAATAGCTGTCCTCTTTTGGCTTCAGTTTTAAATAGTTGTCTAATATCTACATAATTTACTACAACTATGTTTAACAGCTGCTCTTCCCTCTGCACCACATAATTATGTGAGTTTCCTTCACTTATGACAACACTAAACAGTTTCTTTCCCTCAGTGTATCCTTTGATTTCAATAATTCTTTTGCCATCCTCGTTTTGACTTATCCTTTGGATCTCATCTGACTGGAAATCTTCCTTCACTTGGCTGTAACTTTCCTCCTTATTCTGCATATGACTATGAGTAGTTATCTCTTCATCTGTTAATATAACAATTTCCAATAACTGCTTGTCTTTCCTCAAGTCTATATGACCTACAAACACACAACAACTTTCAGTTTTCAAAATACAATACCTTCCATTTTCTTTTGATGCTTCAAGCACCAATCCTCCATCATAGATCTTTTGGATTTTAGTAGATCCTTCTTGTTGTGACTCCATTTCTCTGAGTCTTTCCTTCTTTAACAAATCAATATGAATTTGTTCAAGTTCCCTAAACTCGTTCATCAGCTTGCCATTCCACCTTTGTTGCAATAGCTTCCACTTGACACTTTTCCTCATTATCCATATGTATCTTCGGTCTTCACTTGTTTTTCTTTGTACTGCCAGACTAATCTCTAGTTCTTCATTCTGCTGCCAGTTGCTATACTTCTGCAATCTAATGCCTTCCTCAAATTCACTCTCATGTAGCTGATCATCCCTTTCAAATTTTTGGCTCCTTCCATCTTCATCTTGTTGAATTAATACTTCTGCCTCCTTCATGTCTCTGAGGACATAACTTCCTTGTTGCTCCCGATCTTTCATCTCACCTTCAAATAATCTCTGCTCAATTTCTCTGATTTCAGCATCATATTTATTAATTCTATCTTCCACACCTTTTTCTCCATCAGGTCCTACAAGCTTCATTTCTCCTTCAGGTTCCTTGAGTAATCACTCCAAGAATTCTATTTCCTTGTGAAATCTCTCCAACAGTTCATCACAATTTCCATTCTCGGCTTCATTCTTTTCCTGGCAATCCTCCTGAGTTGTCATGTTTTCTACACTATCATATTGCAAGCATCTTTCATCAATTCCATTAAACAAATTCATTGGTTTACCTTCTTGTAGTACCACTATGGCATAGTCATTAGACTTATGGTCTATATCAATCTCATCTGACTGTTTCACACCAAACATAATTTCATCTATGAACTCCTTCTTGTTGAGAATGCAACAAGATGATGGAGCTTAGTGAAACGAAGTCGCCTTCACTAAGTGGACCCGCAGGCTATTTTTGGTGCAAAGTCTATTTTTAGACTCTGTCTATTTTTAGACATATGGATCATGGTATATGAGTTGCAGGATTCTATTTGTGGATGATTGGTCATGTTGGTAAAAATAGATGGACTTCTATTTTTAGACATATGGGCGGAGTCTATTTTTAGACTTCCAGGCTAAAAATAGAACAATCGAATATTATTAGCTCATAATAATATTTGGACTATAAACATTATCTTATCCTCTTGGAGCACTTCAATTCAAGCTACAGATGTGGCACATGCAACTGTCAGAAGGAAATACACTTTTCTTATGAGTCAGTTGAGCTATTGCATGGAGGACTTCAGTTAGAACTCAAGTGGTTGAGTTTGGTGGAGTTGATTGAGGAGTTGATGGAGTTGTGTTTAGTTTGACTTGCTTGAACTAGTTGTATTTAGCTTAACTGCAAATACACTAGTGATGAGTGATGTGAATTAATTGTTAATTAATTCATCAATTATTAACTCATAAAGCAACTAAAGAATACATCAGTTAACTCAATGCATGGACAGTTCAGTGGAGACAGGTGTTAGAGGTTGAGATTGCTATCAGTTGTGACTATAGTTGTGCATGAGATTTGCACAATCAATGGATTGAGTATTGCCAATGAGGATTGCATGGTCCAGCCAAGGGAAATACGAGTTTTCTTCAGCCATTCTCATCTATTCTCATGCAGGATTGCGCAGTGGAGGCAGGCAAGCAGTGGAGGAGATTTGAACCTGTGATTGATTCAGATCTGAGCTAGTTTTGTGTGTAACAGGTGGAGATAGTACTGAGTACTTGTGAGGAGTATTGTACTATGTATTGTTACATGTTCTTAATCATTATAATATACGGATAGTCTGGGGTTTTTAGCTGTATGCTTTCCCCGGGTTACATATTGTGTTAATGTGCGCATGCGATTGATGTTTCATTGTTTTTAATTCTGCAAAATTGATGATCAACATAGAGGAGGTTATGTATTATGCATGTATTCCACAATAGTGTATAATCAAGATAATCTCTGTGAATAAGTGTCATATTATTCAAAATTTCTACATGGTATCAGAGCAGAGTTGATCATCAGATCTATTATTCAGAAAGTGTTTACATTTTATTTCTTCAAGCAGAGTCTGTAATCAAGCCAGGTAGCCTTTGGATTCATCCGTCCTTTGGAAGGTGAGATATCCTGTTATGAAACCAGCTCAAGAAAAGATAAAAAAGATAGATCAACACCTTAGAATTCAGCCTCTTCGAGGGGGCAACCTCCGTTACAATACATAAATGAACAATTCTTGGATGATACAAATGAAAAGACCTCCTTTCTATATATAGGATTCGAAGGGGTCATAACATAATCAGAAGTGACATAACAATAATAATGTAAGGGCAAAATAATAACAATAGTGGGCTTCTATGGGGCACAATAGTAACAATATGGGCACTACATGGGTACATCAATATAATAAGTGGGTTGTACTAATAACAATAAGGGGTTACACTAGTAGTATAGGGGCCTAACATGCCCCTCTCCTTCAAAAAGCATTGTCCTCAACGCTTGAGTAGTTCTTGATGCTTCTGTATAAAATTCTTGTCCTCACATGTGGAATCTTCAGTGGAAAATTCTTCCACTTGATGAGATACTCTGAAATTGATCAATTTCGTAGCTGCCGGGTTCTTGTTTTTGTGACTGCTCCAGGTTCCAATATGATTTTTCCTTCCTCTTCAACTTCTGGCAATATTGTTTGAATTGGGATCTTTTGCAACTTTTGAATAAGTGGCCATACTTCTTCGTCCTTCTTCCATTCATCCCTTGCTTCGTTTATCCAATCTGGTTGGATAATAGAAATAGCACAAAACAATGCTTCCACATCCTCATCCTTGAAGAGTCTTCCCATTCGGTAAGGTCGCCATTTTTTAAGTGCATGTAGTATTGCCAACATTTCCTTCTCATAAGTAGCTTGCTTGAGATGTAGCAGTAAAAATATCCAATCACCTACATCAAAACATTTTTCACTATGATGTTGATCTACCTATTGTTTCGTTTGATTTTGCATCGAAGTGGTGTTATCCTTTAAAAGTTGGAGAACTTGTTGTTGATGCTCGATGTGATCTTTCACTACTTGAACCTTTTTCTTCTTGATATGTCCTTCTATCTCTAGAGTTTGAGGAGTGGTAATTTCTTCCAATCCTTTACAAGAAATGATCGGATTCATTTCTTGATGCTTGATGTGATCTTTCACTTCTTGAACATTTTTCTTCTTGATATGTCCTTCTATCTTGATAGTTTGAGGAGTGGTAATTTCGACCAATGAATTACAAGATATGGTTGGATTCATTTCTTCTTTCTTGATTTGATCTTTCACTTCTTGCACCTTTTTCTCCTTGATATGTCCTTCTATCTTGAGAGTTTGAGGAGTGGTAATTCTTGCCAATGCTTTACAAGATATGGTCTGATTCATTTCTTCTTTCTTTGGGGTGGGGTCCTGGCGTATATCTTCTTCTTTTGATGTTTCTTGATCCTTTTCTTCCTCCTCTTCATATTCTATGTAAATAATTTCTTCTCAGCACACTTATGACCTTTAGTGCATTTGCTATCACAATTGTAACAAAGCCCTTTTTCTCTTTTTCTTCCAATTGTTGTGGTGTAACCCTTGTAGGTTGTGGAAGGCTAGGAGAAACAACACTTCCATCTTTATAGTTGTGAGGGGTATGCTTCCTAGTTTCCATAATTTTTCTTTCCAATATGTCACAAAGTCCTTTTACTCTTTCCAATTTTTGTGGTGTTGCTCTAAAGAAGGTGTTGCTCTTTGTATCCTCATAATGTGCTATCATTTCCTCCGTGAAAATTGACCACGTAACAAGTTTTTTACGAGAACAAGGCCCTTCATACCATAAAAATTGATCTGGTTCTAAATATGAAGATGCAATACATACCTTTTGTAACAGTGGTACACCATGTAGATCAAAATATTGCTCCATCTGAAGTATCCAATTTACCGGATCCTTGCCATCAAACTTCCTCATCTTGCTTTTTCCTGATTTTAGGAGCTCGATCTTGAAACGAATGTAACTTTGTGCTTTCAGATCTTTAAGTTATGAAATTGAAACTTGTGGTAGCCCTCTTTGTTCGCTTTCCAATGCCACCAGTCTGATCCAAATTGGATTCTCCAAGAAAGAGTTATGCGCAATCTCCCAAGATGACCTGATTATAGACCTTTCCAGAAGAGCGAACTTGTATGCAGTTCCACGTGTCACTGTTTTGACCTTTGGCTCTAAAAAAAATCTACAAGAAACCACAGTCCATCCTATTTCTATACCTTCTTATGAAATTTCAATCTGATCCCCAGAGAGAAAGTTATGACGATTTTCCCTAGGTCACCTCTTTGGAATGTAATTCAGGAGTCTGCAAAAAGACCAAATTCCTCAGATCATATCTCCACAAATATAGCGCAAAAAACTCTAAAATTCGGACCCGACGTTTAGCGAGCTTTCTTCTCAAATGGGTTTTTTTTGCGGCTTCTAAAAAGTTGCCGAAACAAAGTTATAGCGAGAATGCCATGATGACCTGTTTGGAGCAGCGAAACTCTAGAATCCAAAGCTCTGATACCAAATGTTATGAAACCAGCTCAAGAAAAGATAGAAAAGATAGATCAACGCCTTAGAATTCAGCCTCTTCGAGGGGGAAACCTCCTTTACATTACATAAATGAACAATTCTTGGATGATACACATGAAAAGACCTCCTTTCTATATATAGGAGTCTAAGGGGTCATAACATAATCAGAGCCGACATAACAATAATAATGTAAGGGCACAATAATAACAATAGTGGGTTTCTATGGGGCACAATAGTAACAATATGGGCACTACATGGGTACATCAATATAATA
The DNA here is from genome assembly GCA_031772625.1 of Pinus tabuliformis. Classification (NCBI taxonomy): domain Eukaryota; kingdom Viridiplantae; phylum Streptophyta; class Pinopsida; order Pinales; family Pinaceae; genus Pinus; species Pinus tabuliformis. Next base: position 2,002,118,894 of record CM062819.1, on the reverse strand, counting down.
AGTGGGTAGTACTAATAACAATAAGGGGTTACACTTGTAGTATAGGGGCTTAACATATCCGGTAAAATCCCATACAGTCAATATCTGTACAAGAAATACTTTGTTCTCATGAATTTTAGATCAGAAGCGGTTGAGTTTTGAGCTGGTGGAATTTGAATTTGTAGCAGTGTGTTCTTGGTGTCAAAGTTGGAATGTCTTTCAACGGATTGCGATTGGAGTATGCCCTTAAGGGCATCTCGAATTATATTTCATAGAAAGACAGGATGGAGGCAGTGTTAGATGACAATGGGCTAAAGGAGTTCATAGAGGCTGAGGTCCCAAAGCCTATTGATACTGCTCAAGTTGAGGCTTGGTAAAAGAAGATAGAAAAGTGTTGAAGTATTCTATTGGAGGGCATGAAGGATCACATTGTGTCCAGCCTGCATGGAAAGGATTCTCCATACTTGATGTGGAAAGCGTTGATGGATCTATTCCAAAGCAAGAGTGACCAGAGGAAGTTGGCGCTCAAGTATAAACTCAGAAACATTAAGTGTGAATTTGGAATTTGGAGACCCATTTAGAATGTCTGACGGGAAAAATTATTCTGGCTTTCAATAACTTATTGAGCTCAGTTTTTATCTGATTTTCTAAATTGGGGTGGATCTTTCTCAGCTTTTTTTGGACAGGTTTTTCATTATCAATCATGGGAATAGTATGCTGGATAATGGAAGTGTCGTATGTTTTCAGCTCATCATAATTCCAGGCAAAAAAAAAATTTATATTGTCTCAAAAGACGGATATACGCTAGTTTCTCCTCAGGGGCTAGGCCGAGGCCTAGATTAATTTTTTGTGGTTTAGCATCGGTCCCTAGGTTTACTAATTTGTAGTTCAAGGTTGAACTTTGGAGTTTTGAATTGGTAGACCTCTTAAACTGATCTTTCAAATCGTACAAGTCTTCTAACTTGACCACCGACTTAGGTATAGCATTGTTAGTGCTATTTTGTTGCAATTGTCGATCATGCTCATCTTCGTCAATTATTTGATGGGAGTAGGATCCTTCCGATGTGAGGAAATTTACGATATCAGGATCGTCATTGAATACTCTCCAATTTGTGATGTTGCCAGGAATGGATGGTCTAAAGATTAATTCTATTGAGAATCTATCTGGACTAAAATCTTCGAACGGAATAAGCTTAGAAGCCTTGTTAGCCAAAAGGTCTGCACTTGCATTTTGGAGTCTGGGGATTGAAGAAATATTAAATGCTATGAAGTGCTCAGTCAGATCTTGTACTAATGATTGATAATCTTTTAAATGACCTGATAAGCAATGTATAGTGTTACATAGCTGTTTAACCACAATCTCAGAGTCTCCAAAAACTTGAAGATACTTGACGTCTAACCCGATTGCTTTATATAGACCTTGAACCAAAGCCTCGCAATCCAATTCGAGTCTGCATGTGAGCATGATTTTATCTCCTTCTGGACTAATTAGAACGCATCCTGCTCCTGCTCCTTCGTTAGATCGAGAACCATCAAAAAATAATTTCCAAAACAAAGATTTATTTATAGGTTTATCTAAAAAATTGATACATTTCGAACTATCAGTTCGAGAAAAATTTTCGGCTTGGGACAAAACAGAGTGTTCTAAATAGGGTGAGGCATGAGCATTGAAATTTCCAAGGAAAGAATCTACCGAGTAATTGCCAATAATGCTGCTATTATACACTACTGGTTCATTTTCTCCCTCTAACTCCGTTACTATGTACTTCTGGTCTAGCTCTCGTTAAACTTTTATTTGATTCGGTTTACCATTGTAGGGCAGCCAAATGTGCGACCAGTTGATTGCGAAGTATCCATGGAGTTTTGCTGACCAATCCCTGCTAAGAATTAAGCCATATAATTCTGGGATATCGGCAACTAGAATGTCAATAATCTGACATACCTTCGGGTTGGATGACAATCTTATGGTTACCTGATTTAGTTCGCCAATCACTTCGACTTGAGATCGATCTAGCTGAACTATGCGCACTGCGGATTTCTGTGGTTGAACATTTAACTTGGCACATATAGATTTGGATAAAATATTCGATGAAGCACCAGAATCTACCAAACAATTGTGCACATTTTTATTGAAGATTTCATAAGTAAGGAGAAACGGGGGAGTGTGAGATATTGATCTTCCTCCAATTAGAGCGATGGCATTTGGATCAATCTTATTGATTGCGTTAGTTGGAGGTATTCCCATGTTATGGAAAGCTTGAGAAAGTACAGCGGCAGGAAAAGGTGCAACTGGCACGGCATGTAATTCTTTCATCATTATCTTATGTTGATGTTTCAACTTGCTCAGTTCATAAAGGTGATGTTAGCCCTAGTCTTCTTCATGTCTTCAATAATGTTGTACTCCATTTCATCCGACACTATCAGTGTTTTAGATGGAGTTGTTTCATCTGTTTGGACTGGGCTGGTTTGAGTCGCTTTAGATATCGTTTTCTTTGTCACAACTTTATCCTTTATTGCAGAGCTTGCGCTCTTCGGCTTAGGGGTAGTTTGGGGAGGATCAAGCTGACTTTTGCTTCGTGTGCTAACTGGAAATACTCCTTGATCTTCTTCTTATGGGAGGATGAAATCCAACATTCCTTGTAATTCCACAACTTCTTCGTCACTAGTCTGCCCTTCAGTGGCAATTTCCTCTTCCTCTTCCTCGGATTCAACATTTGAAATGGCATTGGGTGGCTTTGAATCTATTGAAGGACCTCTTTTAAAAGCTCTGTATGGCCTTTTTGAAGAAGTTTCTGCTACTTGCTTTTTTATGTCGACCATTCCATTGGACATGGTCTTTAGAACCTTCTGCAATCCTTCCAAATCAAATGGATCTTTTGCTTGTTTCTTCTTGGAGTCTTCCTTGAAGGTGAATTTTTTGGATTTACGTTCCTCTATCGCGGATTTCTTTTCCAGGGCTATTATTCGTTTCTCTACTGCTATTGCTTCTTTCATGTTCTCAGCTAAGGTTGTTTTATTGGCCTTGTCCACGAAGATTGCTATGTTCGATGGTAGAGCGGTGATATACCATTCACATCGTACTTCTTCATTGGGCTGGGAAGCAATTGGAATTTTGTTGATAATTTTGTTGAAACGTAAATTGAAATCCTTGATAGGCTCTCTAGTTTCGGCTCTAAGATTGGATAGGTCATTGATTAACATTCCCGTAGACCTGTCATCACCAAACTTTGTTAGGAATTGCTCCTGGAAGATGTCCCAACTTGTGATGGATCCGGAGGGTAATGAAAAGTACCATGACCCGGCTGTTCCTTGCAGTGTATAAGGAAAAAGCCGAACAACAACATCTTCATTAGTAACCCCATTGAGATTAATGGAAAGCATGAAGTTGTTTATGTGCTCTTCTGCTAGCATTCCTGCCTCGGGATTGAATTTAGGCAGCCATTTCTCAGGATGGGCAGGTATTTGACTCAAGGGTGCAGGCATTAAGACTGCCCCGGGGTTATTCCATGGAAACTGGGCCATTTTTGAACTACTAACAGAGGAAAGTGTAGAAGATGATCCCTGCGGCTGGGAGGATGAGGATACTACGATTGTAGATGATTGAAGAGGGATTGTGGGGGTTCCAGTGGACGGATGGACGATGATCTGGAGTGGAGGAGTGGATGGTTGACTTTGCGGTGAAGTAGTTGAGATGGAAGATGTTGACGAAAGAGTCTCACTGTTAGACTCTTTAGGTGATTTCCTCGCTCTTTTCCTGGTGGGAAGAGGTAATTTGGTTGGCTGAATGCCAAACTTTTCACTCTTTAGCCTGGTGAGCGGATGAGCAGGGTTGTACTGCGAAGTCACGCTGCCTTGAGATTTATCAGACCTCTGAGGAGAAATGGAAAATCGTTGAAGTTTGTGAATCAGGGATTCAACTTCAGGAAGTTCAACGGTAGATTTTTTTGAAATATCAGGGTGTGTAGCAGCGGTTGATACTCGAGCGACTTCTAACTCTGGATTTAAATTTAATGGAGAAGTCAGGGGAGATGATGAGGGTGATTTACTCTCAGAATGGTATTCAGATTTGGATTTACTTACCATTCATAGTTCAGGCCCTCCTTCTAGCACCAAATATGTTGAAGCCCCGAAAATCGGGTCGACAACAAGGGGGATACTCGCCCGGTCCAGACCTTGGTTGGCAGCTCCTTATCCGTTTGGTGTAGCGGGTCCGACTGGGGATAATGGGACCAGTTTCCCAATCTATGAGTGTGTGTGTGTAGAATTTGATGTTGCTGATCTAACAATTCCTATCTAAGATATTCTAATTCAAACTTTAATCTAATTTTATACCATTGTAATCTAATAAACAACACATCTAAATCTATACTAACCCGGGATGTAATTCTTCTATTATGCGATCTAAAGAGATTTCAAATAACAACTGGTAATAAATATCATTCAGTGATTACAAGAAAGGAAATCAATCAAGATGAACCACTTCGCATAAAGAGTTAGACGAAATAGTTGTGAAAAGCATATCGCATAATGAGCTATTCATACATTAGGCATAAATAAATAGCTATCATCGTACAAAAGTGCCAACTGATAACTCAAGCATTCATGCAATAATACATAAACAACTAAAAACTGTATATCACTTTAACATATAAGCAGAAATGGTCAAGAGATAAAAGTACCATTTATGACTAGTCCTACTCATAAGCTTCAAGCAACAATGATTTATCTCTCCTTGCTCTAACATCCACTAAGAGTAAAGAAGTGAAACATCAGTACCAGATATCAAATGCAAACATCAACAAATCTTGATCCATTCATTCACCAAAACCTCCTCTGAGGGTGCAAAAGTGCATGTTCTGAGGGCAAGTTTTTGATAAATTTCTGGACCCTTCTCTAAATGCATGAGAAGGGTTTAAATACTACTAACTAAATAACTTAATTACACAGATTTAAGATACGGTTTATATGACTGCCCTTTTTCTAAGCAAAACTATTTCTAAAAATTAAATCTAATATCTAACTATCTCTGCATTTGCTCCTTAATGTTGCGAGCATTCAATATTTGCCTGGGTAGAGTCAGTTGACTGTCTTCCGCTTTTGGTTGAGCTAAGCAAACAGAAATGGTAAGAGATGGCACCATCTTTTCAGAAAAATCGATTATCTACCCGAGAGTCATCCTCTGGCTATGTGGATTTACTGTGTATGCCCAGTAATAATCCAAGTTCCACTTGGTTAATCCTCGAATTGCTTCTGCATTTTCTTTCAGCTTTATGTTTCCAGTTTGTTCTTTACCATTGCTTTCCTGCGTTTTCCGGGCTTACAAGTGACTAAGCAGTTAGAGGCTTTGCTTTTTGAGCAATTTTCTCAGCGATGCGCGATTAGCGCTAGGCGCTAATCGCGCATCGGAAACTGCCTCCGTTCTTTGATCCGGGCCTCTTTGATGCATTTTTCGCCTTTAGCGCCTTTTCCTTCATCGGGTATAAGCTTCAAAATTTGTAAAAATACTGCTTTCATGAGCTTCTGACCTTGAGCATTAAACCGCCTGTTGATATCAGCATTTTTCAACTACTCATTCAACCATGGCTGTGAATAAAAGATCTGTAACGGATAGCTCAGCAACATTTTGTGAATCTGCGGCTCTGTTGCATGCGGTATCCATTTATGAGGGCATCTTTTCTCTGTCTCTGAGCATTGGAGCTTTTATCCTTTTCCTTCATGGATTCCTGCACATTACTTTGTGTTATTTATGTTTTTCGTTCCTTCAGTTCACACATGAGGAGAGAGTAATGATAATAAAAATCGACAAGAAAGCTTTAAGCTCTACGGATGTACAAAAACATGCCACCTGACGTGAACTGACTCTTCGAAAAAACACAAAACCATCTTTCATTAACAACTGGCGTATCATTCATTAATTATCATTAAATCGCGTATCCAGCTTTTTGGTTTATGGAAAACTTTTCTTGAATGTTGAACCGGGGAAAATCTGTGATGGAATGTTTCTGTGATTCGCATCGCAGCATCGCAGTATCGCATTACTGCAAATTTCATTATGATGTGTTATCGCAAGGTTGCTCGATCACGCTATCGCAAGATCGCGGATCGCAATATCGTGCTATCGCAAAATCGCAAATCGTTACAATCGTTAAATGGTTATGTGTTTTTATGCGACATTGTGATATGCGATATCACATATCGAATATCGACGATTTTTTAAGGTTTTCCATGTGAGCGTTTCTTAATGCATGCGATGCGATGGAATTCGCATCGCACTCTCGCAGTTTATCATTTTTACTTATAAGGAAATGTCCTATCATTCTTCACGCGATGCGATGTTTTCTTAAGGAGTAAAATACATGAGCCTTAATTGAATTTTTTACTAAGGGTCCCCACTTATCTAGTGTTATTGCTAATATTAAATACGGAGGGGGGTTGTTGGTGGCCACAACAATTGGCGATTCTCTTGGAAGAACCAGTTATCTTTGTTTTTCTATTGAATTTTTCAAACTTCCAAAACAAAAAAAAATTCAGAAAATTAAACTTTATTATGGAAAGATAAAGTACATTATGCTCTAAACCGTCAATGATATTTTGTTTCAACCATTTTCTACTTTGATTATTTGCTTCCTCAGGCTAGTCCCTGTATTTACATCAGCCATTACTTGGTCTTGTAAAGATAAAACAAAGTCTCCTCTATAAACCTGTTTTAAATATGCTCATTTGTCGTAGGTAGAGCCTCTGCTGCCAGCAGGCGTTTATAGCCTCGACAGGGTTACCTGTTACCCAGCAATGATCTTGTATCCTACTTAAGGTGGCCTACGAATTTCAAAGAAAAATCCATATCCACACTCATTGCTTTGATTTTCTTTTTATTCTTAAAGAACAATGTCTTGGTTTGGTAGCCAAATTATGACACAGTCATTCAATTGATTTATAACTTTGCTGAACAAGCTGGCTCGTGATGAGACCCCTTGTCTTTTGATTGCAAGAATCTTGAGTCATTGCCCTATTGTGGTGTATAGTATTGGCAAAGTCAGAAAGTTATAATATCTGTGATAATGATAAGCCGGCTCGTGATGAGACCTCTTATTCTTCAAGATAAAGTGTATCCTTGGGTTATTCCTATGAAAGTTACGGTTTCCTTAGCAGGGAGGAAGTCATTGTTTCCTTAAGATAGCTCTGGACGACAATAATAGAGTTTTTGAAAACAGCTGTTCTACAGAGACTATTTATTTTGTTATTGATACCTTTCATTGTACTGAGATAAAACAATTTCTTCACTAAAGGTTGCTTTCATCATATTTTTTTGAAGTTGAAACTAGTATCATATCTAGGCTAAAGTTTTTAACTATATCTATCAATATTAAAGATCAGTTTTCCAAAAGATTTGCTATTTATACAAGCGAAAAGTTCAAAATCTGAAAGAGAATTGGTGTCTTTTTCGTAAATGCCTAATGTAACCATTCAAAACTGGTTTTATTATGAAAAAGAAAAACAACTATTCTACAAAAATAGAAGAATAATCTTCTATGGAAAATATTTCTTGAGAATTTGTCCATTAACAGGCAAAGGATCCCTCTTACCTGCTAAATCCTGTAACACAAACGTTGATGGACCTATGACTTCTACAATCTGAAAAGGACCAAGCCACATCCTTTGAAATTTTGTATGTTTGCCCTTTTCTTCATGAGCCTTGTCCCATTTAAAACCTAAATCTCCCATCTTAAAATCTTTTCTGGTCATTATGTTTGAATCAAAAGAGGATTTTACTAGTGCTTGATGATGAGCATGCGTTTTCCTAGCTTGTTCTCATTGTTCTTCTAATTTAATTATTTCCATTTGTCTTAGCTGTAAGGAGGAAGTGGGTACTTCATCAATGTATTGTACTAAAGACAAGAGGGAATTGCTAAGTGAGTCGGAAGAACCACTTCTTTCCCATAAACTAAATTAAAGGGAGAAGTGACAATAGAAGCTTTTTGCGTTATCCGATCTGCCCATAAAGCATATATCAAAGCCTTGTGCCAATTTTTATGATTTTGATCAATTGTTCTTTTAATAATCCTGATTAGGTTTTTATTTGTTGATTCAGCTAGCCCATTACCTTGTGGGTAGTAATTAGCTGAATATTTAAGTTTGAATCCTCTTTTAAGTGCAAATTCAGTCATTGCATTTCCAGAAAAGTATGATGCATTGTCAAACATTAAAGCGGATGGCAATACGAACCTAGTGATTATAAATTGATCTATGAACTCAATGATATTTTCAGAACTAGTCGTCTTGAGTGGAACTGCTTCTACCCACTTAGTAAAATAATTTGTTGCTATGAGGATGTATCTATGCTGCTTAGAAGAGTGAGGAACGATCTCACCTATTATGTCCAAGCCCCACTGACTGAAAGGTTGCTCGATGTTTACCGGCTATAGTGGCAGGGACAACTTCTTTTGTTTTCTAGCAGTATTTTGGTAGACTTGACATATTCTCACGTAACTGTGCGAGTATTTAAACAGCGTGGGCCAGTAATACCCTGCGCGTAAGATTTTATGTGCAGTAGCATCTCCAACATAGTGTCTGCCTGCCGGCCCATCGTGGAGTTCCTGCAAAACATTTTCAGCTTCAGCTTTCTCAAGACACCTAAGAAGAATAGAATCATAATTTTTTCTAAAAAGAATATCATTTATGAGCTGATATTGTTTAGCTTTCAACCTTAGAGCTCTTTTCTTAGTATGATCAAGGTGTGAAGGAGCATACCTGTTCTTAAGATAATAAATGATATCAACATATAATGATTCTACATCGTTTAGGCTTACCTCACACACTTGTACCTCTTCAGATGGAATTTCAGAAATTTGCGATGCTCCAGCCAACATTTTGCAGAAGCCTTGACCTCTTACAATGTTTTCTGGTTTGATCTCAATATCATATTCCTGTAAGGAAGTAACCCAATTGGCCCTTTCCTCACCCACATCCTTCTGTACTAGAAGATTCCTTACCGCTAGAAACGGTACTATGATCTTAGTATGGGTTTTAAGTAAGAAAGGTCTCAAGTATTTGACCGCTTTGAAAACAGCATAAGCCTGTTCTCCACGTCTGAATAATTTAGTTCAACACCCTGTAAATTTGAGCTAAAAAATGCAATTGGAGCTTCCGCTTTTTGTAGATTTTCTTGAGTTAGAATCGCAACATATGACTTATCTGAGGCAAATGTGTTTAAAATAAAAGGCTCTGAAAAATTTGGAGTTACTAAAGATGGTTAATAATAGCTTGTTTGATCAGGTTGAATGCTTCATGTTCATATTGACCCCATTTAAAATTTGAATTCTTTTTAATCATGGTTTGCAAAGGAGACACAATTCGTGAAAAATCTGGAACGAATCTCTTTACAAAGTTGATCTGACCAAGGAAAGATTGCATGGCTTTTTTGTTATGAGGTAGGGATATTTCAGAAATTTCTTTGATTCTGTCGGGATCAATGTGAATACCGGATTTTGACACTATGAATCCTAGAAGTTTCCCTTCACTTAGCGCGAAAAAAGATTTCTTTGGGTTAAGTGAAATTCCATACCTTAAACACCGTTGAAAGATCTGTTTCAGGTCTTTGAGATGGTCGCAACGCTTCTTTGAGTACACTGTTATATCATCCAAAGAAATTACTACAGATTTATTGACTAAACCTTTGAATGTGATGTCCATGGCTCTCTGAAATGTGGCACCAGCATTGATCAAACCAAATGGCATCTTTCGATATGCGTATGTGCCCCATTTAGTTCTGAATGTGGTTTTCAATTGATCATCAGGATGTACCAACACTTGATTGTATCCTGAAAATCCATCCAAGAAAGACATTAATTCTGAGCCTGCCACTGCCTGCAGTATCTGTTCCATAGGTGGTAGAGGAAAATTATCTTTTTGACAGGCTTTGTCAAGGTTCCGAAAGTCAATGAAAATCCTAATATCTCTGTTTTTCTTTCTAACAGGTACCATATTGGAGACCCATTTGGAATGTCTGACGGGAAATATTATTCTGGCTTTCAATAACTTATTGAGCTCAGGTTTTATCTGATTTTCTAAATTGGGGTGGATCTTTCTCAGCTTTTGTTGGACAGGTTTTTCATTATCGATCATGGGAATAGTATGCTAGATGATGGAAGTGTCATATGTTTTCATCTCATCATAATTCCAGGCAAAAACATTTTTATATTGTCTCAAAAGACGGATATACGCTAGTATCTCCTCAGGGGCTAGGCCGAGGCCTAGATTAATGTTTTGTGGTTTAGCATTGGTCCCTAGGTTTACTAATTTGTAGTTCAAGGTTGAACTTTGGAGTTTTGAATTGGTAGACCTCTTAAACTGATCTTTCAAATCGTACAAGTCTTCTAACTTGACCACCGACTTAGGTATAGCATTGTTAGTGCGATTTTGTTGCAATTGTCGATCATGCTCATCTTCGTCAATTATTTGATGGGAGTAGGATCCTTCAGATGTGAGGAAATTTACGATATCAGGATCGTCATTGAATACTCTCCAATTTGTGATGTTGTCAGGAATGGATGGTCTAAACATTAATTCTATTGAGAATCTATCTGGACTAAAATCTTCGGACGGAATAAGATTAGAAGCTATGTTAGCCAAAAGGTTTGCACTTGCATTTTGGAGTCTGGGATTGAAGAAATATTAAATGCTATGAAATGCTCAGTCAGATCTTGTACTAAGGATTGATAATGTTTTAAATGACTTGATAAGAAATGTATAGTGTTACATACCTGTTTAACCATAATCTCAGAGTCTCCAAAAACTTGAAGATACTTGACGTCTAACTCGATTGCTTTGTACAGGCCTTGAACCAAAGCCTCGTATTCTGCTGTATTGTTTGTGAAATCGAATTTGAGTTTGCATGTGAGCATGATTTTATCTCCTTCTAGACTAATCAGAACGCATCCTGCTCTTGCTCCTTCGTTAGATCTAGAACCATCAAAAAATAATTTCCAAAACAAAGATTTATTTAAAGGTTTATCTAAAAAATTGATACATTTCAAACTATTAGTTCGAGAAAAATTTTCGACTTGGGACAAAACAGAGTGTTCTAAATAGGGTGACGCGTGAGCATTGAAATTTTCGAGGAAAGAATCTACTGAGTAATTGCCAATAATGCTATTTTTATACGCTACTGGTTCATTTTCTCCCTCTAACTTCGTTACTATGTACCTCTGGTGTAGCTCTCGTTCAAATTTTATTTGATTCGGTTTACCATTGTAGGGTAGCCACATGTGCGACCAGTCGATTGCGAAGTATCCATGGAGTTTTTCTGACTAATCCCTGCTAAGAATTAAGCCATAGAATTCTGGGATATTGGCAACTAGAATGTCAAGAACCTGACATACCTTCGGGTTGGATGACAACATTATGGTTACTTGATTTAGTTCGCCAATCACTTTGACTTGAGATCGATCTAGCTGAACTATGCACACTGCGGATTTCAGTGGTTGAACATTTAACTTAGCACATATAGATTTGGGTAAAATATTCGATGAAGCACCAGAATCTACCAAACAATTGTGCACATTTTTATTGAAGATTTCATAAGTAAGGAGAAACGGGGGAGTGTGAGATCTTGATCTTCCTCCAATTAGAGTGATGTCATTTGGATCAATCTTATTGATCGCGTTAGTTGGAGGTCTTCCCAAGTTATGGGAAGCTTGAGAAAGTACAGCGGCAGGCAAAGGTGCAATTGGGACGACATGTAATTCTTTCATCATTATCTTCTGTTGATGTTTCAACTTGCTCAGTTCGTAAAGGGTGATGTTAGCCCTAGTCTTCTTCATGTCTTCAATAATATTGTACTACATTTCATCCGACACTATCAGTGTTTTAGATGGAGTTGTTTCATCTGTTTGGACTGGGCTGGTTTGAGTCACTTTAGATATCATTTTCTTTGTCACGACTTTGCCCTTTATTGCAGAGCTTGCGCTCTTCGGCTTAGGGATAGTTTGGGGAGGATCAAGCTGATTTTTGCTTCGTGTGCTAGCTGGAAATACTTCTTGATATTCTTCTTGTGGGAGGATGAAATCCGACATTCCTTGTAATTCCAAAACTTCTTCGTCATGAGTCTGCCCTTCAGCGGCAATTTCCTCTTCCTCTTCCTCGGATTCAACATTTGAAATGGCATTGGGTGGCTTTGAATCCATTGAAGGACCTCTTTTAAAAGCTCTGTAGGGATTTTTTAAAGAATTTTCTGCTACTTGCTTTTTTATGTCGACCATTCCATTGGACATGGTCTTTAGAACTTTTTGCAATCCTTCCAAATCAAATGGATCTTTTGCTTGTTTCTTCTTGGAGTCTTCCTTAAAGGTGACTTTTTTGGATTTACGTTCCTCTATCGCGGATTTCTTTTCCAGGGCTACTATTCGTTTCTCTACTGTTATTGCTTCTTTCATGTTCTCAGCTAAGGTTGTTTTATTGGCCCTGTCCACGAAGATTGCTATGTTCGATGGTAGAGCGGTGATATACCATTCACATCATACTTCTTCACTAGGCTGGGAAGCAGTAGGAATTTTGTTGATAATTTTGTTGAAACGTAAATTGAAATCCTTGATAGGCTCTCTAGTTTTGGCTTTAAGATTGGATAGGTCATTGATTAACGTTACCGTAGACCTGTCATCACCAAACTTGGTTAGGAATTTCTCCTGGAAGATGTCCCAACTTGTGATCGATCCGGAGAGTAAAGAAAAGTACCATGACCCGGCTGTTCTTTGCAATGTATAAGGAAAAAGCCGAACAACTGCATCTTCATTAGTAACCCCATTGAGATTAATGGAAAGCATGAAGTTGTTTATGTGCTCTTCTGCTAGCATTCCTGCCTCGGGATTGAATTTAGGCAGCCATTTCTCAGGATGGGCCGGTATTTGACTCAAGGGTGCAGGCATTAAGACTACCCTAGGGTTATTCCATGGAGACTGGGCCATTGTTGAACTGCTAATAGAGGAAAGTGCAGAAGATGATCCCTGTGGCTGGGAGGATGAGGATACTATGATTGTAGATGATTGAAGAGGGGTTGTGGGGGTTCGAGTGGACGGATGGACGATGATCTGGAGTGGAGGAGTGGATGGTTGACTTTGCGGTGAAGTAGTTGAGATGGACGATGTTGACGAAAGAGTCTCACTGTCAGACTCTTTAGGTGATTTCCTCTCTCTTTTCCTGGTGGGAAGAGGTAATTCGGTTGGCTGAATGCCAAACTTTTCACTCTTTAACCTGGTCAGGGGATGAGCAGGATTGTACTGCAAAGTCATGATGCCTTGAGATTTATCAGACCTCTGAGGAGAAATGGAAAATCGCTGAAGTTTGTGAATCAGGGATTCGACTTCAGGAAGTTCAATGGTAGATTATTCTGAAATATCAAGGTGTGTAGCAGCGGTTGATACTCGAGCGACTTCTGACTCTAGATTTAAATTTAATGGAGAAGTCAGGGGAGATTATGAGGGCGATTTACTCTCAGAATGGTATTCAGATTTGGACTTACTTGCCATTCATAGTTCAGGCCCTCCTTCTAGCGCCAAATATGTTGAAGCCCCGAAAATCGGGTCGACAACAAGGGGGATACCTGCCCGGTCTGGACCTTGGTTGGCAGCTCCTTATCCGTTTGGTGTAGCGGGTCTGACTGGGGATAATGGGACCAGTTTCCCAATCTATGAGTGTGTGTGTGTAGAATTTGATGTTGCTGATCTAACAGTTCCTATCTAAGATATTCTAATTCAAACTTTAATCTAATTTTATGCTATTGTAATCTAATAAACAACACATCTAAATCTATACTAACCCGGGATGCAATTCTTCTATTATGTGATCTAAAGAGATTTCAAATAACAACTGGTAATAAAAATCATTCAATGATTATAATAAAGGAAATCAATCAAGATGAACCACTTTTCATAAAAAGTTAGATGAAAGAGTTGTGAAAAGCATATCGCATAATGAGCTATTCATACATTAGGCATAAATAAATAGCTATCACTATAAAAAAGTGCCAAATGATAACTCAAGCATTCATGCAATAATACATAAAAAACTAAAAAATGTATATCACTTTAACATATAAGCAGAAATGGTCAAGAGATAAAAGTACCATTTATGACTAGTCCTACTCATAAGCTTCAAGCAACAATGATTTATCTCTCCTTGCTCTAACATTCACTAAGAGTAGAGAAGTGCAACATCAGTAGCAGATATCAAATGCAAACATAAACAAATCTTGATCCATTCATTCACCAAAAGCTCCTTTGAGGGTGCAAAAGTGCATGTTCTGAGGACAAGTTTTTGATAAATTTCTAGACCCTTCTCTAAATGCATGAGAAGGGTTTAAATACTACTAACTAAATAACTTAATTACACAGATTCAGGATACGGTTTAAATGACCACCCTTTTTCTAAGCAAAACTATTTCTAAAAATTAAATCTAATATCTAACTATTTCTGCATTTGCTCCTTAATGTTGCGAGCATTCAATATTTGCCTGGGTAGAGTCGGCTGACTGTCTTCCGCTTTTGGTTGAGCTAAGCAAACAGAAATGGTAAGAGCTGGCACCATCTTTTCAGCAAAATCGATGATATACCCGAGAGTCATCCTCTGGCTATGTGGATTTACTGTGTATGCCCAGTATTAATCCAAGTTCCACTTGGTTAATCCTTGAATTGCTTATGCCTTTTCTTTCAGCTATATGTTTCCAGTTTGTTCTTTACCATTTCTTTCTTGCGTTTTCCGGGCTTACAAGTGACTGAGCAGTTAGAGGCTTTGCTTTTTGAGCAATTTTCTCTGCGATGCGCGATTAGCGCTAGGCGCTAATCGCACATCGGAAACTACCTCTGTTCTTTGATCCGGGCCTCTCTGATGCATTTTTTGCCTTTAGCGCCTTTTCCTTCACCGGGTATAAGCTTCAAAATTTGTAAAAATACTGCTTTCGTGAGCTTCTGACCTTGAGCGTTAAACCGCCTGTTTATATCAGCATTGTTCAACTACTCATTCAAACATGGCTGTGAATAAAAGATCTGTAACGGATAGCTCAGCAGCGTTCTGTGAATCTGAAGCTCTGTTGCATGGGGTATCCATTTATAAGGGCATCTTTTCTCTGTCTCTGAGCATTGGAGCTTTTACCATTTTCCTTCATGGCTTCCTGCACATTGCTTTGTGTTACTTCTGTTTTTCGTTCCTGCAGTTCATACATGAGGAGAGAGTAATGATAATAAAAATCAACAAGAAAGCTTTAAGCTCTGCGGATGTACAAAAACATGCCACCTGACGTGAACTGACTCTTTGAAAAAACACAAAACCGTCTTTCATTAACAACTGGCGTATCATTCATTAATTATCATTAAATCGCGTATCCATTTTTTTGATTTATGGAAAACTTTTCTTGAATGTTGAGCTGGGGAAAATCTGTGATGGAATGTTTCTGCGATTCGCATCGCAGCATCATAGTATCGCATTACCGCAAATTTCATTATGATGTGTTATCGCAAGGTTGCTCGATCACGCTATCGCAAAATCGCGGATCACAGTATCGTGCTATCGCAAAATTGCAGATTGTTACAATCGTTAAATGGTTATGTGTTTTTATGCTACATTGTGATATGCGATATCACATATCGGATATCGACGATTTTTTTAAGGTTTTCCAATGTGAGCATTTCTTAATGCATGCGATGCGATGGAATTTGCGTCGCACTCTCGCAGTTTATCATTTTTACTTATAAGGAAATGTCCTATCATTCTTCGCGCGATGCAATGTTTTCTTAAGGAGTAAAATACATGAGCCTTAATTGAATTTTTTGAATTTTTTACTAAGGGTCCCCACTTATCTAGTGTTATTGCTAATACTAAATAAGGAGGGGGGTTGTTGGTGGCCACAACAGGACACTATGCCACAAATTATCCGCAGAAGAAGAAAAATAAGCAAGCTGCTGGATCTGCAGCAAGAGCGGCCTTAGCCTCGCAGTTTGAGCTTGATTTTTCATTGATCGCATGCTTGGTATCAAGTGTGATGGGATCGGTATGGTTCTTGGATAGTGGTGCGTTTTTTCACATGAAAGGAGATCGAGATTTGTTTTCTGATCTAGAGGAGAAAGATCTTGGAGTGCACATCGAGATGGGCGATGATGGTAGATACAGTGTGACCGGTATCAGTACCATTTCCTTTGAGAGGGAGTCTAGTAAACCCTTCATATTGAAGGAAGTGATGCATGTTCTAGGATTGAAGAAGAATCTTATCTCTGTGGCGATGTTAGAAGACAAGGGATATGATGTTGTTTTCAGTGAGGGAAAGGCTTTCCTGCATGGTAAGACAACTGGAGAAACACGGCAGATAGGGGTTCGAGTCAGGAACCTTTATCAGTTGCATGTAGATGGCTGCACAACAATGGCATGCAAGGCAGAAGGATTGGTGAGCCGGGATGATGGCGAGCTGTGGCACAGGAGCTTCGGCCACCTTCACCATGGAGCCTTTAAGATACTGTAGCAGATTACTACTGGGCTTCCTATAGGCACTCTTGCGCAGTTAGATCAGTGCAAGGGGTGTACTTTGGGAAAATTGGTGAAAGACACCTTTCACGAGAAGGATAGTCACGCCACGACGATCCTTGAGAGAATTCACATAGATGTGTGTGGACCTTTCTCAGTAGCTTCGACAACAAAGCACATGTACTATGTGATCTTTCTTGATGATTTCTCTCGAAAGTGTTGGATCTTCTTCATGCAGAAGAAGAGTGAGACATACTCAAAGTTCTGTGAGTTCAAAGCACTGGTCAAGAAGGAATCGGGGAAGAAGGTGAAGGCCATTAGGAGTGACAATGGTGGTGAATTCATCTCTGGCGAGTTCAAGGATTTCTCCAGCACAGAAGGGATTCGAAGAGAGATCATAGCTCCCCATAACCCATAGCAGAACGGGGTTGCTGAGCAGAAGAATAGAACGATCGTGGGTGCTAGATGGGCGATGTTGCATGATCAGGGCCTACCCCTTCACTTGTGGGCAGAAGCATGAAATACTGCAGTATATGTGCAGAACCATTGTCCTCACAGGTTACTTGGCATGAGTACACCCAAGGAGGCTTATTCTGGTAAGAGGCCTAATATTTCTCATTTGAGGATTTTTGGTTCTAACGTTTACATGCATGTGACGAAGGATGCCAGGAAGAAGCTGGAGCTGACCGAAGAGGTTGGGATATTTGTGGGGTACACTGATACACCCCACAACTATCGTGTGTATTTGCTAGACAGTCCCAAGACTGTTGTGCGATGAGATATAAAATTTAAGGAGGAGAAAGACATGAAGTGTTCACTTGAGAGGGAGCCACACTTGCATGCAGATGAGGAACTATTAGTTTCTAAGGATGAGCTTTAGGATGTGGATCAGCCACAGGACGAAGTTCATGGAGTGGAAGGGACCACTCATGCATCGCCAACCATCAGAGGGCGAAAGCACATTACAGACGCTGAGCGACTGGCTCAAGATGCAGAGAAGGTTGTAGGACCACCTACAGCTCAACATAGACAGAGACAGTCACCTAATCAATAAACTGGATACATGGCTCTTGTGAGCAAATGTGTCGTGACTGAGCCATCTTCTTTCGAGGAAGCTGTGGAGGATTCCGCATGGGTAGATGCCATTGTGGAAGAGTATGATTTGATTGTCAGAAACAGTGCATGGGAGATTGTCCCAAGACCGGAAGGGAAATCAGTGGTGGGTTCGAGATGGATCTACAAAGTGAAGCAGGTAGCTGACGGGAGTGTGGAGAAGTGCAAGGTAGGATTTGTTGTCCGAGGCTTTTCATAGATAGAGGGGATCGATTATGAAGAGACCTTTGCACCTGTCGCAAGGTATTCTTCCATACAGACGATTCTTTCTCTCTCAGTACAGATGGGGTGGCACATTCATCATATGGATGTGAAGACTACATTCCTCAATGGAGTCATTGAGGAGGAGGTGTACATAGAGCAGCCCGAAGGTTTCGAGATCTTCAGCAGCAAGTCGCATGTGTGCAGGCTCAAGAGAGTGTTGTATGGGTTGAAACAAGAACCACGTGCTTGGTACACACGGATAGACAGTTATTTCACCAGACTTGGATTCTCCAAGAGTGAGGCGGATCCTAACCTCTACTAGATTGTGGTGGAGGGTAAGTTGCTTATCATTGTACTTTATGCAGATGATTTGATTCTGATAGGTGATGAGTTGTTGATACTTTCATGCAAGGATGATCTTGCTAAGGAGTTTGAGATGAAGGACTTGGGCCTCCTTCATTATTTCCTGGGATTGGAAATTTGGCAGCACAGTAATGGACTATTTATTTCTCAGGGTAAGTATGCTAAGGAGATACTGGAGAAGTTCAACATGCATGGCTGCAAGCCTGTCGATACTCCTCTTCCTAGAGGTTGGAGGAAGGAGGATGCTACTTCAGCAGAAGTAGTGGAAGGCAATGTTTATCGACAGTTGGTGGGGTCACTTATGTATCTAGTCAATACACGACCCGATATATGCTATGCTGTTAACCAGCTTTCACAGCTATGGTTAAGCCAACCAAGCTCTTCTGGAAGGTAGGAAAACATGTATTGTGTTATCTCAGAGGCACATCGGGATATGGATTGTGGTATAGACAGGAGGATGAGGTGAAGCTATGTGGCTTCACGGATGCAGATTGGGCAGGGAGCCCAATGGACAGAAAGAGCACATCTGGAGGGATTTTCAATATCAGGTCGACAGTAGTTTCTTGGTACAGCAGGAAACAGAGATTTGTGGCACTCAGTTCAGTAGAGGCCGAGTATATGGCAGCAAGTTTGGCTGCATGCGAGGCTATATGGATGAGGAAGATCCTGGTCGGGTTGTTCAGTTCATACTTGGAGCCTACAATGATTTATTGTGATAATCAGAGTTGCATTAAAATCTCCGCTAATCCAGTATTTCATGATAGATCCAAGCACGTTGACATCAGGTACCATCATATCAGAGATTGTGTGCAGTGGAGAATCATGTTATTTTCATACATTCCAACGGAGGATCAGGATGCTGATATCTTGATGAAGGCGCTCACCAGGAGCAAATTCGAATACCACCGAGGCAGGATAGGGGTTGCTGATAATCCATATCTTGTTGAGAGCGAGTGTTGAGAATGCAACAGGATGATGGAGCTTAGTGAAAAGAAGTCGCCTTCACTAAGTGGGCCCGCAGGCTATTTTTGGCACAAAGTCTATTTTTAGACATATGGATCATGGTCTATGAGTTGCAGGATGCTATTTGTGGATGATTGGTCATGTTGGTAAAAATAGATGGACTTCTATTTTTAGACATATGGGCGGAGTCTATTTTTAGACTGCCGGGCTAAAAATAGAACAGTCGAATATTATTAGCTCATAATAATATTTGGACTATAAACATTATCTTATCCTCTTGGAGCACTTCAGTTCGAGCTACAGATGTGGCACATGAAACTGTCAGAAGGAAATATGCTTTTCTTATGAGCCAGTTGAGCTATTGCATGGAGGACTTCAGTTAGAACTCAAGTGGTTGAGTTTGGTGGAATTGATTGAGGAGTTGATGGAGTTGTGTTCAGTTTCACTTGGTTGAACTAGTTGTATTTAGTTTAACTGCAAATACACTAGTGATGAGTGATGTGAATTAATTGTTAATTAATTCACTAATTATTAACTCATAAAGCAACTAAAGAATACATCAGTTAACTCAGTACATGGACAATTCAGTGGAGATAGGTGTTAGAGGTTGAGATTTCTATCAGTTGTGACTATAGTTGTGCATGAGATTTGCACAATCAATGGATTGAGTATTTCCAATGAGGATTGTGTGGTTCAGCCAAGGGAAATACGAGTTTTCTTCAGCCATTATCATCTATTCTCATGCAGGATTGCGCAGTGGAGGCAGGCAAGCAGTGGAGGAGATTTGAACCTGTGATTGATTCAGATCTAAGCTAGTTTTGTGTGTAACAGGTGGAGATAGTACTGAGTACTTGTGAGGAGTATTGTACTATTTATTGTTACATGTTCTCAATCATTATAATATACAGATAGTGTGGGGTTTTTAGCTGTATGCTTTCCCCAGGTTACATACTGTGTTATTGTGCACATGTGATTGATGTTTCATTGTTTTTAATTCCGCAAAATTGATGATCAACGTAGAGGAGGTTATGTATTATGCATGTATTCCGCAATAGTGTATAATCAGGATAATGTTATAGCTCTGATACCACTTGTTATAGATTTAACCCAGAAATATATGAGAATAGAAATAAACCCAAGAATAACAAGATCTGAATATAGATAGAAATGATTATTTATTGATCAAAACCCTTATGGTAGGGCAACACCATACATTCACTCCTTCAGGAAGGAGAACACTCCACAAGCCATATGCCTGTTCATTCAATAATCCTTCACACTATTCCTTGACATCTCCTACATGTGGCTGCCTCATACCACTTGTTATAGATCTAACCCAAAAATATATGAGAATAGAAAATAACCCAAGAATAATAAGATCGAAATATGGATAGAAATGCTTCTTTATTGATCAAACCCTTAAGGTAGGGCAACACCATACATTCATTCCTTAAGGAAGGAGAACACTTCACAAGCCATATGCATGTTCATACAATAATCCTTCACATTATTCCCTGACATGGAGTCTCTAGCCTCTATATAGGCCTCATACATACAATACCATGGGTCATTACCATGGTTCCCTCATACCATCAAACTAATACCATGGGCCCATTACATTATTACTAACTACTTGTGGTCCCTTACATGATATGGGTTAACCACCTTATTTATTACTATAGCCCATCCCATTATTACATTATTACCTTGGGTACCTCCCTTGGTACCCCATATTATCCCCCCTAGGTATATAACGTTCCACCCCCCTTAGCATGTTTTGTCCACGAAACATGGGAAGAACACAAATAATAAGATCTACTCAAAAGAGTAGTCCACTGGTACCATGCACGTGCATCTAGCCATCTAAGAGAAAGGTGAACCCACAATTTCGTTGGTGCCTCGCTCGCTTGAGATGGATGTTAACCGTGGTAGCTCTTATGTGTTGATGTGTAGTAGGTGGACCTTCGCTCCTCTCTATATGTCCTGTGGGGGTTGTTGTCCTTGTGGTTAATTTGTTGCCATCTTGTTGGTTGTTTTCTTGTTGCGTGGTGTCAGTGGTGATATGCTAACGGTGTATCTTTCTTTAATTCACCACCTCATGGAGCCTTATTGGTATCTGGTACTTGTTGTGGTGCCTGTTGTTGTTTCTTATCTTCCAATATTACCTCAACCATTGAGTCCTCATCCAATGTAACATTTTCTACTTCAACCTCTTTGGACTCTACCTGATTTTTTGGTACCTAATTTGATGTCTGTGTTTGGTTGTCGACCGTCAATGGCTCATCATTTGATATGTCAGTCCCTAGAACATCTTCTACTTCAATGTTCATGGACTCTACCTGTTTATTGACGAAAATATCTTGTAATGTAATTTTCTTCTTTTTATACCAGAGCTTCAGGAATTTCTTCTGCACATTAATGTTGATAGTACCCACCTCTTCCATCCAAGGGTATCCCAAAACAACATCCACATTAGCAATATCTGAAGCATAAAAATTAGAATGAAATACATACTTGTCCATAGAAATCTTCAAACCTTTATAAACTTGAACATCCTCATTATCAATCTATGCATTTTCAATTTGTTTTGCTGGAACTTGCAATTTTTTTGCCGAATTAACATTGATGAAATTATGCTTGCAACTAAGATTTATAGAAACAATGATCTTTTCTTTCTGAATCAATCCATGAACCTGCAATAAGGATATACCAGTAGGAAATAGACCCACATGTTTCTCCTTATCTTGTTTTCTAGCATGAGACCATCTGTCTAAAAGTAATTTTTCAAATTCTTCATCGGGCATGTTGAAACACTTCTTTTGGTTAAGTAATCCCCACCATGTGGCTGCCTCATCTTCAAAATTAGCTAGTGCCACCCATTTCCAATTGTGTCTAAATAACCTCTTGTATTCCTTTATGTATTCTTCAATAGTAGAACCATTATCTTTCCCTATAAAACCCATGAAGAGGGTTTTGAAAAAATTCACTTACTTGGCGAAAATTTGAAATTGTCATAGTTTAGTCAATATTGCTCAGAATCCATATTATGACCTACTTTTAGAAATGGAACAACCATTCTGCATCTGCTCATATGATAGAAATCCTAATCCAGGCACTAGAATTTCAGATCTGCGCCGCAACTCTCCTGTTGTCACCAAAATTTCTGCAAAAAAGAGTTGATTTTAAATCAGCGATATCTCCCTCATCTGGACTCCGATTTGACTGATATTTTTTTGAAATTGGGTATTTTTTCACAAAGAATCCAGATCTACAATTAGAATTTTTCATATCTTGCACCAAGACGTCCAGATCTGCGCCACAAACTCCCTTCCCTGAAAAATTGTCTGCAACCCCACTGATTTTTAGATCAGCGATATCTCCTTCATCTGGACTCCGATTCAGCCGATTTTTTTTTTTGAAATCGGCTATTTTTTCACAAAGAATCTAGATCTACAAATGGATTTAGCAGATCTTGCACCAAAATGTACAGATCTGATCTGCAATCTCGTCACCCTTGAAATCCTGCAAAAATAAAAAATAAAAAAAATTTCTCCATTTTTGCCCAAGAAAGTGCTATGATACCACTTTTTATAGATCTAACCCAAAAATATATGAGAATAGAAAATAACCAAAGAATAATAAGATCAAAATATGGATAGAAATGCTTCTTTATTGATCAAACCCTTAAGGTAGGGCAACACCATACATTCACTCCTTAAAGAAGGAGAACACTCCACAAGCCATATGCCTGTTCATACAATAATACTTCACATTATTCCCTGACATGGAGTCTCTAGCCTCTATATAGGCCTCATATATACAATACCATGGGTCATTAGCATGGTTCCCTCATACCATCAAACTAATACCATGGGCCCATTACATTATTACTAACTACTTGTGGTCCCTTACATGATATGGGTTAACCACCTTATTTATTACTATGACCCATCCCATTATTACATTATTACCTTGGGTACCTCCCTTGGTACCCCATATTATCCCCCCTAGGTATATAATAGATAATCTCTGTGAATAAGTGTCATATTATTCAAAATTGCTACATTTATGCTGCAATAGATCAACACCTTCTTCCTCTAAAAGGGATTCTCCATCATGATTCATCTCAAGAGCTTCATTCCTATTTGTGACAATTTCACCAGACTATCCATCATCCTCTGCATATCCTGCAAACATACAAAAACTATGAGAATTAAAATTGCAAGGCTTCATTTCCTCATCTGCTTCCCTTGTCAACATATCTTCGAATTGTTCTGAACTATGCCAATAGTCCATGAGATCTTCAGCTGATCTCTCATTATCCTCTTCACCCAACATTTCTCCTTGCTCTGGTCTACAAATGGAAACTTCCATTTCCGCTTCTACTTTTCTGAGTTCCTCCAATTCCTCTTGAGCACTTAATAGCTACTCAATCTTTCTCAGTTCTTCTACTATCTTTAACTTCACTTGTTGATTTCTCTTTTCTCGTAGCCTCTGCCACTTTACTCTCTTTCTCATGGTCCAACCATGCTTCAGGTCTTCCACACTTCTCTGCAACATCTCCATCAATATTCCAATATGGAAATCTATCTCAGCTTTCTCTCTGTCAAACTCTTCTTGACTCATCCTCATGCCATTTTCTTTCGCATCTTTCCTTCTGCTATGGCTTCTTTCTGAACCTCTGCTATGACTATCTGTAGTCATCCTCTTCTCGTCTCTTTCCATGAGCTCCTCACTCCTCTGCAACAAGCCTCGGCAACAAGTCCTCCTTATTGTGATCTTACCTCACTAAGCTCTCCTCACTCAGTCTTTTGGTAAGCATGGTCCTCTATCTGGAACCTTCCCTTGAGCAACACCTTTTCTCCCTCTAAGCTTTTGCAATCTCTCACTCTCTCTTTCGAGAACACTTCAATTGTCCTCTCTGTCCAATCTCTTGTTGGATTTTTTAGGTTCACTGCCACTTCTGAGTGCTTTCCCTACTTTGCTTTTAAGAACACATCTGGTTCTTCTCTCACAACTTCTCTTGTTCTATTTTGCTGCAGTCTTCACACTTTCTTATGCTGTCACTTGTGTTTTGAATGGATTTCCTCTGTCTCTTGCATCTGCCAGTTCTGCTACAATCTCTAAGAACTTCCCCAAAAGTTCTTCTATAGTCTCATTGCTGTAATCTGGTACCAAACTTCATTCATTCAACATGTTGTTGTTTCCATACCTCTGTAGTCTTAAATCTTCATAAGAAAACATCTCTTCGTAGGAAATTTCTTCCTTTTCCTGCTCTGATACCAAAAATGATGCAACCCTAAGGCTACACAATCAATATGACTTATTGGAACTTAACTTTCCCTTATTAATTCCCTTTAAAGTTATATGCCACATATATGCATCAGAAGCATTTTACAGGCATCCAGACTTAAAACCTCCAAATGGATGAAAAATGATCCATCCAATCACCCCATTGAACAACCCTTTTCCATTAAATATAAGCCCTTTTACTATCAGGAATGAAAGGCCTTTGAAAAACCTTAAAACAACGATTTTTCCCTTTCCGGACCAAATACTCCCCAAAATGATGAACAAAGGTTTTCCGCCTTTTTACACAGTTATATGTGCTTTTTTTCTTATTGAGATCTGGTCGGTTAGACAGCTCAGATTCACTTGCTGTATCAGCGATTAGACATCCCAATGATTATACATCTGCGCATCTCATATTGGAGATCCGATGCGATATGTCACAATCGGCAATCGCAAAGGCTTGGGGTCTAATACTTTGACATAACTCCACTCCGAAATGCCGATGCGATCTAAGCGTCCAGACCCGATATGACTCAACACTCTCGTGTATAAAACTTCAAGTCTGCCATATAGTTACGGTAAGTGTTTTAGCACGAGTTTCTAGTGTAAAAAGCTTTAGACGATATAACAAATAAATACAAAGGTGATGTGGTTTTGGGGTTCTACGGACTCGATAATGTTCAAAATCTCTGTCTAAAGGATTTGAGATCCGGATTCTCAATCCAACTGTGTTTTATGCCTGATACTTAATGTATTTGGGTTTTCTGCCTTCAAAACCAGTTCAATGGAATGTGCCGCGAAGCGATCCTTTAACACAGTACTTCCCTTAGAACATATGAAAAACACAGGCCAACATTAAGAGTATTAGAATATAGGTAGAAAAAAAAAGCATTCAAGCCTCCATGGGCCGGTTATGTGATTTATGCATGCACACTGATTATTCACAGTAAACAAATAACCGAGCCTTCAACATTGCCCAGATTACACATTAAACACCTCTGTCACAAAAGAAGTACAATCATTTACATAGTTCTACTCTCAAAATCAATTCTCTGTACACAAATATAAATACAAAACTGTATTTGAGGCTCTCCCCTCTAGCCTGATTTCTCTAGTTAATGGCCTTTTCCTCCTATGCTGCCCATAGGCTACAATACTCTCGGTCCTCTCCCTCTCTGTCATGCTGCCTCTTTTAGAAATCAAGGAAATTACATATATGTCATATCTAACTATTTCCTTCCACAAATGAAGGATTTCAATCTATTCCTAGAAATCATATCCTACTATAACTAATCAATATAGCTAATTGGCTTGATTTCCACATAGGGAGGATCACTTTCCATTTATTCCCAATTCTATTCAGAATTAGGCCACTCTTAACTACTTACATTTAATCAATCTTTTGTCGACGCGTTTCGAACCAACTAGTGTGGTTCATCGTCAGGACAAGTTGAAAGACCCAATTGACCCAATTGACCCTAAGAACATGAAGGGCGTCTATGTCATTCCCTGTTCCTGTGGGACCCCTTATATTGGTGAGACTGGACGTTCTATTAATCAGCGGATCAGTGAGCATTCGGCTGACTTAAGACATGGTAGGACCAAGTCCTCGGCCCTGGCTGAGCATGCAGGGAAGACTATGCATCATATATGTATAGAAGAGGCTCAAGTCATTGCCAAAATTGCGCAGTTTCACCATCGCAAATTTAGAGAGGCCCTGGAGATTGAAAAAAGGCCGAACAATCTTAATAGGGATGATGGCTGGAAGATTAGTCGTTGCTGGGTCCCAGCCTTGTCTTCCTAGCCTCCTCATTCCCCTATGGGTTAGGTCTTAGGGTTTCTGTCTTCCCCCTCCTTGTATTTTTTCTTTTGGCAGATTCGTCCTAGTATTATGGAGTGTTTTATGTATGATTCTATTGGGCTCGTTATTAGATTTGTTTTTTCCATAATTTCATCCTTAGAATTGGGTTTCCCTTTAACTAATAAAACCTTTTCAAACCTTATGGTTAATTATTCATTTACCTATTGACATAGGTAACCTTAATGATTTTATTGGAATAAATAGATTTTGAATAAATATGGATTACTATTAAATATAAAATATCTGACCATTATGGATAAAGTTTGATATACCTTATAAGTAAATATTTACCTATTGACTTAGTTAAACCTTAAAAAATCTTGAATTAATACTGATTATTTGACCATTGGGTTTAAAGGATTTTTTATGATGTTGGACTTTAACAACCCTAAATTTACCTAATGTAATTAGATTCTAGGGGTTATTACGTCTGTTTATTTATTTATTTAATTGATTTTATTAGTATTATGAGTACGATTATTTTTATTTGTTTATAAACTATTACTAAATACTACTGTTTAGTAATTTAATAAACAATTTCGAAAAAATTTATTATTTGGTAATCGTTTTTTACTTTATTATTTTATTTCTATAACTTGATTCTATTATTATTACTATTATTATGATTATTATTAACAAAATTCTATTATTATTTTTATTACTCTTATTCTTTTCCTTCTTATTTGTTTATTATAAGGAATGGTCCCTTATTTCCTTTAAAAATATTCTTTAATTCTTCATTTATATATTTATAAATAATTTATTCTTCTTTATTTAGATATCTATATATCTATTACCTACTAATGACACCATTTATTTTTATTTTTCATTAAATAAATAATTTATACTATTATTAGTTTATATTTTTTCATTTAATCATTTATTTATTTAGTAGATTAATAATTTATTTATTATTATTTTTCTTCATTTATATATTTATATATTTAGTTAATAAATAAATAATTTGTTTATTTTATCTTACACCTAATATAACTAATTTTTTATATATCTATATGTAAAATTTATTTATTTATTATTATATTATAATTTATTTATTATTTATAATTTTATAATTAAATAATTTATTATTATTCTATAATTCTTTATCTATCTTACACCTAATATAACTAAAAATGATACCATTTAATTTTATTTTTTCATTAAATAAAATATTTTATACTTTTATATTCATTAATATATAATTTATTATTAATTTATATTTCTTCATTGATTTATTTATAAATAATTTATTATTATTTTATAATTCTTCATATGTTTATAGTTTTATCTCACACCGAATATAACTAATTTTATACATTTATATATAAATTTATATATATTGATTTATTTATTATTATATTTAATTTAATTTTTATCTATTTTTTACCTAATATATCTGAATTGGACCTTGCTCCCTTAGTTAGGTAACCGTTGGTGTCTCTGCTCTAGCTATTTAAACAGGCGAAGCTGGATCTGTTTTTCAACTTGTCCTGACGATGAACCACACTAGTTGGTTCGAAACGCGTCGACAAAAGATTGATTATGTGATTTTGCCGAAGATTTTCTAAACAATGTTATGGATCACAGAAGTCTAAATTCATTAATACTTACATTTATTTGAAATTAATACAAATTTAACAACCAAATCTTCCTCCAAACTTGTATTAGCCACAACATGTGACCACTCCATCACATTGCTGGCTAGGTATATATGCTCCTGCATCAAAAACCAAATAACAGAGGTTGAAAAATAAGAATTCTGAGTATTTTATCACAAGGAATTCATAGAAAGAAGAGATATAATGTAGATAAAGATGTTTAGACCATGAGAAGAGAAAAAGAATGAAGTACAAGCACCATGAACGCACTGGACTAGAGTTCCTTAAAAATAGCTACAACTTGTCTCTGTATTAGCTGAAAAGATGATTACATGCAAGCCTCCTTCACAAAACGTTCGACCGTCTTCTCCTGAAGTGAAATGATACATATAGACTCTCCTAGAACACTTTCCCACCTTCAGGAGTTGAATTCCTTGGTGGAGGAACTGACTCCAAGATTCTCACAACCAACATGTGAGAGTGAGAAGGTGAAACTCAAACACTTCATGAAGAGTTTGTTTAGGAGTTTGCTTCTTTTATGAGGCCTAATAAACATAAAAAACTACCTATGATTTACATTTACTCATGCCTACATCATCTAGCCTCATAACGAGTTCCATTACATAGAGAATCTTGACTTTGATTAAGTCAAACTAGAAACTAGAAATTTACACAGTAAAATTTACAATTTGAAACAGAGAAAAGTGCAGAAGCACAACACTACCTTTGAGTTGATTTGTGGGTGCCTTACAGGGGTAAAAATTTAAATAATAGAGAACAGTCAACTATCCCTTCAAGTCTAGTTTCCCTAACAGTTTGAATTTATAAATTTGGAGCATGGGAAGACCTTCAAAAATCCATTCTCCCAAGATCTCTCCAGAAGCGTAGCGCCTGTCAAAAAATGGTCCAGAATGCTAGTTTTTTGCCACTTTATTGCCTTCTTCTCCAAAAATAAGCCATCTATTCAAAATCTAAGCAAATGGGTTTTTATAGGATGGCGAGATATTTCCAAAATTGTAGACCTTTACTCAAATGGAGGCCCGAGGAAAAAGCACAACGCATTCTGGAGTAGCGGAATTTCTGAACTTATACAAAAAATTCTCAAAAAACTCAAAATGCTTAGAATTTGCTCAAAATTGGATGGAAGGTGTAAAAATATGTTTTTTATAGCTTCATGTATGCTTCAGTAAGCATTTCCAAGTTTCCCTCATCATTTTTGTCTTTTTGGCCTCCTTGAGCTTATTTGCAAGTTGCTTTACCTTGACATTGGCAATCATGTTTTGAGCTTGGTAGTGATGCGCCATGTGTCTGAGCAACTAATTGTCTCTATTTTTCTTCTCAAGGAACTTCTCCAAACGTTCA
Organism: Pinus tabuliformis; assembly: GCA_031772625.1. Lineage (NCBI taxonomy): Eukaryota > Viridiplantae > Streptophyta > Pinopsida > Pinales > Pinaceae > Pinus > Pinus tabuliformis. The sequence continues at coordinate 2,002,089,656 of CM062819.1, read as the reverse complement.
TTCACCCTATTGAGCCAATATTCCTTATCTTGATGAACCTCTAGGGGAATCCTATCTTCTAGGTCAAGGTCCTCATTTAGCAAAATTTCTTCTTGCTCCTCTTGCAAAGCTTTCTTGAGGCCTCTTGTTCTTGGCCTTTTTCTTTTTCCTCTCCCCTTTGATGCTTCAGGCTCACTTGATTTCATGATATCCTTTCCTTTTCCAACTTGCTGCATTAACTTGGCTTTTTCCTTTTCTAGGATCAACTCCTTTGCTTTGAGTTGACAGTTTTCCTGTTCAAGGAATGATATAACATACTTTGCCCTTTCCAAATTGATTGCTAGATCCTTGATTTGGTAGTCTTTATGCATGATAGTTTGTCTCATATTTTTCGTCTGATCCTCAGTCTCTGGATCAATTAGTTCAAACTCATGCTCAATTTTGTCGTTATCCTTTGTGGTCGATTCCTACTTTGTTGATGAATAAGGCTTGGCCCCTTTCTCTCTGTGAGAAGAAAACACAAGCCTCCGCCCCTTCTTATACACTTTAGTCACCTCAGGTTTGGGTAGGCAAGTCTTCTCCATTGTTTTACTAGATGACCCCACCTCTGTTTTCTTTTTGGTGCACTAGGAAACAACGGTGCTGCATTCTTCTCATGCCATTTCAAGGTTGCTTCCAAAAAGGCTTCCCAAGCCATACCTTTCTCCACCAGCTAGCAAAGGACAATGGTTTTGATGAGACTATGATGGAACAAGCTTGAGGAGTGCTCTCTGTCCTTTAGTTGTATTTTTTCAGAAATTTTGGAAATGCTCATGAAAATATAATTTCACATGTTGAGTGGCTTTTGAGAAGTGAAATGCATCGGGAGGCAAATATGATAGGCATACAACTTGGAGGATCTACCTTCACAAGTGAAGAACCTCATGACAGTTTTCATCAAAGGGGCATATTTCTCTAATAAATATCTAAAAAGCATGAGCCGAGTATGTGTATCTTTGTATGGCGTCTTCAAGAAAGGCTTGTAGTATTCAAGATCTAGGCTCATTCCTTTGAACCAATATTCACCATTGTTCGGTAACCCAGTTGCAATTGAGATAAAGGCCACTGACAAACTGAACTCAACACTAGCAATGACAACAGTTTCTCCTTTCAGTTGTGTTGCTACCCAATCTGTTAGTTTCTCATGAAATCCCACCTTGCTCATCTTTTTGCAAAATTCTAAGCAGTGGACATCCTCAAAGCATTGTTTGATCAAAAGATAGGATTTGATTGTGTTGTAGTCTAATGTTTCATATCTAAGGATCTTCCCTCCTTTACGTTGTCTCTTTCTTTTTGGCGAAGATTCTACCTCCATGATGACACAAAGCCTTGGCAACAAGCAACGAAAATAAGATGTGAGGTGTGAATGGAAATGAAGCGATATGAAGGTGATTTTTTGACAAAATGATGGGAGGGGTCTTGGAAAAAGTGAGAGGACTTTGAAAGCTGATGAAAATGAGTGGAGAAACAATGGAAAGATGATTTTATTGTAGGTGGAAACAATAGGGCTTATGATGAGACTTTTCCAAAAACCTCTAGGAATGAGCTAGGGTTTTGATTTTTGAGTGTTTAAACTATATTTTGAGGTGGGTAAAATGGTTAAAATGGTTCATTAAACATGTATGTAGGTGTAGGATATCATTTTACATGTTTTAGAAATAAAAAATAATGATCGCCATTTTCACCCTAACATTTCCCATGCAAATTTTGCTACAAACCCTAACTTGAAGAATCATTGACATGAGATGAAATTGGAAAAGCAAAATATGGAGTATGATTATGTACTTGTTCTTTAGCTTAGAAGTCAATAAAAAATCAAGTTTGCAAGTGAAAAAATGAAGTTTGTGAGAGTTTTTAAGGGTTTCGGGGCACTCTATTCTGTGCGCAGCACAGTGTTCCTCAGTGCAATGCCAAAGCGCAGTGCAACGCCGGTCTCCTAAGCACAGCGCAATGCTTCTAGGTGCATCGCTTGCAATTTTTTGCTAATTTCTCCTAGGAAACAACTTTTTTTCTTTTTTGGACGAGATAGCTTGATAACAAAGAGTGAATAGGATGTGAATGAAGGGGTTTGGGGGCTTTTGAGTTTATATAGGGAAAGTTTCTTCACTTTTTCAAAAAGAAATGGGACATACCCTCCTTTAGAAATTGATTTTCACTTTATGAAAATAGAGTTACCTTTACCATTGCAAACCTTAGATGTCCTTTGGTTTCCTGAGTTCTGGAGCTTCTTTTTCTAGAACTTTTGGAACATGAGAGTATGAGGAGTGTGTGAAAAATCAAGATCAAGTCTCCAAAAGTTGCTTTGTCATGTTTTACTCACTGTTGGTTTTATTCATGAAAATGATGGACCTTAGAAACCCTAGTGACCTAATGGATGACCTGAGACCTAATGGAATGATGATGATGAATGATCCATTTTTATTGTGACACCTTCATAAAGTGTGATAGGTGACCAACATGAGTGAATTTTCAAAGAATGACTTCATCTTTAGACTAACCAAAAAATGACCAAATTTGCTGTGTAAACCTAGTAGCAGTAAAAAATTGATTTTGAAAGTCCGGACAAGCATAGTAAAAGCATATTTGATCCAGGTGACAAGCTAACAAGACTGACACTATCACACTCGAAGCACCAGTGTTGTTCTTGTATTAAACACCCCAATGCGTACTTAAAAAGGGCACCTCTTTTGGGTTTTTAGTTTTAAAAAATGTGGTGCTATTTTCCAACGAAGCACTGGTGTTGTTGATGTATTAAAGCACTCTAGTCCCTCTTAGAAAGAGCACAAATAAGGGTTTTTTAATTTTAAAATAATTTGGTGCTATATTCCCATGAAGAACTAGTACGTTAATGCTTTAAAACATCCTGGTGCGTCTTAACAAGAGCATCGCTATAGGTTTTTTAATTTAAAAAAATATGTTGTGTTATATTCCCATGAAGCACTGATGTTGTCCATGTATTAAAATTCCCCAGTGTGTCTTAGAAATAGACTGCTAGGGGGGTTTTTAATTTAAAAAAAAGGTGGTGCTATATTCACATGAAGCACTGGTGTGATTCATGTATTAAAACGCCTCGACGCATCTTAGCAAGAGCACTGCTATAGGGTTTTCAATTAAAAAAAAAATGGTGCTCTTAGAGATAGTACACACCATTTCTATTGTAATAATGCACTGAAACAAGGTTACATAGAAAAAGCTTGCCAACTGTAAATTTCATTTTTACCATTTTTAGTGTTGTATATCTTTGAAGCACTGGTGCCACTCTTGCCTGACACAAGTAGCTTTTCCTTGATGCTTCTCTTGCTCACAATCATTTTGTATCATGCCTAGTGTCTGGCTTTCCAATTTTCTCAAACGATGGTGAATTTTTTTTTCTCATTTATGTTTGATCTATCCCTCCCCAATGACGAAATGTCTATTTAATGTCTATGTTTCTCCCTAATTTAACATTTTAGCAGATTAGAATTGTAAAATAGGTCCAAAAATCCACTGTTTTTGAATTTGTTTTCCTATGTAGTGCATTCGACAAGTTTGTCTTACACCTATAACATTACACCATGTAAATTTATAGGGTGCACCGTAGTGCAATGTCTGAACCTAATGCATTGATGTTCAATGTATGAACCTAATCCATTGATGTGTTATCAACATGTCTTGTAGATTACAATGCACTGGGGAAAGCTATAAATTATAAGTCAGCGTGTACATGTTTAGGTCACTCCCATTGCATTTATATTTACCAAACACACTACAAACATAATATTAAAAAAATATAACTTGGTATGTTCGATAACTTGAACATTCTGTACTGGTGTGAAAAGGGTATGCATACATACCAATGTGCAAGGTTGTCGACACACTGTGTTGAAAATGTATGTATGTGAACCAAAAGTGGTGTATCATATGTATGTACACACTATTTTCAGTGGTATTTTGTTTTATAGTACATTAGAGTCGACGCATTACTATTTTTTGGGCACACCGAGGATGATTTTTTCTCTTTTTAATTGAAAGTTATGTGTCCATATTTATAAATATATTTTTCATTTAATAAAAAAAATTATGTTTTAAGTACGAGTCTAATGTATTTTATATGTCAATCATGTAGTAGAGATGTCAATAGAGGTAGCAGCAATAGGAGCAGGAGCGATTGGTGGATTAATACAATGTGATACAACCATTGGAGGCACAAGAGAGGGAGTGGAATTTATGCCCTCGTCTTGTTAGCGCAACGAACCAAACGCTATTCAAGAATGTAGGACTCCTTAAATATTATGAGGAGGCTACATCCTATTGGCACAACTGATCTGTCGGTGGAAATTTCCACCAACAATATTTCCGTGTCGGTCCTAACACATGGTATAGGTCCTCTGAGGAGGTTATATATTTTATCACTGGCCTATCCAGGAGAGGGTAGGATTTTTCCAAGTTCTTTGATGTCCCCTGGGGGTTGTAGCAGATAGTCAACATATCTACTCTAAGAGATATGTTGGGGGTTGACATGTCGTCTCTCTCAATGATATCTCAGATGGTCTACCATTTTCTTGAGGCAGTTTTGTAGGGATTTAAATAAATGTCATGCAATGATACATGGGAGGACGAACTTCCCTTTCGATTCAATTTTTTTGTTTATTTTTTGAGAGGTTTACAAAGATGAGGCCTACATTTAACCATCAACCTCCTAGGCCAATGGCTGAGGTTCAGATGTCCATGTGGGTCTAGATGATGCCCAAGAGGGGTCTACTGGAGTATCCGACCAATATTTCTACCCACGCATTGGCACTACTGGCCAGTGAGGATGACCATGCATTTATCTTCATGCCATGTCCATATGCAGGTATGGATTGGAGACAATGTACCAACATCCTATTTACAACAGATGAGCCTGCAAATGATAGAGTTATGGTGAGCACCAGTATTGCAATAATAATGTTGCAACTCTTGGGCTTCCTACTTTACTTTTATCAACCCGATAGTTCGTAACAAACTTGGAAGCGACGGTGTTGTATGCACAAGTACTAGTTCTTACTATAGGCTGTCACTTGGTCAACTGGCGCAAGATCACTAGGAGCTCAAGCCAACTTTTGTGGATTCTAGAAGAAGCTCTATATGTGATGAAAGAAAGGAAAGCTCACTCTATAGAGGCTACTCTACTTGCAGAAAGGAAAAGAAGACTGAAATGTAAAGTAAACCTAACAAACCCTACTTAACCAACTAATCCTACTTTTGCAGAAAGAGAGATGAAATACCATGAAATGAATGCCATTACCTACTAATGAAGTAAAAAACATCTACTCAAGCTATTTCTAGACGTAAATGAGCAAAAAAACATCTTTTTGGATTTTATGTATTTTTATGTGAAATTGTCATGCATGTAATTTATTTGATTGTGAATGTGGCAACAATTAGGTGGCGATCGAGGGTGGTTTTGGGACTTGACAAGATGTAGGATGGTGTGGATGGGTCCTGGAAGGTCTCAAGTGGCCTTCTAGAGGTTTTTCCCGCAATCAGACTTCAAAAATAAGCCTACAGGAAAATCTACAGGAGGCTGCAGGGGATCTACAGGAGGTCTACAGGAGGTCTATAGGAGGATGCCGAGAGTAGTTTTGAAGGTTTTGAAGGTGTGAGAGTGGGTGGAAAGGGTAGCTGAAGGCTGGGATGATGTGTTAAGGTACCTAGTGGTCACCAAATATTTCTAGGAGAGGAGAAGATGGTCGGGAGAGAGGAAGAAATCCTATGGAAAAATGCAGAAAACTAAGGCAGATTTGAGGTGAACTTTGGGTGACCTGTAGAGCATAGATCAGGGAGAGAATGTGATGGTTGGTAGGCTGACTTGATGTGAGAAGATATTTGTTGCAAAAGGACCTAAAAATCAAACAAGGAGATCAAGCAAGCAAGGAAACTAAGTACATCAAAAAACATAATTTTGCATCAAGCTAATCTAAATTATGAGTTATGCAAAGAAATGTTGAAAAATTATATAATGAGAGAAAGCATGGAAGGAAACTTATTGCAGAAAAAAAATGAGCATGGTGAAAGAGATCTAAGGCAAAACATTAACCTTCTAACAAACTACAACACTAGAAATCCTATGGAGAAGGAAAATCTGTGTTTTTTGTGGTAGCAAGAGGGTCTTGGCCTCAGTTCATGGCCCCAAAGGGAGGAAAGGATGCCAAGGCTCTGTTGATGGCCTTTTTGTATCTTCTTTCTATCACTATTCAACTTGCTATATAAAACTCAAATGGAAACAACCTTCTAAATTACCAAAAGCAACCTATTCTTAAACAAGGAAGAAATTTATCTAACAACAACTAATCCATAAACTGAAACAAAGCATATAAATACAAACAAGAGGAGCTTGGCTACTTGGATTGGGCCCTAACCCAAGAGCTTCAACCCTCTAAGGTAACTCAATGCTAGCTCAAAAAGGATCTCATGTTTATTATCAAAATAATAATAGGATTACATGAAACTATCAACAAAGTAAGCTCGAAGTTGAGCAGAGCAATGCTGCAACAAAAAGTCGAAAATTTGACTAACTTCTGAATGAGGACTTAGGATTTTCTACTTATACAACTGAAGCTCCCAACAACTTCCTTAAAATTAGGGAAGCTTGGCTCCCAAAACTCGAGATAGGCATAAGTTATCCTCCACTTGCTCGGTTGCCTCCTAGTGCATTGATTTGGATGTTTGTGCTCCGAGCTGCATGAAGGAGAATTCGAAGTGGGGAGTCATAAATGAGGGGGATACCCTCCTATAAATCCTCTCCTTTGTCCACTTCAAATTATTGCTGCCAATTGTCCATTAAATCTTTGACTTTGTCTTCAAAATTCAACAAAAATCTGCATTAAACACATATTAGACTCCATGGCATCATAACCAACCCAACTCACTCCATAAGCATAAATATAATAAAAAAGCATGCAATAAGCTAAGAGAATGGTTGATTAAACTATGTTAGGAGGCAAAATGAGCCCATATAATTACCCATTTATGGGGCTCATCAAGGTAATATTAATGTTTTATTTAAATTAATTAATTTTCATTTTATTGTCTTAATTAATTAGAATAAAATTTATTTTCGCACGTTCTTTAACTTATTTTCTTAAATTGTTTAATGAAATTCTCCAATTATTGTTGTGTACTATATATTTTGTAGACATTGACACATTCGTTGCGGACATCCCTCCTCCCCCACAGAAGGGATCAAATGAGGAGATGGGAGAGGCCCAAGAGGGTGAGGCACATCCTCAATGCAGAGGGGCATGGGCCTCTAGGTTTGTACGAATGGTCTTGTTGCATTTAATTATGCAAGGAGATATTTCTCTATGATCTCATGCCTAATTGAGAGCACCAGAAAACAAAATATAATGGCTAATATAGTATAATAATGACCCCCAATCTAGATGGTCATGCATGCATCAAGCAGTCAGATCTATGCTATAAAAATAAGAGATCACACCTGGAATCATCGCATGTCGGGGAAGGGATTTGAGTTCGATGCAAATCTTGCGATCCACTCATCGACCCAACACATCTGCACTAGATCTCTATCCCTACACACAAACACAACTAGAAAAGGACAATAGTTGATCTTCCTCAAAAGATCGTCATATTAAAAATAATAGATACGATCATATAACATACTAAACACAAATTCATGTAAGGAAGGGAACATAGATTTTTATTAACCATATACATTAAAGTACATCAAATGTATACCTTCAACAAATAATATCCTCTCCTCTAACTTGTACTATGGTCTCCTCTCCTGCAGAGCCCTCGCACTATAGTGTGGATACTCTCCCCTTTCCCCCTTTCCTCTTGGTGAGATTATATAGGTTCATTCTATCCTCCAGGAGAATGTATCTAAACACTTAGGGGCTTGTGTAGTTAGGAAACTTCTACAATAATGGACCCCTAGCCAAATCATACACAAGTGGGTTAAGTTGATTTCCTTGGGTTTGGAAAACTCTAGAAACCTTTTTCACAATTATGATATTTTTCTCAATTATCTCAATTATGAAATAATTATTATCTCATAATTATAATATTTTGGAAAAATAATTATGAGAAATTCCTCAATTATGTAATTTCAACCATTTATCATGGGATAAATCTCACATAAGTAAAAGGAAAGGTGAAAATGGATGAATTTAAGCCAAACAACTGAGGTAAGTTGATATTGAGTTTATCTCACTATAATGGAGTGGAAAATAGTGTTATAATAGATGCCCCCTAATGCATGAGGTCAGAAGAGAAACCGGTGGGCGAAATGCATTAAATAGTACACAATGCTCATAATGGGAGGAAGGAGCCAATAATACGAAGCTATATAGGAGGAACTCAAGTGTTTAAGTCGCATATGTGTTGATAACATCCCCAAGGCAGGCATACACATGTTCGGTCAGAAAGAAATATTGAAAATGGATGCCATAAAATAAATTGTGGATCTGATCTGAAAATCACCCTTGAGTGATCTCAGTTAAATAATTATTGAATGAAGGTATTACAGACTCATGTGTTGGTGTGTGTCTATGTTATCTTAGGCAATAGATCGATCAAATTTCAAAATACACAGACACTGGAAGAATTGAAAACAGTAGGAGAAACACAGTAAGAAAATACAAGAACACAACAAATTAATAAGGAGTTCACCCTATCCTCCAGAGCTACGTCTTTGGTCCAGATTTCAGTGGTGGCCTTCTTTTATTATGTCTTTAAAGCATAGATTTACAATGAGGAGCTCAATTTGAGTCTCCTGAAACAAATAATGTCTGCTAGGGTGGTTCTTGGATCCCCCAAGCCACTAGAGTACACAGACTCTTTTCCTTACCAGATCTTGACCTCTCTGGTCTTTAATGGGAGAAGCCCAATGTGGTGCTCAATTCCCGATAGATCCTCTTAGGGATTGCTTGAACCTCTCAAGCTTTTTGTCTGCTCGATGCTGCCTTAGGTCAGCTCAACTCTCTGTTTTCTGCTTTTTGCTTCACTGTCTCTTCTTTGCTCTTGCTTTTTCTATCTTCGTTCTCTTCTTCTCTCTTCTTCTTCGTCTGTTCTGTTCTCTGTCTGTTCATGGCTTAAAGCCAATCTATCTCATGACTTTTCGATTCTCTTCCGCCCCTTTGGATCGCCTGCTGCTATTAGCTTGGAGTTCCCTGCCTCTGCATTATCACCAACGTCTCACAAGGAGTGGCCACTTGTCCTATCGCAAACTGCACCAGCTCTTCCTCGTCAGTTTGGTTTTTCAGTTACACTGTGGAATGACTCATTCACCAAATCAGTGGTCAAATTGGATGTCAAACTTCTCTATGCCGCAGCTTAATTCCCCTGTCAAATCTAGTTTCTCCATCAGGCATAATCTTTGCCGTCAGATCTGGAGCCCCGAGATCCTACGATATTCGCTCATTTCATGCAGTTGACTTGTTCGACCGTTAGCATGCGATGAGTGGCAGTTTAATTTCTCATCTGCCGAACACGTGTCGTGCACTGAGTGGAATCACTCGTTTTCAGCCAAATCCACTTATTTCCCAAGGATGCCCCTAATATACTGCCGATTTTGGAGTGCGAGTCCCACCTTTCGCCTTAGTGCTTTCCCCACGGTTTCCCGGCTTCCCATGCGATTGAGTGCTTCGGGTATTTTCCTTCTCGATGGGTTTTTCCCAGCGATGCGTGATAAGCGCTAATCGTGCATAAAAAATGGCCTTCGTTTCCCGATCTAGGCTTCCCAAGTGCCATTTTTGCCTCCTGTGCGGACTCCATGGGCCTCAGTCAGCGTGCTTTAACCGAGGTCCTCATCATTCCTTGCTGGCTGTAATCTGCCACTGTCTAGAGGTCTTCGTGATCGCTCTGTGTTCATAAATTTGAAGTTTGTCCTGTCTTAATACATTCATGGCACTATGATAGTCTTCATGGATCCAATTCGGATCACGGCCTTCCCACTGAAAAAGCTTTTGGACCACCAAAAGTTGGTTTTCAAGCATCAACTACGTGAGGGTACAATTGTCTCACTTGTCCAATCTCTATCCACTTTGCACTGTTTGGCTTTGAACCCTTGAGCCCAATTCTAAGGTACTCAACATCCCCTTTGCGCGTTGTCCTCACCTTCCTATCCAAAACTATGTATTCCTGCAATTCATTAAGATATTCAGGTAGCAGGTCATCAATAGAAGGCAATTGACTCTGCTCTTCTGGATCCTCAATTAGAGAGGGTTCAAACAATCTCAAGCAATCTACATTTACGACTGAGTAGATGTGCATGTAAGCTGGTAGATCAAGGAAAAAACATTATAACAAATCTTCTCAAGTATCTTGAAGGGTCCATACCTGATAGGCTTTAGCTTTTTACCTTCACCTTGCATCCTGTCCTTGCTAATATACAGCCAGACTTGGTCACCAACTTGGAAAATATGCTCCATCCGATGCTTGTCATGCCTTGCCTTATATTTGGCTCGACTCTTTTCCAGTTGTTCTTGTACTGCCTGGTGGATCTCTTGGATATGTTCAATGAACCTAGTTGCCCTATCCACATCACTGTGTCCATCAACCGTGGTATCTTTACCAAATACAAAATCCAAAGGAGACCTTGGTGTGAAACCAAAACAGGTCTCAAAAGGAGATCTATGTGTAGAAGAATGTTTTTCTCTATTGTAAGCATGCTACACATAACACAAATGTTCATCCCAAAGCTTAGGATGTTTGCTGCAATATCCTCTGAGCAACTGGATCACTGTCTTGTTGACTACTTCTATCTGACCATTAGTTTGTGGATGAAAAGCTGTGCTTTTCTTCAGTTTGGTGTCCATTAGTTCCCACAGACTTGACCAAAACTTCCCCACAAATCAGGTGTCTCGATCAGATACAATGGAAGTGGGTAATCCAAAATGAACCCATACATATTCAAAGAATAGTTTTGCAGTTTGTTAAGTTGTAATCTGTTTATTACAAGGTATCAAAATACACATTTTGCTGAACCTATCCACAACAACATATAGATAATCATGACCTTTCCTAGATTTAGGCAGTCCTCCAACAAAATCGATGGAAACACTTTCCCAAGGGTGAGAATGAACTGGTAATGGAGTGTACAAGCCTAGTTTTCTGTTGCTGGGCTTGCCTTTAGCACACATAGTACACCCTCTTACATATCTAGAAACTGTCTCATTCATTTTTGGCCAATAACAAAATCTTTGCAGCTATGCAATTGTTTTACTTACCCCAAAGTGACCTGATATCAGAGAAGTGTGTGCTTCTCTAATTATCTTTACTCTCTTAGTTTGTGGAATGCATAACTTCCCACAATGATATAAGAGTTGGTCCTTTACATGATAATCCAATTCTTCTACTCATTTGCCTTGACTTAAAGTTGCATATACATCTTTAAAGTCTATATCTTGAGCATATTGTTCAATGTAGCTTTCATGTAGCATAGAATTATGCTTAAGTATAGTAGATGCATTTATAATAGGTCTAGATAACATGTCTGCAACTTTATTGTGTATGAATTTTTTATAACTGATGACTAAATAAAACTATTGTAGGAAACCCATCCATCTATAATGCCTTGATTGCTGCAACTTAGTTTGTGAGTGTAGATACTGGAGTGGTTGATGATCAGTATATATTACTGTTTCTTTTCCCATTAAGTAATGTTTCCACTTTTTCACACTCTGTACTAATGCATACAATTATTTATCATATGTAGGATAGTTAACTACTGCAGGATTAAATGTCTTAGAATGATAACATATGGGTTTACCGTGCTGTGTCAACACTACTCCCATGGCATAGTCACTAGCATTCGTTTGGATCTCAAATGGTCTTTGAAGATCAGGCAGTGCTAGTACAGGTGTTGTACTAATCTTTTCTTTCAAGGTGTCAAAGGTTTTTTTCTGTTTGCCTACCCACTGAAACACCTTGTTCAATCATGTTAAAGCATGTAAGGGTGTTGCAATTGAGGAAAAGTTAGAAATTAACTTCCTCCAATATTGTGATGCTCCTAAGAAGCTTCTAACTTCTGTAGCAGATTTGGGTTTAGGCCAGTTTACAATGACTGCTACCTTAGAGGGATCTATCCTCAATTAACCACCCCCTATTATATGACCCAAATAATTCAGAGATGTTTTGCTAGATTCACATTTTGAGAGTTTAACATGAAGTTTTTCTCTTTTGAAAACATCTAGTGTTTGCTTAACATGCTTTAAGTGTTCTTCCCATTTTTTGCTAAAAATCAGAATGTCATCAAGATACACAATAACAAAATAATCAAGAAAAGTTCTGAGTACGTCATTCATTAATCTCATGAAAGTAGTAGGAGCATTAGTTAAGCCAAAATGCATAACCAGCCAATCATACAATCCCCGCTTTGTTTTGAAAGTAGTCTTCCATGCATCTTGTTTAGTAACTCTGACTTGATGGTATCCACTATGCAAGTCTAGCTTGGAGAAATAGACAGCTTCTTTCAATTAATCTAAAAGATCATCTATGCGAGGAAGGGGATAATGATTTTTGATTGTTATCTTATTCAGTGCTCGGTTATCAATGCACATTCTCCACGAGCCATCTTTCTTTCTCACCAAAACGATTGGTGACCCACATGGTGATGTGCTAGGTCTGATGAACCCTTTCTCGAGCAACTCCTGCACCTGATTCTTGATTTCAGCATTCTCTAAAGCGAACAACCTATACATTCCAATGTTAGGCAATGGAGCATCCTGTTGCAAAATAATATCATGCACTATTTCCTTTTTGGGTGGCAGACCTTTAGGTTCTTGAAACAAGATATCATACTCTGAAACAAACTTTTCTAAATCAGGTTGTTGTTTATCATTATAGCCCTTAAATACATTGGTTTTATCAGGTTTCTTTTCCTTTACAACCATCAGTGAGAATTGTTTGCATGAATTTATCATTCTTTTTATCTGCCCTGAGTTTATGAGAGTATAATTATTCATGAGCTTATGAGATCTTACAAAGTATTCGATTCCATCTTTAACAAGTAGATGCTTGTTCTCAGCTCTATAGAAAATAGCTTTCCTATCATAAAACTAAGGGCTTCCTAAAACAATTCCACATATATCCAAAGGAATTATGTCTAACTCAACCTCATCTTCAAATGCTAACCCAAAAGAAAAATTGAGTTTTCACTGTCTATTCACTTGTAGGTGTGCTTTATCATTCAACCATCCTAATGGGTATGGTTTCTTGTGAGGTGTAGTTGCCAATCCCAACTTCTTTACAATTGCTTCAGAAATTAAATTTAATTGTGAGCCACTTGTTAGTGTCGGTATCTTCATCCCTTCATCAGAGATCAAATTCTCTTGTTTCATTGCATATTAGGTGTCTCGCTCAACCAGCTACATTCCATTAGGAGCATGGATCATTTGATGATAGTGGCTTGTTGTAGATTTTCACTCATGTCCTTTACCTGCTAGCTCATTTCCATTCATCAAGATCATCTGTAGTCACCTTTTGTCTTTAAATTTGCAAGAGTCATTTCTAGGGTTTCAGTTTCATTAGGTCTAGGGTTTCATCAAAAAGGTCTTCAAAATGTCCAATAACAGTCAGCAGGTGCATGAGGAGGTTGAATAAAGTTTCAGTACCAATAAAATTCATAATCTCATGCTCAGAAATGTATTTTTCCTCAAAACCCTGTTTTGAGGAAAAACAGAGTATTTTGGGTTTTCATTATAAATTGATGTAATTTCAGTTCTTTCATATGTAAATAACTTCAGTGGAAACCCTGGTCACCTTGCCAAGCTTTAGTTGCTCCATCCCCTGAAAGACAAGCAAAAAATCATGTCATTCAATTCATTAAGGAACAAATAAAGTAAATTGCCCAAAAACAGAGTTGAAAAAGTAAGTCACATTGCAAACATTGTAAAAGTGGTTTTCATGAAGGAAAAATCAAAAGCTCTTGTATATAAATCATCTTTACAATTCAAAACGCTCATTGGCACTCAAAGAAGAAAGATTGAGCAAAGTGAAGGTCATGTTGGAGAAAGGAAGCGAAATCACAGCAAAGAGTTCCAGTTTTGGAGGCGCGGCGCATTGGGTGAGAGGCGCGACGCATATAAGTGGCGCCGCGCATTAGGCCACCCTCCATAGTGTTAAATTTATACTGGCGTGGCGCATACAGTTGGCGCAGCGCATAGAGCTTCCAAACCCGATTTCATCATAAACTCCCTCGAATTGCAAAAATTGCTCAAATCTTCTAGTGTGCAAGTAAGTCAAGCCCTTTTCCTTACTAGTGAAAGAGTTTTTCTTAAAAATTTATGGTGGTTGTGTGAAAAAACTCAAACCGTACTTCCTTGCAATTTCTCAAAAAACGATTTGCTAGGGTTTGCATTTGTCATTTTGCTGCCAAGTCCACTCCACCTTTCCATTACTCTTTGACTCCTCCATTTATTTTCGAAGTTCATCCATTCATTCCCTAACTCTCATATTCCTAAAAAACAAATCGTTCACCCCTATCCCCAATTCCCATTTTCCCAAATCCTAACTACAAAATCCCAAAACCATAATTGTTGTCCCTAAGCTTACATATTATTCCCTAAACCCCCTATTTCCCAAAAAACTTGTCATAATATTCCCAAAACCCCTCATACATTCTCCCTCCACAGTCCCTCATACATTCTTACCCTTGGTGGCAAAAAACTAAAATCACCATAAATCTCTTCATACTCATCAAGAAAACTCACACATTAGCAAGCATGGAATCTGATCCTTCATATGACCGAGATGAAGAGACACACAGTGACTCTCCTACAAAAATGCATGCACCAAGGAGACCTCACAAGGGTGGCAAACATATATGAGAGGAGCCTACTTCACTTGCCGAGCTACAGGCCCACCCTCTTGCTATCACATGCTTCCAACACCAATCCTGTTATCAGTTCTATGAGATGGTTGCTAGAGTCCAGTACCATCATGAGTTGGCCAGGTTGTTTGTGCTTCATCTACATAATGGCCAAGCCACTCTAGCTGGTGTGGCATTCACCTTGACACCAGAGTCTATTTCTCTAGCAACTGGCATTCCTAATGTCGGAGATCAGTGGAATAAAAGGCAACAGATTGACAGGGAACATTATGAACCATACATCAAGCCTGGTTATTTGGGACAACTCAACAGAGTTTTTCCCTTTCAGTACCTGAAAGACTCATATGCTCCCTTGATGAAACTCATAATGAAGTATTTCAGTTGTGAGGGCGAGTTTTCTCGCATATATGCTTATCATATCAGATAGTTGATGCAATTTACCAGGGTGAGAATAATGAATCTCCCCTACTTCATGTGCCAAAATATTGAGAAGATGAACACCCTAGTAATACAGAAGACTCCTCAGCAGCAATTTAACAGTATATATCATTTTGCACTCATCAAAATCGTGGTCATGCATCAACTTGATTTGTAGGGCATCTCATGGGAGGATTTCATTTCTCGTGAGTTCTTCACAGCTCCTCAGGTACCTCCAGAAGCTTTTCATGAGACAGGTGGACCTTCACGTTAGCAAGAGGGTCATGAGACACAGACCACTAGTGTGTCGGTGTTTGTCACCTATCAAAAGGGCACTAGAAGGTTGTTTGAAGCAACAAAGTGAGTATTATCTCCACCCGAGGTGGAAGGGGTCTCACTTCCTTCATCAGCACAGCAGGTTTAAGACAAGGGCAAGAGGCCATTACATGATGAGGGGCCTTCAGGTGAGCAGGAGACCATTTTCATTCTCATTCAGGACGATGACACTGATTTAGGCCCAGAAAGCTCAAAGCTCAAGGAGGTCATCGAAGAGCAACATGCAGACATCAATGCTTTGTCCCTCAACATGGAAAGAGCTAAGTGGATAACAAAGTACCTGGAGCAAAGAAAAAAGCAACTAGAGGATCAGAAAACCATAATGGAGCTAAGAAACATACGAGAAAACCAGCAAGCTACCAAAAGGAGGAAAGTCAAGTTCACCACACTTGAGCAAGAAATCAATGCTGATCGTGAGTCTTGGTTGGAGAGGACTAATATTGATCCAGGTGGATATTGGTGGCCACCCACTAATTCCACTTGGATCCCCTCTAGTGCTTCTTACAGTTTTTATCAGTTTCCTTAATTATAGCACAATTTACTATTTTTAGCAGTTTTTTGGGTCCTAAACTTCCGGAGCCGTTTTGAGGCCCTAAACGACGTTTTTTGGGAAATCCACCGCCAGCGATTTTTTTAATAAAAATCGTTTTTTCCGTCGTAGTCCTCGGAGAGATCTTTCCAACGGGCTATCATGCACGTCAAACGGAGATAGTATGACCAATTCGTGACCCCGAGAAGTTGATGTACCAACTTACCCAAAAACGGGGCCCACAATTTGGCATTTCATCTTCTAGGGTTAGGTTTTGGAATGTGAAGGGTTTTCCATTGTTTCTCAACAATAAATAGGCCCTCGAGCCTCATTGTAACACAGTTCAAAACAGTTCAGAGGCATGTAGCCGACACATCTCTTCTCAGAGATAAGCTACCATCGCCCTAGCTGGGTTATTTCTATTTGTAAGCATATTTCAGTATTCTCCATTAATGAAATGAAGTATTATTTCCGCGGCATCTTCGTTTTTATGGTTATCGCATATTAGTATTTTTGTTGCATCTCTGTTTTTATGGTTATCGCATATTAGTATTTCTGTTGCATCTCTGTTTTTATGGTTATCGCATCTCTGTATTTATGGTTATCTCTGTAATCTATTGCGTTCCTGCTTAAATCCAGATCAAATATCCACTTGGAGAGGATGCTCAAGAAGGCCATTAAGGAGAAAGATATGTTGAGAAACATGTCATATCACTATTTGCCAAGGAATATGGTGTGCCAAGCTAGAATCAGGAACTTGAAGGCCAAGTTGAAGAAGAGATCGAGGAGGCAAAAAGCGCAAGATAAACTTTAGATCTTGGCTGAGGCTTCCTTGGCCCAACATAGCACTTGATGGAGAACACTCAGCCAAAATTTCAAAAAATGTGGGACACTTTTTGCATTTTTTGAAATTTTTGAGCCAAAACACCGGTTTTTCTGCCCAATGCGTCGCACCACCTGGTGCTTGCTTTTGATGGAGGCCTCCAAATGATGAAAACTCAGCATTTTTGGATTTTTCTTGAAAAAATATGCATGCCTACCAATGGCCAAGAAATTTTGATAGGTTTTGAGCACCCAAAAAGGTCAAAAACATCCAAAAAATGACCTTATTGCTCGTATTTTGACACACAGGAAGCAATGTTGGGAGAACTTAGTTTTGGAGGGGCAAATGGAGGCCAAATTCCAAAATTCCACTTGTTTTGGAAAGTAGACAGGTATAAATTTCCAACAAGCACACTTGGAGCAAATGTGGACACTGGGAAGGCCTCCAAAATTGGCTGAAAATAGGTGCTATGCATAGAGAAATCAACGCGACGCATTGAGGAAATTTTGCTCAGTTTGACCAAGAATACTCTGTTTTTCGCCTAGTTTCTTGACAATTTGACTTTTCTCCTTCTTAATGTCAAACTTATGATGTAACTTAATGTAAATTGATGGATCTTGATGTAATTATGTCAAATTTTCACTCATGGAGGTAGATTCATCAATAAAAAAGTAGTTTGCAACTGAATGAATCAGTTCCCTAGTTTCTAGAGGCAAGCTATTCCACTACCTACATTTTAGTTCTCAGTTTATAATTTGTTGGAACAGTTCCTAAACTCATGAGCTTGACCTCTAGAGGCTAGTATGAGTTTTTTTTTGCCTATATCTTATGTTTTTTCAGTCATTAGCATGGTTGGACTTTTGAGAAAGCTTGGAGCTTCATTGTATACTCATCTCAGCAGTTTTGGCTAAGGAATAGACCAGGGTTTGCAGCAATTTATGGGATTAATGTGGCATCTTGCTTTGGTATTGTGTTTCCTTCAGTAAATTGTAAGTTTATATGTGTTTTATGTATGCCATTATCTCTCTTGCTTCTTCTCAACTAAAACAAACAAGGATAAAGGTAGAATCCATTGCAGTGCTCTACCAAGGGTTTGCTTAGTTATTGATGTTTTCAGCTGTTTGAAGAGGATCCCTGAGGTTTTCTTGCCCTCTTCAACCCATCACCTGTCTAAATCTCTCCATTTCATTAAATTTCAAGTGCCAAATTAGTTGCCTACCTTGCCCCATAGAGATCTCTGCAAAACTGAGCCTCATTCCCCAGACCCAAATTTGCCTTTCCATTTGAGCCAACAAAACATCATTATATTCAAAGAAGCTCTTTTGCACACATACCTAGCCTAAGATCAGTATTCACATCAGTCATCTCAAGCCCTCATTGATCATATTTTGCTGATATTGACAAGGAGAGAGCCCTCTCCCGACCTGGTAGGGCTAGCTACCAAGTTAAGCATAGTTTGATGTTATCCTAGATCCTACCTTTCTAAGCCTGAGGTAGATTTAGGCCCTAACATAGTGGCGACCGTATCAGGGAACAAAATTTTTTGTTTTTTAGTGTTCTTCATTTTGTAAACTACAGACGAAGTCTGAAGATTAACCAAGCCTTCAAAACGCTTTTTCTTTGCATTAGCGCAAGTACATAAATGCTACTTTAGTCAATCTCTGGTCTAGTATTATAAATGGAATATCTAACTTGCAAATTACCCCAATACGTCTGATAATTCTAAGCTTTTGGATGATAAGTTTAGAATTTGATAGGCTGAACAAGTTGATAATTCCCATTTGATTTCTTGGAAATAATAACACACTGGTTTCCAAAAGATATACTAGAGAAAATCGGGATCCTGATCCACCTCCTGTGTACGAAAATCCCAATCTTATTCCAAGAATCCTTTGCCAAGAAATTTCTGTGATTCTCATGTTCAAATCTCGTTCATGTCTTGTGGTTTTTGAGTATCTTGAAGATCTTTATTTTGACGAACAGTTTGATCTGTCGCTATTTGAGACTAAATCTGAAAGTACTATTGGTTCTACTGTCCTAAATCCTGAGTTTGTCAAAGATCTTGAAACTTAAAAGGCCAATAAATCAATTGACGATTATATCTTGAAACAAATCCAAACTTCAATTGTGGCTTCAAACATCGTTGATTTCTTAGAGTCTACATCTGCAACCCTTGGGTCCTCCGTGATTGCATCTAGCTCCGAAATTCCTACCGAAACTCCCTTCATTCCCACCATTCCCATGTAGCCTTCTACCTCTGATCAAAAATCTGCAGTGATGTCATCTCTGTCCACTCCTTCTACCCCTCAAACACCTAAAATTTCTTCACCACCATCCCCACCTCATACACCCCATACATCAACTACACCCACTCCCCCAACATCCCCAAGACCAATTGCAAATCCACCAAGAGCAATGGCTGCTCGATTTGCACCCCATGTGCTGCCTCAAAATTTGGATGATATGCTCACCGATTATCAAAGCAAAATTCCATTGTTTGATGGCACTCTTCACGGTGTTACAGCTCAGCTACATGTGGATAGGATGACAGATTTATTTGACCTTCATGAGATTGATGCAGAAAATGTGACAATGAGACTGTTTGTACAAACTTTTGGTGGTGAAGTGAGGAAATGGTTTAGAGCTTTGCCAGCTACAAGTATCACTACATTGACTAATTTTCAGAGAAAATTCTTGGATCGCTGGGAAGTGAAGAAAAATCCTCTTGAGATCCTTTCCGAATATGAGAACATCAAGCGGAATGTTGGTGAGTCTGTTCAAGATTATTGTATTAGATTCAATTCTATTTACAATGCAATTCCTGATCATATAAAGCCACCTATGGGGCTAGATTTGATTAAGTTTCCGGATGGTTTTGATCCTGATATGGCCTATCAATTAAGAGAAAGGGATCCGATCACTTTGGAAGACATGCAGAAAATTGGAGTCAGCGTTGAAGCTAATCTGCTTACCAAGAGAGCTAGAACAAAGGCTGAAAATAAGGTAACAAAAAAGGAAGAGGTTTCCACTTTAGATAAAGTGCTCCAGAAGATGGAGAAGATGTTTGACAGATTGACAATTGATAAGCCTGAACCACAAGTCAGAAATCCCAACTTCCATGGTTAGCAACAACCACAATTTAGAATCAAGCAAAGAGAGCAGCGAGCATAAGACCAAGCAATGCAAGAATAGGTGAAGACA
Organism: Pinus tabuliformis; assembly: GCA_031772625.1. NCBI lineage: Eukaryota > Viridiplantae > Streptophyta > Pinopsida > Pinales > Pinaceae > Pinus > Pinus tabuliformis. The sequence continues at coordinate 2,002,069,517 of CM062819.1, read as the reverse complement.
CCCTTACAGCAAAATTTTGTACATGGTCCAGAATCAGATGATGAGGAGAACGTAATTAGAGAAGAGAATCATTTCTTTACACCCAACGATATGCCAATTTTTGTCACTGAAGATGAGGAGTATTCTGAGAATTCAACTGTAAAAAGGGATGAAAATTTCATCTTGGCAAATGAAACAGTTCTTGAGGAGGAGTTTGATGAATATCAAAGAGGGTACATGAATGCTTTGTCAGCCCAGCAGCGAAAATATTCACTCAGAAGTAGAGGTGTGCCCATAAATCCAATTCAGAAAAGGAAGGAGATAACAACACTGAAGAATGATCCTCCCATTGCGCAGAAAAAGGGAAAAGAGACAATTGATCCTACCACCAACAAAACGCCATCAGCAAATGAAAGATCCAATCAGCTAAGTGTATCAAAGGAGAAAATTGAAAAGAAGGATGTTTCAGCGAAAGAGGTAGAGAAAATTTCAGTTTTTAACTTAGAAAATAAAATTGCTAAGTTAAAAGTATCTATTCCTTTGACTGAGTTGATGAAGAACATCAGCTACAAAGGTCAGGTGTCTAAGATTTTGAATTTAGATCCATCATCTGATATGGTGAATGTGGAGGATGATAGACCTGAGTTGATTTTTGGTCTAGCATTGGAAGGTCAGTCTCAAGATAGTGATGTAGCTCATTTTTACATCAGCATTAGGGTGCATGACTATGTATTACACAATGCTATGTTTGATTCTGGAGCCTCACATAACCTCATGCCTAAGGCCATCATGGAGAAATTGGGATTGGATATCACTAGAAAGTATCATGACCTCTATTCCTTTGATTCTGGTAGAGTAAGATGCATTGTTCTAATCAAAGATTTGGTATTCAATTTGGATCAGATTCCGGCTAAAAATGTTTTGATGGATGTGGTTGTGGCAGATATACTTCATAGATTTGGCATGCTTCTTTCCAGATCTTGGGGAGCAAATATTAAAGGGACAATGCAGCTTGATTTCTCCTATGTTACTGTTACACAAAAATATCGTCACCATGATTATTTGCAGTCAGTATGGGTCTATCATCACTTGTACTGTCCTCCTAAGCAAGTCTCAGACCTCAACTCTTCAAGTCAAGCTTTGAAAATGGGAGAAAGACATTAAAAATCAACAAAGCTCTGGTTCCGCACTTTCTCTCACTGTTGCCTGTGGTCCCGCACCTCCTGTTCACAAAAAATGTGGACCTGCCCGCTCTGTCCCTAAAGGAGTGGGTGCGGACCCCTGTGAAAGTAAAAAAGGCGCAAGTTTATTCTAAAAAACTCAGTTTGGGTTAATTCTAGATGATTCTAGAAGGAATTTTGACGTGGATTGGTCGCTCTTAGGTGGTTCATGCATCCCAAAAAAGAAGGAGCTAATCCCTTGATGAGAGGATCTATCCCTTTGAAGGAGGGCTTTATCCCTTTGAAGGAGGACCTAGTAACTTCCCTCCATTGCACTATAAATTAAGGCATTGGGCTGGTTGATAGGGAGGTTAGAAGCTGAAATTTTTTTAGGGTAAATGCTGGTGGAATTGAGACTTCCTAGTTAAGCTTGAGAGGAGAGATCACATAACTTTTTGGCTTCATTAGGAAGAGAGTGAAACTTGTCAAAGTAGAGGAGACTTCTTGTTGGACCCTGGGAGGAGCTTGTACAACATCAAGGCACAAGTTCTAAAGTTCTTCTTTGATTTGAATTAATACAATCAGATTCATTTTTCTCAACAAATTGTCTTATGTCATTTGTTTCATGAATTCCTTGATCATCATGTTAGATATGCTTTATGATATTGGCTTTTCAGGTGCTATTTAATTTGTTTGCTTGTTTGTGTTTGTAGATTCGCAACAAGGGATCTCATTTGGATCAAAGGAGCGAGGCTTCCAAAAACTTGCATTGGACCTAAGGTAGGCCTAAACACTTGTTTGCCTTTGTTTATAAATGCATATTTAGAGAAAGATAGTTTTTGATTGGCTTGCTTGTCACTAGATATCGTTAGATTCTAGGAAGGTCTATCTTGTCCGCAAGATCGACTCATTCCGTGTGACAAAATGGAGACTCCACTGGGGACTTGATTTTTTCCTTGTTTTTACTTTGACCTGAGAAACTGTGTTTTTGTTTCTGTTTTTGACTTGTTGTGTGTGGAATTGGGTAGATTTAGTAGATCTAGGATTATTTTTTGTTTTTCACAACTTTGGGAGAGGACCGCACCCTTGGCTTGTGACACAGTGCAGACCTATCCGCACTTTTGGTTTTAGCACAGAGCGGTACCACACCTGTGTTAACTGTGGGCCTGCGGACCCTGTCAAAATTTTGGAAAACCTAATATTTTCTCTGTTAGTCAGCTTAGTTTTTGTTTAGATGTTATTATCCCCTACCCAGACCTACATATAACTTTTCAGAAGCTTATCTTAGGTTAATTCCATTGGTGTTAGGGTTTTAGGTGAAATTCCTAGAAGTTTTGATTGTTGGGTTTGGTTTTCATTTTGGTCTTGTAGTAGCTCTGAGCTTAGAAGCTGTAGAAACCTTAGATCACCTTGGTTTTTACCAGCCTTCTTATGAGTCCGACCATTTGTAAAATCTACCTTTGTTGAGGAATCAACCTTGTGTTTTCTCTTTACGAAACTTCGAAAAAGCTTGTGTTAAAAGTTTGGATTTCATTTTTAGAAAAGAAAACAAAAATTGGTTGTTTTTTGACTGATTTGTGATTCTGGACAAATTAGTCCTTAGTTTGCTTGTAGCTAAGTAAAACATCCTTGAAAAAGACATCTTGTAATCTTTGACTTCAAATAGGTTTTTATAGTTTATAGATCCGAAGATTAGTCATTTCCATAGTTTTGAGTGTTTTATAAAAAAATAAAAAATCTCTTTTGGAAAAAGTTTGTTTCTGTAGTGGTTGAGTGTTTTCAAAGAAAAGGGAAATTTTTGTGAAAATAACTAGTTGTCTCATTTTGAGTGCATTGGAAAAGACAAAAAGATCTTCTTTTAATTTGTTTGTTAAGAAAGATTTGTGTTTACAAGTATTTGCATTCTCAAACTCTTTCCTAGCTAGAATTTCATTGAAGGGAAAGGATTGCTTAATCATCTTAAGTGCATTTTTTAGTGATTTTGAGTCGAGTCTTCACATCACGAGTTTCATCTCCGCACCTCTTGACTTAAACAAAAACCAATAAAAATAACGCTTAAAGTAAAATCTATCTAGTAATATTTTTATTTCTAGGGCTCTGATACACCAATATAGCTTAGGCTAGTGTCTTGGAGTAGGGAGCAATTAACTCTCCAAGGCAGTAAAACAAACAAGTAGCTGTATCTTGCGGTAGGAGAGAAATCCAATTGTTGCATTTATGCTTGGGAAAGCTCCTCCTAAAGGAGAAGCACGGGATCGTGTCCGAACCAGTGTGGGAATCAATCCTTCCTCATTGGGAATGACACCAGATATTCACGTATTAAAAATGGTAAACCTCGGATTGACCATTGTCGAGGAGCCTAGGGTCACTTGTTGGTAAATCTGGATTATTGTCAAGGGGCCTTCAAGGGGATTGAGCTTGTTACTCTGCCCTTGCGTGTGTATCGGATCGTAGACTGTTCCCCCAGGTATATTTGTTTCCGTTGGTAACCTTAGTGACCATATTCTATAGGATTCTTCCTAAGGTGACAGTGGTGGGAAGATCCCACTGTACCTGGAGCAGACGTTGGCTAGACTCACTTGGATTTTCTGGGGGGTTCTCTTCACTCAAGACGGTTTAGTGGAAGAACTTGTGCCAGTCTATTCATTAAGCAGGTTGCTGGGGTAACTGTTCCAACTGCCATTTCTGTATTGAACTCTGCGACATTGGGCTTCATCACCAATTAGTGTTTTGAGTATGGAAAGTTATTGTTTGTGTGTGTTTGATCTCCTAGATTGTTTAGGCGTGTGATTCAAATTTGTTTGGTTCTTTAGAGGCTTTAGGTTGTTTTCATTGAGATTTTACTTTGTTTGCGTGTGAAGTAGTTAAAATGTTTTAATCGGGGCAGAATTACCGAGGAAGTCCCGTAGACTTCAGGGCCAACCTCCTGAGTTTTCATCGAGCTAGCCCTCGTAACTCCTAGAGACAGTAGAGTTGGGTCACCTGAAGAATGAGAGTCTTCTTTAGTGGTACATCCTGATTTTCAAGCTTTAGTAGTAGATTATAATCCACAATCAATGTTTGTTTCCGAAGTTACTGGTAGCTTTTCATCTACTAGTGATATAGGTGAGGAACTTGAAATATCCGAGCCTGAAAGTGAATTTGCTGCTACTCCAACATCAGGGTTTACCTCTCCAACTTCTAGCGGTCCTGGTTCACCCAGTGTAGAAAGAATAATTACCCAAAATCTTCCTTCTGGACTTATGGCTATCGAAGAACTTGCTACTCCGGAAGAAGAAGTAGGCATCCCTATCCCTGAAAATCAACCTGCTATTGAACTAAGGGAGCGTGAATCAATTTTTTACAGTCCACCTAGGAGCAGTGCTTGGTATCTTTCCTTGACTAATTTTTTGGAAAACCCAGGGCTAAGTTTTTCACCACCTCGTGTTCCTTATCACCCAACACCTAGAGGTTACTATCCTCCATTAAATATGTCAAGACAGTCGTCCATGTTTACTCAATCGCTAGAATCCTTTTTGTATGGCGGTCCTTCTGTTCCTTCCGGGTATCAGTCTCTTTTGGGTACTTTTGTGGGAGCATCTCCTCAACCCATTGAACAAGGGTTATTAACTGGAAACAATGGTACTAATCCATTAAGTGTAGAATATATTCTCATGATGTCAGGTACTATTCCTAATCCTCAACCTCAAGGTGGCCAGTTACTGCCTGGGGGTCAGCCTCAAAATCCTCAATTCTCGCCTGGGGGGCAACCTCAAGGTACTCAATTTGTGCCTGGGGGACAACCTCAAGGACAGTACATACCTACGGGACAGTACGTTCCTCAAGGTAAACCTCAGACTCAATATGTACCTCAAGGTCAATCCCAGTATCAATATGTACCTCAAGGTCAACCCCAGTATCAGTACGTGCCTCAAGGGTATCAACCCCAAGGTCAGTACTCGAACCAAGGTTTCCAACCACCCTCCGATCAACCATATGTTCAAGGAATGGGAAATGTACCTTTGAATTATCAACCCTACCCTCAACCCGGTTATGGTCCTCAATATTCTCAACCTGTTATGGGTCCGTACCTCGGAATGAATTTAGTGTGGGATTCATCACAAACTCAACAGGTCTTGCAACCGAATGTACAGTTGTCATCTCAAACTGGACAACCCTTAGTTTCTGGTTTACCCCAGCAACCTATCCAATCTACTATTCAAACTTCTGTACCTTCGTAGTTTCTCAGCCTGGGCCTAGTACGCCTCATACTCCGCCTCAAACGGTTGCTGCAACTGCTGCAACATCTGTTCAATCTACCCCACCTACTTCTTGAGTATCAACAGCTTCGGTTTCTACTGTTCCCTTATCTACTCCTCAGACATCTTTACCTCAATCTAGATCCACAATTAAAACTTCAGTTCAGATGCCTGTAGGACAACCTGGTTCAAGTACGGTTGTCACAAGTCAACCACAATTTACTTATCAACTGTACCAGGGACAGTACCAATTCAGTCCTGCTGTGCAGCAACCAGTCTATCAGTATCAACCGTACCCTAGGTATACATATCAACAACCTCAACAACCCTAGTACGGTCCAATTAATCCTGGTTTTCCGGGAGGATACAATATCCCAAATGCAATTCCTATTCCTAGTTATCCTGGATATCCTCCTCCTGGGGATGGTCTCATGACCCAGAGTTTTAGGGACCCTAATCGTCAGTTATCGTTTATCGCAAATTTGGACTTGCCTGACTTGTCGCGTCTAACGAACGATCCCATTAATTATCTTCCATTTTGGCCGCCAATTGTGAATAAGTTGCCTAGTGATATTCCTAAGTTTGAAGGCAAATCAGGAGAGGACCCATCGAACCATGTGACGACTTATCACCTCTGGTGTACGTCTAACTCCATTTCATATGATTCAATCCGTCCAAGACCTTCCCAGTGCACTCTAATTGGCCTTGCGGCCAAGTGGTACATTGAGTTACCGCTAGGCACTTTTTATAACTTTAGTCAGTTAGCAACCTCGTTTTTAACTCATTTTTAGTTGCCAGTCAAATATGACAATGGCACGAAATTACTAACTTCATTAAAGCAGTCGACGTCCACTTACATTTCAGATCACGTTCATGAATGGAGATGTCGACGACGTTTAGTGAAGGTTTTTATTCCGGATCAGATCTTAGCTGAATGGTTTGTAAAATCTTTATTGCCAAAGATCACTGAGGATGTAGCTAAGGCCAGAGTCATTACTGAAGAGCAAGTAATTGCTCAAGCACAGTACTTTGACTTGGTTTATACTCAGTCAGGTACGTTACATGAGAAAATCCCCGATGTTCCTAAGCAAAATCAAATCGCTGCAGCTCCTTCAGGGTCTCATGCCGCTGACGGTATGATTGATACGGTTAACACCAAAAGTAAGAAGAAGTCTTCCAAGAATTCTTCTCCTATCATAACCTTGCTAGATTCCTTGACAGGAGATTCTTGCGCAGAGATTTCCGTCGATATTCATGTTGTAGAGTCATCTACAGCCAAATCAAAAGCCGGTGGTCAGAAGAAAGGGAAGAAGAAAAATAAAACGGATAAAAATTCAAAAGAGAAACCTGAAAAAGTGGAATCAAATGATGAGAAACGCAAACCTCGTTATCCTTGTCTCATTTGTGACGAAGAGCATTTTACAAGAGACTGCCCTCATCGTGCAGAGGTTGCGAAGATTGTCAAAGGTTCCCAAACGCCTGCTGTTTTGAAGGATCCTTTTCCAAGTCAAGACAATAAGATGATAGGTTCTTCCTCGAGTGCCAATGAAGAACCCATACTGATGATGTCCCATGTTAGGATTGCGACTTGATCGCATGATTATGGTAGTAAAAGTCCTGTTGATGGTAAAGAAGCAGAATCTTCTCATTCTAACCCATCGACCTCAGCTCCCGGTTCCGATCCACTACAGATCGAGAAACCTAATCCAGACTTAGTAATCAAACCGCCCGCTAAGGGTATACTTCAAAAGTCAGCTTTCAATCCACATGCGAGAGCGGCTTAGAACTATAACATTGTTGAGAATTTGGTTGTTTCACCTTCAGCAATGTCGGCTTTGGAAGTGCTGCAATCATGTCCAGCATGGCGTAAATTACTTTTGTCGGCTATAGGAGTTGTTGACGTTCAGGACTTGAACCTAATAATTTTCGATCTAGAAAATAGTACACCGCGCTTACCTCATCAAATGGCTTTCCAGATCCCAGTGATAGTAAAAAACAGGCCTATTCATAGGACTGTGATTGATGAGGGAACCTCAACGTGTATTATGTCGATACAGTGTTGGAGATCGCTTGGTTCTCCTTCACTAAATCAATCCCCGACGATTCTAAAGGCCTTTGATGGCCGTGGGTTTTATCCTTTTTGCATTCTAAGGATTTACCTATAGGGGTTGAAGGAAAAACTGTTAATCTAGATGTGGAGGTGGTTGATGCCCCTCTAGATTACAACCTTCTCTTGGGTCGAAGTTGGTCTTATGCTATGACAGCTGTCTTTTCATTTGTCTTTCGGGTTATAAAGTTTCCTCATAATGGAAAGATCGTAACAATAGACTAGCTGGCTTACTTTTCGTTCGACCCAGCCTCTTCTGAAAGCATTCAGCATGTCGGTAAAACGAATATATTGTATAAGGATGTTGGAGTAGGACTAGTTAAAGATGCCGGTTTACTGGGAACTTTTCCTTTTCCTCCGATCAACGCATCGTCTTCTTTTGCAACCATTCATATGATTTCATCAAATTCTATTGTTTATGATGATCCTTGGATTGTACCTTCTGAATCTGAGATAGACTCATTTGGTGATGTTATGCCTTTGAGTCCATGTGAAATTGCGTATGAGGCCGCGCAATCGTTTACCGACCCATCTTCAACCAAAATTGACTTAATGAATGTGGTCCGTGAGGAATCACTTTTCACATAAAGCTCGAATGCAACAACGTTTTCCGAACTTGTTCACTCTGATGAGAAAATTCGTGAAATCCTATGTGTAGATGATTTACCATGGGAAGATCTCCATCACAGATCTTCGTTCTTACCCGAGAATGATAATTTTGAAAATCATTTTTCATAAATTTTTACGACTAAATATGTCAAGGAACCTCAGAATCCAATGAAAAATCCTGATTCAGAGATAAATTTGGGAAACATCTCTCGAACTATTCCTATTGACATTTCGGTTAAGCCTAGAATTGTTGAAAACATTCATATAGGTACCTCGTGTACAGAAGATGAAATTCAAATATATAAGGCCCTATTTCAAGAATTCCACGACGCGTTTGCCTGGTGATATGAGGAAATGCCAGGAATTGATCCCGCAATTGTTGTTCATGAAATTAAGACTTACCTGGACGCTAAACCCGTCCGGCAACGTTTGCGTCAGATTCACCCAAGAAAAGTTGTTGCTATTAAAGAAAAAGTTGAAAAATTACTCAAAGCAGGTTTCATTTATCCGATCCCGTTAACGGATTGGGTATCGAATATTGTTCTGGTTAACAAAAAGAAAGGGACAATAAGAATATGTATCGATTATAGGGACATTAATTGAGCCTGTCCAAAGGACAATTACCCAACTCCCTATATCAATCAAATCTTTGATGATTGTGCTAGCAGCGAAATATTCTCCTTCATGGATGGTCTTTCCGGATACAATCAAATCAATATTCTACCTGCCGATCAACCAAAAATGGCTTTCATTTGTCCATGGGGGACATTTTTTATTGCAAATTACCTTTTGGGCTCAAGAATGCTGGGGCAACTTTTCAAAGGGCCATGTCTTATGCGTTTCATGACATCAAGCACATTGTGCAACCCTATCTTGATGATTTTCCTGCTCATTCATTACATCGAGCTGATCATCTCATGCATTTACGAGCAATATTTATGAGGTGTAGGCATTATCGGATTAGGTTGAATCCACACAAGTGTGTTTTATGTATAGAAATGGGTTGATTGCTGGGGTTTGTTGTTTCGAAAGCCGGCATTCGCGTCGATCCCTCGAAGGTTGACGCTATTGTCAAATTGCCTCCTCCTTCGAGTCTTCACCAACTCCAAAGTTTGCAAGGGAAAGCAAACTTTTAACGACGATTCATTCCTAACTACACCGAGGTTACAAAGGGTTTTACCCGGTTGTTAAAATAGAACACTCCATTCTATTTGGATGAGATAGATCAGAAATCTTTTGATGCACTAAAACACGCGTTGACCCATGCACCGTTATTGCATCCTCCCAACTAGAACCAAGACTACTTCTTGTATCTCGCCGCCTCTCATTCCACCATTGGAATGGTCTTAGTTCAGGAAGATGAATTCGGTACTGAACATGTGATATATTACCTTAGTCGAACTTTAAATCCAACTGAGCTAAAATACTCACATGTGGAGAAATTGGCATTGACAGATGTTCAAGTTGTCCAACGTTTTCGTCACTACATTTTACTACGTAAAACTACAGTAATTTTTGATTGCAACCTATCATCTACATTTTGACCAAGCAATTGCTAGGGGACAAGTACTCCAAATAGATTGTGATCCTGCAGGAGTTCGACTTGGAATTTGAAAAATCTAAGTCTAAGAAATCTTTAGTTTTTGCGGAGTTAATGTGTGACTTCCCACGTGCTGACACGGAAACTGTGGCGGAGGAGCCCATTGCGGACGAATCCTTGTTTCTAATCAGCACTTTAGATCCATGGTATGGGGATATCATCGTTTATCTCCAAACCCAATCCTTTCGGCCAGAAATTTCAAGGTCAGAACGTCAGAAAATTAGATTCCAGTCCCAACAATTCAGGATTATTGGAGATACTCTTTATCGCCATGGGGTGGACTCTGTTTTTCGACGTTGTTTAACCCATGAGGAAGTCGAAAGGGTTCTAAATGACTGTCTCTCTGGAGCATGTGGCGGTCATATGTCTGGGTATGCCACAACCCAAAAGATATTGCGCACCGGCTACTTCTGGTTGTCTTTGTTTAAAGATTGTATTAACGCGGTCTGAAAATGCCACAACTGCCAAATTTTTGATCAAAAGATGCACGCTCCACCTGCTCCTCTCCACCCTATAATTGTCGTTGGTGCTTTTGCCAAATGGGGTATCGATTTTATTACATGTAACCTTCACTCGGCCGGGGGGCATGCATCTGTCATCCTTGCGGTAGATTATTTTACCAAGTGGGTCAAGGCGATGTCTACATTTGAGGCAGACGGAAAAACAACTGCAATTTTCGTGTTCAATCATATAATTGCTAGGTTTGGTGTTCCACAAGCGATTATCACTGATCATGGGTGTCATTTTCGAAACGTTATGATGACCGAACTTACAGGCTAGCTTGGCATGCGTCACGATAGTTCAACTCCTTATTATCCACAAGCTAATGGTCTGGTTGAATCAATCAACAAAATTTTAGTCATCATGATCCGACGAATCATTGGGATTCATCGGTTGAATTGGAATAACATGCTATTTTCAGCGCTTTGGGCGTGTCAAACCTCAGTAAAAACATCAACAGGGTTCACTCCTTTCCAACTAGTTTATGGTCTGGAAGCTGTGTTACCCATTGAATGTGAAATCTCGTCATTGCAAATGGCCATCAAGTTACTTCCAACCACTTCCGAAGAGGAAAAACGTTTGTTATACTTGGCTCAATTATATGAGAATTGACGTGATGCTGCATTGGCGATTGAAACTCACGCAAAACGTATGAAAGCTCAGTATGATCGAAATGTGACCCCTCAAAATTTTTCGGAAGGAGATCTAGTCTTATTGTACGATCAAGCTAATGATAAAATAGGTGCTGGAAAATTAGTTCCTATGTGGCATGGACCCTATGTTGTCAAGCGAAAGCTAGCAAAAGGTGCCTATGAATTGGTAAACTTTGACGGGGACTCTTTAGGTAAACCCAGAAATGGTCTTTAGCTGAAGAGGTATTATGCTTAAAGAATGGGTATGGAGATTTTTAGTTAGGATAGTTTTCTTTCTAGCTGGTGTGTTTTAGTTTAAAAAGTGTGCTTAGCTTAGAGAGTGTTTTTCTTCATTATTCCTGCTTATCTTGGTTTTACTCTTGATATTATAGATGTCGATGCCTCTCCAAACATACATTGGTTTCGCTGATGGTGCTTGTCGTAATACACGGAACATTTCTTCCGCAACTTGGGTTATTTATTCGCCCTTTGACGAGTTGGTATCTATGCATGGGGTAAGCCTCGGTCAAACAACGAACAACATTGCCGAGTATAGTGCAGTGATTGAGTTATTATATGAATCTATTTCATTTGGGATTCGGAGTTTGATAGTGAGGTTAGATTCTGAACTCATTCTATTACATCTTAATAGAGTGTATGCCATTAGAAATATAGTGTTATTGAGATTGTTTTTGAGAGTGCGTCTCTTGTAACATGAATTTTATTATATTGAATATCAGCATATTCCAAGATCTTTAAATACATTAGCAGATGCAATTGCTTCTCGAATGTTAAGTAGACATTTGCAATAATCATACATGTAAATTTAAAAGCATTCCATAACATGATTTACAAGATAAGCCGGTAATAGTGATATATATATAGGAGTGTGTCAAAATATACATCGTCCTCGATCATAGGTTGAAAAACACCTTATGATCGGTAAAAATTATAAGTACAAAAAGCAAAAATGTCATATGTGTCTACAATAGGCGATCATCCTATCACTGGTGATGATCTCGATAAGAAACCACTGTACGGGCCACCTTACAAACGAACCTCCTAAAAGGTCCTGGGACCCCAATCACATAGTGCTGTAGTCGACGAGGAATGTCATCTATGCCGGTCTCTGGAATGTCCCCTGTCAAGCACTCTAGATGAGTCTCCAACTCGGCCAAGGTTTCTGCTGATTCATCTTGTGGGGCTAGCGCCGCTGCCGCTGGTTTTTTCTCTCGTAAGGCTGGAGAGCGGTTGGTCGCTATGAACCCACATCTGCATTGAAACGTTTACTATCATTTTTTGGACGATATAAAAAACAAAAAAAAAAATTACAATAGGAAAATGTTGAAAATGATTTTACCTGAATCATCCCACTTCTCTCCTGGTGGAAGAGCCATGTTTGGGTCACCACGAAAATCTACCCCAGCATAAGGGAAGTCCTGAATAGCAAAAACCTGGTTTTCCAACCAATGGAAATACTCAGGCTTGAATCGAATGACCTCTGTCCCCTCGTCCGGATGACGGGCCATAACTGCGACCCATCGCATCAGTTTGGGCTCTCGAGGAAGCCCAGCTCCAACAGTAAGGTGCTGCAGGACCAACATTGGGACCCTCTCCAGACCAAAGCTCACAACCAAAGCCCCATAACCAAAGGTCTTCAGTTGTTCATTCTTGGCTTTGGTCAGTTGGCCTTTTACATTAGCCAACATAGCATCGCACCAGTTGAAGATGGTGCCTCGAAAGTAGTCAACTGCCATCCGCATCTGGGATCCAGTGGCAATATTTAGTGCGGCACTCCCGCAAAGTCTGGTAACAGTAAATGCGATCACCATGAGTTCAGGATGGGATATGATTTTAATGTCTATCCCTTTGTCTCTAGCCTGGCTGTTACAGAACTCTAGCTAGAGGCTATCGACATACTGGCCACTTGGCCTAGTCCCGAATAGGGTCAAGTCTTTGCCTCTCTTAGGAAAACCAGTCAAAAAGTATATATCTGCCGGCTCAATTTCGAGCTAGTGGCCACCAATGAAGAAGCATTGGTCCTATATGCTCCACTGTCTACCAACCACTGTAAGAAGTCCACCTGGGCCCTCATGCCAGGTATGGCCCAGAATTTGTACAAGTCGCATGCTTTCAATACATCGATCAAAGGTTGGTGATTCAAAACGGCAAGATCCACGTCCCCATGCTCCCGTTATCGCCAATCAAGCATGATGTACACTCTACATCCAAAAAAAAGGCAAATTAGAATGAAAGAAATTAAGTTGTTTGGGTCAATTTTGAGAATTTTTGGGTTAAAAACCCTTGCTGCGAGGTCCGCACCCTCTCTATTAGAGATAGTGCGTGGGTCCGCACCTTTCCTTCATGGAAGGTGCGGACCCCTGAATTTTTCCGCATTGAGAAAAAGTCAGGGTCCGCGGGCTGCCAGTGTTATGCCTGCAGGACCCCGCGCGCGGGTTTCTAGCCTAAAAACCCTCTAAAAAATCAAATAAAACCCTAAAACACAAATTGAAATGGTTGAAATTGAAGAGTAGGATGATGTGGATTACCTGGAGGAGACGGCGTTCGATTCCAATGGATGGATTTTCCGCAATCTTCACGGGAAGTTTCTAAACAAAAGCTCTATTTTCTCACCCAAATCTTAAACGGTAAAAATGAATTGACGAAAGCCCTTTTTATAAGTTTTTTGAATAAATGAATTGTAAATTTGTTTATGTTTCACTTTAGAAAGGTAACTTTTGTAGCATTTTTATCCATCTCAAACAAGTATGAGTAATGTTTGCAATTTTTGTTCAAGATAATGGATTGTTCAAGCGAAATTGATCATTTTCGACGAAAAAACATTTAGAGTCACCTTTAAGCTCTTTTCTGACTCCTAAAACATGAAAAGATCGTCGAGTTTTTCTTTTTAAACTCGTTGAAATGGAACTAAAAAGACGGTCCACTTACAGCTCTTTTTCTGACCATAAAAACATGAAAAGATTGCCAGAGTTTTGTCGTTTCAAATTCGATATTGGTTATAAAACGACGTGTCGTTGATCGCTTTTTTACTTTTTTGGATCAGGGGCACTAATTACGAAAAGTACTCCTTGGTCGTAAAGATCAAGTGGTTCTCTCAAGTATTATTTTATAATTTTTCAGGCTTGGGAGACACAAATTTACAAAAAAGGTCAATCCTGGAGTCTTCTTAAGTTTTTTCAGACTCTCTAAAATTGAAAAACGCCGAGTTTCTCCTATACTGGACTCGCTAAAATTCCACAGTAAAGGACCTGTTCAATTACAAACAGGAATGAACCACTCCTTCTTAGGGTTCGAATTTAAACTAAGTTGGACTCATCCGAAGGATGAGCTTATAATCAAGCAAATGTTATCCTCCTCAAGCTTGTCAAAAATAAAGAGGTACTTGCCAGAAATGGTGGGGCAAAAGAGAGGAAAATGAGCCTGTTTGTCATACTTTGTAACCACTCTTGAACACGACACTTTTATTCACTTGGGTTGGGAAATCCTTTGCCTAACAGTTGATCAAACCACATTGAAAGTCTTCAGCCGGTTTCTGGGTATTAACTTTAGATCAATTGTCACCAAACCATCTGTTGTGTCGTTATGTGTTCAAGAGGTCACTACCAATAAAGCCATTCATCTGCAAAATATCTGTCATCCATCTTGACCATCCCTGAGTCAGTCCTTGCAACTAAATTTCTTCAACTTGATCTATGATTTCGTGTTGTGGGCATGCCTGCGATGGATCGCTTTCTATCGACTTCAGCTCATTATATAGAAAGATGATCTAGAAATCATCAGTACCTTGGGATATGCATGCCTCAATGGCAGGTTTCTCGCCTTTGACGACAGGTTGCATCATTGACCTTCGATCAAAGGATTACGTGACATGTTCGACATCAACACATCTATTCAGATCTCATGGATTGTACTGGGTACTTTGAGAGCCATTGAAATCATTAGTGGTTTCTCTCACACTTGTTAACAGTTTACATCATTGAATGGTAATCAAGTGGTTTCTACCATGTTTGACTTCAACACATTCATTCGCATGGATATAATCGTACTGTTTCGGGAAGTAGAAATGAAGACCCTGGATCTAGTTTCTGCAATCCAGGCTGCGAGGAATTTTGTATTCATTATATGGTGGACTATTCATAAACAGATGGCTGTGTCCATACTGTGTCCACATGAGTCTATACTTGTGACGTATTACAAGATCATTCCTATATCAGAGTAGTAGTTAGTTTTCTAAGTCAGTTTTGATCTGAGTATGGGAATGCCTACCTCAACGATGATATGATCTCATATATATATCTTGCATTGAATGTTTTTACAGGTTCCGACCGGGCTCTCCACAAGATGATCCTCGAAATGATAAAGTACTTCACTCTTCCTAAATGATAAATGAAATCCTCATCTACTACAGACTTCTCACTTTATGGGGCAATCTGTTACACAAAAATATCGTCACCATGATTATTTGCAGTCAGTATGGGTCTATCATCACTTGTACTCCCTCCTAAGCAAGTCTCAGACCTCAGCTCTTTAAGTCAAGCTTTGAAAATGGGAGAAAGACATTAAAAATCAACAAAGCTCTGGTTGTGTAATTTCTCTTACTGTTGCCTGCGGTCCCGCACCTCCTGTTCACAAAAACTGTGGACCTGCCCGCTCTGTCCCTAAAGGAGTGGGTGTGGACCCCTGTGAAAGTCAAAAAGGCGCAAGTTTATTCTAAAAAACTCACTTTGGGTTAATTCTAGATGATTCTAGAAGGAATTTTGACGTGGATTGGTCGCTCTTAGGTGGTTCATGCATCCCAAAAAAGAAGGAGCTAATCCCTTGATGAGAGGAGCAATCCCTTTGAAGGAGGGCTTTATCCCCTTGAAGGAGGACCTAGTAACTTCCCTCCATTGCACTATAAATTAAGGCATTGGGCTGGTTGCTAGGGAGGTTAGAAGCTGAACATTTTTGAGGGTAAATGCTGGTGGAATTGAGACTTCCTAGTTAAGCTTGAGAGGAGAGATCACATACCTTTTTGGCTTCATTGGGAAAAGAGTGAAACTTGTCAAAGTAGAGGAGACTTCTTGTTGGACCCTGGGAGGAGCTTGTACAACATCAAGGCACAGGTTGTAAATTTCTTCTTTGATTTGAATTAATACAATCAAATTCATTTTTCTCAACAAATTGTCTTATGTCATTTGTTTCATGAATTCCTTGATCATCATGTTATATATGCTTTATGATATCGGCTTTTCAAGTGCTATTTAATTTGTTTTCTTGTTTGTGTTTGCAGATTCGCAACAAGGGAGCTCATTTGGATCAAAGGAGCGAGGCTTCCACAAACTTGCATTGGACCTAAGGTAGGCCTAAACACTTGTTTGCCTTTGTTTATAAATGCATATTTAGAGAAAGATAGTTTTTGATTGGCTTGCTTGTCACTAGATATCGTTATATTCTAGGAAGGTATATCTTGTCCGCAAGATCGACTCATTCCATGTGACAGCTACTATTCCCGTGTTTGGTCAAATGAGAAAATTATACCAGGAGCAAAAGATGAAATACATGATTGCTAGCAAGGAGAAACTGGTAAATCATCCAATCAACTATGTACATACTGATTTAGAATCATTTTTTTTGTATTCATATAGCTTTAATGATGTAAATATCCAAGTAGTTGAAGTAGATGACATTCCCAAGATCACTGAAAATTTTAGAGAGGTCTTAAAGCAAGAAAGACAAAGACTTGATAGTACCGTTGAGCAATCAACCTTTCGACAGGAGCAACATATTAATGGACAACGAACAGAGTTTTAACTTTTGGAAGAGGATAAAACAGGCCTGTGGAGCATCGATTTTGATGGCACGGTAGGAAGGAAAGGTGCTAGAATTTACATTTGGATACGCAACCCTGTTTTCGCCCCAAACAAAGTGCCAAGCAATGTAAGGGTCTGTTCTTATAAACTAGCTTTTGACTATTCAAATAATGAAGCTGAATATGAGGCTTTAATTGCTGGTTTGAAAATTCTTAGAAAGTTGAATGCTAAAAGGATTTCAATGTATGGCGACTCCGAGTTAGTTATCGAGCAAGTGAAAGGAGAATACCAAGCTAAGCATCCTCGAATGTGGGCCTACCGCAATACGGTATTAGATATCTTGAGAGTATTTTCATATTACACTTTGACATGTGTCCCTTGTGTTCATAATTTTATTATAGATTCACTTGCAACAACAACAAGTAATTTGAAAATTCCGATGAATTCAAACAACAAATTTGAGATTCATGTGAAACATCACCCAGCTGTCCCCGACAATCAAAGTATTGGCAAGTGTTTCAAGATGATGAAGAGATCGATGAATTTATGCAAAATGAAGGTAAATTCAAAGACACTTCTATTGATGTGGAGTATGATGATGGTGAGGTAGATATACAAGTCAATCAGATGGAAGTGTTGCAGCTGAAGGACAACGTCATTCCCAAAGGTCTAATACCTTTAGAGGAGTTATTCGATCAAGTTGACGTGGCCCGAAACCGAGCTTGCTGCCAACCAAGAAAAGAGTTGAGGATGTGAACATTGGATCAACTGAAAATACTAAAATGGTGAAGTTATCGAAGGCGTTGCCTCCACAGGTAAAAGCAAAGTATATTAGTTTACTATCTTCTTTTACTGATGTATTTTCTTGGGATTATTCAGATTTGAAGGCATATGACACAAGCATAATTCAGCATATCATCCTGATCAAGCCAAATCAAAAGCATTTTCATCAGAAGCTAAGAAGAATAAATCCAAAGTTGCTACCCTCAATTGAGAAGGAAGTGAATCGGTTGTACAAAACCGGTATCATTGTTCCCATAAGATTTTCTGATTGGATTTCTAATTTGGTGCCCATGTGCAAGAAAACATGTGAGATTCAATTATGTATTGATTTTAGAAATCTGAATAAAGTATCTCTAAAGGACAACTATCCATTACCTAAGATGGATCACATACTTCAAAGAGTAGTTGGAGCATCACGCATGTCGCTACTCGATGGGTATTCGGGTTATAACCAAATTCTGGTCCATGAGGATGATAGAGACAAAACAACGTTCACCACTTCGTGGGGAAGTTTTCACTATGCAAAGATGCCTTTCGGATTGAAAAATGCTGGTGCAACCTTTCAGCGGGCGATGGATATCACATTTGCTAATGAAAAAGATGTTTTTCTAGTTGTTTATCTTGATGATTTGACAGTTTTCTCTAATTCAGATGAAGAGCACCTTTATCATTTGAAGATTGTATTTCAGTGGTGTAGGAAGTATGGTATATCTCTCAATCCAAAGAAAAGTCTATTTGCCATGGATGAAGGCAAGCTTCTCGATCATATTATATCAAAGGAGGGCATCAACATTGATCCAGCTCAAGTGGAAGCCATTCAAAGAATTGATTTCCCACGAAGTAAGAAGGAAATCCAGTCATTCAATGGTAAGATGAATTTTTTACGTCACTTTGTGCCCAATCTTGTAGAACATTTAAGGGAAATCACAAACATGCTCAAAAAAGATAGTGTAGTGAAGTGGACTGAGGAAGCAATTAAGTCTTTCAATTTGTTGAAAGTAACCCTTTCTTCAACTCCAATTTTGATCAGCCCGGACTATACTCACAATTTCATTTTGTTTTCATTTGCCTTAGATCATACTATGGCAGCGGTCTTGATGTAGAAAAGAGACCAACTTCAGAAACCAATTGCATTTTTCAGCAGGACCATAAGGGATGCGACATTAAAGTACAATATTATTGAAAAACAAGCCCTTGCTTTGGTAAAGGCATCGAAATATTTTCAGGTTTATATTCTGCATTCTCACATACTTGCTTATGTCCCTAATGCTACTGTTAAAGATGTCTTAGTGCAAACAGATCCAAGGGGAAAAGAGGCAAATGGATTGCTGCCTTGTTGGAATATGACGTGGAGATCAAACCGACAAAGCTCATCAAAGGACAGGGGCTAGCTAAGCTAATGGCTGAGTCAAATTTGCACGCCTTGGACATCAATGTCATTACTGCTATGTCCGAAGAAGATGAAGAGAGTCTACCCGCTCAGGTATCAGAAATTTTTCTTCTTTCTCCTTGGTATTCCGACATTTTTTATGTACTCCAAAATCTGTCATCACAACCTGAAATGGCAAAGAACAAAAGTAGGACCCTGAAATTTGAGGCTGCCAGGTTTTGTATCATGAATAATGCACTCTATTGGAAAGATCCCAGTGATGTCTTGCTCGATTGTTTGGTTGAAGAAGAGGCAAAACAGGTTATGGAAGACTTTCACAAGGGAGATTGCGGAGGCCATCTTTTTTGGAAGACAATAGCCAATAAAATTTTGAGAGCGGGATATTATTGGCCGGCTCTTTTTGCTGATGTGTACAAAACAGTAGAAAGCTGCCACGAATGTCAGAATTTTCAAGGTAGGAGGAAGTTGCACCCTTTACCACTCAAGCCCATTGAAGTAAGTGCTCCATTTCAGCAGTGGGGTTTGGATTTTATTGGTGAGATCCATCCTTCTTCTTCAGTGCAGCACAAATGGATCCTCACAGTGACGGATTATTTCACCAAATGGATTGAGGTGATTCCCATGAGGTAGGCCACTGATTCGATAATTATTTCATTTCTTGAAAACAACATTTTGTCTCATTTTGGTTGTCCAAATAAGATGATCACTGATAATGCAGCGACGTTTAAATCTAAAAGGATGATTGACTTTTGTCAGAAATATCAAATCACTTTGGGGCACTCAACCACCTGTTACCCACAAGGCAATGGATTGGCGGAATCCTCAAATAAAGCTTTGGTCAACATTATCAACAAGTTGTTGGAAACGAACAAGAAAAGTTGGCACAAAAAGCTGGTCAATGCACTTTGGGTAGACAGAGTAGGTCAAAAGAAATCTATAGGCATGTCTCCTTTCGAGCTCATGTATGGTGTGGACACAGTCTTCCCGACCTCTCTTGTAGTCCTAGTGGTTAAACTCCTATAAGAAGCGGGCAGCGAAGATGATCATTTGCAGCAGAGAATCAATCAAATGATTCATTTGTAGCAAACTAGAGAGGAGGTATTTCAAAACACTTTCAAGCTGCAAGAGAGAATCAAGAAGATATATGACCGAAAGGAAAAGGTAGACAAGTTTCAAATAGAACACATGGTGCTGAAATGGGATGCAAGAAATGAAGAGAAAGGTAAGCATGGCAAGTTTGAAAATATTTGGAAAGGACCTTACAGGATTGCTTCATATTGGGGCCAAAATGCTTTCCTTTTGCAAGAAATGAATGGCGAAGACTATCATGGTGGGCCGGTCAACGGTCGGCTACCCAAATGGTACTATTTGTGAATTGTTTTTTGCTATCATATGTATCATTGTGCATACCGGTTTGTTTAAATTCCCTTGCAAGTGTGTACTGTTTTCATTCATTTAGTTTGGGGCCCGAGGTGAAGGCTATAAAAATGAGGTTTGATTTCAGTTTTGGTTTGGTTTGTTTGAGTCAAGTCTTTTAGTCAATTTCAGTCTTGAAATTGAGTCATTTTTGAGTCACATTTCAGTCCTAAAATTGAGTCAAGAGTTTGGTTTTGGTTTGTCGAAGTTATTGACTCCATATCCCAATGGACGAAGGCACTGCCTGCTTTCCCAAAGATCTGTAGTTCTTGGCAGCTCCAAGGAGCTACCATCCCCATTGGAGCTAATGTTAGTGTTGGTATCTTCATCCCTCCATCAGAGATCAAATTCTCTTATTGCATTGCATATTAGGTGTCTTGCTCAGTCAGCTGCATTCCATTAGGAGCATGGATCATCTAATAATAGTGGCTTGTTGTACATTTTCCCTCATGTCCTTTACCTGCTGACTCATTTCCATTCATCAAGATCATCTGTAGTCACCTTTTGTCTTTAAATTTGCAAGAGTCATTTCTAGGGTTTCAGTTTCATTAGGTCTAGGGTTTCATCAAAAAGGTCTTCAAAATTTCCAATAACAGTTAGCAGGCGCATGAGGAGGTTGAATAAAGTTTCAGTACCAATAAAATTAATCATCTCATGCTCAGAAATGTATTTTTCCCCAAAACCCTGTTTTGAGGAAAAACAAAGTATTTTAGGTTTTTATTATAAATTGATGTAATTTCAGTTCTTTCATATGTAAATAACTTCAGTGGCAAACCTAGTCACCCTTCCAAGCTTCAGTTTCTCCATCCCCTGCAAGACAAACAAAAAATCAAGTCATTCAGTACATTAAGGCACAAATAAAGTAAACTGCCCAAAACCAGAGTTGAAAAAGTAAGTCACATTGCAAACATTGTAAAAGTGGGTTTCATGAAGGAAAAATCAAGAGCTCTTGTATATAAATCATCTTTGAAATTCAAAAAGCTCATTGGCACTCAAAGAAGAAAGATTGAGAAAAGTGAAGGTCGTGTTGGAGAAAGGAAGCAAAATCGCAACAAAGAGTTCCAGTTTTGGAGGCGCGACACATTGGGTGAGAGGCACGGCACATTGGGTGAGAGGCACGGCACATAAAAGTGGCACGGTGCATTGGGCTACCCTCCACAGTGTTAAATTTATACTGGTGTGGCGCATACAGGTGGCGCGGCATGGTGCATAGAGCTGCCAAACCGGATTTCATCATAAACTCCCTCGAATTGCAAAAATTGCTCAAATCTTCTAGTGTGCAAGTAAGTCAAGCCCTTTTCCTTGCTAGTGAAAGATTTTTTCTTAAAAATTTATGGTGGTTGTGTGAAAAAACTCAAACCCTGCTTCCTTGCAATTTCTCAAAAAACGATTTCCTAGGGTTTGCATTTTTCATTTTGCTGCCAATTCCACTCCACCTTTCCCTTACTCTTTGACTCCTTCATTTATTTTCCAAGTTCATCCATTCATTCCCTAACTCTCATATTCCTAAAAAAAAAATCACTCACCCCTATCCCCAATTCCCATTTTCCCAAATCCTAACTACAAAATCCCCAAACCCTAATTTTTGTCCCTAAGATTTCATATTATTCCCTAAACTCCCTATTTCCCAAAAAACTTGTCATAATGTTCCCAAAACCCCTCATACCCTCTCCCTCCACAGTCCCTCATACATTCTTACCCTTGGTGGCAGAAAACTAAAATCACCATAAATCTCTTCATACTCATCAAGAAAACTCACACATTAGCAAGCATGGAATCTGATCCTTCATATGACTGATATGAAGAGACACACAGTGACTCTCCTATAGAAATGCATGCACCAACGAGACCTCACAAGGGTGGCAAACATATACGAGAGGAGCCTACTTCACTTGCCGAGCTGCAAGCCTGCCCTCTTGCTATCACATGCTTCCAACACCAATCCTATTATCAGTTTTGTGAGATGGTTGCTAGAGTCCAGTACCATCATGAGTTGGCCAGGTTGTTTGTGCTTCATCTACATAATGGCCAAGCCACTCTAGCTGGTGTGGCATTCACCTTGACACCAGAGTCTATTTCTCTAGCAACCGGCATTCCTAATGTCGGAGAGCAGTGGAATAAAAGGCAACAGATTGACAGGGAACATTATAACCATACATCAAGCCCAGTTATTTGAGACAACTCAACAATTTGTTTCCCTTTCGGTACCTGAAAGACTCATATGCTCCCTTGATGAAGCTCATAATGAAGTGTTTCAGCTGTGAGGGCTAGTTTTATCGCCTATATGCTTATCATATCAGATTGTTGATGCACTTTACCAGGGTGAGAATGATGAATCTCCCCTACTTCATGTGCCGAAATATTGAGAAGATGACCACCCTAGTACAACAGAAGACTCCTTAGTAGCAGTTTAATAGTATATATCATTTTGCACTCATCAAAATCGTGCTCATGCATCATCTTGATTTGCAGGGCATCTCATGGGAGGATTTCATTTCTCGTGAGTTCTTCATAGCTCCTCAAGTACCTCCAGAAGCTTTTCATGAGACAGGTGGACCTTCACGCCAGCAGGAGGGTCATAAGGCACAGACCACTAGTGTGCCGGTGTTTGTCACCTATCAAAAGGGCACTAGAAGGTTGTTTGCAGCAGCAAAGCGAGTATTATCTCCACCCAGGGTGGAAGGGGTCTCACTTCCTTCATCAGCACAGCAGGTTTAGGACAAGGGCAAGAGGCCATTACATGATGTGGGGCCTTCAGGTGAGCAGGAGACCGATTTCATTCTCATTCAGGACGATGACACTGATTTGGGCCCAGAAAGCTCAAAGCTCAAGGAGGTCATCCAAGAGAAACAGGCGGAAATAAATGCTTTGTCCCTCAACTTGGAAAGAGCCAAGTGGATAATAAATTACCTGGAACAAAGAAAAAGTAACTATAGGATCAGAAAACCATAATGGATCTAAGAAACATATGAGAAAACCAGCAAGCTGCAAAAAGGAAGAAAGTCAAGTTCACAACACTTGAGCAAGAAACCAATGCTGATCGTGAGTCTTGGTTGGAGAGGACTAATATCCACTTGGAGAGGATGCTCGATAAGGCCATTAACAAGAAAAATATGTTGAGAAACATGGCATATCACTATTTGTCAATGAATATGGTGTGCCAAGCTAGAGTCAGGAACTTGAAGGCCAAGTTGAAGAAGAGATCGAGGAGGAAAAAAGCACAAGATAAACTTCAGATCTTGGTTGAGGCTTCCTTGGCACAACACAACACTTGATGGAGAACACTCAGCCCAAATTTCAAAAAATTTGGGACACGTTTTGCATTTTTGAAATTTTTGGGCCAAAACACAGGTTTTTTTGCCCAATGCGTTGCGCTACCTGGCGCTCGCTTTTGATGGAGGCCTCCAAATAATGAAAAATCAGCCTTTTTGGACTTTTATTAGAAACATATGTATGCCTACCAATGGCCAAGAAATTTTGACAGGTTTTGAGCCCCCAAAAAGGTCAAAAACATCCAAAAAATGACCTTACTGCCCCTATTTTGACACACAGGAAGCAGTGTTGGAAGAACTTGGTTTTTGATTGGCAAACGGAGGCCAAATTCAAAATTTTCACTTGTTATGGAAAGTAAATAGGTAGGCCTTTCCAACAAGCACACTTGGAGTAAATGTGGACACCGAGAAGGCCTCCAAAAGTGTCTGCAAACAAGCGCTATGCATAGAGAAATCAGTGCAGCGCATTGGGGAAATTTTGCTCAGTTTGACCAAGAATACTATGTTTTTCGCCTAGTTTCTTGACAGTTTGACTTTTCTCCTTCTTAATGTCAAACTTATGATGTAATTTAATGTAAATTGATGGATCTTGATGTAATTATGTAAAATTTTCACTCATGGAGGTAGATTCGTATATAAAAAAGTAGTTTGCAACTGAATGAATCAGTTCCCTAGTTTCTAGAGGCAAGTTTTTCCACTGCCTACTTTTTAGTTCTTAGTTTAGAATTTGTTGGAACAGCTCCTAAACTCATGAGCTCGACCCCTAGAGGCTAGGATGAGTTTTTTTTTGCCTATATCTTATGTTTTTTCATTCATTAGCATGGTTGGACTTTTGAGAAAGCTTGGAGCTTCATTGTATACTCATCTCAACAGTTTTGGCTAAGGAATAGACCAAGGTTTGCAGCACTTTATGGGATTCATGTGGCATCTTGCTTTGGTATTGTGTATCCTTCAGTAAATTGTAATTTTATATGTGTTTTATGTATGCCATTATCTCTCTTTCTTCTTCTTAACTAAAACAAACAAGGATAAAGGTAGAATCCATTGAAATTGCAGTGCTCTACCTAGGGTTTGCTTAGTTATTGATGTTTTCAGCTGTTTGAAGAGGATCCCTGAGGTTTTCTTGCCCTATTCAACTCCTCACCTATCTAAATCTCTCCATTTCATTCAATTTGAAGTGCCAAATTAGTTGCCTACCTTGCCCCATAGAGATCTCTGCAAAACTGAGCCTCATTCCCTAGACCCAAATTTGCCTTTCCATTTGAGCCAAAAAAACATCATTATATTCAAACAAGCTCTTTTGCACACATACCTAGACTAAGATCAATATTCACATCAGTCATCTCAAGCCCTCATTGATCATATTTTGCTAAGATTGACAAGGAGAGAGCCCTCTCCCGACCTGGTAGGGCTAGCTACCAGGTTAAGCGTGGTTTTATGTTATCCTAGATCCTACCTTTCTTAGCCTGATGTAGATTTAGGCCCTAACACCACTATCAAACAAAGTATCAATCTTTTGATTTTTGGAAATAACTTGAATATGGAAAAGGTCATGTCTTTTTCTCTCATTTTCTTCATGAATAGTAGATTGTGTAGAATTACTAGTAGATGCTTCAAAATCCTTACCTCTTATACCTGTGGCTGCAATGGTTGTTTCATCTCCCAAGTCTGACCCCAAATCCTTCTAAATAACTGCAGCAATCTTCTTCTTCTTGCCCTCGAACTTCTTAGGTCTCAGCTCTGGATGCACAATCCAACAATTCTCATCATCATGCCCATCCTTTTTATAGTGGGTGCATGAAGCTTTTCTTTTTTGTGCAGTGTTAGCCTTCCTTGTTTTCCACTTCTGCTTTATTTTCTCCTTATTCTTGCTTACAGTGGGTTGGGATGATCCCCCAACTTCTGGACTTCCATTCTTTCCTCTAGCTTCTAGATGAGTAGCTTGTACATATAACTCATCTATACTAGTGGGATTAAACATGAGGATAGTATGCCTCATGTAGCTGTGTAGACCACCAATGTTATTCAACAGAGTCTCAGGTGAGTCTAATGAGATTCCTAGAATCAATCCTCTTTTTCTAAATTATTAAGTGTACCCTTGCACACTTTGCCCTTTCAACTGTCGAAGAGTTTGCCAACTCATCATGGCTTGCTGCATGTAGGCCAATGGATAGAACTGTTTTTTGATTGTAGAAATAAATTCACTCCAGACAGAGATGGTCTTACCATGTTTTTTCATGTCATCTTGGGTTTTTCCTTCCCACCAAACCAAGGCAGTGCCTCCAAGGCGTAGGCTTGCCAGCTGAATCTTGTTCTTGTCTAAGTCGATATTCTGCACTCTACAATAAACATCAATGTGTCTAATCCAATTGTCTAGCTTTTTTGTATTCAACTCTCCATCATATATAGGTAAATAAAATTTAACATCTAGTTTAACCAAAGATGCTTTCTTTTTAGGGCTATCAGGAGGTGTGAAAAAGCTTTCCTCTTTCCCTTTTCCCTTTGAGTGGTCATGGGAATGTGACTCATATTCTCCTTTGTCTTGCTTAGAGCCTGATGAATCTTCATCCTTATGTTTTCTAAAGTCCCTATACATTTCTTCTACCATGGAATTTATGGCTAGGAAACTATATATGAATTGAGGGTCCGACCCCATAGAACCTTCCTCTAACATTGTCTTCTGAGGATAGACTCTCCCAATTTCAAGATTAGTTTCGACCAAAACTCCTTCTCCTAATTTGAGCTTTGATCTAGTTAGCATTCAATAGCTAAACCAACACAAGCTTGTCTAACCTTAATAGCCTAAAGCTCTAATACCACTTGATTTGAAAATCACCCTTGAGTGATCTTAGTTAAATAATTATTGAATGAAGGTATTACAGACTCATGTGTTGGTGTGTGTCTATGTTATCTTAGGCAATGGATCGATCAGATTGCAAAATACACAGACACTGGAAGAATGGAAAACAATAGGAGAAACATAGTAAGCAAATACAAGAACACAACAAATTAATAAGGAGTTCACTCTATCCTCTAGGGCTACGTCTCCAGTCCAGCTCTCAGTGGTGGCCTTCTTTTATTGTGTCTTTAAAGAAGATATTTACAATGAGGAGCTCAATTTGAGTCTCCTGAAATAGATAATGTTTGGTAGGGTGGTTCTTGGATCCCCCAAGCAACTAGAGTACACAAAGTATTTTCCTTACCAGATCTTGACCTCTCTGGTCTTTAATGGGAGAAGCCCAATGTGGTGCTCAATTCCCAATAGATCCTCTCAGGGATTGCTTGAACCTCTCAAGCTTTCTGTCTACTCGATGTTACCTTAGGTCAGCTCGGATCTCTGTTTTTTTCTTTTTGCTTCACTGTTTCTTCTTTTCTCTCGCTTTTCCTGTCTTCATTCTCTTCTTCTTCATCTTTTTTGTTCTCTGTCTGTTCATGGCTTAAAGCCAATCTATCTCATGACTGTTCGATTCCTCTTCCACCCATTTGGATCGCTTCCTGCTATTCGAATGGAGTTCCTTGCCTCTGTGTCATCGCCATCGTCTCACTGGGAGTGGCCACTTGTCCTCTCGCAAACTGCGCCAGCGCTTCCTCGTCAGTTCGGTTTTTTAGTTACACTATGGAATGACTCATCTACCAACTCAACGGTCAATTTGGATGTCAAACTTCTCTATGGCGTGACTTAATTCCCCTGTCAAATCCAGTTTCTCCATCGGGCACAATCTCTGTTGTCAGATATGGAGCCCCCAGATCCTACGATATTCACTCATTTCATGAAGTTGACTTGCTCGACCATTAGCATGAAATGAGCGGTGGTTTTCTCTCTCATCCATCGAACATGCATCGTGCACTGAGTGGAATCGCTCGTTTTCAGCCAAATCCGATTTCCGCCCAAGGATGCCCTTGATATACCACTGGTTTTGGAGCGCGGGTCCTGCCTTTCACCTTAGTGCTTTCCCCACTATTTCCTGGCTTCCCATGTGACTGAGCGCTTCAGGGCTTTTCCTTCTCAAGGGGTTTCGCCTAAGCGCTAATCGTGCATCAAAAATGGTCTCCGTTTCCTGATCCCGGCTTCCTAAGTGCCAGTTTTGCCTCCTGCGTGGACTCCATGGTTTGATCGAGGTCCTCGTCGTTCCTTGCTAGTTGCAATCTACCACTGTCCAGAGGTCTTCTTGATCACTCTGTGTTAAAAAATTTGAAGTATGTCCTATCTTAATACAATCATGACACTGTGATAATCTTCATAGATCCAATTCAGATCAGGATCCATGGCATGAATGATAGAACATGGCCACAAAGACATACAAAATGGATACATGTGACTCAACAGATAAAGAATAACCACCAACAAATATATTCATGGATCTATGTCACAGTATACATCAGTAGGACTATGGACACATGACAAACATAGAAGTGTCTCAAGATAGACCTCAAAGTACATAAATGATACATAACTCCAACGTAGCCTTGGAAGGATGCCATATAAGAGTGAGATGTCCCTAACCATGGTCTTTAACATTACTCCAAGGGTACAAATCTACACTATTTGAATAGATGAGCTGAATTCGAGCATGGTAGAAACCGACTGATTACCAGCCAATGAGTTAAGCTGGTAACAGACGTGAGGGAATCCACCAGTGAGGAAAATGGACCCCAAGATACCTAGTACAATCCATGAAGTGTGAATAAATGGGTTGATGCCAAACACCAGTGAACTCAACCAATTAGGAGCCAATGATGTAAATCCACTGTTGATCACAAGGAAGCTTGCCACTGAGGTTTACAAGATCCAAGGTACTACCAATTCCTAGATCAAGCTCCTGAATAATGAGCTGAAGTTGATAGGAGAATATCCATCAAAGGAGGGCCTTAATTTATCCCGCATCAATCGACATGGAATAGACTAGGATGATGTGAAGAATGGATGAAGTCATGAAATGGTGAAGTACAACTGACATAGGGATGGTCGACTCAAAAAGGTCAATAGGCAACTCCAGATGGCCAACATTGGCTGAGACTTCCCTTTGAACACATAGTGGCATGACATAGGAGTGAATTGGCAGCATGACTAATGAGCACCAAGTGATATCATGTGATGATGTAAGAGACATCAAAGCACGCTCCATATGACTGGAAGCGTAACTAGTTAGAGGAGTAAAGAGACTCATATGGACGGTACAGCTCGTAGGAAAGCTAAAAACCAACTGTGAGATAATGGAACAAACAGGTTCCATGTTCAAGGGTGATGTAACTGACGCTTCCATTTCGATGACTAATGGAAAAAGATGTTCCCTGCCTCCTCTTTTTATAAGTTCATTTTTCGTAAAGTTTTCCCCCAAGCCCGAAAATGAGATAAAAGTATACAAGGGGGAACCTCCTAGGTAAGCAGACTAGGGTATTCATTTTTAGTAACTAGTCTAGCCTAGTCTGGAAACAGGTTATACTTTTATTGGTTAGGTGACACTTTAGGTACTTTAACGAGCATGAAGTAGACAAGTTCACTCGACAATCTTTTCTAAATTAAGGAGTCTGAAAAGAGCTTAAAGAAAACTCCTCTTGGAGGAACGAGTGGTATAGAGGGTAGCAACTAGTTTCAGTAGTGTTGGAACTTCTCATGACATAAGAAGGATAAGAAGTTGGATAATAGGACCACTCATTGTAATGGTTCCTCAAAGAAAGGCTAAGCAACAAGTGAAAGAAAATGGTCAGCTAAGAAGATGATGATGATAGAAAAAAGGACCCAAGGGTTGAACTGCAAAAATAGGCTAATAGAAGAGTGGAAATCACAAGGGATAAAAATGGTGGAATCCTCCTAGGGCAAAGCCAAAAATGAGATGAAGAAGAGGACATGTGGCTCAAATTCTAGGTCATGGTGGGTTAGAAGGAGGGATTTCAATAAGAGAATAAAAAATGACTACATGTACACCAAGTGAGCAAATAGGTGCTATCTAGGGTATCCATGATCAAGTAAGCTCTACCACCAAGTGACGACATGTATAATGAAAAGTGTCTAAAGTCAAAACTTTATGAGGTTAGACTTAAGGAAAAAATTTGGCACTAATGGTCAAAATGAAATGGTGATAGTGATATACGACCTACCCCTATATGCCAATTTCAAGAGAAACACACCTAAGGTCCATGGATGTTGCAACAAATATGCCACCCTATCCTATAACAATTGTCTAGAAAGACTGGACCCATGGTTAAATAACATATTGAAACAAATAAGCATGGATGAGGTAAAAAAAAGACCATATATTTTTTTATTTTATAAAAAATAGTTGGATTTTTGGCATAAATAAGGCATGACAAATAGTCATATGACACACCAAACCAAAAGGGTAAAACCATCACACTACTATGTGCAATATGTACAATCATAACACAGTCTAGTAGGTCATGCTAAAGTGTGCCCACAGTCGGGCACATGCCAAGTGTTTCCATTCGTGAACTCATGGAAGGTGAGGGGACCATATGGCTCACCAATGTGGGGCCATGCCAAAGGAAGTCAAATTTCCCAATCTAGAAAGGTTGACCATGCCAAGGAAATTCTAACATAGTCATGCTCTCAAAATTAACTTGAGGACATAAGGGAGGATCAAGACATAAAGGGGGTACAATATGCTCATCAACAGGTGGCAATTCATTGTCAAGTTCAGTAGTCGAATCCCAAGACTTGACTTAGTCCATGGCTGAAAATTCCAAGGAAGGTAGAGGAGATGCCCCGTGAGTCAATTCAATATTTAAAGTTTCAAGCTCCACTTGTTCCATATCAGGGAGATTAGAGGCATGAACATGCATAACCTCCCTAAGATGATTAATTTATCAATCCATGACCTCCAAATTGACTAACCGGGGGGATTTTTCATTGAGGGAGTCATGTGGAAAAGGTAGAGGGATGACCAATGTGGGCAAATGAACTTAGTCATATTCCATATTATAATGAATCTTTTGACTAGTGTTAGGGGGTATTGACAGGACATTCGGAGAGGAAATCACTTCCAAAATAGGTGGCAGAGGATTCTCACTAGCTTGATCAACTTCCATAGGATCAAGAGACACAACCCAAGGATCAGCAGGTATATGGGGTACACAGGTGCTAGAAGAGATCATATGCATAGGAGCTTTAGAAGAGGACGTAGGAATGTCAGGCAGTAGTAAGCTTTTAAGAAAGCCCTTTAAACACTCTCATACTGACCAGGGTTATCTTCCATAAGTGGGACATATTTCCCTGTAGTGGAAATTCGGGTTGAGGACACGTAGAAGTCAAGTTGATCAATAGTGACAATTTTTCCTTCATAATGAAATCGAAGGACATAAAAGATATATGAAACGACTGCGTTCATCACATAAAATCAACTACGACTAAGGAGTAGGTTGTAATCTAATGTGGTGTCAACAACCTTGACATCAACATGGACAGTTTCCCCTCCTAACTCGATGGAAAATTTCAAAAGAACCCCCTTTGGGACAAAATTGTGTCCGTCAAATGCTTGGAGAGTTTTTTTGGATGTAGCAAGTGCCGGAGAGCCTAGAGCCTTCTAGCAAGAGACAGAAATAACACACGTGGAAGAGCCCTCATCCACTAAATATGCATGATGATCTGGAAATAAATCTGATGTGGAAGACAAGGAGCGGTTTTATCGGCATTAAAAGCGATGATATTAGAGTCAGACAGGTCAACTCTACCAATGGCGGACAACAAGGCTTTCCACTGCTGAGGACAAGTTTGCAAGACCTCCAAAGTAGACATGGAACAAGGAGCCTAGTCCAGATCTTTGACAATACTGTAATGATGAGTGGCCCTGGAAGAAGGAATGTGTGTTGACTTCCGAAGAACACCCTTGGAGGGGGATATATTAGTTCCACAAGCTTATCCAATGTGAGAGCTCTAGTGGATGGTAGTGGAGATGATGAGTCCTTGGAGGTAGAAGTTGACTCGGGAACATCGTAAGATTTGGCTCACGTAGTCATGTTGACATCTTCCTTGCACATGAAGACGGATGAGTTATGAGAAGGATGGGAAGATGACCCCTTGTTGCTCTCTTGTAGAGGTTGAGAAGGTTGAGAAACCATCTATGTTGTCTTGAGGGGGCTTGGAACCAAGTTCGGAGTTAACTGCGCTAACCAACAAAACCCTACACTACCAACCCTTTCGGTGGCAGTCCACTTAGCGTAGACTACAATCTCACCTGAGGCAGTATTAGGGGATGGTAGAACTAGGTTTCTGCATCCAAAAGGCTATGTGATGTACAACGAGGTGTTTCCTTAGTCTAAGGCCTGATGCTAACCCTTATCCCTAGAACCACAAACTTAAATCGATTTCTACTTAATTAGATCTATGAGCTTCACCTAAACATTCTAACATGCCTAAGTTACTACATAAAAGTAGATCAGGACCTTCGTGATGCAATTAAGACAATATCATAGAGAATTGAATTATACCTGAGCATAAAGACACATAACATATAAATAAACACATAACACATAGATTCGCTTCAATTTTTTTTTATTACTTCAAATCTTCAATACATACACATCTTCTTACCCTACACACATAGCTATAGGGGTCCATGCACTCAGTCGCGGAGTTACCAAAGTCTTCACACACTCAGCTGTAGGAGCCTTCCCCTTCGCCAGAATATAGAATTATAGGCAAAACAGACTCAAAATCCCATCCATGAACTAAGAATTTTTTCTAGATGACTCCCTTTTATATCTTTTACATTACCTTACCATGGTCCACGAACCATGGGCGAAGTTCATTGTATCATAAAAATAGCCCATCGATTTACAAAATAAGCGGCTTTGACCTTCTTACAAGCCCATTTTGACTCGTAGAATTTTGCGCGCTCTACTCCTCAAATTGGGGAGACTTTACAATAATACAAAATCCAAAACTTAGACAAAATTGGACTTGGGGGTCGCCATCCCAACAACCCCCCAACAAAAAGATGTGACTCATATTGAGTCACTCTGATGGTATGTCCTCAATGCACATTTTGAAGCCGCTGAATTCTGCCTTCAATGCTTGAAGCTCTATTGTGCACTGCGCGGCGACCCGTTGAACCTCTTCGAATAACTTCTTAGTAGTTGGCCCCTTGACCACCAATCCAATGGTCCGCTGAATCTGCTACATTCCTTTTAGTTTACTCTCGATAGACTGAGATTGTTGACTAGCTTCATTTTCCCAAGGCTACATTCTTGCTGAGATGATTGAGACTTTTTGTCGCAGGTCATCTATCTGAACCTGAAGGTTCTTCCCGTCTTGGAGTCCGGAGAACAATTGCACAGGTGCAAATGTCCGCACTATTTTTTTGATCTCATCAAACTATAGTTTTTTATGCCAGATGTCTGCTTAAATATTTTGTACATGTGGGTCCTCCTCCAACGTGGCGCACATCTCCATGGTGTTTTCAAAAATCTGGCTGTAATCCTTAGTTGCAGCTTCTAGAATTTCCATATCGGCCTTAATAGTAGCCTCATGTTGTGCTCGAACTTCTGGAGGTGTTGTTGGTTGTAGCTTCATCTGTAGCTCTGTGACCTACATCTTCATTTCAAATTTGATTCTTTCAATCTCTTCTTTGGACACCTTCATCGTCGCTGCTAGCTTTAGGAGCTTCTCCTCGGAAGCTGCTTCAGTCTGTATGAGGAGCTCTGGAAACTCAATACAAGTTTGAGTGATGTTGTCCTCTAGGTCTTGCATGTGCGTAGTGGATGCTTCTCTATTCTACATCACTCTAGAAGCTTCCTTAGCTAATTGCTCATTATGGCTCTTATTATCCTTAATCACGAAGAGCGTCTACTCTTCTTGGCTTTTCAATTGAGCAGATGCTCCTTGGTGGAGTTCATGTAATGCCTGAATGGAAAGCACCTCTAATTTCAGCTCTAAGTTCCTTCCATATGGCGCACAACCCGATCTAGCATGGTAGGAAAGCGTAATGGCCCTCCTGGAATAGGCACTATGCGGATCTCCATGGTGACCACCAACGTTGAAGGCAATGTTGGTTTTGCATTGGTTGTTTCCATGCTCGCTTGATTCTCACTCGCTTGAACCATGCTCGCTTGATTATCGCTCACCTCGACCACACTCGCCTGAACCACGCTCGCTTGAATCACACTCATTTGAGTCACGCTTTCTTGCACTTTGATCTCTTTAAGGCCCTATTGGGCCTGCGACAATACTAACTTGTACTAATCCTCGAAGTGTCCCCAAATTTCCTTGGTGACAGAGGGCACAGTGTCCCCAATATTATCGATGTCCCCCTGAGTGAGGACCATCGACTCATTACTGGAAGTCTTGTTAGACTTCTACTTCTTACTTGCACCACCAGTGCTGGATTTCTTCCTCTTCTTTATTATTAAGGGAGACTCAATGCCTTCTGTCTCCTTCAAAGGGTATGTTCCACCCTGCTCCGGCTGCTCCGTGTCTGACTCTTCTTCATTTATGTGCTCTAGCTCCTATGCGATATTCTTCTCAAAGTGCACATTGACCTTCTAAGGTGCCTTCTTGGGGTCTTCCTTCTATGTACCTTTTGTTTTACTGGTCCCTGTCTGGTATCCTTCGGCTGCCTTACTGGGGTCCAACGACACACTTGACCATTTAGAGACTACGGAAAAAATGTTCTGCTCTATGACCAAATAGGGAAACTCACACCATATGCCCTATGCATATTTCTTCCCCTGTATATGTATGTTGTGGAAATATTCTTTGAAGTTTGCGACTCCACAGTATTGAGCAAATAACACCAGTGATAGCTGTGACTTTTAGCTGATCCCAGTGCGTAGATCCATCTCAAACAACACATAATGGAACGGTTTCCCCTCTTCCCGGGCCTCGCAAAAATCATCCAGAAACTCTTGACAGAGGTAGACAACCTAATTAAAATGTACCCCTTGAGCACACTACATAGCCAATTAAATGACTGGAGTTGTCACTTCATTTGCCCGACCTATAATTTTACCGGCAAGAATGGACATGGAAAATGCGACAGCCTGATTAGAAATCGAGCTAACAACATAGCCTCGCGACTTCTTGACAGCATGAAAATCCTTCTTCACTTATTCTGCAAGCTTATTTTCTTGTGACTTGCCAACAAAAGTGCTCGCAGGGTCTGCCTTTGCACATGGCAGCACAGTGATCCTTTTGATCAACATATCATCAATTGAAATCCTCTCCCCCAACCATAAAGCTCCATTGTGTACCAAGGTCAGCAACTGGTAAATAGATATGGTATTGATGATATCACACCCAAAATGAGGCACACTCAACATGTTCAGTAACCTGATGCACTGAATTCCCACCTCCCATGTCATTGGTTCTATGCGTGTGACACCGATCTCCTCATAATATACCATCTTCAGGTGTTTACTTGGCTCAAAATGAGGGAATTTGGCCCTGTCTGCCAAATCTCAATCCTCCATGCACAGTTATGGTACTTGTGCCAGAAATGCTCCTTCAAAGTGCATATCCTGATCGTACAAGAAAGGTGTACAAATGGAAAATTTCACTGCATCAGGGTACTTGGTCACGTTAGCAATCGGCTTCCTTAGCGACGTATATGGAGATAAGCACGAAATTGTTTCAACTTCATTGACATCTATATCCTCAATTCCTACCCCAATCTCTTCCTCCTCTAAGTCAACTAATTTTATTGGTTGCTTATTTTTCTCTTTGTCTAGCTTCCCCTTTCTCCTCTACTCAACAGACATCTTCCTAGGTGACTATCTCACAGGTGGTTTATGTGGTTTCTTTTGCTTCTTCACTATTGCTGCTTCTGTTGGTTCTACCACTGTTTCTATCCCTCCTATAGTTGTGGGCTTCAACCTCGACAATTTGGGAGCTATGGTGTGTGTAGGAGGACTATAAGTCATGATGCCTATTAATCCTTGTGCTAGAAATGCCGAATAGATATATTTCCAATCCTCACCGAACATGCAACACTGATCTTAGCTCAGACTTAGGTGGAAAAGATCAGAATAATTTTGCAAAGGAAAAGTGTCTAAATGGAGAGCAGGAGGTCATATTTATAGCCAATTTAAAATTTGAATGTCGTGAATGCCTCTAGATATTCCTCATAAATGTTTTTTTTGTGGAAGATTTCCATAGATATGCTCCATAAATGCACTTTCCCCGCTCCCTTTAATGACAAAATCGCGGTCAAATCAATTGTAGCTTCTCCAACGGTCATATTTTGGGTGGATTGTGTGGGATCCTCCTTTATGGCACAACTACATTGTTGCAAATTTCTCCAACTATGCCATCTCCTTAAACATTGCGCAACCTTACTTCTTTGATGGAACCATTGCTCAACATAGTGGTTTATAGTCCTACGCTTTATTTCAGCTGCCTGAAGAACTAAGACTTTCATGTTGTCATATAGTCATCGTAGCCTTACAGGAATGGGATTGTCCATGTATACCTTCAATCTACTTCCATTAATCCTTCGAGGAAACAATTCCCCATTTAGCTTCGTCAGCCAAACTGTGCCACCCTCTGAAATATCCTTGATTACATAGGGTCCCAGCCAATGCATTTGAAACTTCCCTAGAAACTTTGTGAGCTTACTATCATACATCAGGAACAATTCTCCATTATTAAAAGTGCACTTCTTAATGTGGAAATCATTCCATGAATTTTCCCTAGCTTTCTACACTTGCTAATGAAAATCAGCCAGAAAACGATCCTCCTCTAGCGCAAGTAGCTACACTAAACATTCCTCCATGAAGTCGTGATCATCCATCTCAGTTACTATTGTTATCTTTAAGTTGGGCACTATATAATCCATTGGCATGACTACTTCTTGTCCATATACTAGTCTAAACGGTGTTTTACCTTTCAACTTCTTACAAGTCGTCCTATATGCCTAGAGAACCGCTGGTATGCACACATCCCAATTGTTCCTATTAACACTGAAGATCTTCGTTAAGGCATTCTCTAGTATTTTATTAAAATCTTCAATAGTACCATTCTCCTAGGGATGATACAACATACTCTTCTAATGGTTCATGTGTAACTCTTCTGTTAATGCCTTAATTATTTCATTCAAGAAGTGAGAACCTCGGTCATTCATCAGGATCTTTGGGCATCGAAACTATGACAAAATGTATTCAAATATAAACTTCACAATAGTTTTCACACTGCAATCCTTCACAAGCTATGCCTTGGCCCATTTGGTCAAGTAATCTGCCACAATGATAATATAATGTGCATGATTAATTGGTCCAACAAATTCAATTTCCCATTTATCGAATGCTTGAAGCGTGACTTGTGGGTTTAAGGGAAATTCATCTCTTCGCGATGGTCTTCCAATCCTTTAACACACATCACACACACTGTAGTACTCCTTAGAATCTTTATGTACCGTAGGCCACCATAATCATGCTCATAGAATCTTCTGCATAGTTTCCTTGCATGCATAGCATCCTCCTGTGACACCACTAGGTGCTTTAGCCAAAATAATGTGTCATTCATACTCAGGTACATATCGGCGGAGAACTATCTGGTCCCATATTATATAAGTGTCTTGCAACGACTGAAAAATATTTATCCCTTACCACTAGTTCCTTCTTTTGCTGCATTATGTATCCTTCAGGAGCTATGTTGGTAGACAAAAAATAAATAATGTCCTCAAATTTTCATCAGCAACTCTGACAGCGAAGAGTTTCACGTCAAGTAACCCCTCATCAATATTAGTGGGTCCTTCACCATTCTCCATCCTAGAGAGGTGATTAGGTCTAGCCTTTAACCTCCCTGACTTAACTATAACTTTGAAATAATACTCCAAGAAGAGGAAACCATCTACAGATCTTCCCCCCCAACACAGGCTTATTGACCAGGCACTTCAATGCAGAATGATTCGTATACATTTTAAAGTGTGCACCTAGCAAATAATGTTGAATGTTTGTAAGACCATGGCTAATCTTTCTAGTTCGCTGGTTGATTAGTTTCGCTCTGCCTTAGATAGTTTCATAATTGCAAAGGAAATCAGATGGTCAATATCTCCTTCACCTAGTTGTCAGTAAAACAAATCCCAATTTTATATAGGACACATCCACATGCACATGAAAATCTTTCTTCCAATCTAGGAATACTAGGATTGCTGCAGTAACCATCTTCTCCTTAAGAAAATCCAAGCTCTTCTGGAAGTCATCATCCCAACAAAATGTAGCATCCTTCTTCAATAAGTTTTCCATTGGTGCAGTGATCTACGCGTACACCTATATAAACTTCCTGTGAAACCCTATATGACCCAAAGTTGTGCATAGTTGTTTTACATTCTTAGGTGGATCCAAATTGAAAATTATAGCAAAATTAGCATTATCTACCATCAATCCTTGTTTACATACAACATGTCCCAACAATATTCCATAAGGTATGTAGAACACACATTTCTTCAAATTCAAGGAAATCTGATACTTCCTCAATATATCCAACACTAGGCAAAAACTAGAAACATGTTTCTTATACCATCCCGAACACTGTCTAATCATCGAAGTAGACTTCTAGAATTTGTGAATAAATTGTGACTACCACCGTTGAAAATATTGCAGGGGAAGTTTTAAGTCCAAAAGGCATAACTGTATATTGGAATGACCCCCATTTTGTAGCAAATTTACTCTTTCATCTATCCTCTAGTGCAATCTTAATTTGGTGATATCCCAAAAATCCATTTATGAACGAATAGGCCTCCTGTCTACCAACGTTTTCTAGAACCTCATCTGTAAAAGGCGTAGGAAAGGGGTCATTCACGCATGCATACTTTAACTTCTGCAGATCTACGCAGATCGTTATATCACCCTTTATTTTCTTTTCTTGGACCACCATCAGAGTGACCCATTCTAACTCTTCCACTGACTCAATTATACCTGTCGTGAGAATATGTTGGGCATGTAATCCCCTCCACTGCATGTTTTGGGGCTCAAAGCCCACATTTTGAGTTAATATTGTTGTAAAGCTCCACGAATTGCGGGCGCAGGGAGCGAAACTAAATTTAGTCAGAGGGTTGTCCCCCCTAGTTTTGTAATGTAATGTCAGCTAGATAGATCTGCCCATGGTCTGCAGACCATGGGATTCTATAAATAGAGTGAGGCTCTAAGTGTAGAGGGGAGAGAGAAGATGATAGAGGAGAAGAATGAAAAGTCATATTGCGAAGTGTGTCTTTGGGTTGTAGAGTAGGAGAAGGCTCTGTAGCTGAGTGCGCAGAGGCCTAGTAGAGTCCACAGCTTAGTGCGCGGACCCCTGCAGCTGAGTGCGCAGGGTAGAGTCGAGTATGTCATCAGAGAAGAGATTGATAAAGAAAGTTTTTGTTACCAATTTTATATATCTGTTCTGAGTTATTATATGTTTGATATCATTTGAAAATATACTATTTCTTTATTGCGCGCACTTGTATGAATGGCGAATCTTGTTAAGTATAACTAAAAACCTACAAATAAGCTAAGTTAATCAACTAATATTGGATTACTAGTAAGGACTTCGGTAATAACTCTGTTTGGCCCCCGAGTAGGGCTGCACGAAGGAAGCATCTCCAACTGCGAGGGACGGGTAAGTGCACGTAGCGATGTCCGCATAGGGTCAAACCACGGACCACTTGAAACCATCAAACATCTCTAGGGTGTGGAAACCTAGCTCTAGCACCCTCTCCTACCACTTCGGGTGAGACCTCAGTCCGCTCTTCGCAGACTGTTGCCAAAAGGGCTAGTAGTACTAGGATTTGTTTGGCTAAATCACCTCTAAACCTAGGTCAGGCCCCAAGAAACCAACAAATGGTTCCGTTGCTGGGACTGGGATCTACATGAGGGATATCTGATGTCGTGTCATTGGAATCCGATGAAGAAAGAAATTGAAGGGTAGTTGGACAAAAATATTCACGATTTCGCGGCGCAGGAAAATAGGAATCTGCGAGTATCAAAGGAACAGTGGTTAGAGCGCTACTTATATACAGAAATCCACAAAATTTTCTTTGCATCCTTCCCGTCTCAGTTGTCTGAGTGGATCGCAAAGCTAGCAGATAGTCAGGGAAGGTGTAGGCTCAACAAACCGATTGTGTGGACACTAGAATTGGCGCACAGACTAGAAGCATCAGAAGATAAGATCGTGCACGCTATGGACCATTGGATCGATTGAATTATAGGGGGGTTTATCACCAAATTCACAGTAGACACGACAGTCAGCTACAACGAGGTGGAATGACGCTTCCTCAAAGGACCGCGAGGTAAGTACATTAAATCTTTGAAAACTTGGATTAAAATGCTATTGTGTGAAAAGCGGGTTATGCGAATAAATTGATGTTTGGGGCTACGCAGAGTGGGAGGATCTATAGAAATGAAGGTAGCACAGAGATAGAGAATAGCCCCTTGATTTCACCTTGGTGAGAAAGAAAGGAAGAGCTCATGAAAGTTTCACCAAGAAGTGCGATCAGTCTGATAAGGCAGCAAATTCCGTGCATACCACCTCCACCTACACCACCACCAGTCTCACCACCTTCACCCCCATATCTGCCCACACCACCTCCGCCACCACCACAGTTCAATATGGTGAGCACGATAAAATTGCCAATGTTCAAAGGAGTAGGGAACGAAGATCTGGACCAATTATGGTTCGTAGTAAAAGTGGTATGGGAAGCACAAGGAGTCGTGGATGACAATATAAGGAAAGAAATGTTGATAAGCACGTTGTAGGATCATGCACTGACATGGTACATTAAACATTCTAATTACCATCCAAATGCATGAATTTCAGATATCCAGGTTGCGCTGAACAGGGAATTTAGCAGGCCAAAATCGGAGACACAATCGATTATCAGGTTTAAGGAAATCACGATGCTTCTAGGCGAGATGACCTAGGAGCTAGGTCAGAGACTAAAGAGTATGATTCATGAATCCCACATGACCTTGACAGATGGACAACACCGCGCATGGTTTGTAGCGTCACTAATGCCACATCTAAGGACCGCGTTGTCGCAATAGAAGTTATCCACCTAGGCCGAAGCTTTGGAGATTGCAATGAGACTACACGAGACCCTTAAACAAGAAGTCCAACAAATCCATGCGCAACTGAAAAATTTGTGTCTGGAAATGCAGAGTTTGAAACAGGATAGGACAACTCGCCTAAAGGCACGTGAGGAGGTATGGTGCATAAAGTATAAGGGATAGGGACATGACAAGGACCATTGTCTAGTCTTCGCGAACTACTTGGCGGGAGGAGGGCTGATGCCATTAAGAACAAAAGCACAAGTAGGACCGAGTGCAGTGCCTGCATTATGGTGTGCAATTTGTCAGATAGGAGGAAAACATACTACGGATAATTGTCACCTATTACAGAAGTATATGCAAATGTCCTAATAGTTGTTTTGTAATTTCTATAGATCAGAAGGCCATGATGAACACACCTATAGAAGTTATGAAGTGATGATGGATCGAATTCCTACCTACAGAGTTCAGACTAAAACACGAGCCCTCGATCAAAATGTAGGAATGGCGTGCACTGGATTCCAGGGGCATGGACGAGGTCGAGGTGGCATGGGACTAGGAAGGGGTCGTAGACAACTGATTTGTTACAATTGCGGAGGGCCAGGGAATTACGTACTATGCGATTGTACAAATCCAACGATGGCATCATGTTTATATTGTACCCAGTTTGTTCATGAGATGGATGACTTCCCTACACTGATAGTGAGGTTGTGTGATAGAGGAACACTCTAGCTTGCCCCGACTCAGAACCTACAAATGATGAGGTCTGAGCCACGCGAAGAGGACCCAAACATAAACATCGTGCTCCGAAGTAGTATCACAACAGGAGAGGACAAGGTCAAGTAGCCTGAAGAAAGTGTATGGGCTCACAAGGCTCCCACAAAGGAACCTGAATTTGATTTGGAGTGAGCAAAGGAGACGTTCATGGAAGCTAAGAAGAGCTTCATGGAGGCCTCCACTTCAGGTAGTAAGGATCAACTAGAACAGGAAATGAATCCTTCAATGCTCACTACCTTTCTGGAGACATGCATGAAGCTGTTGCACGGAAAAAAAGCAGTGAAAGGACTTCAAGAGCTCATCACTAGATGTGTTGGATCAGGGGCCTTACCGCACGTAGTCCAGAAGCTCGAAAACCATACATCGTGAATAGGAAGGGAAATGAGATTGACTGCGCAAATCGGGGAGTATGAAATGGATCAAGTAATTCTGGATCTAGGATCGGATGCAAATGTAGTACCAACACAGACATGGGAGCGCATGGGTAGGCCCACGTTGTAGTGGTCCCCTATTCAATTGCAAATGGCAAACCAACAGAAGATACTACCGATGGGAAGATTGCAGGGAGTAATGGTGGATATTGAAGGTGTGAGCTCGCTTGCAGATTTCAAAGTGATAGAGATTTTAGATGATAAAAATCCCTATCCCATGCTACTGGGAATAGATTGGGCCACTGAAATGAATGGAGTGATAAATCTAAAGAAGCGCAAAATGATTTTTGAGAAAAAGTCATTGCGTGTAGTGGTACCCTTAGACCCTATGGAAGGATCATGCTACATGAAGCCAATGCGCGACAATGAGAGCGACGATGATCTAGACTGTATCTATAATATAACTACCTGGGAATAGGATTGGGTGAATCCAGCTGCAGATGGCAAGATTTCGTTGGAGTGCGAAAGGTCCTGCACATCGGATTCGGATGATGAAATAGAATGATGGCAGAACCAGTTACACGAGGTAACCACACTCAATTGTAACAAGATGGTAAGATTACTGTGCTGTGTGACAACAGAGGTAAGGGATCTGCCTATGTTTTATGGGCTGATGGTGGTGGATGAATTCCTGAACAAATTTGAAAGAAAGGTGCCAGAACAATAGCGTTTTGACGCTCTAAAATGGGCAATGCGCGCTACACTCGCAAGGTGGTGGGGTATGCATCAGAAATGTTTTGAGAACTGGCGTGAATGCAGAATGGTGATGCTTATACGGTTTGGAAAGCGTCAGCAGTGGATGGAAGATGAGTATGATGGACGAAACAACCTGTGCGTGCACCTCTCCAGATGGGTACAGGCATATGGTACGCGGCTTGCACAAACGCACATTGTCCTCACGATAGAAAATAGGAGCAACAAGCTGGAGCGAGCACGACGAAGGCACGAATGATGAAGTATGATACAACCAAGCACGTCAGAGATTTTATGTAGGGAAGCCTTTGAAAAGGTGTGCAAAGTGCTGAACATGGTCCACCATGTGAGACACACTGACTGGGACCTGCACATACCAACGGTTCTATGGGCTTATAGGACCATGTGCAAAACCCTGACCATGCAAGCACTTATGAAGCTGAAGTATGAAGTAGGGGTTGTGATCCCTACGGAGCAGGCGAAGCCTAGTCCGCGTATAATAGCACCTGTAGATACGAAGGTCTGTGAATCCTCAAATGAAGGAATCACACAGCCGCGAGAAATAGAAAACATAAGACTTGAGGAAGAAATCCAATAGGGAAACCTTAGCCTTCACAAACTTGAAAAAGACCAGGTACGGCTAAGGGAGGAAAGCATTTTGATGGATGCGGAGGTCAGGAAGCTAGAACATGAAATAAAGGAAGTATTTATCACCAAAAAATCGAGGATGGTAAAGCAATGCTCATACGATCATATTGACAAGTTGAAGGACTATCTTTGTGAAATGGTTAGTCTGTTGCGTTGGCTTGGACTGCATATTTCCAAATGAAATGGCTAGGGTAGTACATTGCGAGTAGTAAAGTGCATGATGTCGATCAAAAAAATGGAAGGTGAGGATTCTCCATGAACCATGGTGGAGGACGGGATGGAGCCCCACACGGGTAGTGCGACCACCTGACTAACCATAGGAAGAACAGTCTTAGCACTTCGGGTGATTGAAAGGGAGCGCAGGACTATAAACTATTCTGCCTGGAAGCTATGTGATATGAAATATGTGTGCAGAAGCAGAATGTCCCAAGGTTCGCGAATGCGCACGGAGGGCTGCACTACCACATGGGTTGGCTGGGA
Organism: Pinus tabuliformis; assembly: GCA_031772625.1. Classification (NCBI taxonomy): domain Eukaryota; kingdom Viridiplantae; phylum Streptophyta; class Pinopsida; order Pinales; family Pinaceae; genus Pinus; species Pinus tabuliformis. Next base: position 2,002,026,014 of record CM062819.1, on the reverse strand, counting down.
AGTGACCATTGAGGTCACTATTTATGATGGGATGTGCGATTTGAGGCCAAATGGAGTGGGTGGTGGGCATTTAAGATGCAATTTATGGGCAAGATTTGGAAAAATCTACTGCCAAGAAAGCATTAATGGCCCGAAATTGGGGGGAACGGTTGAATTCAAATTCAAAACATGCTATAAAACACAAAGGGTTGGCCAACGAACAAGACTTGGTCATTTGAGAGTTGAGCATTTGAGTAGAGCACTAAGCATCGAGAGCCACATGATCCAAGTTCTCAACGAACAAAAGATCAACATGGGACAACTCAGTCTATAGTGCGATGAATTAGTGTCGTAGAACCAATAGTTGGTGCAGGTGGTAGATGACGCTTGCTGACGCGTCCCAGAGCTGGCCATCCCAGCAGATCTACTGATAGAAGTGTGGATTCACAGATTAGCAATCGAAGTCTGCGAGGCCCGGGAAGAAATGACAAAGGTTTAGTTGGAGTTGAATCTTCAGATTGCCGAACTGCGGTTGAAGGCACAACTTTCCACTCCCCTGGAAGTTAGAGAACAATGCGCTAGTGCTATCGTAGTAGGGATGGAATATATTGGGGGTGTAGTGTGAGACTATACCAGAATGTTGGAATAGGAACTTGAGGTCCTTACGACTTTGCAGGAGGACCCCGACATCCAGTGCTTAGAGATAGAGGTGCGAGAAATCTAGCAACAATACGATAGTATCCAAGGAATTGCGCAGACAGTTGTCCTCACTCAGTGGCTTGTGATGATGTAGCAAGCTAAGGCACTGAAGGAGTAGGTGGACACGGCGCAACACAAGGAAGCAGTACTCAAAGCACGCGTTCAACCATGGATTGACAAGGCCTTCACAATCGCAGTGCATATCGAAGGAAATCTCTCGCACATACAAGGGATGCATGCACAAGGGAAGCATGCCGGACACAGAGGTCTCAAAAGAACAGATGCAGTAGGTTCAACAAGAAGTAGCCCAGTGTGCTGCGGATATCAGTACCATTTGAGAACAATTGGAGGGACTGTGCACCAAGATTTCCGCGCTGACAGAGTGACTCGAGGGCGAGTCATGATGTTTGTGTTGGGGACCTGTTGGGCATGGAATCCCCCCCCATGGCATGTTTTGGGGCTCAAAGCCCAAGTTTTGAGTTAATCTTGTTGTAAAGCTCCACGAATTGCGGGTGCGGGGCGCGAAAGTACAATAGAGCCATAGGGTTGTCTGCCCTAGTTTTGTAATGTAATGTTAGCTAGATAGATCTACCCATGGTCCGCGGACCATGGGATTCTATAAATAGATCAAGGCTCTAAGTGTAGATAGGAGATAGAAGATGATATAGGAGAAGAATGAAAAGTCTAAGTGATTGAGTCACAGTGCGAAGTGTGTCTTTGGGTCATAGAGTAGGAGAAGGCTCTACAGTTGAGTGCGCAAAGGCCTAGTAGAGTCCGTAGCTAAGTGCGTGGACCCCTGCAGTTGAGTGCACAGGGTAGATTCGAGTCTGTAATCAGAGAAGAGATTAATAAAGAAAGGTTTTGTTACCAATTATGTGTATCCGTTCCGAGTTATTATATGTTTGATATCATTTGCTAATATACTATTTCTTTATTGTGTGCACTTGTATGAATGGTGAATCTTGTTAAGTATAACTGAAAACCTACAAATAAGCTAAGTTAATCAACTAATATTGGATTACTAGTAAGGACTTGGGTAATAACTCTGTTCGGCCACCAAGTAGGGTTGCGTGAAGGTAGCGTCTCCAGCTGTGAGGAATGGGTAAGTGCGCATAGCAACGTCCGCATAGGGTCAAACCGTGGACCACTTGAAACCATCAGACATCTCCAGGGTGTGGAAACCTGGTTCTAGCACCCTCCCCTACTACTTCGGGTGAGACCTCAGTCTGTGCTCCGCGGACTGTTGCCGAAAGGGCCAGTAGTACCGAGATTTGTTTGGCTAAATCACCTCTGAACTTGGGTCAAGCCCCAACAAGACAACAACATATTATCCAACTCTTCTCGTACCTTTTCCTTATACTTGGGGTTCATTCGATATGGGTGCTTCTTAATTGGGTTCACGTCTGGTTTTAAATTGATCTTCATCACACCCAAATCACCTACTATGGCCTTCAATTCATAAAATTTTGTTGGAAATAAGTCCTAATATTCATGCAGTAATTCAAGAACCTTACTGACTGTGTCTTCATCCCAATGGTCGCCAATGTGCCCAAACTTTGGTTATGCTTATAAACTAATATTTACTTGTTTTTCTTTACCCACTATGAGATATCAGGGATCTTTGCATCAGGTCTTGCTACTTCAAGTAGTCCTTTTAACTCACGAACATTGATATTTCATGGATCCTCATCACTTTCTTCTGTAGTAACATTGTATAATTCCATTGCATGTTATAGTTGCACTCTCCAGTTAGGTTGCATCCAAGTTGTAGGTTCTATTGGTGTTCAGAAGATCGCTTCCTTAATCACTTGACCCCTTCAATGCATTCCAATGCATCTTCAAAGTTGAATGTAAGCAGAAAAATCTCCTTCATTTCATCCCAATCAGCGGTCCCGCATCATAGCTCTGTCTCCAAATACTATTTTTCCAATGTAACATCTAAAGTATGAATAAAGATATGTACCCATTCCAGTTGAGGTACCTCACCCCAAGCCTTAGTCCATCGAGCCAGATGTTTGTGTAGTTCATCCTTACCTATGTACTTTTCATTGATCCGTGTTGCTGCAAAGCCAAATCTTAATCTCATCAACCCACAATATTCCTTCCAATTAGCAATGTTATCCTTGCGGGTTCCCCACCATCTTAGAGGCATAGCTCTTAAAGCCAAATCTAGAGCCTCGAACCTGTGCTCCTCTATTACGTCTCTTTCAAAATGGTCAGGAAAAGTATTGACATTGTCTAACCCATCATAATAAGGTAATTTATGTACCTCAGTTGATATACAATGTAGAGACTTTGTAAGCCTATTGCATCGTAGTGTAGAGACCTCATACAACTGATTCTAACAGTTTTCTAATTCTTCACTTGAGTTTGATTAGCACAAAATATCCTTCTCCTAACTGATACATCCATATATAGTGGGATTAATCCAGTTTTTGTTGTGCACAATGAGCTTATATATGTGATTAATTTCTTCATCATCATGTTCATCATATACTAGTTTTGTGTATCACACACCTTTCGTTGGATCCAATGGAATGACTATTCAAAGTCCATTATTTTCAAATACCATGCTTCGCTTCTTCAAATTAATAATAGAATTCATGTTGAAATCCCAATCAATCTCGAGAAATGTCGGGTATGGATTACTATCATCTACTATTTCAATAAATTCAAAATCTATGAGCACATGATCTCCTTCAATATCTACAACCACTTTATGTAGGCATCCCATCGAAATTACCTTTTGTTGATTTTCCATGCACAGTTGGATTGGTGACCACTGAAAATTAGGTTTCTCCAAATGTTCCCAAGTTTGTTTTGGCAGTACATTAGCGTCAGATCCCAAGTCTAGAATTATTTGGTCCATATCAAAATCACCAATTTGTGTTGTTAACCACCTTTCCCTACCAGCCCTCTTCTTGCTCTGGTTCACCTTATTTATTGCACATTGTTTTGGGAGTGGCTTGTCCTTACTAGTGCAATTATCTATCAGTTATTGGAGTCCTTCAACTTCCTTCTAGTCCCTCAACAACTTCATGCATGTCTGTAGAAACGATTTCAGCACTGTGGGATCAGAGTTCTTTGTCACAGTACTTTCTTCAGATTTCTCTCTTCATGGGACTATTGGTTTTTAATTTTTAGACATAAAATCAACTCGATCCATAAAAAAATTTCTTGCCTCCATAAACGTCTCCTTTTCTCTATGTAAGTAAAATCCAACATTCTTTTCACCATCCCTACAAACCCATGTATCTAATTTACCTTCCACATTGTCTTCACCAGTGGATATACCACTTTGCATTACTATATTGACACTGGGATTGTCTTTGCATGGTTTGGATCACATCATCTGAGTCTTCTACTTTGGTCGTTGGTTCTTATTTTCCTACATCTTTGTTATTAATAAATGACACTCTTCTATAACATGATCAAAATACTTACAGTATTGACAAGAAGGATGAGTTGGAATCTGATAGAATGTCCTGGCTCTACATAGTTGTAGCAGATGATCTTGCCTTGATCTCTTCTAGCGCCCCTCCTTGTCCCCTTCCACGTCCTTGGAATCCTCCACGAGCCGTAGGTGAGCCTTGATCATTATGTGCACGGGTTTCATCCTGCATCCTATACATCGGGGTTCTATCTACATCAAATCATAGCTTCAACAATATCATTCATGATGGCCGATTGATTTACAAAATTTGCTGAAGAGTTGCTTTGGTGACTGCACAAACTTTTCTAATAGATAACAATTTTTTGCCGTATGCATTCCTAGTACTTGGAAGATACTGCACCAGATGTTGGAACTAGTGCTTGATCCAGCAAGAGATTATGGTTTCATTGGGTTAGGACATCCAAAAACTATATAATCCTGATACATAGGGAACTGATCCTTATAATGGCCTATAACCTTGCACTTCATGCACCAAACTTCATGGCATAGTCCTATTGAACCTCCTTTCCTTTCATTATATCCCGCAACTCCATATGCAAGATTACTAACTGTGACTGGTTTTTTTGTACTCCTATATTCGTATCCTAGATCAGTGAAGCCTCCAGATTCATCGTAATCTCTAATTCTTTGGCTGGAGATCTGATATTTTGTTTAGACAATGGCAGTCTTAAATGTGGCAATAGAAAAGCTGTGTACCATTCCTTATCTTGTGCGTCTGAAATATGAAGATTATCTTGTCTCAGTAAGCACTTCAACATCTGATCCATATCCCACGGAGACTCGTTAGTTGTTCGCTTGATCACATTTATTTCAGTAACACAATGAGCCTCCGATTTCAACTTTCTAAATTCTGTGTTCAGCATAGTATTTGTCTCACCCAACATAGCATTTGGATTGGTTATGCTATATTTGATATACCTTGCAATATCTCTATCCTATAGTGTTGTAACCATTTGCACTTTCTTCATGTCATTATCATTGATCTGTTGTGCCTTCCACGTAGCTTCAAATAAGAACCAAAACTGATCAGGATCTTCTGATCCATGTCCCTTGAATACAATCATTTTGTCTGTATTCGCCATACTGAAGAATCAAGGTGGAGGTAGAGGTGGGGGTGGAGGCATTGGTGTATGAGGTGGTGATGGAGGTGGAGATGGAGTGTGTTGTACCTTAAGAAACCAATTTCCTGGCTGTAGAGAAATTGTGCTTAAGACATTAATAAATATTATTTACTATCACTTATTGTTTGTTGTGTTCTCAAATGAAGGACTTGGCAAACTTGGTCTTTTAACCCTTAATAGATGTATGACCGGAACATCTCAGAATGCCATTTGTTGCTAGATATAAATGATGAGTGAAGAAAGCTTGAAGGAGAAGTTAAAGATAATATGCCGGTTTTTCACAGAAACTACTATCTGTAACTTAAAGAATTATGAAAATGAGAACCGAATCATAGACAATATGTTGCTTAACACAGAAGCTACTATCTATGACTCTTGGAGAAGTTAAAGATAATATGATGATCTTTCACAGAAACTATTATCTATAACTTAGAAAGGAAGGTGAAAAATTCAAGTATAGGAGCGCTCTTTTAAGGAATTTTAAGTTTATCTACATAAGCAAATAAAGACCAGCCGCTTCATTACTATACTTGAAAGAAGAAAACATAAGATGACACATAATAGAGAGGGTTACAAAATTATACCAGCAATTCATGGAAACTTCTGATTCTTTCATTAATCAACAATTATATGAGGAATACAGTGGCCTAGTCTCCGGGTTCTCCAAAATTGAACCATTTCTTTGTAAATTTTCATATTTATATACATTGTGGAATAGTTGTTGATTTTTGAAACTGCCCAAATTATTCAACTGCTTCTCTAACTACATGAAGTAAAAACTATTATAGAATTTTACAAAGGGCAAAAGACACCTCAAAGAACATGAAATAAGAGGAACATAACTGAATTCAGAAGAGGACAATAACTACTTGCTTTCTATGATAATTCGCTACCGAATTCCTCTGTAAATGCCCTAATGATGTTTAATTCATTCTAGCCATAATTAAATGTGTTTAGCTTGTGTAACCTAGGCTTACATATGAATCGAGTGTTTTGATTGGCCAAAATACAAAGAAAACATACCTGATTTTCTTCCTCTTCAGAATTGGCTCTAACCCTGATTTTCCACTTTACATAGTGAAATTAACGCGAACCTTTGCTTAATACGGAACTCAAAAAGAGTTAATCTTACTTTATAAATCTGTCAAATCTGCCCGTACATTGCTCCGTTGACTTCCACCGTAAATCACAATCGGTCCTTTCAAATGATATATCACCACAAAACTTAACTTTACGCACCCTTAAGCCTCATATGCATAAATCCTTCATATCGGTGTGATTTCTATTATATACCTTTTATAATAGAAATATGCCATAAAACATGCCTTTTCCACTCATATAATGTTTGTGATGTGATTTTTAAATCCCTGCCATTGATTTGTGCTTAGTAGATCTCACGGTCTACAAAGATTTTGGGTGGGACATAAGCACAAAGAATACCCGCCCGAAATGAGTGGTTTTCTCTCTCCACCTGGCTGCTACGTGTTGAACAATAAGTGGAATTGGGTGAGCTCCACTAAAAATCGCTTACCACTTTGCATCTGTCCAAAATTCCACCTTTTAGCTTAAAATCCGCCTTTTCGTATGCCTTGCAGACCCACCAGAATTATAAAACGCAATATATAGTTTTTTGGGTTCGTCATTGCGAATCGCAATCGGCAGAACCCATATACATGTATATGAAGGGATTTTCGATACAATGAACCCACCGAAATTACAAATACAATGAATATATGTTTCGGGTCTGGCTATTGTGAATCACAATCGGTAATCGGTGAATGAACCAATACAGATGCATTCGGCGCTTTATGGAGCCACTGGGCTTTTAAATATAATGTATATATTTCAAGTCCGGATCTTTGACACTTTATAGCTTGTTTCTTTACAAAGAAAACATACCCAATATACCATTATTACTCCTTCCTTTTGATTTTATCTATTTTTGAAATATTTTCAAGTTCTTGTATGAAAAATGAGTACTACAAGCAACAAAAATGCATGTTACAACAGAGTGGATGGATGTAGAATCTCATAAGTTCCTTGACCTTCTGTCAGTGGCACACCTCCAAGTCTGTTAGGGCTGGTCCTTTCTTCTTCGTTGTTTGATTCACCCAACAAGGGACTGTATGCACCTTTAGTGTATTTGTCCCAATCAGATCTGAATCTCTTTCCGCTTTGCGTAGATCTAGTATGGTGTCTTTTAAACATCAATTTAAAGGCATAACACCATTTTTGCACAACAACATTTTAATCCAAGTTTTTAGCGATCTCATGTACTTACCTCTCGGACCCTTAAAGAATCAGAATTAAGCTTCACTATAAGATACAAACATGTCAATTGAAATTTCAGTGATGAAACCACCCAAAATACTATCAATCTAATAGTCAACAACCCTTGTGACCTTAAAATCAGACTCTTCAAGGCACTTGATCAGTTCAGGAGTCAACACAATAGGATCGTCGTGTTTCCAAGTAGGTTCATTATTCACTAGCTTAGAAAACCACTCGTGTAATTCACAAGGGCATGATGAAAAGGAAATTCCATGCTCTTCTGTGTAGAGATATCTCTGTAACCACCTTTCTTTGAACCAACACGGATTTCAATTTTCTTGCCCTGTAAACTCGTGCAACTTCTAATCTATCCACCTCTCGATTTCTTTCTTAGTTGGTATCCATGGACACCACATCACACGTCCCTCAGATAGTTCCCAGCCCTGACAACGAAACCATTTGTTGGCTTGAGGGAGCTTGGACCCAGGTTCGGATTTAGTTATGCTAACTAACAAAACCCTACACTAACGGACCTTTCGGCAACATTCCACTTAGCGCAGACTGCAGTCTCACCCGAGGCAGTATTGGGGCATGCTAGAACTAAGTTTATGAATCCAAAAGGCTATGTGATGTATTAGTGAGGTGTTTCCTTAGTCTAAGGCCTGAGGCAACCCCTTATCCCCAGAACCACAGACTTAAATCAATTTCTACTTAATTATATCTACGAGCTTCGCCTAATAATTCTAACATACCTAAGTTACCACATAAAAGTAGATATAGACCTTCACGATGCAATTAAGACAATATCACATAGAATCAAATTATAACTGAGAATAAATACATAGAACATATAAATAAACATAGAACGCACAAATTTGCTTCAAATTTTCTTTATTACTTCAAATCTTCAATACATACACATCTTTTGACCATGCGCACACAGCTGCAGGGGCCCGCACACTCAGTTGCAGACTTACCAAGGTCTCCACACACTTAGTTGCAAGATCCTTCCCCTTTGCCAGAATACAAAGTTATAGACAAAATAGAATCAAAATCCCATCGAGGAACTAAGAAATTTTTCTAGATGACTCCCTTTTATATCTTTTACATTACATTACCATGGTCTGCAAACCATGGGCGGAGGTCATTGTATCATCAAAACAACCCATCCATTTACAAAATAAGGGGAATTGACCTTCCTACAAGCCCTTTTTGACTCTTATCGTTTTACACGCTCCACTTGTCAAATTGCAGAGACTTTACAATAATGAAAAATCCAAAACCTAGACAAAATTGGACCTGGGGGTCCCATCCCAATAATCTGTTGCTCAGGTTGTGTAGGGAATGGATGAGTCAAAATGATAGGCTGTTGAGTGGATGATGGTGAAAGAAGCTTATGGAATTCACCCATTTGAGGGAATTCATGAGTAAGGTGGTCACCTTGACAAATTTTACACAGGAACTTGACTTTACATCGACGTTCACTAGTGCCCCCTCCCCAACTCTGAGGGTTGGGTTGAGACTCCTGAGCATTTTTACTCTTTTTGTATTCCTCTTATTATTATTTTTACCATCTGATTGTTGGTTTTTCTTCGATTTAGTGGAATTCACCGTGAGAACATCGATGGACTGCTCAGGAGGGGGTGCTTTAGCAGATCCATACGCACTTTTTAGGGCTTGAGATGTAACAATCAATTGCCCAAGTTGGGAAGCAAGTTGGCTCACCGAATCAGAAACGAACTTGATCACACCATTGTCATTTGGGCTAGGAACAGGCTTGGGAGGATCAGTAGAAGGTCGAGGGGCATCAGGAAATACTTCGTAAAGCGTACACAATTGTGGATAGATGAGATCGAACTATTGGGTAGCCAAAATAGCTTTTTCATTGATAACAACTCAAAACATTGACACATCCTTCACAGTCAGAGGTTGGAGAGATTGAATGAACCATTTACGTAAGATCTCATCAAGTAACTTAGTTCTTACTAACCACTTGCGAAGACCCAACTCATGACTATGATCAAAGAGTAACGTGGTGTCATCTTGCTTGAAATTACACAAGAGGTCAAAGTTGATATCATACTAAGTTGGAAATTGGAAGTGTGTCAAGAAACTTTGATCAAGGGAGGCAAAGTCACCATAGGATGCAGTATCTAACTCGATTTACCACTTTGCGGCATCCCCAGTCAACATATGTTGTAATAAGTGAAGTTTAACAAAACCATCCACCAAAGAATTGGATGAACACCACAAATGATAAGTGGTAATATGCATGGATAGATTCTCTCGAGGCTTTCCTCTAAAATTGGGAATATCGGATGGTCATTTGGCAGGCATCGGTGGCCACTAAATATTATAACAGATGGGATCATTAGTTAGTTTTGAAAAATTCAGTAAATCGAGGGAAGATAAAAAAAGGTTTTGAAGCTGACTAAATGGGTCATGGTCGGGATAGGCCCCTCACCAACCATGTGGTGCCCCCATATAAGGAGTGGAATGATGAACCTACTGGTGAAGAAAAGGGTTTGCCTTGACATAGAATTGTTGGGGGCTAGCATGACTAGTAAATGGAGGTTTCCCCCCAGGTTAAGTACCGCCAAAGAGAAAAGGACCCCCAAACGCATGTTTGTTGATGGGTTTGTACCCATGGATAGAAGAAGTACCACTCTATACATTAGCACCAACATAAGGAGGATAACCCATGTGAGACACGGTACTAGGAATGAGGTTTCCCTTAGGTAAAATAGCCCCCCAGTAAAAGTACTAGTAGGTGGCGACCCTCCAAAAAGTGAATTGTATCAAGCTTGTGACATACCAGAAGTGATGTTGCCCCCATAATGACCAGGGACAACTGTTTATCCTCCCCACATATTACTAGAAGTAACCATGCCTAACTGAGGGACATGAATAGTTGGTTAGGAAAAATGCGGTGCAAAGATTCCTAAACCTACCGGCTGACTAGAATGAGGTGCCATGGTCGGCATAGGAGATGGTGGGGGCATGGAAACATTTAAGAAATTTACAGGATTCATAGAAGAAACTGGTGGAATGCTCTAAGAATAAGTAAGAGGTGTGGACGAAGGAGTGGGTATAGCAACATTAATAGGTGGCAAAGATGCCATGGTAGATGATACTATTGATGTAGAAGGTAAGGATGTCTTAGACTCCACCATAGGGTAAAGTACGAAAAAGGAACGTGAATGTAGGTAGTTGTGGAATCGTCAGGATTTAACCACAATAATTCTGGTCCTAAAGGATCTATCAACGGTGGATTGATAGGGGTGTCAAAGTCGTTTTTCAAAGTCTTGATAGAAATCAAGTCACTATCTAAAGGACCAGGTATAGATTCCAAGACAATGTGTTGGTCTAAGTATTGAGCACCGATAGGCACTCTCCATGTAGGGGTAACAAATCCACCTTGTTCAGGAGGTAACCCATGAATACGACGTGACCATCGAGTTCAAAATTCAACGAGGGTGGTAGCTTATGATTTGAGTATAATTATGTTAGCACAAACACCCTAAGGCCAAAACTACTGACTTTGACCAAACAACACACACTTGAAATATCCTAGAAGATAGCACATGTAAACCAAAATATAAAGAAGCTGATAGTGGAAAAATTATACTAGCGACCTTCTTCCTAACCCTTTTATCTATGAACTCAGTGTAAGTGCCCTTATTAGCCATAGGGAACCCTCCGAGAGGACTAAGAAACTATGAATAATATCTATCCTAGGTACAACGAAGATGGGCCTGACCCTGAACCTATGTATGAGCCCTAAAATGTTAGGCCACTATGGTCACCACATACAATAACATGACCTAGGGGGATAGTCGCAGGACAAATCAATATGTAAGGGTAGGAAGCTTCACCCCAAAAGGAGCTAAGACCAAAACCATCATGAGAGTTTCCTCCCAAGTGGTCCCCAAGTGATAATGTCACCATTTGTATGCATGGAGATTCCGCTATTTCACGCCACCTGAAAATAAACAAAAGGGCTTCTGTCAATTCGCCTAGCCCAAGTGTGACCTCATGCTTGACCATTTTGTGAGGAGGTATTCCTAGACTGCACCACTGCAAATGGATTTAACTCCCTACCATAAGTTGCTAAGTTCATTTTGAATTCTTGGAGCAATTAACTCACACTCCTATCTCTAAGACCCTAAACTAAGCTAGTGTTGGTGTACTAACAATGAAAGTAAAAGGAAAATATAGTTAATTTTATCATCATGTTGATTTTAGTGGTTTTTGTTTACACAAGCAGGAAGCGACATGAAACTAATATGGTGTGAATGACTCTTAGTTAGTCACCTTAATGCAACTACATGCAAGTTTTCAATTTTCAATTTGATGAATGATAACTATAGGAGGGTAAGAACCTTCTAAAACACCAACGCCTATTATGATGCACCTCTAAATATTATTGAATGCAAATTATCCCAAATTTTATGAATTAGTGACCCAAAACAAACCAAGAAGGAAAACCAAAACAATCCAAAAAGAAACCAAAGGAAAAGACTACCAAGCAAGAACACAATGTGCTCCAGAAGCGTCACAGCTAGGAGAAACAAAGCCCAATCAAAGAAACACACTGAAAGAAATCAAATCGAAAGCCAAAGTGAAAAAAGTAGGGCAATTTCATCAAGCTAGGGTTATAGTACAATAGCCCAACCAAGGTCAATTGTCTACAAAGGTCACAACCCAACCCTAGAGGCAAAAGGGCCTAAACAAGATCAAATGAGGTCACTACAAAAATGATTAAAACACACTCAAGAGAATGTTTTTAGATGAAAAATGCATAACCGGTCACAAAACCACCAAATATGACCAAAATAACCCTAAAAAAAGAGGAAAAAGTGCTCAACAAGAGACAACAATAATGAGTGAAAGTGAAAAAAGTCTGTCAATAAGGTGTGAATCATGCCTAAATAGTCACTGATAACATCAAATCAATCTGAAAGTGATACCTAGAGGCAAAAATCAATCCTCAACCCAAAGAATCCATAAAAGGATTCAAAGGAAAATTGAAGGACTAAAAGAAATGGACAACTTTGAATAAGAAATATCAGATTAGGCACATACAAAAGCCGATCAACAACAACAAACCATGAAACACATAGATCTCCAATAGATAACAGAAACACGAGAGGGTCTAAGCCCAATCAAAGAAAAAAAAATCCTTCTTAATGAAAAGTGACTGATCTAAGGAAATCAATCAAACAAAAGAAGATTTGGACTAGATCTAGTGGATGAACAAGAGACCGAGACTAAGCAATAACAAGAGTGAAGAAACTCAGAACATATCGGGGCCTTTTCTAGGGATTAAAATCGATTTTGAGATTAAGTCGATCTTCCGGACAAGATAGACCTTCCTAGAATCTAAAGAAGACCTAATGACAAGCAAACCAACCAGACACTATCTTTCTCTAAATATGCTTTGATAAACAATAGCAAACAAGTGTTTTTAGGGCCTACCTTAGGTCCAACGCTAGCTTGTGGATGCCCTCGCTTCTTTGATCCAAATGAGCTCCTTTTCGCGAATCTGCAAACACAAACAAGGCAAACAAATTAAATAGCACCTGAAAAGCCAATTGCATAAAACATATTTAACATGAAAGTCAAGGAGTCCATGAAACAAATAACATAAGATACTTGTTGAGAAAAATGAGTTTGATTGTATTAATTCAAAAGAAGAAGAACTTTACAACCTTTGCCTTGACGTTGTACAAGCTCCTCCCAGGGTCCAGCAAGAAGTCTCTTCTACTTTGACAAGTTTCACTCACTCCCCAATGAAGCCAAAAAGATGTGTGATCTCTCCTCTTAAGCTTAACTAGGAATTCTTGATTTCACCAGCATTTACCTTCAAAAATGTTCAGCTTCTAACCTCCCTAGCAACCAGCCCAATGCCTGTATTTATAGTGCAATGGGGGGAGGTTACTAGGTCCTCCTTCAAAGGGATAAAGTCCTCCTTCAAAGGGATAGCTCCTCTCATCAAGGGATTAGCTCCTTCTCTTTTGGGATGCATGAACCACCTCAGAGCGAACAATCCACGTCAAAATTCCTTCTAGAAACCTCTAGAATTAACCCAAAGTGAGTTTTTTAAGATAAACTTGTGCCTTTTGACTTTCACAGGGGTCCGCACCTACACCGTTAGGGACAGAGTGTGTAGGTCCGCAGTTTTTGTACATAGAAGGTGCGGGACCGCAGGTGACCATGAGAGAAAGTGCGGAACCAGAGTTACATTGATTTTTAAAGTCTTTCTCTCATTTCCAAATCTTGATTTGAAGAACTGAGTTCTGAGACTTGCTTAGGAGGATAGTACAAGTGATGATAGACCCATACTGACTGCAAATAATCATGGTGACGATATTTTTGTGTAACAGATTGCCCCCTAAAGTGCGAAGTCTGTAGTAGATGAGGATTTCTTATCATTTAGGAAGAGTGAAGTACTTTATCATTTCGAGGATCATCTTGTGGAGAGCCCGGTTGGAACGTGTAAAAACATTCAATGCAAGATATGTATATGAGATCATATCATCGCTGAGGTAGGCATTCCCATACTCAGATCAAAACTGACTAGAAAAACTAACTACTGCTCTGATACAGGAATGATCTTGTAAAACATCACAAGTATAGACTCATGTGGACACAGTATGGATGCAGCCATCTGTTTATGAATAGTCCATTATATAATGAATACAAAATTCCTCGCAGCCTGGATTGTGGAAACTAGATCAAGGGTCTTCATTTCTACTTCCCGAAACAGTACGATTCTATCCATGCGAATGAATGTGTTGATGTCGAACATGGTAGAAACCACTTGATTACCAGTCAATGATGTAAACTGTTAACAAGTGTGAGAGAAACCACCAGTGATGTCAATGGCTCTCAAAGTACCCAGTACAATCGATGAGATGCGAATAAATGTGTTGATGTCGAGCATGTCACGGAATCCTTTGATCGAAAGTCAATGATGTGAACTGTCATCAAAGGTGAGAAACCTGCCATTGACGCATGCAGATCTCAAGGTACTGATGATTCCTAGATCATCTTTCTAGATAATGAGTTGATGTCGATAGAAAGTGATCCGTCATAGGTGAGCCCACAACACGAAATCATAGATCAAGTTGAAGAAATTTAGTTGCAAGGACTGACTCAGGGATGGTCAAGATGGATGACAGATATTTTTCAAATGAATGGCTTATTGGCAGTAACCTCTTGAACACATAACGACACGGCAGATGGTTTGCTGACAATTGACCCAAAGTTAATACCCAGAAATCGGCTGAAGACTTTCAATGTGGTTTGATCAAATGTTAGGCAAAGGATTTCCCAACCCTGGTGAATAAAAGTGTCGTGTTTAAGAGTGGTTACAAAGTATGACAAACAGGCTCATTTTTCTCTCTTTTCCCCCACCATTTCTGGCAAGTACCTCTTTATTTTTGACAAGCTTGAGGAGGATAACATTTGCTTGATTATAAGCTCATCCTTCAGATGAGTCCAACTTAGTTTAAATTTGAACCCTAAGAAGGAGTGGTTCGTTCCTATTTGTAATTGAACAGGCCCTTTACTGTGAAATTTTAACGAGTCCAGTATAGGAGAAACTCGGCGTTTTTCAATTTTAGAGAGTCTGAAAAAACTTAAGAAGACTCCAAGGTTGACCTTTTTCGTAAATTTGTGTCTCCCAAGCCCAAAAAAGTATAAAATAATACTTGAGATAACCGCTTGATCTTTTACAACCAAGGAGTACTTTTCGTCATTAGTGCCCTTGACCCGAAAAAGTAAAAAAGCGATCAATGACACGTCGTTTTATAACCAATATTGAATTTGAAACGACAAAAATCCGGCAATCTTTTCATGTTTTTACGGTCGGAAAAGAGCTGTAAGGGGACCGTCTTTTAATTCCATTTTAACGAGTTTAAAAGAAACACTCTGCAATCTTTTCATGTTTTAGGAGTCAAAAAAGTGCTTAAAGATGACTCTACATGTTTTTCTGTCGAAAATGGTAGATTTCGCCTGAATAATCCTTTATTCTGCACAAAAACACAAACATTACTCATACCTATTTCAAATGGATAAAAACGTCGCAAAATACCTTTTCAAAGTGAAACATAAACAAATTTGCGATTTATTTACTCAAAAAATTATAAAAAAGGGCCTTTGTCAATTCATTTTTACCGTTTGAGTTTGGGTGAGAAAATAGTGCTTTTGCTCAGAAAACTTCCCGTGAAGATTGCGGAAAATCCAACTGTCTGAATCGAGTGTCGTCTTCTCCAGGTAATCCACATCATCCCACTCTTCATTTTCAACCGTTTAATTTTTTGTTTTAGTCCTTTATTTCATTTTTGGGAGGGTTTTTAGGCGCAAAACCCACGCGCGGGGGCCCGCAGGTTTACCATTGCAGGCCTGCGGACCCCGACTTTTTCTCCATTGGGAAAAAGCTCGGGGTCCGCACCTTCCGTGTAGACAAAGTGCGGTCCCACGCACTGTGTCTAACCCGGAGGGTGCGTGCCCCGTCGCAAGGGTTTTGAACCCAAAAATTCTCAAAAATGGACCACACAAAATATTTTCTAGCATTTTAATTAATCTTTATACTTGATGCAGAGAGTACATCATGCTAGATTGGCGTGAACGAGAGCATGAGGACGTGGATGTTGCCGCATGGAATCATCAACCTTCACTTGATGCTTTGAGGGTGTGCGGACTGTAGAAATTCTGGGCCATTCCTGGCATGAGGGCTCGGGTGGATTTCTTACAGTTGCTGGTTGACAGATGGAGCATACAGGACCAGTGCTTCTTCATTGGCGGCCACCAGCTCGAAATCGAGCCGGCGGACATATATTTCTTGACTGGTTTTCCTAAGAGAGGCGAAGACTTGACTCTGCACGGGATTAGGCCAGGTGGCCAGTCTATCGATAGCCTCCGGCTAGAGTACTGCAACAGCCAGGCTAGAGACAAAGGGATAGACATAAAGACGATATCTTGTCCTGAGCTCATGGTGATTGCATTCACTGTCACCAGACTTTGCGGAGCTGCCGCATTACATATTGCCACCGGATCCCAGATGCGTATGGCAGTTGATTGCTTTCGAGGCACCATCTTCAACTGGTGCGATGCTGTGTTGGCCAATGTGAAAGGCAAACTGACCAGGGCCAAGAACGACGACTAAAGACCTTTGGTTATGGGGCTTTGGTCGTGAGTTTTGGCCTGGAGAGGGTTCCTATGCTGATCCCACAGCACCTTATTGTTGGTGCTGGGCTTCCTCAAGAGCCCAAACTGATGCGATGGGTCGCAGTCATGGCCCGTCACGCGTGTAGGTTTTAACCCTATACAGAAATTACCTGCATACGAATTCTTAAACAAAGAAAATAAACAATGCGAGAGCATAACCCATAAAACACATATGCACAGAGATTTTTTCCCTGGATCCCAAAACCGGGACTACCAGCTTGATTTTTCATTATGTTCCTTTCAATGTTACAATACATATTTATACATGCTGAAGCATCCAATACCATGGACCGAAAAACCATCGCGTCCAATACCATGTGCGAAGATCATGCACAAAACCATAGGTAGGTTCGCCCAACCTAATATAGGGTCCAAAAAAAAATTTCCCGGGACGCTGCCCCGGACCCCGTAGAGGGGGCTACCCGCCCCCCTCAAACCCCCCGGATAAGGGGGGCTTCCGCCCGCCCACTGCGCAACGAAGGGGCGCTACCGCCCCCCTCTAACCCCCTATTTCACTACGTAGGTTAGTCGTGGAAAGAATATAACACAACCTGGACGAGAGGATAGAAGTTGCTCAATTCAAACCTGAGTATTTCCAATGGCTGGAAAACCAGGTCTTTTCCATTCAGGACTTCCCTTACACTGGGATAGATTTTCGTGGTGACCCAGACATGGTTCTTCCACCAGGAGAGCAGTGGGATGAGTCAGGTAAAATCCTTTTCAACATTTTCCTATTTTAATTTTTTTTATTTTTCCATCGTCTCAAAACTGACAGTACAAATTTTAAAATGCAGATGTGGGTCCACAGCGACCAGCCTCTCTCTGTACTTTTGAGAGGAGACAACGAGTTGCACCCACGCCAGCCCCACAGGATGAATCAGCAAAGGTTTTGGCCGAGTTGGAGGGTCACCTTGAGCGCTTGACAGGAGATATTCCTGAGACCACTATAGATGACATTCCTCGTCGACTTCAGCGCTATGTGATTGGGGTCCCGGGACCTTTTAGGAGGTTCCTTTGCAAGGTGGCCCGTGCAATGGTTTCTTATAGAGATCATCACCAGTGATAGGATGATCGCCTATTGTGGGCACATGTGACACTTGTGTTTTTTGTACTTATCATTTTTGCCGATCATAAGGTGCTTTTCAACCTATGATCGAAGATGATGTATTTTTTGACACACTCCTATATATATATATATATCACTATTACTGGCTTATCTTGTAAATCATGTTATGGAATGGTTTTAAATTTACGTGTATGATTATTGCAAATGTCTATTTAACATTAGAGAAGCAATTGCATCTGCTAATGTATTTAAAGACCTCGGAATATGCTGATATTCAATATAATCAAATTCACGTTCCAAGAGACACACTCTCAAAAATAATCTTAATAACACCAGATTTCTAATGGCATACACTCTATTAAGCTGTAATACAACGAGTTCAGAATCTAACCTCACTATCAAACTCTGAATCCCAAATGAAATAGATTCAGATAATAACTCAATCACTGCACTATACTCGACAATGTTGTTCGTTGTTTGACCGAGGCTTACCCCATGCATAGATACTAACTCGTCAGAGGGCAAATAGATAACCCAAGCTGCAGAAGAGATGTTTCGTGTATTACGACAAGCACCATCAGCGAAACCAATGTATGTTTGGAGAGGCATCGACATCTGCAATATCAAGAGTAAAACCAAGATAAGCAGGAATAATGACGAAAAAAACACTCTCTAAGCTAAGCACACTATTTAAACTAAAACACACCAGCCATAAAGAAAAACTATCCTAACTAAAAATCTCCATACCCATTCTTTTAAGCATAATACCTCTTAAAGTAAAGGCCATTTCTGGGTTTACCCAAAGAGTACCCATCAAAGTCTACCAATTCATAAGCCCCTTTGGCTAGCTTTCGCTTGACAACATAGGGACCATGCCACGTAGGAATGAATTTTCCAGTGCCTAATTTATCATTAGCTTCATCATAAACTAAGACTAGATCTCCTTCCGAAAAATTTCGAGGGGCCACATTTCGATCATACTGAGCTTTCATGCGTTTTGCGTGAGTCTCGATCACCAATGCAGCATCACGTCGATTCTCATCTAATTGAGCCAAGTATAACAAACGTTTTTCCTCTTCGGAAGTGGCTGGAAGTAACTCGATGGCCATTTACGGTGATGGGATTTCACATTCAATGGGTAACACGGCTTCCAAACCATAGACTAGTTGGAAAGGAGTGAACCCTATTGATGTTTTTACTGAAGTTCGGTATGCCCAAAGCGCTGAAAATAGCATGTTGTGCCAATTCGACCAATGAATCCCAATGATTCGTCGGATCATGATAACTAAAACTTTGTTGATGGACTCAACCAGACCATTCTCTTGTGGATAATAAGGGGTTGAACTATCGTGACGTAAACCAAGCTGGCCTGTAACTTCGGTCATCATAACGTTTCGAAAATGATGCCCGTGATCAGTGATTATCGCTTGCGGAACACCAAACCTAGCAATTATATGATTGAACACAAAAATTGCAGTTGTCTTGCCATCTGCCTTAAATGTAGGCATCGCCGCGACCCACTTAGTAAAATAATCTACCGCAAGGATGATATACGCATGCCCCCTGGCAGAGTGATGGTTACATGTAATAAAATCGATACCCCATTTGGCAAAAGGACCAATGGCAATTATAGGGTGGAGAGGAGCAGGTGGAGCGCGCATCTTACAATCAAAAATTTGGCAGTTGTGGCATTTTCGGACCACCGTAATACAATCTTTAAACAAGGATGGCCAGAAGTAACCAGCGTACAATATCTTTTGGGATGTGGCATACCCAGACATATGACCGCCACACGCTCCAGAGTGACAGTCATTTAGAACCCTTTCACCTTCCTCGTGAGTTAAGCAACGTTGAAAAACAGAGTCCGCCCCACGGCGATAAAGAGTATCTCCAATAATCCTGAATTGTTGGGACTGGAATCGAATCTTCTGACGTTCTGACCGTGAAATTTCTGGCCGAAAGGATTGGGTCTGGAGATAAACGATGATATCCCCATACCACGGATCTAAAGTGCTGATTAGAAACAAGGATTCGTCCGCAATGGGCTCCTCTGCCACAGTTTTCGTGTCAGCACGCAGGAAGTCACACATTAACTCCACAAAAACTAAAGATTTCTTAGACTTAGATTTCTCAAATTCCAAGTCCAACTCTTGCAGGATAACGATCCATTTAGAGTACTTGCCCCCTAGAAATTGCTTGGTCAAAATGTAGATCATAGGGTTGCAATCCGAAATGACTGTAGTTTTACGTAGTAGAATGTAGTGACGAAAACGTTGGACAACTTGAACGGATGCCAATGCCAATTTCTCCACATGTGAGTATTTTAGCTCAGTTGGATTTAACGTTCGACTAAGGTAATATATCACATGTTCAGTTCCTGATTCATCTTCCTGAACTAAGACCATTCCAATGGTGGAATGAGAGGCGGCGAGATACAAGAAGTAATCCTGGTTGTAGTTGGGAGGATGCAACAATGGTGCATGGGTCAACGCGTGTTTGAGTGCATCAAAAGATTTCTGAGCTATCTCATCCCAATAGAATTGAGTGTTCTGTTTCAACAACCGGGTAAAACCCTTTGTAACCTCGGCGTAGTTAGGAATGAATCGTCATAAAAAGTTTGCTTTCCCCTGCAAACTTTGGAGTTAGTGAAGACTCGAAGGAGGAGGCAATTTGATGATAGCTTCGATCTTCGAGGGATCAACGCGAATGCCGGCTTTCGAAACTACAAATCCCAGCAATCGACCCATTTCTATATAGAAGACACATTTGTGTGGGTTCAACCAAATCCGATAATGCCTACACCTCATAAAGATTGCCCGTAAATGGACGAGGTGATCAGCTCGATGTAATGAATGAGCAGGTAAGTCATCGAGATAAGGTTGCACAATGTGCTTGATGTCATGAAACGCATAAGACATCGCCCTTTGAAAAGTTTCTCTGGCATTCTTAAGCCCAAAATGTAATTTGCAATAAGCAAATGTCCCCCATGGACAAATGAAAGCCGTTTTTGGTTGATCGGCAGGTAGAATATTGATTTGATTGTATCCGGAAAAACCATCCATAAAGGAGAATATTTCACTTCCGGCACAATCATCAATGATTTGATCGATATAGGGAGTTGGGTAATTGTCCTTTGGGCAGGCTCAATTAATGTCCCTATAGTCAATGCATATTCTTATTGTTCCCTGCTTTTGTTAACCGGAACAATATTCGATACCCAATCCGTTAACGGGATCGGATAAATGAAACCTGCTTTCAACAATTTTTAAACTTCTTCTTTAATTGCAACAGCTTTTCGTGGGTGAATCTGACGCAAATGTTGTCGGACGGGTTTAGCGTCTGGGTAAGTCTTGATCTCATGAACAACAATCGTGGGATCAATTCCTGGCATTTCCTCATAGGACCAGGCAAACACGTCACGGAATTCTTGAAATAGGGCCTTATATAATTGAATTTCGTCATCTGTACACGAGGCACCTATATGAATGTTCTCAACAATTCCGGGCTTAACCGAAATGTCAATAGGAATGGTTCGAGTGATGTTTCCCAAATTTAACTCTGAATCGGGATGTTTCATTGGATTCTGAGGTTCCTTGACATATTCAGTTGTAAAAATTGATGAGAAATCATTTTTAAAATGATCATCCTCAGGTAAAAATGAAGATCTGTGATGGAGATCTTCCCATGGTAAATCATCTACACATAGGATTTCCTGAATTTGCTCATCAGAGTGAACAAGTTCAGAAAACGTAGTTAAATCCGAGGTTGATGTGAAAAGTGATTCCTCACGGACCACATTCATTAAGTCATTTTTGGTTGAACACGAGTCAGCAAATGACTGCACAGCTTCATAGGCAACTTCATATGGACTCAAAGGCATGGAATTACCAAATGAGTCTATCTCAGATTCAGAAGGGACGATCCAAGGATCATCATAAATAATAATGTCTGATGTAATCATATGAATGGTTGCAAATGAAGATGATGCATTGATTGGAGGAAAAGGAAAAGTTCCCAGTAAACCGGCATCTTTAACTAATCCTACTCCAACATCCTTATATGGGATAATCGTTTTACCAACATGCTGAATACTCTCCGAAGAGGCTGGGTCGGATGAAAAGTAAGTCAGCTGGTCTATTGTTACAATCTTTCCATTGTGTGGAAACTTTATTACTCGAAAGACCGATGAAACGACCGCTGTCATAGCGTAAGACCAACTTCGACCCAAGAGAAGTTTGTAATCTAGAGGGGCATCAACCACCTCCACATCTAGACTAACGGTTTTCCCTTCAACCCCTATAGGCAAATCCTGTAGAAAGCCAAAAGGATGAAACCCACGGCCATCAAAGGCCTTTAGAAGTCGGGGATTGATTTAGCGAAGGAGAACCAAGCGATCTCCAACACTGTATCGACATAATACACGTTGAGGCTCCCTCATCAATTACAGTCCGATGAATAGGCATGTTTTTTACTATCACTGGAATCTGGAAATCCATTTGATGAGGCAAACGTGGTGTACTATTTTCTAGATCGAAAATTATTAGGTTCGGGTCCTGAACATCAACAGCTCCTACAGCCGACAAAAGTAATTTGCTTTGTGCTGGGCATGATTGTAGCACCTCCAAAGCCGACATTGCTGAGGGTGAAACAGCTAAATCCTCAACAATGTTATAATTCTGAGCCGCTCTCGCATGTGGATTGAAAGCTGACTTTCGAAGTATACCCTTGACGGGGGGTTTGATTACCAAGTCTGGATTAGGTTTCTCAATCTGTAGTGGATCGGAACCGGGAGCTAAGGTTGATGGATTAGAATGAGAAGATTCTGCTTCTTTACCATCAACAGGACTTTTACTACCATAATCTTGCGATCAAGTCGCAATCCTAACATGGGACATCATCAGTATGGGTTCTTCATTGGCACTCGAGGATGAACATATCATCTTACTGTCTTGAGCCGGAAAAGGATCCTTTAAAACAGCAGGAGTTTGGGAACCCTTGACAATTTTCGCAACCTCTGCACGATGAGGGCAGTCTCTTGTAAAATGTTCATCGTCAAATGAGACAAGGATAACGAGGTTTGCGCTTTTCATCATTGGATTCCGCCTTTTCAGGTTTCTCCTTTGAACTTTTGTCCGTTTTATTCTTCTTCTTTCCTTTCTTCTTCCCACCGGATTTTGATTTGGCTGTAGATGACTCTACAACGTGAATATCAGTGGAAATCTCTGCAGAAGAATCTCCTGTTGGGGAATCAAGCAAGGTTATAATGGGAGAAGAATTCTTGGAAGACTTCTTCTTACTTTTAGTGTTAACCATGCCAATCATACCATCAGTGGCATGAGATCCCGAAGGAGCTGCAGCGATTTGATTTTGCTTGGGAATATCGGGGATTTTTTCATGTAACGTACCCGACTGAGTATAGACCAAGTCAAGGTACTGTGCTTGAGCAATTACTTGCTCCCCAGTAACAACTCCAGCTTTAGCAACATCTTCAGTGATCTTTGGCAACAAAGATTTTACAAACCACTCAGCCAAAATTTGATCCGGAATAAATACCTTCACTAAACGACATCGATGTCTCCACTCATGAATATGATCTGAAATGTAAGTGGATGTCGATTGTTTTAGCGAAGTTAACAATTCCATGCCATTGTCATATCGGACTGGCAACTGAAAATGAGTTAAAAACGAAGTAGCTAACTGACTAAAATTATAAAAAGTGCCTCGCGGTAACTCAATGTACCACTTGGCCGCAAGACAAATTAGAGTGCGCTGGAAAAGTCTAAGACGGATTGAATCATTTGTGATGGAGTTAGACGCACACCAGAGGTGGTAATTCATCACATGGTTCGACGGGTCCTCTCCTGATTTACCTTCGAACTTGGGAATGTCACTGGGCAACTTATTCGGCATTGGCGGCCAAAACGGAAGATAATTAATGGGATCGTTCGTTAGGCGCAACAAGTCAGGTAAGCCCAAGGTTGCGATAAACGGTAACTGTCGGTTAGGATCCCTAAAACTCTGGGTCATGAGACCAGCCCCAGGAGGAGGATGTCCAGGATAACTAGGAATAGGAATCACGTTTGGGATATTGTATCCTTCCGAAAAACCAGGATTAACCGGACCGTACTGGGGTTGTTGAGGTTGTTGATAAGTGTACCCAGGATACGGTTGATACTGATAGACTGGCTGCTGGACAGCAGGACCGAATTGGTACTATCCCTGGTATGGTTGATAGGTGAATTGTGGTTGACTTGTGACAACCATACTTAAACCAGGTTGTCCTACAGGCATCTGAACCGAAGTTTGAATCGTAGATCCAAACGGTGGTAAAGATGTCTGAGGAGTAGATACAGGAACAGTAGAAACCGGAGTTGTCGATACTCCAGAAGTAGGTGGGGTAGATTGAACAGATGTTGCAGTAGTTGTAGCAGTCGTTTGAGGCGGAGTACGAGGTGTACTAGGCCTAAGCTGAGAAACTAACGAAGGTACAGAAGTTTGAATGTTAGACTGGACTGGTTGCTGGGATAAACCAGAAACTAAGGGTTGTCCAGTTTGAGATGACAATTGTACACTTGGCTGCAACACCTGTTGGGTTTGCGATGGGTCCCACACTATATTCATTCCGGGTACTAACCCATAACAGGTTGAGAATACTGAGGACCATAACCAGGTTGAGGGTAGGATTGATAATTGAAAGGTACATTTCCCATTCCTTGAACAAACGTTTGACCTTGGGGTGGTTGGAAACCTTGGTTCGAGTATTGACCTTGGGGTTGATACCCTTGAGGCACATACTGATACTGGGGTTGACCTTGAGGTATATATTGATACTGGGGTTGACTTTGGGGTACATATTGAGTCTGGGGTTGACCTTGAGGAACATATTGTCCCATAGATATGTATTGTCCTTGAGGTTGCCCCCCAGATGCAAATTGTGTACCTTGAGGTTGCCCTCCAGGCGTTAATTGAGGCTGCCCCCCAGGCAGTAACTGGCCACCTTGAGGTTGAGGATTGGGAATAGAACCTGACATCATAAGAATGTCTTCTACGCTCAATGGCTTAGTACCATTGCTTCTAGTTAATAACCCTTGCTCAATGGGTTGAGGAGATTCTCCCGAAAAAGTACCAGAAAGTGATTGATACCCGAAGGGAACAGAAGAACCACCGTACAAAAAGATTCGGGCAATTGAGTAAACATGGATGATTTTCCTGCCATATTGACGGGAGTATAAAAACCTCTAGGTGTTGAGTGATAAGGAGCACGAGGTGGTGAAAAACTTAACCCTGAGTTTTCTAAATAATTAGTCAAAGAAAGATACCAAGAACTACTCTTACGAGGACTGTAAAAAATTGATTCACGCTCCCTTAGTTCAATAATAGGTTGATTTTCAGGGATAGGGATGCCTACTTCTTCTTCCGGAGCAAGTTCTTCAATAGAAATAAGTCCAAAAGGAAGATCTTGGGTGATGACTCTTTCTACCCTAGGTGAACCAGAACCACTAAAAGTTGGAGAAACAAACCCCAATGTCGGAGTAGCAGCAAATTCACTTTCAGGCTCAGATATTTCAGGTTCTTCACCTATATCACTAGTAGATGAAAAGCTACCAGCGATTTCGGAGACAGACACTGACTGTGGATTATAATCTGCTACTAACGGTTGAAAATCAGGATGTACTATCAAAGAAGATTCTCCTTCCTCAGGTGACCCAACTCTACTGTCTCTAGGAGTTACGAGGACTTTCAAGCCTTCGAGCTGGCTCGGTACTTCCTCAAGATGTGTGATCTCTCCTCTTAAGCTTAACTAGGAAGTCTTGATTTCGCCAGCATTTACCCTAAAAAATGTTCAGCTTCTAACCTCCCTAGCAACCAGCCCAATGCCTGTATTTATAGTGCAATGGGGGGAGGTTACTAGGTCCTCCTTCAAAGGGATAAAGCCCTCCTTCAAAGGGATAGCTCCTCTCATCAAGGGATTAGCTCCTTCTCTTTTGGGATGCATGAACCACCTAAGAGAGAACAATCCATGTCATAATTCCTTTTAGGAACCTCTAGAATTAACCCAAAGTGAGTTTTTTAAGATAAAACTTGCGCCTTTTGACTTTCACAGGGGTCCGCACCTACACCGTTAGGGACAGAGCGGGTAGGTCCATATTTTTTGTACACAGAAGGTGTGGGACCATAGGTGACCATGAGAGAAAGTGCGGAACCAGAGTTACACTAATTTTTAAAGTCTTTCTCTCATTTCCAAAGCTTGATTTGAAGAACTGAGATCTGAGACTTGCTTAGGAGGACAGTACAAGTGATGATAGACCCATACTGACTGCAAATAATCATGGTGACGATATTTTTGTGTAACAAGAGGGTCTAAGCCCAATCAAAGAAAAAAAAATCCTTCTTAATGAAAAGTGACTGATCTAAGGAAATCAAGCAAACAAAAGAAGATTTGGACCAGATCTAGTGGATGAACAAGAGGCTGAGACTGAGCAATAACAAGAGTGAAGAAACTCAAAACATATCGGGGCCTTTTCTAGGGATTAAAATCCTGGTTGTTAGCACAAGATTGGACCAGAGTGACCATAGTCTCTCTCATAATATTAGCAAGGGAGTGATTATGGATCTTGGTCACATGAATGGCTCGCTGTGAGAGCGACCAAGGAAATAAAATTGACTAGTAAACTTCAATCATCCATAAAATCCTCATATAATTTCCGTTTTCAATGATTTGTTTTTTGGTTTTGGAGGAAATTTCGAGAGGAATCCATATATGTGGTCAATTCAATAAAATTATGTACATAAAATTCTAGAATCTAATTTTAATTCACAGATTTGTTCTTCTCTCATACAAAAAACAAAAGTAAAACTCCAGATCTAATATTAACTTAGATATGAAGCAAGTAAAATCCATGGAGATAAAAATGAATCCAAAAAACTATAGAGAACTTAATGGGAATAGGAAAAACATAAAGAATAAGAGGAGATCCCAAACAAAAAGAGAAAAATAAAAATGCGCTCATTGAAAGCACTAATTTTGTTGCATTTAATTATGCAAGGGTCTATTGCTTTGTGATCTCATGCTCGATTGAGATCACTAGAAAAAAAACATATAATGGCTAACACAATCTCATAATCACCACCAATATAGATGGTCATGCATGCAGCAAGCAGTCAGATCTATGTTATAAAAATAAGAGATCACACCTGGAATCCTCGCATGTCGGGGAAGGATTTTGAATTCAATACAGATCTTGTGCTCCACTCGAGTGATCCAACACGTATGCACTAGATCTCTATCTCTGCACACAAACACAATAAACAAGGACAACGATTGATCTTCATCATAAGATTGCCAGATCTAAAGCAATAGATACGATCATATAACACACTGAACACAAATTCATGTAAGGAAGGGAACATAGATTTTTATTAACCATATAAATGAAAGTACATCAAATGTATACTTTCAAAAAATAAGATCCTCTCCTTGAACTTGTAGTATGGTATCCTCTCCTCTAACTTGTAGTATAATCTCCTCTGCTACAAAGCTCTCACGCTATAGTTTGGATACTCTACCCTTTCCCCCTTTCCTCTTGGTGAGATTATATAGGCTCATTCTATCCTCCAGGAGAATGTATCTAGACACCTAGGGGATTGAGAAGTTAGAAAAATTCTACAATAATGGACCCCTAGCCAACTCATACACAAGTGGGTCAAGTTGATCTCCTTGGGAATGGAAAAATCTAGAAACCTTTTTCACAATTATGAACTTTTTTTCAATTATCTCAATTGTGAAATAATTATTATCTCATAATTATAATATTTTGGAAAAATATTTATGATAAATTCCTCAATTATGTAATTTCACCCATTTATCATGGGATAAGTCTCACATAAGTGAAATAAAATGTGAAAAGGGATGCATTTAAGCTAAGAAACTGAGGTAAGTTGATATTGGGTTTCTCTCACTACAATGGAGTGGTAAACAGGGTTATAACAGGTCTCATATTTGAGATGGACTATGAAGACCGACTGTCTCGACTATTGGTTGAGGAGGGAGTCTTCCCTATGAGGGCTCGAGACATTAGGGCAAATGCTAGGCTCGTGGAGCTCTTCAGGGGCTGTTTGAGTGATATGATGACTCTTATACATCATATCGTTGGAGCTACTAGGTTACTGACAATAAGGAGAGGTGCGTGGCATGCAACAGACACGTCACATGAGTCTTCACATAATGTTAGAATGTCATATCATGATTATGAGGGTGGTGATCATGCTTCTAGTAGTACTACCCCATCGAATCATGGTCTAAGTGTCGGTGATCCTTCTAGTAGTACTAAATATTGATGAAAAGAGATTTTGGGGTAAGGCCAAAAGCCATTTCATTTAAAATCTTCGATCCTGAGGCCTGTGGGTTATGGACCACAAATCTATCGGAAGTGTTACACAGTAATTTGTCATTGCCTTCCTGTCAGTCACCCTGTTGTGCCAAGACTTCATAATCACTAAGCTCCTGCTTCCTGAACTGGCTCAAAAACCCATTTTTCCAAAGTTTTGTTCATCAGCGCGTCTGTTCCTAAAATAACCGCGATGACTGGCGCCCTGTAGTGTATTCCGTGCGCTGCCAGCGCGGAAGGACATCACTTTTCCGCGCTGGTCGACAGCGCGCTTTTCCCGTGTGCTTCCGCGCTGACATGACTGTCCCAGCTATTGAGACGCGGCGACAGCGCGACAGTTTCCTAATAATTCGCGCTGATCCAGTTTGGGCGAATTTGTTCAAACAACCAGCCTTCCAGATAACTCCAGGCTTGGTTGTTAGCTTTGTGAATATCGACTCCTTTCTATGGCATGTCTGTTTGACCCTTTGCAACAACTTCCCTTGAAGATAAGCTCATCCTTCCACCCTTTTAGGAGACCCCTTCTCCTATATAAACTCTCACCATTACCATGAGCAGCTAGTTAGACATAGCTTGGAATAGCTTGGATTGTGCAGAGCTTGTAGTGCTCAGATTGTTGCTACTATAGGTTTGGTGTGCTAGGTGTGGAAGTGATTGATTGCTTAGGGAAGGATGTTTTGTGTTACTTGTGTGTGAGAGAGAGTTGTTTGTCTTGGGAGAATCATCCTCAAAGGTGAATGCTTAAGATACATGCTGACTGGCCCCTCCTGAGAAGGTTATCGACGTCAGAACATTTGGTTGTACTCTTCTCTATTCTGATTAATAATAGATGACTGCTATTATTGTTCCATTCTCATTTGTCTATGCTATGGTTAAATGTGAATTACATCTTTTCTGACCGATGTATGGTTGCTTTTACTAGATTTCACGCTTGCGTTTGTTTCCTCTTCATGTGTGCAGGTATCTATTCGCAGAGATCGCGGAGGATTGTGACCAGCCGAGGCGAAGGAGCGAAGGCAACATCTCTTCGTCAAACGACAGTGCAGGAATCCAAGTAGGTGCTCTTTACCTCTTTTTTAATCGTAATTAGGAACATGCATAGCAGCATTGTGTGATTGTTGCTAGACCCCTGCTGGGCTAGTAGGGATCGCCTCTATCCGTAGAGGGGATTTACCTCTCCAACAATTTGGCGACTCCGCTGGGGAGCAGCCTTTTTTGTCTCTTGAGTCCACCTTTGTGTTTGACTTTGATTGGTCTCTTTTCCGAGTTTTTGGGATTGTCTCTTTGCTTATAAACTTTCTGGGTGCTTCTGGGAAGTATATTAATTGTCAAAAGGCTCTTGCCTTTGGTTTGGGAAGTTTTTGTTTTGGCCTTGCTTGTTTTTGCTCTCAGCGTGTTTTAATTCGGAACAGTCGCGCTGACATCGCGACCCTGTTCCTTTGGTATTCTTCCCATCGCGCCTGTACATCTAACAGTCGCGCTGACCTCGTTTTCAGAGACAGCGCGCTTTATTCATGTCCTTCCGCGCTGACATCGCGCCCCCGTTTCTTTGTGATTTGTGTCATCGCGTCTGTGTGGGTTCTTTCCGCGCTGACTTCGTTTTTTCGAGATAGCGCGCTTTATCCCTGTCCTTCCGCACTGACGTCGCAAAGTTGCTACAAGCCTCCTCCTGTCAGTGCCAAGTTGCTGAAGGCTACCCGCGTTGATCCTGTAAAGTTCATTTTTGACCAAATTGGCCTCCTGAACCTTTTGCTGTGAATATCCCTTCTTCTCTCCACCTATTTAATGACTTGCTTTTCACTGTCTGAACTCTGAACTGCTTGATTGCGGAGCTTGGTTCCATAGGGTTCTGTTTTTGTTCAGTTTTTCTAATTTTGTGAATACCTTCCCTTTTGCTTTCGCTGCTTGGTTCGTGTTTTCATCATTACTTTTACAATTGCTGGATTGTGTTGGGTCTCTAATTGACTGGTTGTGACTCTTATCCTTCGGGTGTTCGCTTTTCTCCATTGATTTCGCACTCTAGCCCTAGGGCATCTAGTGGCCGTGTGTGTGTCAAGCCTACCGTAGGAATCTTGTTTGCTCTCTTGTCCAGCCGATTTCAGATTTGTTTATGGACTTGTTCAGTGGTTGTTGGAGTGTTTTGGTTTGTGTTTCCGAGTGGTTTTTCGCTTCCTCCTTGCTTGTCTTGCCGAGCTTAGATCACATAGCTCGTGCAGAACTTAGTTTTCCTTTGATTTGGAAGCTTTAGTTGAGTGCTTTGGGAACTTTGTGTGCTTTCATTAAGTAATTTGCTTGGTGCTCCGGTTCCTCCAAATTCATTTAGATGCTTTGTGTCATTGAAAGGAAATCAAACTAGTAGCTTTGCTTTAAAAATTGAAAAGGAAAAGAACATTTCGTTGATTTGCATCTTCAAAGAAAAAGTTTCCTTTCCTCGTTGTAGTTGCATCAAGTTGCTTGTTTGCTTATATTTGTTTTGTTTGGTCAAAATTCTTTGCCCTCTCATAGCTAGAATTCATCGAACAAAATGAAATTCTTTGGCATGTAGTTTGCATCTAGGTAATTGTGAGCGAACATACGATAGAGCTTGAAATCGAAACTTAATCTCAAGATCAACTGTAAAATGAACCAAATGAATCTAAAAACGCATTGGAACCAAACGCAAACATCTAGAGGTCTAGGTTAGAGACGTGTTCCGGCGTCTTAAAACATAGTCACTGTTGTTTCACATTAGGTTGGGTGATTCCTCCTTCTGTGACTCGATAGTGGTCTAACATGGACTGCGCTCCCACGTACCGTCGCGTATATAGGGAGACCCCATTAGGCTTTATCCTTTATCCATAGGAAGCCGAGTCTGCCGCCTTGTGAACCGTAACGCACCGAACACAGCATTCGGGAAGATTGACTGCAGTACGGAAAGTCCTTGGCTCTCATACGATTGCTGAGGTGTATAAGCAGTTTTACGGGTTGCTTGGTAAACCTTATACCTAGAGTCTCCAGAACAGTCACTTTTGATCCTTTTCGGACTCCCTAAATGAAAAGGTTCCTGTGAGCGTCTTGTCACTTCGTGCTCATTAAACATTCGAAGGAGACTGGAGTCATCTTTTCGTCCTTTTCTCGACTCCTGAAACATGAAAAGGTCCAGTTTGGTTCTTGTGTCTTAGAATTAATTTGGCCACGATAACATCACCCAGTTAGATCTTGTGTGCGTTAGCTTGAGTAGGTTTCGTTTTCGTTCGCTATGGCAACTTTTCCGGGATTCACCAACCCAGGTTCCCCCTCTGATGGGAATCCAGGACAATTCCCTCCTCTTGGGAATGTTGGTGCTCCCTATATGGCGACGTTGTCCCTACCAGGGTTAACTGTCGGGTTGCCTGTGTGGTTGTTTTCAACCTCTTTGGTCTCTACCGTATCGGCTGTTAGTCCATCAGTCCCTCCACCTGAACAACGTCATGTTGATCCTAAGGTGGACCTCTCCCCTTCGACGCCTACCTCTACGCCCTCCTCTTGTGCTTCGCCTGGTGAAAGTCTCGATTCGCATAACCAGGTGGCTAAGAAGCAGAAGAAGAAGACCAAGAAGAAGAAGTCCCCTAAGGGAGAGCCTACACACACAGTCCCCCTCTCAAGTCCAGCTATCCACTCCACTACACCTGAAGTCGGGTCACCTTCTGCTCCTCCGCGGAAGGTCAAGTTTCCTTGTCGATTGTGCAGGGAGGACCATCTGCTTCGTGATTGTCCTGGCATTCCCAGGGTATTAGAAGTATGGTCTCACGATCCGGCCCGCCCTTCATCGTCCACTGATGATCACGGCGATGCTACCTCATCAGTTGGGAATGGTAAGGAGAAAGGGAAGCTTCGAATCCCCTGCCGACTTTGTGAAGGCAAACATCCCCTTCACCTTTGTCCACTCATGGATAAAGCCTCTGCCGTATTGGAAAGTCTTGCTGCTCCTCCGAATCCATTTCCCGCTGGTTATCAACGTCTTTCTACAGCTATAGATCGCGCCCCTGTTGACAAAGAGATCACTTCAGATTCTCCTATCATCCAGGCCCCTCTTCCCGAACCTGGCTGTTCCCAGCCTGTTCCAGACCCGCCGTTGGTCAGAAAGGGTGTTGATTCGAGTTCACCTCCTCTCAACCACTCTGTTTCGGAAGAGCAAAATTCTCAGGTTCTTCTCGTCTCCTTAGATTCTCCTGAGCTGGATAAAGGTTCTCCTGAAACCTCTCTGGAGAATTTAGATTCGGTTCTTTCCGAGCAAGGGGGCAACCATATGGTTCCCCCACCAAATAGTTTGGTCATCTCCTTTGATTGGAATCGTTTGACTACCCCTCCCCTTCCGTCCCATGTGCCTTTCTGGGTCACCGCCTATGCTTGCAATAAGGCGCTTCCCGGCACTGTGTTAGACGAAGGAGCATCGGTTAGTCTCATGCCCGTTACTACTTGGCGAGCTTTGGGTTCCCCATCGCTTGTACCTGTCGCACCGCATCTCACTGCGTTTGACGGAGGGACGAGTCAGCCTTTAGGGATCCTCCCGAAGTTCCCTATTACTTTAGGAGGCAAGACGGTCTATATAGACATCTCAGTTACCCAAGGTTCTTTAGATTTCAGTCTTCTCCTTGGTCGTGATTATGTGTATGCCGTGGGAGCCCTTGTTTCTTCACTTTTCCGTGTGGTCTGCTTTCCACGCGACGGAAGAATCGTGACATTCGATCAATTATCGTTCGTTCGCCCACAAGCCCCTCCCGCACATTCGTCTTTCCCTCCTGGCTTTCATCCACAAGTTGCATCTGCCTCGCCGCAAATCAACTACGTGGCCACCCACCCCGTGCCCGTACCCAGTGATGACACCATCGTGCATAGTGTCCTGGGGGCATTAGGTCCTGATTTCCAAGATGTGGGCCTCCCCTCCGGAGCCACTTTCTTGGGGGCCTCCACTTCCCGTTCATTACGATGAAGTCTGTATAGAGCACAGTTCCTTGTCTTGTGTCAAGCTCGCTAAAAAATGAAACACGGCGTCCCGAGGATAGTTCTTTTACCTGTGTCAACCTCGTTAAAACAATGAAACAGGAACTCGTGCAATTCGAGCGCAATAACCATTTTGTCAATCTTCAACCCATTTTCAATTGCTTGAAGCTTGGGGGGCATGTACCTTGAATTGAGTCACGATGCTGGGGGCATGCCCGTTCCTGTTCAAAGCATAGTTTGCATACATGATTATCATGTGTGTTTTCAAGCTTTCATAAAAATAAAATATGTGTGCATATTTCACGATGGGTCGTTTGTTATGCAAGTAGATACATCAGATCACATGTGTGTCGAACAGTCGCATAGCATATAAAACACATCATCATATGTAAAAGATCCATCTAAGAATAAGCATACGTTAACTTTCTCAAGCATAGTTTGCATACTTACTATGTGTGCTTTTAAGCTTGCATTAAAAAATATATAAAATGCATGGGTCATGTGTCATGCAAATTCATACATAAGATCACAATTGTACTGAACCATTGCATAACATAAACAAGACATCATCACATGTAACAATGATCCATCTAAAAAGCCGGTATGTATATATATATATATATATATATATATCGTGTGGCGCACTAAGGCGCTCAAAAATAAGTGTACATGTCCAAAATCTCAGTACATCTGAGTCATGTGTCTCAAAATAACAGTGGAAATAAAACCTAAGTAACTATGGAGCTGGATGATGCTCTCTGTAGTACACAGCTGCTCGTGCTACCCGCCTCAGAAGGCGGTGCACCCTGGGTTCCACCCCCACTGTATGGATCTGATGCTCTAAGGGGACCTCTTCGACCCCCTGGTAGTCAGGCACTCCCTCCAGCAACCCCTCAAGGTTGCGAGCCACAGTCTCCGACGTGTTAACCCCTGGAGGGACTAAGGCCAAAGCCCCAGCTCCCTGTCCTTCTCTCCGTGCCGTGGCAGCCAGGCCAATCGGTCTAGTGGGCCCCACATCTGCATACCATGACATCTATTAAGACATGTACATAAAAAATTCAAAAACATTGCAAAACTCAAAAGTCAAATGTTATACCTGCATCATCCCACTGTTCACCCGGGGGCAGCACCATATCAGGGTCATTACGGAAATCCATGCCCGTGTATGGCCATTCCTCCACGAAGATAACCTGCTGATCTAGCCAGTCCCGGAAGAATGCTCCCCAGCTATGTGGCCAGCCACCACCTCCGCGTGGCATGATGCGAGCCCATCGTGAGGCCCTCGTCTCCCGAGGATCCCTA
The DNA here is from genome assembly GCA_031772625.1 of Pinus tabuliformis. Taxonomy (NCBI): domain Eukaryota; kingdom Viridiplantae; phylum Streptophyta; class Pinopsida; order Pinales; family Pinaceae; genus Pinus; species Pinus tabuliformis. Next base: position 2,001,991,538 of record CM062819.1, on the reverse strand, counting down.
GGAGCATCCACGGCCATCGTCTGCAGCCGCATGGCTGGCACTCGCTCTAGAATGAGCGGGACCAGGATAGACCCGTAGCCAAACTGTTTCGTCTCCCCGCGACGACAGTTGCTCAACTGCCTCTTCATGTTATTGGTTACTGCTGTGCACCAATCAAACACTGTAGGCTCAAGGCAATCAAGAGCTAGCATGAGGTGAGTCTTGGAAGCCTCATGGTTAGCCATGCTTCCCGCTGCCCGGGTCACCATGAACAGGATGGTGCGAAGGACTATGTTTCCCACTGTGGGGATTGCCACTTTCCCACTCCGCGTCTTCTCAGCCTCCGGACATACTCGAGCCATGAGGTCGTCTAGAGGACCACCGCCAGGTCGCTGTCCCTCTATGATGGGCCTCGCACCCCGGCGTGACAACCCAGTCAGGAAAAAGATGTCCATATGATCAAATTCGATATCTTGGCCCCGGATAGTAAATTTCCTATCCACCGGGTTCCATGCCCTGATCAGTAGCTCGAGGAGATCATGCTGAGCTCTTAGGCGCGGTGTGAGGAAAAATTTCATGAAACCGCAAGCCCGCATGGCGTTGCAGCAATCCACATTTGCCCAAGCAGCTATATCTTCAACATCATGCACTCTTTCCTGCCATTGGAAAGCCATTATGTCCTGCACAAGCCATGAAAACAAATTAGAAGTGCTGGCATAGAAATTTTCACGTTCAAAATTGAAACAAAAAAATTTTCCGCGCTGGCCATGGCAGCCCTTTGTTATTTTTCAAGGTCAGCGCGGAAGAACATGGGTTTTCCGCGCTGACCCGAAGTTGGCCGCATTTTGTCTTAATTCGGCCAGCGCGGACCCGCGTGGGATTTCCGCGCTGGCCGAGAGCGCATCCATGCGCCAAGAATTCGCCCAATTGGGCAAATTCAACCGCTAAAAACCTACCAAACATGATCAAAATGCAGGGCAAGGAAGAGAGAACCTACCTGGAAGAAGCGGTTCGAGAAATGGTGTCCGTACGGGCTGGAAATCGCTCCGTCAACTTTCTGGCTTCTCCACGTCCTTCACGTCCCAAAATGGTAAAATGGTAAAAATGATTTCTTACCCCCCCTATTTATAGTAAAAAACTCATAAATGGCCATAATTTTTGGGTTTCTACCATTTTTTGCCATGACTTTAGCCCTAAATTTGTCGAATACATGTTTTAATATGTTTTTTACACATATCGAATGGATTTATGCGGGTAGTGTTCTTGTGCAGGTTCGGATAAAACAGCTTGGTCGTGACGGTTCTCCGTGCATGTGGTCCCCAAATATGTCGTCTCTAAGCTCTTTTCCGACATTAAACGAGAGAAGATAGCCGAGCCTCCTTTCAGCTCGTTAAAAGGAACGAAAGGCAGTCATTTTAAGCTCTTTTTCGACCGTTGAACTAAAAAGATTGCCGGGTGTTTGTCGTTTCGCACTCGATAACGGCTTTAAAACGACGTGTTTTCGACCGCTTTTTTACTTTTTCGGGTCGGAGGCACTATCCACGAAAAGTACTCCTCGGTCGTAATGGTCGGGCGGTTCTCTCGAGCATAGTTTTATACTTTTTCGGGCTCAAGAGACACAACTGTACGAAAAAGGACCCCCCTGGAGTCTCCTTTTCCGCAATCTTTTCAGACTCTCGAAACAAGAAAAGATGTCAAGTTTTTCCTTTGTCAGGCTCGTTAAACAGTCAATGACATCGGGTATTGTCGGAATGATGCACATCAAGCATATGCTATCCCCATCAAGCTTGTCATCCAAAAATAATCGGGGTACTTGCCAGGAATGGTGGGGAAAATGGAACTATGATTACAGTCGTGTCGGCAGTACGTCGCTCTTGAACATGGCACTCCACTGCTTCGTGTCTGGGTGGGGTCATCTCATTTTGTTTTCACTAGCCTCCATGGGTTTGGGTTATCCTATTTGGCCTCTCATTTGCTCATTGCCATCATCATCATATCCTCTGCTCATTTGATGTCAAGTACTGCCAAACTCGTCTTAGTGTCGCCATATGTTCAAGAGAAGTTGACCTCTGTGACAATACAACCTCGTATGCTATCTCACACAAACTATTTTACCTCTGTCTCGCGTCGATGATGTGGGAAACATCATGGCCCACCTTCGATCAAAGTCATTTCCCGTCGACTCCAACTCATTATCCGGGAAGGTGACTTAGAGACTCCCTTCAGGTGCCTTGGAGCCTGCATGCCTCAATGGCAGGTTCTTCGTGTTCGACGTAAGGCTTACATCACTGGCCTTCGATCGAATGATTCCATGGGTGTTTGACACCAACTCATTGATTCACACGCCACGGATTGTACCTATAGTACCTTGAGGGCCATTGTCATTATTGGTGGTACCTCTCGCGTCTGTTAACAGTTTCCATCATTGACTGGTAATCAGACGATGTTCATGCATGTTCGACTTCAACTCATGTATTCACATGCTTGAACTTGTACTTTGTTCGGGTCGAGATGGAGCGCAAGACCCTGGATCCCTGTCTGTTATGGTCCAGGCTGCGATTTTGTGGATGATCATTACATGACTCATTGATGGATGGCTGCGCCCATACCTGAGTCTTCATGGATGGCTGCGACCATACCTTATCATTCTTTTGGTCTCTTTAGCTGGGTGGCTGCGTCCATTCCACAGACCATTTTCGCATGTCCTTTGGATGGCTGCGCCCATGCCTAGACTGCATGTACTTGATTGTCAGAGATCTTCGGTCCTTCCTGGTGGTGTTCCAGTTCGGCGTGTGTTGTAAAGCATTTCACCCCTCCCACTCTCTCGGTCTTCATGCTTTAGGGGGCATCTGTTACACAGTAATTTGTCACTTCCTTCCTGTCAGTCACTCTGATGTGCCAAGACTTCATAATCACTAAGCTCCTGCTTCCTGAACTGGCTCAAAAACCCATTTTTCCAAAGTTTTGTTCATCAGCGCGTCTGTTCCTAAAATAACCGCGATGACTGGCGCCCTGTAGTGTATTCCGTGCGCTGCCAGCGCGGAAGGACATCACTTTTCCGCGCTGGTCGACAGCGCGCTTTTCCTGTGTGCTTCCGCGCGGACATGACTGTCTCAGCTATTGAGACGCGGCGACAGCGCGACAGTTTCCTAATAATCCGCGCTGATCCAGTTTGGGCGAATTTGTTCAAACAACCAGCCTTCCAGATAACTCCAGGCTTGGTTGTTAGCTTTGTGAATATCGACTCCTTTCTATGGCATGTCTGTTCGACCCTTTGCAACAACTTCCCTTGAAGATAAGCTCATCCTTCCACCCTTTAGGAGACCCCTTCTCCTATATAAACTCTCACCATTACCATGAGCAGCTAGTTAGACATAGCTTGGAATAGCTTGGATTGTGCAGAGCTTGTAGTGCTCAGATTGCTGCTACTATAGGTTTGGTGTGCTAGGTGTGGAAGTGATTGATTGCTTAGGGAAGGATGTTTTGTGTTACTTGTGTGTGAGAGAGAGTTGATTGTCTTGGGAGAATCATCCTCAAAGGTGAATGCTTAAGATACATGCTGACTGGCCCCTCCTGAGAAGGTTATCGACGTCAGAACATTTGGTTGTACTCTTCTCTATTCTGATTAATAATAGATGACTGCTATTATTGTTCCATTCTCATTTGTCTATGCTATGGTTAAATGTGAATTACATCTTTTCTGACCGATGTATGGTTGCTTTTACTAGATTTCACGCTTGCGTTTGTTTCCTCTTCGTGTGTGCAGGTATCTATTCGCGGAGATCGCGGAGGATTGTGACCAGCCGAGGCGAAGGAACGAAGGCAACATCTCTTCGTCAAACGACAGCGCAGGAATCCAAGTAGGTGCTCTTTACCTCTTGTTTAATCGTAATTAGGAACATGCATAGCAGCATTATGTGATTGTTGCTAGACCCCTGCTGGGCTAGTAGGGATCGCCTCTATCCGTAGAGGGGATTTACCTCTCCAACAGGAAGCATTTAAATAATGATTTGGCCTTAAAACTAGGACCATACACTTATTCAGGTTTTTCTTTAAAAACCGAGACCACATCACCTTAATGCAATGCCAAGGAATACACGGGAAAACCCACTTTGAAACACTTAGCCGGATCTCAAATATTTTACACCTGCATTCATAATTATTGGCGGGTCCATTCTCTCAGTCCATCACCTTTCTACTACTCCATCCTTCGCATTCCCCGATCTCCAATCTTCGATCGGCGCTATATCGGCATATTGGCATTCCATTACCCGCTGCGCTTGTCTCTCTGATCTGCGATCAGCGATTAGATCGTGACTGTCAATCCTGACTCTCAATCCAATGGTTGACGATTAATTGAAAGATCGCAATCTCATTATTTCAAGGGTCGGTTCCAATAACTCTGGAAGGTTTTCGCCAATGTGATAAAGTGCAATCGCTCATCGTGATTCCATCTGGGCCATTGATCTTACAAATCTAACGGTCCCTGTGCATTCTCTGTTTGTTTCCCTTTTAACTTGATTTCATCTTCCTTTGATGGATTTTGCACTTAAAACACAATTCTACTCTGCCATATTCCATTTCACACACGGCATTCATATAATCATTAGATCGCCATTGATCCTCATAGTGATTGATGGTCGATCAACACACTAACAACATAGAACATTTAGACAATCTTTAATAATACACACATCGCACACATTCAACACTGAATTACACTTTTATATTATACATGCATAGTTACATTCTAAGGCATTTCAACCTTAGGCACAAGTTCCCCTTTCGGTTACATTTTGGTCACTCTGTTCTCACAAATTTCTATCTATTGCTCTATATTACTCTCCCTTGAATGCACAGGTTCATCATATATATATAAGGAAACATTGGATCAGATCACTGAAAAGGATCCGATCAAATCCTCTCCATCAATGACTCAACTGTCCCTAGTTCTCTCTACATGCATACATACATATGGCAGATTACATTTAATAAGTCTTCTAGAGACTTTATCCATTCCATCATTTACTCTGTTTTAAACAGGTTTGTCCCCTATTCAACTCGATGGTCCACGTCATCCTTGCTCTCCGCTTTGGATTCCTCCTTTAATTATGAGTGCTCAAATGCTCCTGCATTAGACTCCCGAGGCACAAAAATTTATGACCTCCTGGTCATATGCTTCTCCTTGTCCTTAGAAATTCTACCCATTTCTCAGTGGAACTACCTTCATGATCTTTGTGAGCTGCAAGCAACCTCTACAATAACAATCTTCCTCTGCTACACGATACCTCACCAAGCTTTCTCCTCTGAGCTTAGTCTTTTGGCATCCTTCTGGTTCTCTCCTCTGGAACCAATTGAGCACACCTTGCTCTAGGTTGCTGCAAGTCTTCTCACTTTCCGTTGCCGCTATTTGCACGACAGTAAGACCATAACTCCCCAGCTTTAAACAACTGTACCTCCTTCTCCTTCTTCTTGCACTCTTTCTTCCTTCTCGCAGGAAAACTTCCCCTTTAACCTTTCCCTTCCTCCAATACCAAATGAGGAAAGGAGATTTTGGGGTAAGGCCAAAACCCCTTTCATTTAAAATCTTTGATCCTGAGGCCCATGGGTTATGGCCCACAAACCTATTGGAAATGTTTAAATAGCGCTTTGGCCTTAAAACCGAGACCATACACTTATTCAGGTTTTTTTCTTTAAAAACTGGGACCATACACTTATTCAGGTTTTTTTCTTTAAAAACCGGGACCACATCACTTTAATGCAATACCAAGGAATACATGGGAAAACCCACTCCAAAACACTTAGCCGGATCTCGAATATTTTACACCAGCGTTCATAATTATCGGCAGGTCTGTTCTCTCAATCCATCACCTTTCCACTGCTCCGTCCTTCGCATTCCCCAATCTCTGATTGACGCTATATTGGCCTATTGGCATATTGGCATTCCATTACCCATTGTGCTTGCCTCTCCGATTTGCGATCAGCGATTAGATCGTGACCGTTGATCCCAACTCTCAATCCAATAGTTGATGATTAATCGCAAGATCACAATCACACTGTTTCAAGGGCTGGTTCCAATAACTCCGGAAGGTTTCCGCTAATGCAATAAAGTGCGATCGCTCATCGCAATTCCATCTGGGTTGTTGATCTAACAGATCTAACGGTCCCTATGCATTCTTTGTTTCTTTCCCTTTTAACTTGATTTCATCTGCCTTTGATGGATTTTGCGCTTAAAACATAGTTCTGCTCTTCCATATTCCATTTCACACATGACATTCATATAATCATTGGATTGCCATCGATCCTCACAGTGATTGATCGTTGATCAACAAACTAACACAGAAAATTCAAACTATCTTTAATAATACATACAACACACACATTCAACACTGAATCACACTTTTATATTATACACGCATAGTTACATTCTAAGGCATTTCAGCCTTAGGCACAAGTTCCCCTTTCGGTTACATTTTGGTCACTCTATTCTGACGAATTTCTATCTATTGCTCTATATTACTCTCCCTTGAATGTGCAGGTTCATCATATATATATAAGGAAACATTGGATTGGATCACTGAAAGGATCTGATCAAATCCTCTCCATGAATCACTCAACTGTCCCTAATTCTCTCTACATGCATACATACATATGGCAGATTACATTTAATAAGTCTTCTAGAGACTTTGTCCATTCCATCATTTACTCTGTTTTAAACAGATTTGTCCCCTATTCAGCTTGATGGTCGACGTCCTCCTTGCCCTCCACTTTGGATTCCTCCTTTAATTATGAGTGATCGAATGCTCCTACATCAAATATCCACATCATTCCCTCATGATGATCACCCAGTACTAGTGGCAGTGTGTCATGTTTCTCTTGAGAAAGCAAATCGTGCACCTTCTCCTGCACCTAATAGTTCGACTATTGAGGCATCACTTAACAAAGATACAGACCAGGATGCCACTACTACGTCTGTTGTATCAGATATTTGATAACATTTATTTAACTTGATGCAATTATTTGACTTGTTTGCATTTTTTTTGTTCATGTTTATGTAATTAATTTATATGTTGGTGTTGATGTGTATATTGTTAGGTCATGTTAGATGTGTTCATTTAATGTGCTTGCAGATATATGGGCATGTGATAATAGTTATTTGACATGAGGTGTATATTAATTTGAGGATGTGTGTGGTGATGCTATTAGATTACAATGCATGTGTTTTGTTAGATATGATCACGATGATGATGCCCTGTTAGATTATTAGATTTGTGTATTGGCTAATGATGTTTATATGTGCTAGAGGTGTATATAATTAGATGATGGTAGTGAATTTAAATGTGTATCTTAGATTATATTTATGTTTGTTATATGGTTATCATCATGATGCTTATTTTTATGAAATAATATTTATTATAGATTATGTATTGGTGAACTTATATCAAAATTTTGATATATGAAATTCCATGCAAAAAGACTTATTTTAAAAAAATGCAAAGGTTTTTTTATAAATTACAAAGTTTATTATGGTTGAAACTATAATTGTAAAATTACCATAAATACTTTTCTATTGCTTAGATAGTTCATTCATATTCATTCTAACCTAATTAGTAAACATTTCATTACTCATAAGGAAAAAATAATTAAAGGTAAAATATTTTAGTTAGTTCTTAATAAGACGAAAATGTGTAACACATTCAATTTTTAATATAAAATATTAATAATAATAATAAATTATTCAAAAATACAATTAAACAATGAAAAATTACACAATGGTTTATCTATATATAGATATAGAAAACCACTATAGATTCATCTTAATCACAACTTTATCAATCACTGAAAGAGATTAAATCTTTTGCTATTGTGGTTTAAATTTACCTTTATTTTTTGTAACAAATATGAGTTAAATAATACAAAAAAGTTACCATATTAGATTTAACTTTTTGACAAACAATATATTTGATTATTTCTCAATAAAAAACTCAAGAAATATTATTTTTTCCACATACTTATCACGAGATAGTCACTAAAATTCATGTTTTCACATTTCTCCAAGCCAATATTACATCATGTTTACAATGATAAAGACATGTCTATTTTAAAGAATTTACTTGAAAATACATAAAAATGTATATTTGTTTTACATAATCTAAATAGGAAAGAAAAATGCATCACCAAGTCTATTAGAAAGTCAAAAAAATGTCTCTTAACCACCATCACATTATTTATCATTTAATTCTTAGCCAACTGTTAACACCCAGGTTGTTCCCTATGACTCCCAAGGGAATACGGCCGGGGTAACCACTAACCAATCTTTGGATCACAGTTCCCAGCCAAACTGTAATCAGAGAGGGCTCTCTCTTTATGATTTGTCTCTATTTTGATAGTGTTTTAGGCTAGCTATTATGCTCAGGTTTTTGGTTTATGTTTTGGTTGAAGGACTTCTTTCAGTGCTTAAGATGTAGTGTTCAGACAGTAGTTTATCATTGGGCAATGGAGTCTAGAGCTGTGAAACGCTGGAGTGATGATGTTCAGACTGCAGGGCCTATTGGGTATCTCAACAAACAAAATTTGAACTTAAATGGTGATGTATGGTCAGCCAACAGAAAGCATTTAAGAATTTTCCATTAAACTGGTGATGTGAAAGTGAAACATGTGGCTCAGGAGCAAAATTGAATTCCTGAAACAAAGGCCACGGTGAAAGATATATTCTGAAAGTGCAGCAATTAAGAATTACACTTGTCAAGATTATAGCTGAAGAAAACATTTATTAACAACATAGATTGAACTCAGGGTATTGCATGAATAAGTCCTGAAGGTTATTCTTTTTCTTTGTTGCTTAACACTTAGAAATTAGAAACACATATGGATTGTAAGAGATTGAAACACATAACAAAGAGAGTTACAGAAAAACTTATTGTATTATGAGGTACACATGAATCCTGCAGTTTTTCAACAGACACCAGAACGCATTCAACACTTCAGAACTCCAAGAAATTCCATCACTTTCTTTATTGAACGTTAAAAGGATTACAGCATAAGAACTTCTTCAAGAGAAATCAACAACAACTCCTCAAGCTTGTGCGAGGGGCAAATATATACCATCGGTTATACAAAATATCTGAGTGCTAAGTTATCTCATAAATGAATACGTTCACCAACTTTTCAAGATATTTGATAAGAAAGTTATTACATCATTGAATACAAAGTAAATGCATCTTTATGCTTGTCAGAAGATATTTTGGCCTAAAGAGGCCACTGAGTCGGTTGGAGTGATCTGCATTAACGCTGAGAAATGCGCTTTTGGAGCTGCTCTGCTGTAGCTTCTCGGCCTGGACACCTGTAGCTTCTCACTTTGCTTTGTTGGCCGTTAGCTCTGCTGAGGTGGCTCAGCCTTTATCTTTAATGCATGCTGATTCTTTTAAACTGTCCTGTGTATGAAAATTTGCATTTTCCATGAACAAAATTTATAGAATGGCCTCCTGTTTATAAAATCATCTGTATGGCCTTAGTCCACCATTCTAGTGTAGGTAGTTGATGCCTGAGAATTGCATCCATAGTCTCCTCTGCCTCTGTATATTTGAAAAAATTAGGAGGAACCTCAAACAGGTGTTTGATTTCATTCATTATAAAAAATAAACTTTCTACTCTATTGTAGAGAGTCTGTCCTGTGGCTGGCCCTGTTTCCTCTGATGTGCTGGGCTTCTCATTGATCTGACTTGTGGCAAAAGCATTAACCCTTTTGGCATACTGCTCATGAGTGAACAGTCTCCCTGCGCTGTTCAGTAAGCTAGGGAGCCCTCTGTTTTCCAATACCTGAAACTTCTCCAAAAACCTGTTTACCTCAGTCTGCATGTCCTGGGTTCTTCTCTCTAATGTCTGGACCAAGTTTCTCAGTGTAAGAACCCTCTTGATTAACTGAATGTGCTCAGTTCTGTTTGAAATTCCCATGGCAGCCAACTGGGTACTTGTTCTATTGTTAAGCACATTAATCATCCTGGTGGCTATTTCAGGCATGTTGCTTAGAGCAGCCCTTGATCTCTGAATTTCAGCCTGTGCTTTTGGAATGAGCTCTAGCTGCTCATGGATTGTTTCAATATACTTCCATTGGTCATTAATAGATTGGCCAATGTTAGCCCGCAGCACTATTTTAAGCTCAGCCACAACCTTATCTAATTTGAGCTCATTTTCTAGCTCTTTGATCTTGTCTTTGAGGGCTTTTATCTCCCTGCCCTTTTCTGCCACAGACTGCTTGGACTTGTCATATCTATCATTTACTTTGGCCAATTTCTCCCTGGTCTCATTCAATTCTGTCATTTGAGCTTCCAGGGCCTGAATCTCATTTCTTAGCTTTTGCATATCCAAGCTAGGGGCCTGCTCGGTTGTTGGTGGTGCTGAAGTAGATGTTGCTGCTTTTTCAGTCTGTTGAGGAGGTGGAATAGTAGTTGGAGGAGCTTCCTCAAGGTTAATGATTAGAGGAGGATGCTGGGAGGTCTGACCTTCTTCTCTTTGTTTCAGAGTTGCTTGTAATGCTGCCTGTGCAGCCTCTGATTCTCCCAGCTTTTCTTGTGTCTGGATGAGCTGCTTGTAGAGAGACACCAGCAAAGCTGTGGCATCTTGATCATGCCTTTTTTGAGCTACTTCATCTGTTTGAGGGTGAATTGTGGCTGGGAGTTTGATCTTTCTCCTCAAAGCTGCCATATCTGCATCCCTCAATTTTAATATTTCTTGTATGCCCTTGATATCTTTGGGATCATGCCCAATCTCAATAATTATGTCTTCTAAGGACCTTATTCTGTTGTCCTTTGCTTGAGAGGATGCCCTTTCCAACTCAAGTTGGGCAGCTGTATTATTAAGGCTATTTTCTAGCCTGTAGTTGTCCAATGTCTTATCAACCAAGGAAGCATAGACCATCTCACCTGTTTGTTTGTGCAACTCAATTTTATCCATTGGGTGGATGTCCTTGGCCAGGACCTCAAGATTGGTCCTCAAGTAATCTGAAGGGGACTTTGGCTGCAATGTAGTTGGTATGAGGTGACTCATGATCATCTTGCCCTCCTGGACATCATATGCAGACATTAGTCGCTGTTGGTTGGTGGGAGCCATTTTCAACAAATGGTTATACAGCTGTATCTTTATGGGCTCATTCCTTTTCTTTATTTCGATGAACTGTTGTTTAATGCTCAGTTCACCCTCTCTCTGCTGGCTAGAGGAGCTGACTTCTCCTCCCACTGTTCTCTCTTGTTCCTGTTGGAAGGAACTTGCAGATGCCTCCAAACTGGGCGGGCCCATACCCAAAGATTGCCCTATAGGCATCTCTTCCTCTGAAAGAGGGTTCATCCTGTGCCTCTTCTCACCATGACTTACTGATGTAGTCAAGGGAGTCTCTCTATCCCTTTTTCTGCTAGTATCCTCCTTTTGTGGAGTTTGGAGGATTGATGCATCAACTGATGTTTCCCTAGGAGGTGCTACGTTTTGAGCCTGCTGCTCAGTGAGAATTGGGGCCTCAACTGCCCCTTCTTGATGTGTGGGCTGCTCTATGTCATGCTGCCCTTCTGTTTGCTGTGATCCCTGTTGTTGCTGTTTCTCTACCTGCTGCTGCACTTCTTCTTGCTGTCCCATCTCTTTATCTGTTTGGTCTTCAGTTATGGGAGGTGGCTGCTCTTGTTCCACCTGCTTTCCTTTGCCTTTGCTGCCTGTCTGTTGAGTGTCCATGGCAGTTTGCTGATGTGTTGTTGAAGAAGAGGCAGCTGCTCCAAGTTGCCTTTGATATGATAAGGAAACCTGTCCACAAGTTTCCAAGTCAGCCTCCTTTTGCATATTCCTAGCCTCTCTCTCTAGTATCTGCTCTCTAGAGATTGGCTCTTCTAAAGTGACCTCTTTCCGGCTTAAAGAATTTGCATACTTTTCAGTGTGAGGCAGCTTAACATGTGAATAGTTACCCAATTTGTGTTTTATCCTCCTGAGGGAGATAAAATGATTACGGTCATAAGGTATCCATTTAAAGCTGGTTTGCAATTTGAGACCCTCTAAGATCATATCTGCCTCCTTCCATCCCTCCTCTCTTTTGCTGTACAAAAAGGGGCCTAGCTGGCTCCTTACCTTCAGTTGTACCTTCTTGTTTTTGCTTTGGAAATGGAAGCAATCTGAACTTCCAAACTGCCTAAAGTATTCTAGGGCAAACAGTCTCATGGGGACATACCTTGGCAGCCTGTAGGGGTCCAATTCACAGCCATATACTCTGATTACTGTGTGGTGTTGGTAAAGATACCAATCACCAATGCTGTAGGATTTGGAGAGATGGAGAATTCTCTGCATGTCATCGGTTAACCTTGGAGGAGGGACACCATACAACAATGTCATAGCTGGGTGAATGAACAGGTCTATAAATTCACAGTATGTGTATGGTGATTGAGAAACATAATGGAAAACTGAGGTCCAAAACACCACTAACCTCGGATTTCCCTGAGCATTAAGTTTCTTGAGGGGAATGGAGAAACTTTCTGGCTGATAAAACAAGAACAGGTGGTAGATGTATGAGGTGTATCTGAACACCCTTTCCCTTGGTAGATTCATGAGCTGTTCATGGATCTTCTCTGCAATGTAGGTGGCATAGTCATAGTGTACAGCTGGAGGCTTGCCAGGAGAAAATATGGACATCATTGCCATTATAGTGCCATCAACATCCTCAATCCCCTTGTATCCCAGGACATAACTAATCAAATCCACTAGCATTCTGCCCAGGTCATTCAGGTAGTGATATCCAATAGGAGGAGTCCTTATAGTTTCAGAGCTTGGCTGCACAAATAACTGGTTAATTTTGGTGATCTGGGCACTTGACAGATTATTACCCTTCTTTATTAAATCCAACATGGAAAGAGGGGCCAATGGCCTTGCAGTATGGAAATGCAGCATTTCATTTATAGCTTCTGGGGTGATGAAGAACAAAACTGAGCTTGTAGGACTGAGAACAGCTCTCTGGCAAGGATCATAGCATTCCTGGCACTTGTGGATCAAGTCTGGGAGCGAATTGACTTGAGGGAGGTTGTAAATGGGCAAATTTGAGTCCCAAATCCCTAAAATATCAGCTCCATTTAGGTGTTGAGCTTTCAATTCATTTAACATGTGAATATTGAACTTGGAACCCAATGGAAACCAATCTAACATCTGATAATCTAGATCTCCCAGGGCTTTCCATGTTATCTCCCTTTGAGGGGCATTCAGAGGCTGGATATTCAGGGCTATTGGTGTCTCCATGGCTAGTGAAGTTTCTGAATTGTATGTAGACTGCTCTGAATGAGCAGAAAACGCAGAGGAGTGTTTCTTGCAATGGAAGTGAATTGTAAGAAACAGAAGGCAAATTGAATAAACAGCACTTGAAATACTGTCTAAAGGATTGATAAAACAGTAGCAGGACTAACCAAGAGTATTTTCTGTGGTGAATCTAGTCAATTGAAATTTCTAGTTCATGACTGCGTGAACTAGCTGTGAATTCAACTTAATTTGTCAAATGCGGCTCTGCAGGAGGTTTATGGCTTCACTGGTTGAAAATGGGTGCAAGTCACTGTGTATTTGATGGTGAAAACAGTGTTTTACAGTCTCTTAACAGTTTGCTTGAGGAAATACGGATAAAACCAGGCTCATGGAATGATTTGGAGGAATACCTGGTAATTTCGCCGGTAAGAGTTGCAAATGTAGGTGCAATGAAGGCGCCGGCGGCCTTGGAATTAGCTTTAGCAGGTTGGCGCTGGTTTGAACGTGAGCAGCATGCAGAAATAGCTAGAGTTTCTATTGCCAAAAGTGGAAAAAACATGACATTTTGGCCTAAATATGGATTTTTGGAAATATTGGCGCGTTTTTGGGATGACGTTAGCATGACGTCATCGGGTGGGGTCGGAGTCGGATGACGTCAGCATGACGTCACCGGGTGATGTGGCAAGCTGCGATTGGTCCACGGGGATAGTGAGGTGGCGGCCATATCAGCGCGGGGGCAGACGAAGGAGTTGATGCGACGGCGAGGTGGCAGTGACGTGGCTCTGACGTGGGGATGACGCAAGCCCGGCAAAACAGGTGGTAAGCGGAACAGCGGTAATGGTTTTCTCGGACCGCTTATAATACGGCGACGGTTTTGTCAGAGGCCGACTCGAGAAGTTGTGAGGGCGACGCTTGGTAGAGGCCTGACGTCACCCTCTGACAGTTTCTCGGGCGCTAAACGTCGGACCTCGGGCCCAACCCAATATTCATAGTAGCCGTCCGATCAAAAGTGCCCGATCGGACGGTTGACGGGCTGATGATTTGATCGGATGATACAGGCGCGGGGGAAGGACTAAAATAACATATTTTTTGGAGTTTGCGCCCGGCGGAAAAACTTAGGGATATGGTATTTTATAATGTTTTTCAATGCATTTTGTCGGAATGAAATAATGCGGGCGGAGACTTTGGATAAATGGCAAAAAGTGGGTTTTGTGTCATTTCATAATACAAAGTGGGTTATGGGTAAAACAAGGTCTTTTATAAGGTTTTCTTTAGCAAATGAAGGTTCTAAGGGGCCAAATGGATTCAGAAGATGGGAGGGGGTTTGGCTTAGGTTTATCAAAGTGACCAGATGTCATTTTGATCCCTGACAGAGAACATATGGCTATAATTCCAAGGGGAGGGGTATTTATACAATGCTTGGGGTTTATACACCATGGTGTTATAATACTAGGGGAAAGGGTAACATAGGGGAATTATATAATAGAGTTAGGGTTAATATGGATGAAAAGGGTGGATGAAGGGAAATATCACTAAGTTTATTTGAAAGTAACTTAGCTTAGGGAGTAGATCAAAATAAAAAGAGTTTTAGACAAGAAATGTGGCTTCTAATAGGACTAAGAACCACCATAAAACCATCAATTCTTTCATGAATCTCAACTGATGATGGGATGTTAGTAATGAATAGGAAGAGGGGAGGAAGGGAGGGTAGACATGCTTCTTTGCTTGCTGCAACCTGTTGGAGAAGAACACCTTCTCAATTCATTGATTTTGCTTTATGAACAAGGCTACCACACATGCAATTTGTAAGAAATGATATTTCTGCAACCCCAACTGCCTACCCATCTATTTGTCTAGCATTTTTTGTTTCTTCTTGGAGGGTGCACTTAGGCTTGCAGACCCTTATTTGCCTTTTCTTTTCTTTGGCTTTTTCTTTTGTTTTTCTATCTACTTCTACCCTTATTTCTTCCAAGGTCCCAGATTAAGCAGTTGGGAGCCTTTCTTCTCTACCTAAACTACTTGTCTGCCAAGATTAAACCGTTTGGACAGACTTCTTTCTCTATTCTACAACTGAAAATTTAAAACATGGCATGATCCAGATTAGGTTGTTGGACCATCCATCAAAATTGAGTTCACATCAAGCTATATACACAGATTATGTTCTCTTGGAAATATGGGATCTTTACATCATCAAAGCAGAGCATATTTGGACCTTTCCTTGTCAATCATGAAATATGAAACCTATTGGTATAGGTAGCTAACAGTGGCTCCACATGGGGATGGTTTTTCATTTGAAAGACCAAGAACAGCAGGTCAGATTGCCTTTGCCCTTGATTGCCTTTATCAAAACTTGAAGTATGCTGCTCTGAGATGCCAAAATTGTGACCTTCCCTTCTTGGTAGATATCTGAACTTATTTTACCTTTTGCTGATAGTCAATAAAATTTTGAGAAATTGCATTTTTACATCATAACAGAAAATAATATATACATCTGGATATGTACAAGGGAAAACTCAGGCTGCCCTTATGGGTGGTAGTCAAAATAGTGCTTGAGCATCTTGCCATTCACAGGACCCTCATCCAAATCAGTTTCATTAAGACTTTTAAGGAAATAAGTGTTGTTTCCTTGTTCTGCTTGGACAGCAAATGGTCCTCTCCAAAGGGAATCAAATTTTCCATGTTTTCCCTTATCCTCTCTTCTTGAATCCCACTTGAGGACTTTGTCACCAATGTTGAAATCTTCTGCCTTAGTTCTTCTGTCAAAGGCCTTCTTTAGCTTTTCTTGCAGAACTTGAACTCTGCTGAAAACCTGGTCTCTAGTTTGTTGTAAACATATTATTTGATTGATCCTTCTTTGCATATCATTTGGTTCAGCTTGGCTTTCTTGAAGAAGTTTCATAACAGGCACCCCTAGTGATGAAGGGAATTTGGCTTCTAATCCATAAACCAACTCATATGGGCTGGTCCCAATTGATATCTTGGTTGTTAGTCTATCTGCCCATAGAGCATTCACAAGCTTCTTATGCCAATTCTTTTTGTTCTCTTCCAGCACTTTCTTTATGATGTTTACCAGGCTTTTATTTGATGACTCAGCAAGGCCATTTCCTTGGGGATAGTATGCAGTAGAATGGCCCAAGGTAATGTGAAATTTATGGCAGAAATTCACCATCTTCTTGGATCTGAAAGCAGCAGCATTGTCTGTTATTATTTTGTCAGGACAACCAAATCTAGCCAATATGTTATTCTCCAAAAACTGAATGATTGTTGAATCATTTGCTTGTCTGCATGGAGCAGCTTCAATCCACTTGGTGAAGTAGTTTGTGGCTGTTAAGATCCATCTATGTTGGCCTGAAGATGAGGGATGAATTTCCCCAATGAAATCCAAGCCCCATTGTTGAAAAGGTCTCTCTGTTGCAATAGGCCTCAAGGGAAGTGGCAGCAACTGTCTCTTTCCCTCAAACACTTGACATTTATGACATGAGGTGGTGAATTTCTTGACATCAGAGAACATGGTTGGCCAGTAGTAACCAGCCCTTAGTATTTTATCCATAGTGGACTTCCAGTACAAGTGTCCACCACAGTCACCTGCATGAAATTCTTTTATGATATTGTCAGTTTCATTCTCAATTAGGCAGTTTAGCAATATTCCTTCATGGTTTTTCCAAAATAAATTCCCATCCATAACACAGAATTTAGAAGCTTTCATTTTCAAGAACCTACATTTAGTTCTGGACAATCCCGGGGGAGCACACAGGTTTTGCAATACATAACATATATCAGAGTACCAAGGGGATTGTTCAAAGGCTACATTGATCTTTGGAGTCGCCAGCTCCGGTTCACTGTCCAGCTGGTTAATGTCTAAGGCTTGGAAGTTTGCTTCTGTCATTAGTTTGGCCAAACATTGCCCTTTTATTAGTTTTGTAGGTTTTATCTCAATATCAAATTCCAAGATGTTGGCAATCCATTTTCCTCTTCTGCCCTCTAGGTTTTCTTGAGTGAGTATGTCTTTTACAATAGGACTTGGCACATATGCTAGAACATGTGAATAAAGGATGTAAATCCTAAAGTCTTTGATGGCTTTGACCAAAGAATAAGCTTGCTTTTCCATGATTTGATATTTTAAAGGTGCATCTCTAAGAGCTCTGCTAAAGAAAGCAATTGGCTTCTCATTTCCTTGGTCATCCTTCTGCAACAAAACAGCAGCAATAGTATGTTGGGAGGCAAAGGAGAAAATGATAAATTCTCTGTCAAATTGAGGATTGGTCAAGACTGGGGTTTGGGTAAGGGTCAGCTTTATACCTTCAAAGGCTTGATTTGCTTCAACTGTCCACTTTACCTTTGAATCTTTCTTTAGCATGTTATTTAGTAATCTGATTAGTTCTGCTAAGTTTGGGATAAACCTTCTCAAGAAATTGATTTTTCCCAAAAATCCCTGCAATTCTTTGATATTTCTTGGGTGGGGCATTTGTAGGATAGCTTGTATCCTGTCTGGATCAATTCTAATGCCATCTTTTGAAATGATATGTCCTAGTAGCTTACCTTCTTCCAAACCAAATAGAGACTTCTTGGGATTCAAGGAAATTCCATATTTCCTACATGTTAAGAAAATCTGCCTCAAGTGTTTTAAATGTTCTTGGTCATATTTTGAAAAAGGTGTGAGATCATCTAAGTAAATGACTAAGAAGTCATGAATCACCTTTGTAAAAGCAATATCCATTGCCCTTTGAAAAGTTGCCCCTGCATTTTTCAATCCAAAAGGCATTTTTACATATTTGAAAGTTCCCCATGGGGTTGTGAATGCAGTTTTGTCTTGATCATCAGGGTGTACTAAGATTTGATTAAATCCTGAGAATCCATCAAGTAATGAGATCCTTGAGGCCCCTACCACTCTTTGGAGAATGTGATCCATCTTGGGTAAGGGATAGTTGTCTTTGAGGGATACTTGATTCAAGTTCCTAAGATCCACACACAGCCTTATTTCACCAGTTTTCTTTCTTGTAGGGACTAAGTTTGAAATCCACTCAGAGAATCTGATTGGTGCTATGATACATGCCTTAAACATTTTCTGTACCTCTTGTTCCATTGCTGGGAGAAGCATAGGATTGATTCTCCTCAATTTTTGTTTAAAGGGTTTTTGATCGGGCTTGAGAGGGATAGTATGCTGGATAACAGAGGTATCATAGGACTTTAGGTCCTCATAACTCCATGCAAAAACATCCTAGAATTCTTTAAAGAGGTCAATGTATTTAGTCTTTTGGTCAGGAGGTAAGGAAGCTGACAATTTTATTAATTTGGGTTCTGCAGCAGTCCCAATGTTGCATTCTTCAATGGCAGAGTTAAGGGGCTGCATTTTCGGTTTTCTAGGGATGTCATTTGAGTCAAAGATATCCTCTAATGGAGTTAGGCCTGTTGGAAGAAAATTATCCTTCAGCTCAATGATTTCAGCTTCAGCATTGGGCACTTCTTCACAACTGATTTGGTGAATTTGCTGAATGTTTTCCTTGTTGAAAATGGTTGGATGTAGTATTTGTTTTGCTGTTCTAGGTGATATTGGGTGGTTGATCTGTTCAAACTGTATTTGTGATGGACTTTCTCTTTCAAGTATTTGTGATTGACTTGCTGTGTCAAGTATTTGTGATTGACTTGCTGTGTCAAGTATTTGTGATTGACTTGCTCTATCAGTGTCAATATTTAATCCTGCAAACTCTTGTTGCAGCGTTAAAAAATTGTTTATTTGCATATCATCCTCAAATACTTGCCAATCATTAACATTGTTTGGAATGGAGGGTCTGTGTTTTACCTCAGCTGTAAAGCAATGATGGGGCTCAAAAGGCAGCTTGCAGGTACTTGCAAATGTGGCTAAACTATGAGCATGCAGATTGTGGGTTCTAGGAATTTTAGTGATTTGGAATTCAGCGAAAAAGTTTAGTACTTCAGCAACAGCAGACCTATAAGACCTTAGTCTTTTGTCATTGGTGACAAAATTTCCCTTCACTTGTTGGATAACTAAATCTGAATCACCCATGATTGAAACCCTGGCAGCTTGCAAGAACTTTACTAACTTGAGGCCTAGTAAAAGAGCTTCATATTCTGCCATGTTATTTGTACATCTGAAGTTTAATCTATAGGCTCTGCCTTCTGCATGACTATTTTCTTTATTGTGTACCCAAACTCCAGCTCCTACCCCTAATTTGTTGACTGAGCCATCAAATTCAAGGAACCATAGAATGTCTTGTTGTGAAGGAGATTTAATGATCTGCTGATGGGCTGGCAATGTAAGTTGAAGTTCTGGTTTTTCATCTGGCTTGTCTTCTAGGACAGTCTCATCATTTGATTCAATATGCTTAACAACTAGAGCAGCAGCAGTGTCCAGTGATTGATTGACTGTTGTTTTATGAGTAATAATTCTTTGATTAGAGTCTTCCTCTTGTATGAGTATTTTGGTTTCAACATCATTTTTTGAGAGAGTTGTGCTGTTATTGAAGAGAATGTATGAGTCTATGTTTGAATGGACAGCATATATGGGAAAGTTTTGAGGCTTTTCTTCACTGATGACCATGTATTTCATGAGTGTTTCTCTGTACAGTCTTTTTGGTTGCCCAAAGACAGAGATGGTGGCATATGACATGTCTAATTGCAGGGAACCTTGGAGTTTAGCTCCCCATGATCTTGATAACAGCATCCCATACTTAGGTGGAATATCAGCAACTACAACATCCATTAGAATTGTTTTGTTTGGGTATTGAACCAGAGACACACATAAATCTTTTATGAGACCTAAACACTTGACTTGGCTGGAGTCAAAGGAAAACAGGTCCTTGTATGGTCTTGTTATATCTAGATTCAGTCTCTCCATGACTGCTTTTGGCATGAGATTGTGAGAGGCACCTGAGTCAAACATTGCATTATGCAATATTTTATCATGTATATGTAAGCTGACATAAAAAGGTAATATTCCTGTGACTACTGTCTTTCCATCCACTTCTGGGCCAAACAGTAGTTCTGGAGTGTCATCCAACACATTAACATCATCTTTGTTGCTAGTGAGTTGAAGGGACTTCTTGATCTGTTGTTTATATATGTCATGCTTGGCTAGTTCTGAGAGAGGAATTGCTATCTTTAGTTTGCCAATTTCAGTTTCTAGGTCAAAGGGTTTTTCAGATTGGGTCTTAGGGTTATGGATAACAGTCCTTTCCTTGTTCACTAGATCTTCTTCTTGATTTTTATCTTGATTTTGGGACTTGTCTTTTTTACTCATGTCTTGAAGAGTAACATTTAAATTAGGGTGAGAGGATGGAGTAGCCATAGGCTACTATTTTGAAGACAATGGTTCAGTGACCTCTTCAATGATTACTTCTTCTGTAGGTGAATTTGTTTTGTCATTAGGTTCTGGGACTATGGTTTTTTTAGGCTGCTGATTATCCTTTATCTTTTCAGGCTGACTTACATTCACAATTTTGCTCCTTAGCTTGTATTGTTTATGGACTTCATAAACAGCAGTGTCATAGCCTTGCTTAAAGTCAAAGGATTCACCTGTTTTAGTTTGGAACAGTTTGATTTCATCATCCTCATGATCTTCTTGTGTTAAGAAAAATTGACTTTCACCATCTAGACCCATCAAATTAATTTGAGAATATTCATTGGGTTCAGTTGATGTGGAAGTCTCTGCATAATTTTCTTGGAAAGGGGGCCTTATGTCTTGATCAACATTGGGCTTGCCAATGCCTGGGTTTTGAGTTCTCCTAAAATTTGGATTCCTAGGAGGGTTGTTTTGTGGTGCTTCCCATGATGATTTTCTCTCAACTGATTCCACTCTATCACCCAATCTTTTCATTCCATTGAGTATAGCATCCAGCTTTTGATCAAAAGCAGAGGGTTCTTCTTTGAAGGTTGTTCTTTTTTCCAACCTTGCTCTATTTCTTTTGGCAATCAGGTTAGCTTCCACTGTGACAGCAACCTTCTGGGCCTCTGCAAGGGTTTGAGGGTCTCTTTCCTTTAACGGATAGGCCATGTCAGGGTCAAAACCATCAGGGAATTTGTACAAAGCTAAATCAGGAGGGGGTCTTAAATTTTGTGGGATTGCGTTATATACATTGTTGAATCTTGCACAATACTCCAAAACAGTCTCTTGGGGACCTCTTTTGATAGTGTCATATTCACCAAGTATGTGAAGAGGATCCTTCTTCTTCTCCCATCGGCTAGTAAAGGCTTGATAAAGCTCATCAGGAGTTGTGATGGAATTTGCATTCAGGGATCTAAACCAAGTTCTTACATCCCCAGTTAAGCTTTGAACAAACATCCTCATTCTCACACTGTCATCATCTATTTCATAGGTCTCAAAATGGTCTTGCATCCTTTTGGCATGCTAAACAACTGTCAAAGGGCGAGTGGAGTCAAAATATGAGATTTTGGTTTGGTAATCCTGGGGTAAAGCTGCAGCATTAGCTGGTATTTGCAGGGGTGCATATCTGTTAGCCATATTCACAAGTTTTGGGGGATTTACAGGGGCAATTGGGATAAAAGGAACGGTGCGTATTATAGGGGTAACAGGTGTTGCAGCACCTGGAATATTGTTCAAGGGGATATGTGCAGTGGGTGAAGATGTACCAGGAGGGCTTTGAGATGTAGATGGGGAACTGGGGGAGACAGGGGTAGAGCAAAAAAGAACCTTAATGGGGGTTGGAACAGGCTCAGGGTGAACTGTCTCAGGACTTAAATCACTAGGCTCTTCCTGTCTTTGCTGCTTTCTAATTATTCTAGGGATTATATTAGGATTTTCAAAAACAGCTTGGGGATTTGGGTCAGGGTTTGACCTAGTGTGTCTGGTTTCCCTTTTAGGAGCCAGTTTCTAAACTTCTTTTTGGTATTTTGCAGAATATTTTTGTGTCTACAGAGACCAGACAAGATTTGAACTTACTGTATATTTTCCAAAGCTAGCAGCAAAGGGAATGAGCAGCTTTCAAGAGATAAACAGAAATTAGAAAATCTTGAGGAAGTCCCCAGTGGAGTCGCCAATTATGTTAACACCCAGGTTGTTCCCTATGACTCCCAAGGGAATACGGCCGGGGTAACCACTAACCAATCTTTGGATCACAGTTCCCAGCCAAACTGTAATCAGATAGGGCTCTCTCTTTATGATTTGTCTCTATTTTGATAGTGTTTTAGGCTAGCTATTATGCTCAGGTTTTTGGTTTATGTTTTGGTTGAAGGACTTCTTTCAGTGCTTAAGATGTAGTGTTCAGACAGTAGTTTATCATTGGGCAATGGAGTCTAGAGCTGTGAAATGTTTTGAAATGCTGGAGTGATGATGTTCAGACTGCAGGGCCTATTGGGTATCTCAACAAACAAAATTTAAACTTAAATGGTGATGTATGGTCAGCCAACAGAAAGCATTTAAGAATTTTCCATTAAACTGGTGATGTGAAAGTGAAACATGTGGCTCAGGAGCAAAATTGAATTCCTGAAACAAAGGTCACGGTGAAAGATATATTCTGAAAGTGCAGCAATTAAGAATTACACTTGTCAAGATTATAGCTGAAGAAAACATTTATTAACAACATAGATTGAACTCAGGGTATTGCATGAATAAGTCTTGAAGGTTATTCTTTTTCTTTGTTGCTTAACACTTAGAAATTAGAAACACATATGGATTGTAAGAGATTGAAACACATAACAAAGAGAGTTACAGAAAAACTTATTGTATTATGAGGTACACAGGAATCCTGCAGTTTTTCAACAGACACCAGAACGCATTCAACACTTCAGAACTCCGAGAAATTCCATCACTTTCTTTATTGAACGTTGCAAGGATTACATCATAAGAACTTCTTCAAGAGAAATCAACAACAACCCCTCAAGCTTGTGCGAGGGGAAAATATATACCATCGGTTATACAAAATATCTGAGTGCTAAGTTATCTCAGAAATGAATACGTTCACCAACTTTTCAAGATATTTGATAAGAAAGTTATTACATCATTGAATACAAAGTAAATGCATCTTTATGCTTGTCAGAAGATATTTTGGCCTAAAGAGGCCACTGAGTCGGTTGGAGTGATCTGCATTAATGCTAAGAAATGCGCTTTTGGAGCTGCTCTGCTGTAGCTTCTCGGCCTGGACACCTGTAGCTTCTCACTTTGCTTTGTTGGTCGTTAGCTCTGCTGAGGTGGCTCAGCCTTTATCTTTAATGCATGCTGATTCTTTTAAACTGTCCTGTGTATGAAAATTTGCATTTTCCATGAACAAAATTTATAGAATGGCCTCCTGTTTATAAAATCATCTGTATGGCCTTAGTCCACCATTCTAGTGTAGGTAGTTGATGCCTGAGAATTGCATCCATAGTCTCCTCTGCCTCTGTATATTTGAAAAAATTAGGAGGAACCTCAAACAGGTGTTTGATTTCATTCATTATAAAAAATAAACTTTCTACTCTATTGTAGAGAGTCTGTCTTGTGGCTGGCCCTGTTTCCTCTGATGTGCTGGGCTTCTCATTGATCTGACTTGTGGCAAAAGCATTAACCCTTTTGGCATACTGCTCATGAGTGAACAGTCTCCCTGCGCTGTTCAGTAAGCTAGGGAGCCCTCTGTTTTCCAATACCTGAAACTTCTCCAAAAACCTGTTTACCTCAGTCTGCATGTCTTGGGTTCTTCTCTCTAATGCTGGACCAAGTTTCTCAGTGTAAGAACCCTCTTGATTAACTGAATGTGCTCAGTTCTGTTTGAAATTCCCATGGCAGCCAACTGGGTACTTTTCTATTGTTAAGCACATTAATCATCCTGGTGGCTATTTCAGGCATGTTGCTTAGAGCAGCCCTTGATCTCTGAATTTCAGCCTGTGCTTTTGGAATGAGCTCTAGCTGCTCATGGATTGTTTCAATATACTGCCATTGGTCATTAATAGATTGGCCAATGTTAGCCCACAACACTATTTTAAGCTCAGCCACAACCTTATCTAA
Organism: Pinus tabuliformis; assembly: GCA_031772625.1. Classification (NCBI taxonomy): domain Eukaryota; kingdom Viridiplantae; phylum Streptophyta; class Pinopsida; order Pinales; family Pinaceae; genus Pinus; species Pinus tabuliformis. The sequence continues at coordinate 2,001,967,348 of CM062819.1, read as the reverse complement.
TTTGAGCTCATTTTCTAGCTCTTTGATCTTGTCTTTGAGGGCTTTTATCTCCCTGCCCTTTTCTGCCACAGACTGCTTGGACTTGTCATATCTATCATTTACTTTGGCCAATTTCTCCCTGGTCTCATTCAATTCTGTCATTTGAGCTTCCAGGTCCTGAATCTCATTTCTTAGCTTTTGCATATCCAAGCTAGGGGCCTGCTCTGTTGTTGATGGTGCTGAAGTAGATGCTGCTACTTTTTCAGTCTGTTGAGGAGGTGGAATAGTAGTTGGAGGAGCTTCCTCAAGGTTAATGATTAGAGGAGGAGGCTGGGAGGTCTGACCTTCTTCTCTTTGTTTCAGAGTTGCTTGTAATGCTGCCTGTGCAGCCTCTGATTCTCCCAGCTTTTCTTGTGTCTGGATGAGCTGCTTGTAGAGAGACACCAGCAAAGTTGTGGCATCTTGGTCATGCCTTTGTTGAGCTACTTCATTTGTTTGAGGGTGAATTGTGGCTGGGAGTTTGATCTTTCTCCTCAAAGCTGCCATATCTGCATCCCTCAATTTTAATATTTCTTGTATGCCCTTGATATCTTTGGGATCATGCCCAATCTCAATAATTATGTCTTCTAAGGACCTTATTCTGTTGTCCTTTGCTTGAGAGGATGCCCTTTCCAACTCAAGTTGGGCAGCTGTATTATTAAGGCTATTTTCTAGCCTATAGTTGTCCAATGTCTTATCAGCCAAGGAAGCATAGACCATCTCACCTGTTTGTATGTGCAACTCAATTTTATCCATTGGGTGGATGTCCTTGGCCAGGACCTCAAGATTGGTCCTCAAGTAATCTGAAGGGGACTTTGGCTGCAATGTAGTTGGTATGAGGTGACTCATGATCATCTTGCCCTCCTGGACATCATATGCAGACATTAGTCGCTGTTGGTTGGTGGGAGCCATTTTCAACAAATGGTTATACAGTTGTATCTTTATGGTCTCATTCCTTTTCTTTATTTCGATGAACTGTTGTTTAATGCTCAGTTCACCCTCTCTCTGCTGGCTAGAGGAGCTGACTTCTCCTCCCACTGTTCTCTCTTGTTCCTGTTGGAAGGAACTTGCAGATGCCTCCAAACTGGGCGGGCCCATACCCAAAGATTTCCCTATAGGCATCTCTTCCTCTAAAAGAGGGTTCATCCTGTGCCTCTTCTCACCATGACTTACTGATGTAGTCAAGGGAGTCTCTCTATCCCTTTTTCTGCTAGTATCCTCCTTTTGTGGAGTTTGGAGGATTGATGCATCAACTGATGTTTCCCTAGGAGATGCTACGTTTTGAGCCTACCGCTCAGTGAGAATTGGGGCCTCAACTGCCCCTTCTTTATGTGTGGGCTGCTCTATGTCATGCTATCCTTCTGTTTGCTGTGATCCCTGTTGTTGTTGTTGCTCTACCTGCTGCTGCACTTCTTCTTGCTGTCCCATCTCTTTATCTGTTTGGTCTTCAGTTATGGGAGGTGGTTGCTCTTGTTCCACCTGCTTTCCTTTGCCTTTGCTGCCTGTCTGTTGAGTGTCCATGGCAGTTTGTTGATGTGTTGTTGAAGAAGAGGCATCTGCTCCAAGTTGCCTTTGATATGATAAGGAAACCTGTCCACAAGTTTCCAAGTCAGCCTCCTTTTTCATATTCCTAGCCTCTCTCTCTAGTATCTGCTCTCTAGAGATTGGCTCTTCTAAAGTGCCCTCTTTCCAGCTTAAAGAATTTGCATACTTTTCAATGTGAGGCAGCTTAACATGTGAATAGTTACCCAATTTGTGTTTTATCCTCCTGAGGGAGATAAAATGATTACGGTCATAAGGTATCCATTTAAAGCTGGTTTGCAGTTTGAGACCCTCTAAGATCATATCTGCCTCCTTCCATCCCTCCTCTCTTTTGTTGTACAAAAAGGGGCCTAGCTGGCTCCTTACCTTCAGTTGTACCTTCTTGTTTTTGCTTTGGAAATGGAAGCAATCTGAACTTCCAAACTGCCTAAAGTATTCTAGGGCAAACAGTCTCATGGGGACATACCTTGGCAGCCTGTAGGGGTCCAATTCACATCCATATACTCTGATTACTGTGTGGTGTTGGTAAAGATACCAATCACCAATGTTGTAGGATTTGGAGAGATGGAGAATTCTCTGCATGTCATCGTTTAACCTTGGAGGAGGGACACCATACAGCAATGTCATAGCTGGGTGAATGAACAGGTCTATAAATTCACAGTATGTGTATGGTGATTGAGAAACATAATGGAAAACTGATGTCCAAAACACCACTGACCTCGGATTTCCCTGAGCATTAAGTTTCTTGAGGGGAATGGAGAAACTGTCTGGCTGATAAAACAAGAACAGGTGGTAGATGTATGAGGTGTATCTGAACACCCTTTCCCTTGGTAGATTCATCAGCTGTTCATGGATCTTCTCTGCAATGTAGGTGGCATAGTCATAGTGTACAGCTGGAGGCTTTCCAGGAGAAAATATGGACAGCATTGCCATTATAGTGCCATCAACATCCTCAATCCCCTTGTATCCCAGGACATAACTAATCAAATCCACTAGCATTCTGCCCAGGTCATTCAGGTAGTGATATCCAATAGGAGGAGTCCTTATAGTTTCAGAGCTTGGCTGCACAAATAACTGGTTAATTTTGGTGATCTGGGCACTTGACAGATTATTCCCCTTCTTTATTAAATCCAACATGGAAAGAGGGGCCAATGGCCTTGCAGTATGGAAATGCAGCATTTCATTTATGGTTTCTGGGGTGATGAAGAACAAAACTGAGCCTGTAGGACTGAGAACAACTCTCTGGCAAGGATCATAGCATTCCTGGCACTTGTGGATCAAGTCTGGGAGGGCATTGACTTGAGGGAGGTTGTAAATGGGCAAATTTGAGTCCCAAATCCCTAAAATATCAGCTCCATTTAGGTGTTGAGCTTTCAATTCATTTAACATGTGAATATTGAACTTGGAACCCAATGGAAACCAATCTAACATCTGATAATCTAGATCTCCCGGGGCTTTCCATGTTATCTCCCTTTGAGGGGCATTCAGAGGCTGGATATTCAGGGCTATTGGTGTCTCCATGGCTAGTGAAGTTTCTGAATTGTATGTAGACTGCTCTGAATGAGCAGAAAACGCAGAGGAGTGTTTTCTTGCAATGGAAGTGAATTGTAAGAAACAGAAGGCAAATTGAATAAACAGCACTTGAAATGTTGTCTAAAGGATTGATAAAACAGTAGCAGGACTGACCAGGAGTATTTTCTGTGGTGAATCTGGTCAATTGAAATTTCTAGTTCACGACTGCGCGAACTAGCTGTGAATTCAACTTAATTTGTCAAATGCGGCTCTGGAGGAGGTTTATGGCTTCACTGGTTGAAAATGGGTGCAAGTCATTGTGTATTTGATGGTGAAAACAGTGTTTTACAGTCTCTTAACAGTTTGCTTGAGGAAATATGGATAAAACCAGGCTCATGGAATGATTTGGAGGAATACCTGGTAATTTCGCCGGTAAGAGTTGCAAATGTAGGTGCAATGAAGGCGCCGGCGGCCTTGGAATCAGCTTTAGCAGGTTGGCGCTGGTTTGAACGTGAGCAACATGCAGAAATAGCTAGAGTTTCTATTGCCAAAAGTGGAAAAAACATGACATTTTGGCCTAAATATGGATTTTTGGCAATATTGGCGCGTTTTTGGGATGACGTCAGCATGACGTCATCGGGTGGGGTCGGAGTCGGATGACGTCAGCATGACGTCACCGGGTGATGTGGCAGGCTGCGATTGGTCCACGGGGATAGTGAGGTGGCGGCCATATCAGCGCGGGGGCGGACGAAGGAGTTGATGCGACGGCGAGGTGGCAGTGACGTGGCTCTGACGTGGGGATGACGCAAGCCCGGCAAAACAGGTGGTAAGCGGAACAGCGGTAATGGTTTTCTCGGACCGCTTATAATACGGCGATGGTTTTGTCAGAGGCCGACCCGAGAAGCTGTGAGGGCGACGCGTGGCAGAGGCCTGACGTCACCCTCTGACAGTTTCTCGGGCGCTAAACGTCGGACCTCGGGCCCAACCCGATATTCATAGTAGCCGTCCAATCAAAAGTGCCCGATCGGACGGTTGATGGGTTGATGATTTGATCGTATGATACGGGCGTGGGGGAAGGATTAAAATAACATATTTTTTGGAGTTTGCGCCCGGCGGAAAAACTTAGGGATATGGTATTTTATAATGTTTTTCAATGCATTTTGTCGGAATGAAATAATGTGGGCGGAGACTTTGGATAAATGGCAAAAAGTGGGTTTTGTGTCATTTCATAATACAAAGTGGGTTATGGGTAAAACAATGTCTTTTATAAGGTTTTCTTTAGCAAATGAAGGTTCTAAGGGGCCAAATGGATTCAGAAGATGGGAGGGGGTTTGGCTTAGGTTTATCAAGGTGACCAGATGTCATTTTGATCCCTGACAGAGAACATATGGCTATAATGCCAAGGGGAGGGGTATTTATACAATGCTTGGGGTTTATACACCATGGTGTTATGATACTAGGGGAAAGGGTAACATAGGGGAATTATATAATAGAGTTAGGGTTAATATGGATGAAAAGGGTGGATGAAGAGAAATATCACTAAGTTTATTTGAAAGTAACTTAGCTTAGGGAGTAGATCAAAATAAAAAGAGTTTCAGACAAGAAATGTGGCTTCTAATAGGACTAAGAACCACCATAAAACCACCAATTCTTTCATGAATCTCAACTGATGATGGGATGTTAGTAATGAATAGGAAGAGGGGAGGAAGGGAGGATAGACATGCTTCTTTGCTTGCTGCAACCTGCTGGAGAAGAACACCTTCTCAATTCATTGATTTTGCTTTATGAACAAGGCTACCACACATGCAATTTGTAAGAAATGATATTTCTACAACCCCAACTGCCTACCCATCTATTTGTCTAGCATTTTTTGTTTCTTCTTGGAGGGTGCACTTAGGCTTGCAGACCCTTATTTGCCTTTTCTTTTATTTGGCTTTTTCTTTTGTTTTTCTATCTACTTCTACCCTTATTTCTTCCAAGGTCCCAGATTAAGCAGTTGGGAGCCTTTCTTCTCTACCTAAACTACTTGTCTGCCAAGATTAAACAGTTTGGATAGACTTCTTTCTCTATTCTACAACTGAAAATTTAAAACATGGCATGATCCAGATTAGGCTGTTGGACCATCCATCAAAATTGAGTTCACATCAAGCTATATACACAGATTATGTTCTCTTGGAAATATGGGATCTTCGCATCATCAAAGCAGAGCATATTTGGACCTTTCCTTGTCAATCATGAAATATGAAACCTATTGGTATAGGTAGCTAACACCAACACATATTTATTAATTCAACATTTATTTATAATTACCATTGAAAAGAAACTCATAATTGTTAACCATGAAGAAAAAATTAAAACCTCGCATGCATCCATGTTATCCCATACGTTTCTCTTATGGTCCATAAAAATATGTAATTAACATTTTATACATGCATAAGACCTCCATTTAGTTTACATAATGTTACAAGAACTAGAATTTAAACATAGTAAACACGACTTTACTTCTCGTGTCAAGAATTTATTCTTACATATTAATACACAATTTTTTCATTGTTAAAGTCCTCATTGGTTTATCCCTACATGATTTATATTCATTTTCAAATAAAAAATAAAAATCATGTTAATTGATTAATAAACCAATAAGTATCTGAATCTAGAACAAATCTTCAATGTTGTTTTTAAATTCATTATTTTCTCATTTTGGTTATATTCTTCTCATTTTCCTTTGAGAAATATTGTGACCTTGAATCCTTATTATCATAGATATTGTACACCATGTTTTAAATTGCATTTATATTTATGAAGATATGTTGCATAGTGAAAATAAAGGAGCTTATTTTACTAAATTGAAAAGCTTTGATGATGGACGTTGTAGTAGGCCTTTTAGTACACATATATAACATAGATATGTTTCTCCTTCTCAATTTTCTATCACTTCGTGAGTTATTTTAGATTTATACTCACAACGTCATTTGAGAAAGGAGATAATATGAGTATATTTAGGTTGATATCTTAATAAAATATAGTTATAAATTTATAACTCATGCTTAGAATTACAATCTTTTGACCACGCACTTATCATGAGATAGTTACTAAAATTCATGTATTCACATTTCTCCTATCTAATATTACATCATGTTCACAATGATAAGGACATGTCTATTTTAAATAATTTATTGATAAATACATAAAAATAGATATTTATGTTACATAATCTAAATTGGAAAGAAAAATGTGTCACCAAGTCTATTAGAAAGTCAAAAAAATGCCTCTTAATCATCATCACATTATTTATCATCTAATTCTTCGCCGTAAAATATTTATTAATTCAACTTTTACTTATAATTACCATTGAAAAGAAAAGTCAAAAATGTTCCATTGTCCATGAAATTAAAACCTCTCATGCATCCATGTAAGCCCATTTGCTTCTCTTATGGTCCATAAAAATATGTAATCAGCATTTTATATATGCATAAGACCTATTTTTAGCTAGTTTACATAATATTGCAAGAACAAGAATTTAAATATAGTAAACATGGCTTTACCTCTCATGTCAATAATTTAACCTTACATATTAATACACAATTTTTTCATTGTTAAAATCCTCCTAGAGTTATGACTACATTATTTATACTGATTTTGAAATAAACAAGAAGGAAAAACATGTGAACTCATTAATAAACCAATAAATACCTAAATTTAGAAGAAATCTTCAATTTTGTTCTAAATTCACTAATTTCTCATTTTGGGTATATTCTTCTCATTTTCCTATTTGAGAAGTATTGTGACCTTGAATCCTTATTATCATAGATATTGTACACCATGTTTTAAACTACATTTATATTTATGGAGATATGTTGCATAGTGAAAATAAGGGAGGTTATTTTACTATATTGAAAAGCTTTGATGATGGACATTGTAGTATGCCTTTTAGTACACATGTATACCACATATATGATTTTCCTTATCCATTTTCTATCACTTTGCGAGTTATCTTAGATTGATACTCATAATGTCATTTGAGAAAGGAGATAGTATAAGTATATTTAGATTGATATATTAATAAAATATAGTTATAAATTGATAACTCATGCTTAGAATTACAATATTTTGATACATCCTGATGTCTGTCCAAAGCCTATAGAAGAAGTCTACTGTAAATTAGATTTAAACACATTAAACAAATATGTTAAAATTTCAATTTTTAAATTATAAATTACACAATTGGAAATACTTAGTTTTAAGTGTACAAAGGTTTCCACTACAAAAAAACGTGTAAACAAATTTGTGAATCTTACCAATTATATAAAATTCGAACAAAACAAATAAAAAACAATATAATTAGTGAAATAAAGAAAACAAAAACATACAAGAATAGTATAAAGGATAAAATACCATAAGTACATATCACTCTATGTTGTCATCACCCTGGTTATCTTCCTCGGTTGACATGATAACACTGTTGTTATAAAAAATATGTTTTAATCTAGGGTCATGTCTTAGTACGAACCACCAATCCCTATCCAACAAATTGGGGTTAAAAAACACCTAGTTCTAGTGTTTTGGTAAAACATAAGGCTCCCTAGCTTCATGCCACACCTTTCTAGAGTTGATAGATATCAACACACTATTGTGATTTTCCTTTACATTATTCCGATCAAAGGTGTCCCATCACTTGCACCTGAAAATAACACATTGGAATGAAATTCCACTTGAATGATCTCTTGTATCTTTTTGGCATAACCTAATGTCCCCCGTATTAGGTTTTGATCATGGTGGCTAGCATGACTAGATTTTTGAATTTGACTCCCACTCCATAGTCTTGTGTCATGCATCTATTATCGACATCCCCCGTGTGAAAATGATGTCCATATGTTCGTATAGATGGGAACAAATGCACCAAAAAAAAGTGAAAAAATCACAGTGTCATGTGTTTAGTAACCCGAACATAATAAAAAATAAAAAATATAGATGTTACAATTCAAAGGTGCAGTATGAAGTTAAAAATTTATAGAAAAAAATTATTACTGATTTGTTGCACAAAATTCCTATTTTTCACATCCTCTTTAGCACACAGGTAACAACCAGATGCACCGTATTTCTCTCTATCTTGATCAACAACCCAATTGTTAAGGAATTTCATTGGCGTATTTTCCCTTAAATGATCAGGATAAGGTACACTTCTACCATTCAACCATTTGAATTGTTTCCTATCACTGTACCATTTCTCCTCTTCTATTCGTACAATGTCACCTGCGTTTGTGTCACTTCCATATTGTGAAGAATGAATTTGTTGATGGTTCCAATTCTTGAACTCATTGTTGAAATCAAACCAACATATATAGTATGTATGAGATCAAAATATGCATTAATATGAAGTTTAGTGTGAATAGTTACTGTGCAAAAATTTGACAATGGCTAATCCACTTACTCTTTATTATGAACATGTTTCCATTCATTTGGAGAAGCTCCCCATCTCTTTTTTCTTCATCCATTTCATCATCCCAAATCGTCGCACCTGGCGTGTTTTCGATCTGCTAGATGTATTCATTAGCATAATAGAAAGACTCATACGATATACACCCCTCTCCCATAGACCCTTCAGGTTTTAATTAAGGGAATTTTGAGGTCTAAAATGGGCCTCCTAAGGAAATTATAAAATAATAGTGGAAAAAATAAAATAAGATTAGATTACATCATCAAATTTTAGAGGGAAAAAATAAAAAAAAGTATTTTTCAACTCGTATTTTCAACTTATCTCCCTATGGGTTTACTCAAATTTCAAGTGACAACACTTGCTGGATGCATAGTTTGATTCCTCGTCCTAGGTGTACCCATGTTGCATACTTTCGATGGATCATGCTACATGAAAAATGAGAAATACATGAAAAAAATGATTACAATCACATTTTTTCATGTATTTTTCATTTTTCTTGTAGTAGGGTCCACCAAAAGAATGTAACATGGGTACTCCTTGGACGAGGAATTAAAATTTTCATCCAAAGAGTACTCCCCCTCGGTATTTGAGTAAAACAATAGGGATATAAGTTGAAAATACAAGTTGAAAATGTAGTTTTATTATTTTATTATTTTTAATCTTTTCACTTTTTAACTCCAAAAATAGTGAATCATCCCTCATGGTTGACATCATCGTCTTGAATCCTATTGGTTCTTATAAATTTTATTTTGATTGTACATTTTTCTTAGGAGGCCCATTTTAGTCCTCAAAATTCCCCTAATGTCCCTTTGTCGAATAAAACCTTTCAATTTATTCATGTACCTCTCTTAGAAGAACATCCAATGACAAGAAACAAACCCAACTAATTCAATCTCATCTACTAGGTGAATTAGAAGATGAACTCGCAGGTCCATGAAACTCATTAATAGTTACTTCTCAAACATACAAACAATTTTAGTTGTCTCTTGATGCCACTATGGAATGTTAACCATACAAATCTCCTTTGATGTGATCTAATGTACAAATTCATATAATTTAGATATGGCACATCATTGGTCGAGGGGGAAGTCATGGTTCACACATCCACGCATGATCAAAGGATAATGACACTACACAATAATTAATACATTATTCAAAAAATAATTATAAATATCACATTGTACAAAAAAAAACATGTTTTCAAATGGTCGAGCAATTTAAAAACCCGACAATCGGTCTTCCACAGTGAAGCAATGTCATAGTGAAGACCCATATAAAGAAGGCACCCTCACACTCATTATAACTTCCTTTTCAAAAGAAATATCATCTTTCTTTAAAATCCATGGGACATTACCTTCTTTGAAAGACCAAGAGGGACCAACCTCTCCTCTAGTTTCTTGCCTTGGCTAATGTTTCTTTTTAGTTTTTGCTTAAGTAAGATATCTCCTAAGAACCAATCTATCATTTTCTTTCGATGATATGTGCCTCCATAAAGAAGATGAAACATTTTTAAATATATGCAGTGATCTAGTATGTGGGAAATCTTAAGATGTTTCCAATATGGGAGCTCAAAAAAGATAAATTTCTTTTTCATCCCAATGAGAAAATTCTCAACATAGGTTCCGAAGAATTCTAGATAATTGAACCTAGGTTTCCCATTTGAATCGAACATTTCTGAAAAATCCTTCTCCTTATCTCTCTCATATGCTCTAAGCCATGCAACTAGTGTCATTATTGCAGGCCTTTGGGTTCTCTCTGGTTTACCATTAAAAGTGAATGCTACTCTTCTGTACGGGTGTTCTTCTGGGAGCAATACGTTGGTGTAATCATACACTAGCTTTTGTCGGTGGTGAGACCACCTAGCCTTTAAAGAAGGTCCACAACATTTACATCCATGATATCCTTTATTTCAAGACCCGCGAAATAATTGTAGACAAGGCACATTAGCGATCATGAAGATAAAAAAAAATTGTAGTGAGTTAAATTAATATATGAAACAATATTGTTATGTATATAAACAAATCAATAAAAATGTAATTTACCAAAGAAAACTCTCAAGTTTGGATAATCATGTATGATATAAGCACATATGACATACAACATAAAACTACTGTCTATTTCGATGGGTCTTGATACATCGTACACATGTATCCCTTCCCATAATTCATTCAATTCATCTACCAATGGTTGTAAGTAGACATCCATATTCTTCAATTGTCTTCTACCAGGGACTATGAGAGCCAACATAAGATATTCATTCTTCACTAACAACCATGGGGGGGGTATTGTTATTGATTACTACTATAGGCCAAATAGAATAGTTGGTGTTTTGGAGGGAATATGGGCTGACACCATCCATGGCTATAATGAGTTATAGACTTCGTACTTCATCCTTGAATTTTTTAGGCCATGTATCCTATGTATGCTTCATGGATATTGAATCTATTGGGATTCACATAACTCTCGACTCACATATGTGTGATGCATGCCATCCCTGCAACATAGCTAATTCTTTGGAACAAAAGAGCCTTTGAATCCTTAGGATTATAGGCATGTTCCTCAATAGCTTATGAGGAGGACCATATGATTTACCCATTTTTATTTATTTATGGTACCTATCATGTCCACATTTTGGACATGTCTTTTTTTTTGCATATTCTCCTCTATATAGAATACAATCATTTAGACATGCATGATATTATATGTACTCAACACCCAACATTTTCAATAACTTTTTTTCCTCCTCGCAACTACCTGCCAAGACATTATCACTCAGAATAACCTTATATTTTAATAATGTGCAATTGGTGGGGAATATAATTGTACAATGTCAATATTTAATGTTTATAAAATCGACCATTTTTAATGTTGATTGTGTGACAAAATTTCTCAAAATATAAGGGAATTGATTGATCATGCAGGTGAATTACCTCAATATTGTTGAGAAACATGCATTTGACATGCAAAACTTTGCTTTCAAGTTATACAACAATATCATTGTCCCCAATTGAGTAGACTTTGACTTTCCGCTAGGTCCAAAGAGACAGATGGTGGAAGCAGATTTGAGGCTTTCAAATAAGGTATTAGTGATATGAGTATCATCCCCTAGCTCATTGTTATAGAATGCAGCTAACGACATTACCTCCATGGCAGTCATATCCCATAAGTAATCATCCATAATGACATTTATTTGATTGCCTCCATTACCAACTTGTGATGAAGAACTACTATTGTTGTAGTCATTCCTAATTAGTGAATCTAGATAGTGGGAATTGAATAGGTCATTGATTCAACCATTCTTTATATGCTTCCTATCTGAGTCTTTCTCTTAATGCAACCTTCTCTCAATTGACGTTGTAGTGGGGTGCACCTGAAGATGGTGGGTGGGTTGCTCATCATCATTAGAAGCCTAATTTAAAAAAGATATTGAACATTAGTACATCAATGATATTAGTAAGTGTTGGGTAGCGGAAGCCTCGCACAATTGTCATGGGGCGCAAAGCCCGTAATTTTGGGTAAAGCGAGGGTAAAGATTCTGTGAGGAGCGCAGAGTGCTAAGGGTAATAATTTAAAGTCAAAGGGTAGTCCGCCCAAAAATAATGTAAAGAAATGTAATATGAGTCGGCCCGCCCATGGATCACAGTCCATGGAAAGGTATAAATAGAGCGAGGTTCTATGGGTAGAGGTAGCTAAGTTTTTTTGTATGATCTTGGATATGAAATGTAATGGGTTTTTGAGGAGAAAAATCTGTAAGCGTCTGTACGTCTGAGTCGCGGGTTTGGGTAGTGGATAGAGGTTCTACAGCTGTGTGCGTAGAGGCCTAGAATAGTCTGCAGCTATGTGTGAGGACCCCTGCAGCTGAGTGCGCAGGGTGGATCTGGATGTATTGGTGAGGAAAGTAAATAAAGATAAGTTTCTTTGGTAATTCTGTGTCAAATCTGAAGTATCACGGATCTAGCTTTTTCTATGGTTAATATCATTGTTTGATCTATGCGCATATGCTTACCTTTTGAATACATGTGAATCTACATTTAATCTAAGTGCGAGGACTAGATAAATCTGATAAATGTTTGCTTAATGACCCTGCTAAGTAATACTTCGTCAAATAGATTAGATCTATAACCAGCACGCTAATAACTAGTAAATATTATTCTGTATCGGATCTGTGGGAAACAGGCCAGCGCGACGTTGCAGACGGTGTGCAAAACCTCTAGACCACATCTAGACATCCCAAAGTGCAGAAACCTGGTTCTAGCACCCTCGCCTGCTACCTCAGGTGAGACCTCAGTTCGCACTCCGCGGACTGTTGCCAAAAGGGCCGGTAGCTGCGAGATTTGTTTGGCTAAATAATTCTTCCGAACCTGGGTCAGGCCCATATAAGCCAACAAATGGTTCTGTTACCAGGTTTGGGATTTGCCTAATGGGTGTCTAATGTGGGAACATTGGAACCCTACAAAGAAAGAGATTGAAGAGTGGTGGGATCTGAAACTCCACGAGTTTGCAGTTTAGGAAAATAGAAACTTGCGAGTATCAGAGGAAGATTGGTTGGACCGCTATATATTCATGGACATTCACGAAATCTTCTTCGCGCCATTTCTGGTAGAATTGTACAAGTGGATTGCAAGGCTAGATGATAGCGTGGGAAGGTGCAGATTGGACCAGCCTATTGTGTGGACCCCGGAATTGGTGTGCGGGCTAGAAGCCACAAAGGATAAAATCACACGTGCAATAGATCATTGGCTGGATCAGGTAATAGGAGGATTTATCATCGAGATTGCGATAGATACAACTGTGAGCTATAGCGAAGCAGAAAGGCAGTTTCTTCAAGGACCTCGGGGTAGGTATATCAAATCATTGAATATTTGGATTAAGATTATGTTGTGTGAAAAATAGATTATGCGTGTTTATTAATGTCTAGAGTAACGCGGAGAGGAAGAGGTTACTGTGGAACGGGAGGAGTAGAGAACAGTCCTTTAGCTTCTATTTCCCAGGAAAGTGAGGAGGAACTCGCAAGGTTATCACCAGGGAGTGCGGTCCGATTGATCAGGGAACGCTTCCCACTGATACCACCTCCGTCCATGCCACCACCCGCTTCACCTACATCAAATCTATCCACCCCAACACCAACCCCACCCCCAACCCTGCCACAACCAAACGTTAGGATGGGGAGCGCAGTCCAGTTGCCAACATTTAAGGGGATATGAAATGAGGAACCAGGTTGGTTCTGGTTTGTGATAAAGTATGTATGGGATGCTCAGGGCATCACAAATGATAACATCAAGAAGGCTACCTTAGTTAGCACGTTGCAGGACCGCACATTGACCTGGTACATGAAATATTCAGGTGATCATCTAAATGAAGGACTGGCAGCAATCCAGGAGGCACTGAACAAGGAATTTGGGTGACCCAAGTCGGATGCACAGTTAGTTATTGGGTTCAAGGAAATTGTAGTGTTGCCTGGTGGAACCCCATGGGATTTATATCAGAGGTTGAAAAGCACCATCCGCGAGGCCAACATGACACTGACGGATGCACAACATTGTGCTTGGTTTGTCGCATCATTAACGCCATGCTTGAGATCATCTATATTGCAACAAAAGATCTCAACCCAAGCTGAAGCGCTGGAGGCATCAATGCGGCTACATGAAACCAATACAAGACCCAAGGTTGGGAGTCCAACAAATCCAAGTGCAAATACAAAACATATGTCTATAGATGCGAAGCTTGAAATAAGGACATGCGCCTAGGACAGAGGTACAGGAATAAGTATGGTGTATAAAATGTAAGGGACCAGGCCACGATAAGGACCATTGTCCGATCTTTGTGACCTATGTGGCAGGAGGGGGGCTAATAACGTTGCGACCAGAGGTACAAGCTGGGCCAAGCATGGCACCCGCACTCTGGTGCACAATCTATGAGGTGGGAGGAAAGCATGCCATGGACAATTGTCACCTATTCCCAAACTTAAGACAACCCCCTCCTCAACAATTATTTTTTAACATTTCCAGAACGCTGGGCCGCGAGGAAAGAAATTGTCGCAGTTACCAAATGTTGAAGGATCGAACACCTACTTATAGGATGCAAATAGAAGCACGTGGGTAGGATCTCACTGAACCATTCATGCAGAGAGGGTACCAGGGATGCAGATGGGGCCATGGAGGCATGGGACTTGGATAGGGACGAGGGCAGGTAATTTGCTACAATTGTGGAGGGCTAGGGCATTACGCACGAGATTGCATGAACCTGACCAAAGCTTGTTTTCCTTACTGTTACCAATTTGACCATGAAGTAGTTGATTTCCCCATGCTGATGGCTCAGATGTGAGAAAAGGAGGTGCTCCTGGACAACCCCACTCAAAACCTCCAGATGATGAAGGCTGAACCCTGTGCAGAGGAGCCGAACGTAAATATGATGCTTCGAAGTGGCGCTACCATCGGAGAAGATAAAGGGAAACAGCTAGAGACAAATGCATGGGCCCATAAGGCCCCCTTGAAACAACAAGACTTTGACTTGGAGCGTGCGAAGGAAACCTTTATGGAAGCCAAGAAGAGCTTCGTGAAAGCTACTAAGTCGGGAAGTAAGGATCAATTCGGATCAGAAAAGGATACATCTGTGCTAACCACCTTCTTGGAAACCTGCATGAACTTACTTAAGGATGCTAAAGCAGTAAAGGGGCTGCAAGAATTGATAACTCGGTGTGCGGGAGCAGATGAACCGTGAATGATCCGAAAATTAGGTAAACATGCTTTGCGCATTGGACGGGAAATGTGACTAACTGTCCAGATCAGAGACTATGAGATGGATCAGGTCATTTTAGATTTGGGGTTTGATGCGAATGTCTTACCGAAGCATATGTGGGAATGCATGGGCAACCCTCCACTGCAATGGTCACCGATTCAGCTATGGATGGCTAACCAGCAAAAGATTCTACCCATGGGATGCATGTAAGGAGTTACAATAGACATCGATGGCGCCAACACCCAGACCGATTTTTAGGTCATCGAAATTGTTGATGATAGTAACCCGTATCCTACACTGCTAGGGTTAGATTGGGCAATTGATATGAATGGAATCATCAACCTCAAGAAACGAAAAATGACGTTTGAAAAGAAATCCCTCTGCGTGGTGGTCCCGTTGGACCTAGCAGAAGGGGCGTGATATACCGAGGTCGTGCACGACAAAGACAGCGATGGAGAGTTGGACTATATCTACCAGATTACAACACAAGATCAGGACAGGGTCAATCCAACCATGGATGGACGACTCTCATGGGATCACGATAGTTCTTGCACGTCGGACTCGGATGAAGAGGTTGAACGATGGCAGAAACGACTGCATGAAGTAACCACACTAAATTGTAATTGGATGGTGACAATAGTAGCAAACAAATAGCCGCAGATATCTGCGAAACCATCCCACGCAAATGCTGCTTCTGGACAGGGTGTAACCCTGAAGATGTGAACGACAGGGCGTAGATGTCGAAGGAAGGCGCGCGCACGGCTAGAAGAGCGAAACAAAGTAAGCGTTCTCCACCAGCATAGGCTACAGGTATCTGAGGTGCAGACATCCACCCATCTTAGAAGTAGGAGCCCAAAGCCACCCCAAAAGACTGGTGCCCAAGCGGCCGGTGCTAAGGTTAGCAGGGGCTCAAGGAAGTTGTGGATACCACCAGTTCACTAGGCCTGTAATAGATGACAGAAGGAAGCTCAGAAAAGACAGAGTGGCCATGGGCCCCTTAACACTGGTAAACTAGGGTTATGGCCGAAGAAGCAAAGTGTGCTACGAAGTAGCGTAGCCCAGGCATGCACTGTGACCCTACTATCATGGCTTCGCCTGCACTCACGGAAGAATGTAAACCCCAAACCGATTATCCAGATGCTTCAGAGGTGCTCACAGCTCGGGCTAGTAGGGACGATCTGAACCCACACCAAAGGTGCGAGCACCTGACTAGTAGAAAAAACTACAGTCTCAGCACCTCGCACAGTTGAAAGAAGGCGTGGGACTATAAACTAGTCTGCGAAAAACCGTCATGGCAAAAGGATTCTTTACCGAATTGGGCAGTCCCCAAGTTTGCAGCTGCGCCCCAAGGATAGCACTATGTCGAGGAAAAATCAAAATATGACCGTTAGCCACATTGGCCCTGACAGGAAGGACCAATCACATCAGAAAGAAGTGGGCGACACGATATTAAGATGAAAGTTCCAGACGAGATAGGCAAAGATCTACGAACTCAACACCAATAATAAACTGAAAATGGAAGGAAAGGGTTTTTTCAAATCTCATAGTTTGGGGCCAACACTGGACTTTTGGCGCTTTGAACCAGAAAAAAGCAGCAAGTACGTAGCTACCAGGCACTCCATGAGTACTATGGCAAGAACTCGAGCATGGGTCACAGAAGAAATGCAGCTGAATCAAGAAGAGCCTGAGGATGTGACTCAAGTTCCTAAAGTTCCTAAGTCCCCACATACCTCATGACCCAGGAAGAACAAGCAGAAGATGGTAACAGTGCGAGCCTCCCTAAGATTCAACAAATGCTTCGCCATTGACAAAGGCAAAGTAGTAACTACCAAACCCGCTAAGGAGGACGGCGATCTACAAGACCTGATCAATCAGATTGATGCACAGGTGGAGGAAGAAGAAGCTACATTCCAACTTCCATCATTGCCCCCGTATCTTTCTCCGTGGACTGGGATGACTAAGATACTAAAAGGCGTGGATGCTGCAAAGACTACGCTCCAGAGCCTGCTTCTTCCGGATGACATAAGGTTCGAAGGGTTGCCGATGAGGCGCTTTCCAAGAGTCAAATTCAAAGATTGGGACCTCGCAGATAGTGAAAAGTTCCCCGAACTAGCCGAAGACAAGTTATTGCCTCAGAAGTGGTTACTAGGTGTGGAGAAGGTGGGACTGCTAAATCTCATATGGATACCTCACTATCACCACACAACCATCACCATATTTGTGATTCGACAACTGCTATGTCTCATACATGATGGATATCTCTGGTTGGAAGAGCCAATCCTGATCACAGCTGATTTAATCCACCGGATTGCACACTTTCCACTTAAAGGGAATAACCCCGCAGACATAGGAGGGACTAGTAGCGAGGGAAGCATCACCGAAACAATGAAGACGAAATACCATCTGGATAAAGGAAAGCGGGGTATGTCATAGCAAGTTTCAGTGACCGCGTGGTATGAGTTGCCACTCAGCTACTAGCTGGTAAACTCATGAGAAAATGCCGCGCGGATGAGGTTCCAGCCACTATCATTGCATTGGCTGGATAGTGCGCAGAAGGGGTTCAGTTCAATTGGGCACGGTTTTTATGCAACTAATTTATGACCAATTGTCAAGAAGCACAAGACAAAGGTAAGACATTTCATTATGCATGGTTGCTATTATCAATCCTTTTGGTTACAAGTGACTTACCGCAGGAGAGCTAGTTTCCTAGCCTTGAGGATAGCCTACCTGAAGCCGTGTGGTATCTTTCGCTTTGGGCTGCAAAGGACGCAGCAAGGGTTTCCGCGATCCAGGCGTTTCGAACCTCCATGGAAGGAAAGATACGAACACGGATTCTCGAAGACTATGCATGTCCCCCACAATCTACAATACTTTTCAGAGCACATCCGAGTTCAAAGCAGACATGCATCACTTGTATATCTGCACACGAAAGGATCTAGAGTGATCATGGGTCACACTTCCATTTCTTGCAACAGATGATGCCATTTACGTGATATTAGCAGCATGGCCTCTAGAATGGTGCGCCCTAAACAAGGTCGTCCTCGACAGCCTAGCAGCACAACAACAGAAGAAGGAATTCCAACAGCGCCTCACTCAATTGGCAGAGAAGGCATGCCAGGAACAACAAGCCGTTGGGCAGCAAGAAGCTACCACGAGCCCGACCATAGAAGGGAACCAGGTAGATCAGGGAATAGACTTGGAACAAGACCCAGAACAAGAATCGGAGACGCAAGACCACCTCAAGCAGTCTCATGCCAAAGAATCACTGATCGCTCAGAAAAACTCGAAAACAGCGAAGGCTCTAGAAAAAGAATTCATGGACATTAGCTAGCTAGCAAGCAATGTTACCACCAGTGCGTTGCCCAAACTAATCACTGAACAAACAACTGTGTAGGGGGAGATCAGAGTGCAGTTGGAGGCATTACAAGAACGACCCCCGGGTTGGGTCACCCGACCGATAGCAAAGGATACAGTCACCGTCGAACGGATGGTTAGCATGCACACGCCACACACCCTACCATTGCCCACAGGTGTTGTCCAAGTCGTAGCCGCAGGAGAAGAATGCAGTTGGGAAGTAAATCTAGCCGCCCTATCTAGAGAAGTACTATACCTACTCCAAGAGGGAGTAACTCAGGAGTTTTGAGCTCGGGAAGGTCACGCTTTCCACATATTGGCAGAGCAGAAGGAAAAATTAGAACAAGTCACTCTCCAGAATGAGGACCTGGCCGCACGATACCGGGAAGTAGAACAAGCTGTGACGGAGGCATGTAGCATGGTACTAGAGCTAGCCATCCCCGAGGACCTCCCACTAGCTACCAAGATTCAGCACATGGCAGCCAGATTTCGCATGACCCAAGCAGAGGCCACAAGAAACTAGGAGGAACTAACGTTACAGGTTGTAGAGCTCCGTCTCAAGGCCTGACCTCCCACACCTCTGGCCGAATGGGAACATCGTCACAACGAAGTTGTAGCTGGACTAGAAATGATGAATAGTGATGTTCGCGAATTCTCGAGACTACTCGGTCAGTCACTCGGGATACTCACCTCCCTCCAAGAGGACCCCACCATTCAGCAAGTAGAAACCAAGCCGCACGAGTTATAGCAGGCCTATGACACCACTCGTGGGGCTGCACAGATGGTCACTATCACATAGCGGTTGGCCAAAATGAAGGAGACCCGGGCTCTCAAAGCCCAAGATGACGTAGTGCAACAACAGGAGGTAGTATTAAAAGAACGTATGCAACCCTGGCTCGATGAAGCGTTCAACGTATCTACAACCATTGAAGGCAAGGTAACACGGATGGAAGTAGTATGTGTGACGGAGCAAGTAGCTGCAAGAGATAGGGATGCCTCAGCGGCTCACTTGGAAAAGGTATAGAGGCTCGCAGCTGAATTTGTTGCAAAGACCGGCGAGATGTAGAAGTTGCTGACTGACCTCCATGCAAAGATTCCCGCACCAGCTACGTGACTCGAGACAAGTCACGATGACTGTCTTGGGGGACTGTTGGGTAGCGGAAGCCCCACGCAATGGTCATGGAGCACGTAGCTCACAATTTTGGGTAAAGCGAGGGTAAAGATTCCGCGAGGAGCACGGAGCGCGAAGGGTAATAAGTTAAAGTCAAAGTGTAGTCTACCCAAAAATAATGTAATGAAATGTAAGATGAGTCGGCCCGTCCATGGATCATGGTCCATGGAAAGGTATAAATAGAGCGAGGCTCTATGGGTAGAGGGAGCTAAGTTTTGTTGTATGATCTTGGATATGAAATGTAATGGGTTTTTGAGGAGAACAATCTGTAAGCATTTGTAAGTCCGAGTCAAGGGTTTGGGTAGTGGATAGAGGCTCTGCAGCTATCTGCGCAGAGGCTTGGAAGAGTCTGCAGCTATGTGCGTGGACCCCTGCAGTTGAGTGCGTAGGGCGGATCTGGATGCATTGGTGAAGAAAGTAAATAAATATAAGTTTCTTTGGTAATTCTGTGTCAAATCTGAAGTATCACGGATCTAGCTTTTTGCATGGTTAATATCACTGTTTGATCTATGCACATATGATTACCTTTTGAATACATGTGAATTTGCGTTTAATCTAAGTGCGAGAACTGGATAAATCTAATAAATGTTTTGCTTAAAGACCCTGCTAAGTAATACTTCATCAAATAGAATAGATCTGTAACTAGCGTGCTAATAACTAGTAAAGATTATTCTGTATCGGATCTACACGAAAAAGTCTAGCGTGACATTGCAGATGGTGTGCGGAACCTCCAGACCACATCTAGACATCCCAAGGGTGAAAAAACCTGGTTCTAGCACCCTCCCCTGCTACCTCGGGTGAGACCTCAGTTCGCACTCCGCAGACTGTTGTCGAAAGGGCCGGTAACTGCGGGATTTGTTTGGCTAAATAATTCTTCTGAACCTAGGTCAGGCCCATATAAGCCAACAGTAAGCACATCAATGCAATTGGTTTATTGAAATTACATTATACCATACAATTATTACCATCGTTGATCCGGGATTGCAGTTAGAAGACGCCATGTTCCAATTGCCATGGTGAAGTGGTTATCCATTTTCGTCTACCAAAGTATTGTGATATGATGCTCCTAATAAGAGCTTCCAATGTTTTTGAAATGGAGGAATATTTTTTTCATCTAAACTTGATTTTGAATTAGGATCATGCAAATATTCCATATGTTTTTATTCAAATTGACGTGGAAAAAAAAAAATCAATTAGATAATCGAAATATAAATAAAATTTGAACTTACTAGAGATGGAAAGGGAGAATTCCATGAAGGACTTTCATCAAAAATATAGAATGAGCTGCAATTTGAAGAATTGTCCATTTGATATAATGGTATTTTCTCCCTGCGTCTGAGAAAAATCATAAATACAATTATGTGTACATATCTAAAAGTAATTTCGAGAACCATATAACCAAAATTTGAATTTCAATATAGTTTTCAAACCATTTTTTAAGAATAAGGTGACTCTAAGAGGAAAATGTATACTATGAACTACTGTAACTCATGTGGATGTATCCTAAATGACAATTTGAAGAGAATATGTCATTTTATGTGAAAATAAAATTTCATATAGCTTTTAAACCCTACTGGTACTCTTGTTATGATGAATTGCACTTATGAATTTAAATAATAACCACATTAGGGCATTCAAATAATAAACACACCATTTTTTGGAATTTCAAACAAAACAAAAAAAAATCTATCATATTGGTGCTCGTGTAAAAAATAACACCGATTCATTTAAAAAAACAACACCAATCTAAACTTGTTTCCGGGATTTCGAAAATAGAAACAAATTCTACCATGTCGGTGCTCTTATAACAATTATAGCATTGATGCATTCAAATAGAAATCACATCTTTGCATTAAAATATTAACTGCACAGTTTTAGGATTTTGAAAAAATTAAAAACTATCATGTTGGTGCATTTAAAAAATTTGTCGCCTCGATAATTTTGGTGGAGTTTACTTGTAAATGCACTGATTCTCTTTACTATCGAACACATCGATGTTGGGATTACGTGAAAAAAAAAATCGATTTTTTTCTTTATGTTTTAAAATTAAAAAATGAGTAAAATTTGATTTTTTGAAATCTAATTTCATAAAGTCTTTTAAATAGTAAGAAGTCATTCATTATTTCATTATTTTTCCCGAAATTTCAAGGGAGTGATTTTCAAGAGAAAAATACCAAGAGCATTATGTAGCAGCAAAACACTTTGGAGCAGTAGAACTATTCAAAATATTAGAAGCTAAAAGGTATGGTGATTCAATCAAAACCTTGCACAGTAAAAATTTTTAATTTATTTTTTCTTTTACTAATATTTTTTTTTACAATTTGTGTTAGGGTTTAGTTAAAAGATAGATCATTTTGAACAAAGACATAATGGGAGCACTGTAAAGCAACATAATATTTTGGAACCACAAAAAGATCAGAATTTGAAAGGTATTATGATTCACTCAAAACCTTGTATAAAAAAACTATTAATTTTTTTTACAATTTTTGTTAAATTTATTCAAAATTTAGAAAAAAAAAATTAAAAGCACTGCATAATAAAAAATTTACTACTCATTTTACTAGTAATTTTTTTTACAATCTCTATTCCTATTTAGATTTAATTAAAATTCAGAAAAGAATAAGAAGAAGAAATACTTAGCTTAAAACATTACTTCTTCTTGCGTATGTGACTACAAAAATTCACCTTACTGTTTAACTCCCTCTACCACTACACAATTAGAGTTTTTCATTTAAGGAATGTTAGATTTAATGAGTTTGTGTACTTACTATATATAGGGTGTTTTACATGCAAAGTAGGGGGATCACTTATTGAATTAGATCCAAACCTTGTCGACCTTATCCAGTCTGTTTATCAGTGCACCCAATGTAATATAATGCCCCAACGTGCCTCTGCCAAATAATACCATTAGGTGATGGTAATTTTTTTATCGTTACAAATAGCACCGTCATAATTTAAAATTATTTCAAAAAAATAATTTTTGTTGTCAATGTTGAGTAATTAAATGCTCGATTTGTTTAGTATATTAAATGCATCTGGGCATTTATTCAAATAACCACACCAGTTACCAGTATACTTTTTGCCTGAAAATTATTTGTTTTATGTATAAACAATATTTAATGGGTTTTGTATTGAATGGTATAGGTTGTATATTGATAAAAAAAATGTCTCAGAAGTTGTCAAGTAACAAAAATACTAATCGACACAATGATAACACATCCAAAGAAGCAGGGAAGGAAAGTTCTTTGTAAATTCTTTACAAAAATAATATGTTTGAACTATATGTAAGTTTAACTAATATGTATTGGTTGGTGTGTGTCATGTAAAGCCAAAAAATGAAGAAGGTCGATAAGATTATTTATAATCCAAGTGCATAAGAGCTTAAGATATTGATAGAAAAAAATGCAGAAGGATGAATCACGTGAATGAAAAAGTATTGTTCAATATAAGTTTTTTATTTTTATTTTTTATTAAT
Organism: Pinus tabuliformis; assembly: GCA_031772625.1. Lineage (NCBI taxonomy): Eukaryota > Viridiplantae > Streptophyta > Pinopsida > Pinales > Pinaceae > Pinus > Pinus tabuliformis. The sequence goes on along the minus strand of CM062819.1, from coordinate 2,001,944,101 downwards.
AATATATTTAAGAATATTAGATAACATGTTTCAAACAATATATTAATTAATATATGTTTAATGTTCTATAGGTAGCAACAACAAAGGAAAAGATCAATGTCGTTCTAAGAAAAGAAAAACTATAGAACGTGTAAATGATGATGAATTGGCCCTTATGTCATCTGGAGTGGTGTTGGAGGTTAATGAAACGGGATAATCTTTTTGCAAATCTATGAGGGATATAGTGGTCTAAACGTATAGGCATACGTTCCAATGATGTCAAGAACCAAATTATATTTAAACTACAAGAAGTGTTTCCAGAGCAATGGTCAGTGAGACCTATTAGACTTGAAATAGAAAAAACATGCAACAACAAAAAAGAACCATTCAAAAGGTAATATTCCTAATTAAAATTATTTTCCAGATATATATATATATATATATATATATATATATATATACAAACCATCCATTAATTAATATCGATTTTGTTATATTTAGTTTTCATATATCAATATGAAAATAGTTTATTATTTTTTTCAGGAAGATTATGAAAATCCAAAAAGATCAATGTGATGATATGCGAAACATGCTAGTAGGAATCTCCAAAAAAATGGACAAGGAGATGGTCAAAGAAATGGATATATTTGCATCACAAGAGGAGCCATCTCAACAACAACATGCTTGAAATGTATGTAATCATGATTGAATTTGTACATATAAATAAATAATGTATTATTAAATATTAATTTTCAAGTATTTTATTGCAAAAAAGAAAACAAAATGGAACTCATTCAACACATAAAACAAGATGACAAGGAAGAAAAAGGTTGATATAAAAGTTTGTGAGTAATTGTTAATATTTCCTTATAACAATCCAATATTTCATTTTTATATATTTTAAGTTGTTTTACAAAAAAAATCCTTGAATATCTTCAAATAGGTGCTAACATACAAAGAAGATCCATTAGAAGAATTGATTGACATTGGGTTAAATATGGGTTGTGAGTATATGTTGACATATAAAAAATTAATAGTGGAATTTGTAACTATCTATATTGTTTTATTTCTCTGAGTGTATATTTAATAGAACAAAAAAATCCTTTATATTAAATATATGATATATAATGGGGCATAAAACTTGCAAGAACCAAAGTATGAAACTACGCCGATAGAAGAGTTGTTGCAAAAAGGCATCAGACTTGGTTTTAAAACCATGTGTACAAATCATGAGTCACTTCTTTCTATGGTACATTTCTATTCAATTTAAATTGATGTATATTATTTATTTCAATTTTCATTATTTTCACCAATGTAGTTTCACTCATTACACTTTATTTTTATGTTTTCATATGGAAAATGATCAAGAATAAAAAAATAATTGATGCAATAAAAAAAAATCCATCCAAATAACCCAAGTCATGGAAGTAGCTTGAACACTGACAACAGTTCCAACGAAGAATGATGGTCTATTTGGATACCAATGCAAGTTGTTGTATTTTTTGAAGTAATTGTCTGTGAAAATCAAACATTTTGTTTAATGTAATAGACATAGTGTCCCAATTGAAAGATAAGGCGTTACCAATAATAATCCCATTTTGTATGACAAAGAACCTCTTCTTGATATATAATAAAACACATTTTAATGTATTCTATTGCATTATCCAATGTCACTGTGAAATGTTACACCATTGATTAAATATATGGATGATTAAATATTATAATGAAGAGTCTAATGTGAAATATGATAATATAACAAATTAATCCAAACATCATATACAAATGCACTAATAAAAAATTAATTTATATGAATAATATTATAATATATATGTCTATTTTTTGATGAATAATGGATTTAAAAAATCACAATAATTGACTGTCACAGATCAATGTTTCTAAAAAAGAGAAAATCTCATACAAAAAGCTGGTGTGTCCATAACATAAACACACACTTATGCATTATGTTATCTAAATTCACCATTGCGACACTTTTTTTTGCATGGACAGTGCCTTTTATGAAAATGACAACACCTAGGCATTTAATTCTTCAAGCACTAGTATTGTTTGCAAATAATGCCTCGGTGCATTGTAATTCTTAAAGCACCAATGCTTTCATAGAATTAACACCCTCGTGCTACAAAATATTATTTCTAGCCCCAATGCATCATTCAAATTAAAAACACTAGTTCTTTTACATCAGTATCACATCGCTACTTTTATGCAAATAATACGCATCAGAGCTGTGAGTTTAAATAAAAGCATCAGGACTGTAATATTTATTTGCCTGCCCCGGTGTCATTCCTGAAAAGAATGCCCCAAAAGATTTTTTTAATATATACCCATCGGGTTAGTATACATTTTAGGCATTGATTTTCTTTGCATCCAATGCCTCAGTGCTTTTAGTTATGTATGCAACCCTGGTGCTTTTATATATTTAGCGCAGTAGTGCTATTTTTCCATGAAGGGCACTGTTAAAACCTCCGATCACCTAGATTTTTTTAGTTGTGATGAATTTCCATTATAATCTCCACTAAAACATATGCTAATACAAAAAGATGTTTTAATAGATGTTTTTTTTTATTTTTTTTCAATTTTATAACACTAAAAACCTCTGTAATAACCTCTGTTAGAAGGTATTTTCCTTGTAGTGGGAAACTATTAAGAAATAGACAATTCTATGTGCTCAACACCTTGATGTAATATATTCCCAATCAGATACTCTATATGATGTCATCCCTAATTCTCCTTGACTTTCATTTGATCCACCATGCCCTAAGCTTGGACCACATTTTGATGGTGTGATCAATTCCATTTCTTTTGATTGTGTGATTGGTTCTATTCCTTTTGATCCCATGGGATAATTAGATGCTCAATTGGGGAAATTAAATGTCACATACCAAACCCTAGAAAGTATTCCTAGTTCTCAACAACAATCATCTTTTTAGAAAAGCACTAAGGTTCATATAGTGTAGTTTACGATACCTAAGAATCCTCAACAACTTGGTGGGAAAAATAAAAAGAACAGAAAGAAAATAATCCTAAACCCACTCAGGAGATCCAATAAAACCAACCTAATTAGGGGTGTTTCTCAAATTCCATTGCAATATTAAGGGGATAATTTAACTCATGAGTTTCCATATATGGATTAAATTCATTATTTTCTTGTGCAACTAATAACCACTCAACAATTAATTATATTGATTCATCCATTCATCCATTCCCTATCAAATCACAACAACAAATGGTTGAACAAGCTCCTCCAACTCCACTTGGGGGTAAAGGGGAGAACATTTTCTTTCTAGAGGCCATGTGCCTACTCTTATGTGCAATGAGCAAGTTAAATTTTCCACAAGAGCCAAATCCTATGACACTCCAGAGTCAATTTTTTCCCCTAACAACTCAACCACCCTCACTATGCCCAATGGACTTCTAATGCTAGATAAGACTTTAAAACTAGTGTTTTTCCCTCCTAAGGGCATTCTTCAAAAGTAAATACACAATCTTAATGTGTGGGATGCTTAACATTATAGAATCATATTTACCCCAAACACCTGTCAGGCGGAAAGAGTTAATAGTGCGGACACAACCAACCTCCCTAGGAGCCTAAGACTCTCTAGTGACAAACAAGACAAACAAGAGCAATCCTTCTCTAAACATGCATTTACTATATAAGAAATCAAGTGTTTAGATCCTACCTGTAGTCCAGCGCTGTTGTAGCAGTCCAGCTTCGCTGATCCGGATGAGCTCCTCCTTCACTTTGAAACCTGCATCCACTAACAATCAAACGATTAAATAGCACTTGATAATCTCATAGAATAAATCATATTTAACACATAGACCAAGGAGTACATGAAACAACTCATAAATAACAAGTTATTGAGAATAATGGACTCATTTGCATTAATAGGAAACAAAAGGAACAATTACAACCTGAGCCTTGGTGTTGTGCAAGTCCCTCCCAGGGTCCATCAAGAGTTCTCCTTTACTTTGACAAAGCTCACCCACTCCCAAATAGAACAAGCAAAGATGGCAATCTCTCCTCACAAGCTTCTAAATGGGAGTCCTAATTCCAGCAGCATCTACCCTATGAAATCTTTAGCTTCCAACCTCCCCTCCTTCTGGCCCAATGCCTGTATTTATAGTGCTCAAGAGGAAGTTAATCAGGTCCACCATCAATGGGATAATCCCCTCTTTGGATGGGATAGCTCCCTTATTGATGGGATAAGTTCCTCTTTGATATGGGTACATGAACCATCTGGAGGCGCTCAATACACGTCGAACAACCTTCTAGAATGCTCTAGAAATGACCACAAGTAACTTTTTAAAGATGAAACTTGCGCATTTTGACCTTTACAGGGGGACGCACCTGCCCCTTTACATACAGAGCGTACAAGTACGCAGCTTTTGTGAACATTGGGTGCGTACCCGCAGGTAAGGTTGAGAGAACCTGCGTACCCAGAGATAAATACATTTATAAAGACTTTCTCTCTTTTTGGATGACATGGAGAGCAGAGGCATAAGACTTGCCCAGGAGGATAGCATGACTGTTGATAGAGCCATACTAACTGTAAATAGTCATGGTGACATTTTTTAGTGTAACAGATTGCCCCCTAAAGTGCGAAGCCTGTAATAGATTAGGGTTTTTGTATTATCTAGGAAGGGTGAAGCGCTTTATCATTTCAAGGATTATCTCGTGGAGAGCCTGGTCAGAACCTGCAATTTTCAACACAAAATACATGTATAAGATTATATCATCACTGAGGTAGGCATTCCCATACTCAGATCAAAACTTTAACTAACAGACTAACTACTCTGATACAGGAATGATCTGGCAGTACATCATAATCATAGACTTTTGTAGACACAGTATGGGCGCAGCCATCTGTTTATGATTAGTCTACTTAGATAATGAATACAAAACTCCTCGCAACCTGGATGGTGTAAACTAGATCCAGGGTCTTCATTTCTGCTTCCCGAATTGGTACGATTCTAGCCATGCGAATGAATGAGTTGATGTCGAACATGGTAGAAACCACTTGATTACCAGTCGATGATGTAAACTGTTAACAAGTGTGAGAGAGACCACCAGAAATGTCAATGGTTCTCAAAGTACCCAGTACAATCCATGAGATGTGAATGAATGAATTGATGTCGAACATTTCACGGAATCCTTCGATCGAGAGTCAATGATGTAAACTGACGTCAAAGGCGAGAAACCTGCCATTGATGCATGCAGACTTCAAGGTACTGACGATTTCTAAGTCATCTCTCTAGATAATGTGTTGATGTCGATAGAAAGTGACCCGTTGCAGGCAAGCCCACAAGACGAAATCATTGTTCAAGTTGAAGAAATGTTGCTGTAAGGACTGACTCAGGGATGGTCAAAATGGATGACAAGTATTTTGCAGATGAAAGTTTTGTTTGCAAACCTCTTGAACACATAACGACACAACAGATGGCTTGGTGACGAATGACTCAAAGTTAATCCCCGGAACCCGGCTGAAGACTTTCAAAGTGGTTTGATCAACTGTGAGGTAAAGGATTTCCAACCCAGGTGAATGAAAAGTGTCGTGACAAAAGTAATAACAAAAAGGCTCATAGGCTCATTCTTCTCTCTTTTCCCCCACCATTTCTGGCAAGTACCTCTTTATTTTTAACAAGCTTGAGGAGGATAACATATGCTTGATTATAAGCTCATCCTTCGGATGAGTCCAACCTAGTTTTGATTCGAACCCTAGGAAGGAGTGGTTCATTCCTGTTTGTAATTGAACAGGTCCTTTACTGTGAAATTTTAACGAGCCCAGTATAGGAGAAACTCGGCGTTTTTCAATTTTAGAGAGTCTGAAAAACTTAAGAAGACTCCAAATTGAACTTTTTCGTAGATTTGTGTCCCGCAAGCCCGAAAAAGTATAAAATAATACCTGGGGGAACCGCTTGATCTTGCGACCAAGGAGTACTTTCATAATTAGTGCCACTGACCTGAAAAGTAAAAAGCGATCAAGGACACGTCGTTTTATTTCCGTATCGAGTTTGAAACGACAAAAACCCGGCAACCTTTTCCTGTTTTTACGGTTAGAAAAGGGCTATAAGGGGACCATCTTTTAATTCCGTTTTAACGAGTGTAAAAGAAACACTCGGCAATCTTTTCATATTTTAGGAGTCAGAAAAGGGCTTAAAAGATGACTCTGATATTTTGGTTCGTGAAAAATGACAATTTTCCCTCTAAATCCCTTTGTCCTGCACAAAAACGACACATTACTCATACCTGTTTAAGATAGGCAAAAATACATTGAAAAATATCCTTCCATGGTGAAAAATGAACAAACCTAGCATTCATTCATCCAAAAAACCTATAAAAAGACTTTTTACCATGTCATTTTTACCATTTTACTGTTGAGGTTGAAAAAAGAGCTTTTGGCAAGAAACTTCCCGTGGTCATTGCGAAGAATCCGACCGCCAGAATCGAACGCCGTCTCTTCCAGGTATTTCACAACATCCTCCTCTTCAATTTCATCCGATTAAAATTTTGTTTTAGGTTTTAGTTTTGGTTTTTTGGGGGGTTTTAGGTTTCAAAAATCGCTCTGCGGGGTACGCAGGTGCCCTAAGGGTGACCTGCGTCCCCCGACCTTTTCCTACACAGGAAAAAGGTCAGGGTACGCAGCCCACCTTCAGGCCAGCTGCGTCCCGACGCTCTGTGTCCTAAACGCGGGGTGCGTCCCCCGCGAAGGGCGGAATTTAAAACCCAAAACCCCAAAAATAACCATTTGAATTTTCCCAAACTAATTCTAATCTTTGTTTCTTGGTGTGTAGGGCACTCACCATGTTGGATTGGAGAGAAAGAGAGCACGAGGACGTTGATTTAGCCGCAATTAATCATCAACCTTCCATTGATGCCCTAAAAGCATGCGGACTATATAAATACTGGGCCATACCTGGCATGAGGGCTCAGGTGAGATTCTTGGAGTGGCTGGTTGAGAGATGGAACATTCATGATCAATGATTTTACATCGGAGGGCACCAGCTCGAGATAGAGCCCTCTGACATATACTTTCTCACTGGCTTGCCAAATAGGGGCGAGCAACTCAATCTAGCCGGGACTAGGCCGGGTGGCCAATCCCTTGCTAGTCTCCGGGCAGATTGGTGCATACCCAATCAACACCATGTGAAAGGCGTAGAAATTAAACACATCTCTCTGCGTGAACTCAAGGTTATAGCTTTCACGGTTACCAGAATTTGCGGTGCAGCCGCTTTACATATTGCCACCGGGTCCCAAATTCGGATGGTGATTGACTGTTTCCAAGGCACCATTTTCAACTTGTGTGATGCTGTGTCGGCCAATATGAAGGGCCAACTGACTAGGGCAAAGAACGGACAACTAAAGACCTTTGGATATGGGCCTCTAGTTGTAAGCTTTGCCTTAGAGAGAGTTCTGATGCTGATCCCTCAGCAACTCACTGTTGATATCTTGGGTCCTCGGGAGCCAAAGCTGATATGATGGGTTACGGTGATGGCCCGGCATCCTGACGAGGGCGCGGCAGTTGTTCGATTCCCTGATGGTTATTTTCACTGGTTAGAGGACCAGGTTTTTTCGATCCAGGACTTTCCGTATGCCGGAGTAGATTTTCGAGGTGATCCGGACATGGTTCTTCCACAGGGAGAACAATGGGACGACAGAGGTACTTTATTTTTCACAAGTTTTCAAATTATATATTTTTTTGTTTTTTATATATATCGTCTCAAAACTGATAGTAAAAATTTTCAAAATGCAGATGTTGGTCCACAGCGCCCAGCCAACCTCCGGCCTTTTGAGAGGAGACATCCAGTTGCACCGGTACCGGCTCCACAGGACGCGGCTGCAGAGTCACTAGCTGAGTTGGAGCAGGATCTAGAGCGTCTGACGGTGGATATACCTGAGACTACTATAGATGATATTCCTATCAGACTTCAGCACTATGTAGTCGCAGTCCCTGGACCGTTTAGGAGGTTTTTGTGTAAGGTAGCCCGTGCAGTGGTGTCGTATAGGGAGCACCACCAGTGATTGGCTAGTCACTTTTATAGACACATATGACATTTTTGGCTTTTTGTACTTATCATTTTTGCCGATCATAAGGTGTTTTTCAACCTATGATCGAAGACGATGTATATTTTTTGACACACTCCTATCTATATATATATCATTATTACCGGTTATCTTGTTTAACATATGTGATGAAATGTTTTTAAATTTACTTGCATGATTATCGTAAATGTTTGTCCAACATTTGAGAAGCAATTGCATCTGCTAATGTATTTAAAGACCTTGGAATATGCTGATATTCAATGTAATCAAATTCACGTTCCAAGAGACGCACTCTCAAAAACAACCTTAATAACACAGGATTTCTAATGGCATATACTCTATTAAGCTGTAATACAACAAGTTCAGAATCTAACCTCACTATCAAACGTCGAATTCCAAATGAAATAGATTCAGATAATAATTCAACCACTGCACTGTATTCTGCAAAATAGATAACCCAAGTTGTGGAAGAGATATTCCGTGTACTACGACAAGCACCATCAGCAAATCCGATGTATGTTTGGAGAAGTGTCGACATCTGCAATATCAAGAGTAAAACCAAGATAAGCCAGAATAACGACGAAAAACACACTCTCTAAGCTAAGCACACTAACCAAACTAACAAACATACTAGCTAGAAAGAAAACCTAACCTAACTAACATTCTCCAGCCTAGCATTTAAGCATAATACCTCTTTAGGTAAAGTCCATTTCTGGGTTTACCCAAAGAGTCCCCATCAAAATCTACCAGCTCATAAGCCCCTTTTGCTAGCTTTCGCTTTACAATGTAGGGTCCATGCCACATAGGAACGAATTTTCCAGCACCTAGCTTATCGTTAGCTTGATCATATAATAGCACTAGGTCTCCCTCCGGAAAACTTCGAGGGGTCACATTTCTATCATACTGAGCTTTCATTCGGTTCGCGTGAGTCTCGATTGCCAATGCAGCGTCACGTCGAGTCTCATCTAATTTAGCTAAGTATAATAAACACTTCTCCTCTTCGGAAGTAGCTGGAAGTAATTTGACAGCCATTTGAAGTGATGGGATTTTGCATTCAATGGGTAACACAGCTTCCAAGCCATAAACTAGCTGGAAAGGAGTGAACCCTGTTGAAGTTTTCACTGAGGTTCGGTATGCCCATAGTGCTGAAAATAACATGTTATGCCAATTCGACCGATGAATACCAATGGTTCGTCGGATCATGATAACGAGAACTTTGTTGATAGACTCAACCAAACCGTTGGCTTGCGGATAATAAGGAGTAGAGCTATCGTGGCGCAAACCAAGCTGGCTTGTAAGCTCAGTCATCATGATGTTTCGAAAATGGCTCCCATTGTCAGTGATGATTGCTTGTGGGACACCAACCCTAGTTATAATATGATTGAATACGAAAACTGCAGCTGTTTTGCCGCTTGCGTCGAATGTAGGCATCGCCTCAGCCCATTTAGTAAAATAATCAACCGCGAGGATGATATACGCATGCCCCCCGGCCGAGTGAGGGTTACAAGTAATAAAGTCGATACCCCATTTGGCGAATGGACCAATGGAAATTATGGGATGGAGGGGAGCAGGAGGTGCGCGCATCTTTCGATCAAACACTTGACAGTTGTGGCACTTCCGGACTGCAATGATACAATCTTTAAACATAGACGGCCAGAAATAGCCAGCGCGCAACACCTTCTAAGCTGTGGCATACCCAGACATATGACCGCCACATGCTCCAGAGTGACAATCATTCAAAACCCTCTCAGCCTCTTGGTGAGTTAAACAACGTCGAAAAATTAAATCTGCCCCCCGGCGATAAAGTGTATCTCCAATAATCTTGTATTGTTGGGATTGAAACCGAATTTTTCGACGTTCCGACTTTGAAGCTTCAGGCCGAAAGGTTTGGGTTTGGAGATAGATGATTATATCCCCGTACCACGGATCTAAAGTACTGATAAGAAACAAAGATTCATCCGCAATCGACTCCTCTGCCACAGTTTCTGTGTCAGCACGCGGGAAATCACACATCAATTCCGCAAAAACTAAGGATTTCTTAGACTTGGACTTCTCAAACTCCAAGTCGAACTCTTGCAGGATAACGATCCATTTAGATTACTTGCCCCCTAGCAGTTGTTTTGTCAAAATATAAATCATAGCGTTGCAATCCGAAATAACTGTAGTTTTACGGAGAAGAATGTAGTGACGAAAACGCTGGACAGCTTGAACGGCTGCCAGGGCCAATTTCTCCACATGCGAATATTTTAGCTCAGTGGGGTTTAATGTCCTACTAAGATAATATATCACATGTTCCGCTCCGAATTCATCTTCTTGAACTAACACCATGCCAATGGTGGAATGCGAAGCTGCGAGGTATAAGAAGTAGTCCTGGTTGTAGTTGGGAGGATGCAACAATGGTGCATGGGTCAACGCGTGTTTAAGTGCATCAAAAGATTGTTGGGCAATCTCGTCCCAAAAGAATTGAGCGTTCTGTTTCAACAACCGTGTAAAACCTTTAGTGACCTCGGCGTAGTTTGGAATGAATCGGCGCAAAAAGTTCGCTTTCCCTTGCAAACTTTGGAGTTGGCGCAAACTCGAAGGAGGAGGAAATTTGATGATAGCTTCAACCTTCGAGGGATCGACGCGAATGCCGTCTTTTGAAACAACAAATCCCAGTAATCGACCCGTCTCTATACAGAACACACACTTGTGGGGATTCAACCGAATTCGATAATGCCTACACCTCATAAAAATTGCTCGTAAGTGGACAAGGTGATCAGCTCGGTGTAAAGAATGAGCAGGCAAATCATCGAGGTACGGTTGCACAATGTGCTTGATGTCATCAAATGCATAAGACATCGCCCGTTGAAAAGTGGCCCCGGCATTCTTAAGCCCAAAAGGTAATTTGCAATAAGAAAATGTCCCCCATGGACAAATGAATGTCGTTTTTGGTTGGTCGGCAGGCAGAATATTGATTTGATTATAGCCCGAAAAACCATCCATGAAGGAAAACATTTCACTTCCGGCACAATCATCAATAATTTGATCGATATAAGGCGTAGGATAGTTGTCTTTTGGACAAGCTCGATTTATATCCCTATAGTCGATACAGATTCTTATTGTTCCTTGTTTCTTGTTGACCGGAACAATATTCGATACCCAATCCGTTAACGGGATTGGATAAATGAAACCTGCTTTCAACATCTTCTCAACTTCTGCTTTAATCGCAGCCGCTTTCCGAGGGTGAATCTGACGCAACCGTTGCCCGACGGGTTTAGCATCCGGATAGGTCTTTATTTCATGAACAACAATGGCAGGGTCGATTCCCGACATTTCCTCGTAGGACCAGGCAAACACATCGCGGAATTCTTGGAATAGGGCCTTGTAAGTTTGGATTTCATCTTCTGTACATGAGGCACCTATATGAATGTTTTCCTCAATTCCGTGCTTCACTGAAATATCAATGGGAATAGTACGAGAAATATTCCCTAAATTCAACTCTGAATCAGAATGTTTCGTTGGATTCTGAGCGTCTTTGACATATTCAGCGGTAAAGATAGATGAAAAATCATTTTCAAAAGCATCATCCTTAGGTAAAAACGAAGATCTGTGATGGAGATCTTCCCATGGTAGATCGTCTACACTTAGGATTTCGCAAAGTTGTTCGTCAGATGACACGACTTCGGGAAACGCTATCCGTTCTAAGGTTGACGTGAAAAGTGATTCTTCACTGACCACATTCATTTGGTCGATCTCGGTTGAACGCGAGTCGGTAAAAGACATGACGGCTTCATAAGAAATTTCATATGGACTCAAAGGCATAGCATCACCGAATGAGTCTATCTCAGATTCATATGGGACGATCCAAGGATCATCATAAATAATGTTTTCTGATGTAATCATATGAATTGATGCAAATGAAGGGTCTGCGTTGATTGGAGGGAAAGGAAAAGTTCCCAGTAAACCGGAATCTTTAACTAAACCTACGCCAACGTCCCTATAAGGGATTGTCGTCTTACCGACATGCTGGATACTCTCTGAAGAGGCTGGGTCGGATGAAAAGTATGTCAGTTGATCAATCGTCACGATCTTACCGTTATGTGGAAACTTAATTACTCTGAAGACTGATGAAACGACCGCTGTCATAGCATATGACCAACTTCGACCCAAAAGAAGGTTGTAGTCTAGAGGGGCATCAACCACCTCCACATCCAGACTAACGGTTTTACCTTCTACCCCTATAGGAAATTCCTATAGAATACCAAATGGACGGAACCCACGGCCATCAAAGGCCTTAAGGATGGTCGGGGATTGGTTCAACGAAGGAGAACCAAGCGATCTCCAACATTGAATCGACATAATACACGTAGAAGCTCCCTCATCAATCACAGTGCGATGAATAGGTCTATTTTTGACTATCACTGGAATTTGGAAAGCCATTTGATGGGGTAGACGCGGTGTACTATTTTCTAGATCGAAGATTATCAGGTTCGGGTCCTGAACATCAACAGCTCCGATAGCCGACAAAAGTAATTTTCGTTGTGCTGGGCATGATTGCAACACTTCTAACGCCGACATGGCTGAGGGTGAAACAGTTAAGTCCTCAACAATGTTGTAATTATGGGCCGCTCTCGCATGTGGATTGAAAGCAGACCTTCGAAGTACACCCTTGGCGGGCGGTTTGATTACTAGATCCGGGTTAGGTTTCTCGATCTGTAGTGGATCGGAACCAGGAGCTGAGGTTGATGGGTTAGAATGAGAAGATTCTGCTTCCTTACCATCAACAGGAGCCTTACTACCATAATCTTGCGATCGAGTCGCAATCCTCACATGAGACATCATCAAAATGGGTTCTTCACTGGCAGTCGAGGAAGAACCTATCATCTTACTTTCCTGCTTTGGAAATGGATCTTTTAACACAGCAGGAGTGGGAGAACCTTTGACTATTTTCACAACCTCGGCCCGATGAGGGCAATCTCTCGTAAAATGATCCTCTTCACAAATAAGACAAGGATATCGAGGTTTGCGCTTTTCGTCATTGGTTTCCGACTTTTCCGTTTTCTCCTTCGGAGCCTTGTCTGCTTTAGCCTTCTTCTTTCCTTTCTTCTTTCCACCGTTTTTTGATTTGGCCGTAGATGACTCTACAGCGTGAATATCGGCGAAAAGTTTGGGAGAAGACTCTCCTGTCGGGGAATCAGGTAAAGTGATTATAGGAGTAGTAGAATTCTTGGAAGACTTCTTCTTACTCTTTGTATTCACGATGCCAATCATACCATCAGCGGCATGAGATCCCGAAGGAGCAGCAGCGATTTGATTCGATTTTGGAAGATCTGGAATCTTCTCGTGTAACGTACCCGACTAAGTGTAAACTAAGTCAAGGTACTGCGCCTGAGCAATGACTTGCTCCTCAGTAACTACTCCGGCCTTAGCTACATCTTCAGTAATCTTCGATAATAATGATTTAACAAACCATTCAGCTAAGATTTGGTCCGGAATAAAAACTTTCACTAGCCTTCTTCGACGTCTCCACTCATGAATGTGATCAGAAATATACGTGGACATCGATTGTTTTAGTGAAGTTAATAACTCCGTGCCATTATCGTATCTGACCGGCAACTGAAAGTGAGTTAGGAACGAGGTAGCTAACTGGCTGAAATTATAAAAAGAGGCCCGTGGTAACTCAATGTACCACTTGGCCGCAAGACCAATGAGTGTACGCTGGAAAAGAAGTAAACGGATCGAATCATCCGAGATAGAATTTGAAGCACACCAGAGATGGTAAGTCATCACATGATTGGACGGATCCTCTCCAGACTTACCTTCGAATTTGGGTATATCACTGGGCAACTTATTTGGCATTGGCGGCCAGAACGGAAGATATTGAATTGGATCGTTCGTTAGGCGCGTCAAGTCTGGTAAATCCAAAGTTGCGATAAACGGTAACTGCCGGTTAGGATCTCTAAAACTCTGGGTCACAAGACCAGTCCCAGGAGGAGGATATCCAGGATAATTAGGAACAGGAGTCGCATTAGGGATATTATATCCTCCTGGAAAACCAGGATTAACCGGACCGTACTGGGGTTGTTGAGGTTGTTGATAAGTGTACCCAGGATACGGTTGATACTGGTAAACCGGCTGTTGGACAGCTTGCCCATGTTGGTACTGTCCCTGGTACGGTTGATGAACAAATTGAGGTTGAGTAGTGACAACCGTACTTATACCAGGCTGACCTGTAAGCATCTGGACCGTGGTTTGAATCATAGATCCAGACAACGGTAAAGATGTCTGAGGAGTGGTTACAGAGACAGTAGAAACCGGAGCCGTCGATACTCCAGAAGTAAGTGTGGCAGATGTAGCAGTAGTTGCAGGAGCCGTTTGAGATGGAGTACTAGGTGCAATTGGCGGCTGAGTAACTACCGAAGTTACAGAAGTTTGAACATTTGACTAGACAGGTTGCGGTTGCTGGGGTGGACCAGAAACTACGGGTTGTCCAGCTTGAGGTACCAACTGTATACTTGGCTGCAAAACCTGTTGACCCTGTGATGGGTCCCATACTAACATTCCGGGGTATTGACCCGTAACAGGTTGAGGATACTGAGATCCATAACCGGATTGAGGATAGGATTGATAATTGAAAGGTGCAGTTCCCATACCTTGAACATATGATTGACCTTGAGGTGGTCGATAACCTTGACTCGAGTATTGACCTTGAGGTTGATAACCTTGAGGTAAATACGGATACTAGGTTTGACCTTGACCTTGAGGTTGATACCCTTGAGGTTGATACCCTTGAGGTTGCCATCCTTGGGGTTGATACCCTTGAGGTTGATACTGAGGTTGACCTTGGGGTACATATTGAGGCTGGGGTTGACCTTGAGGCATGTATTGCACCATAGGTACATACTGACCTTGAAGTTGCCCCCCAGACACGATTTGTGTACCTTAAGGTTGCCCCCCAGGCGTTAACTGAGGCTGCCCCCCAGGCAGTAATTGGCCACCTTGAGGTTGGGAAACGGGAATGGAACCTGACATCATGTAAATGTCTCCTACACCCAAGGGCATATTACCACTGTTTCCAGCTAATGACCCATGATCAATGGGTTGAGGAGATGCACCCGCAAAGGTACCAGAAAGTGATTGATACCCAGTGGGAACAGAAGGACCGCCGTGTAAGAAAGATTCAGGAGCTTGAGTAAACACGGACGACTGACCAGACATATTTACAGGAGTATAAATACCTCCAGGTGGGAAGGGAGTACGAGGTGTAGAAAAACCTACCCCTGAGTTGTCTAAATAATTGGTTAACGAAAGGTACCAAGTAGTACTTCTAGGAGGACTGTAAAAGATAGATTCACGCTCCCTGAGTTCAATAGTAAGTTGATCTTCAAGGTTAGAGACGCCTATTTCTTCCTCTGGAGCAAGTTCTTCGATAGCAATCAGACCAGTAGGAAGATTTTCGGTGATAACTCGTTTTGCTCTTGGTGAATCCGGAACATTAGAAGTCGGAGTAACAGGTTCAAATATTTCAGGTTCTTCGCCTGTATCACTAGCAGACGAAAAACTACCAGCAAGCTCAGAAACTGTAACAGCTTCGGGATTATAACCTGTCTCTAGGCCTTGGTAATCTGAATGGACTACCAAGGAACATTCTCCTTCTTCAGGTGAACCTACTCTACTGCTACTAGGAGGAGTTACAAGGACCTTCAAACCTTCTAGATTACTGGGGTCGTCTCGAGGAGGTTCACCCCTAAGTCTACGGGATCTCCTCAACAATTCGGCCACAGAAACAACTTCAGGAGACTGGCCCCGAAGTCTACAGGACTGTCTCGGTAATTCCGCCACAGCTAAAAACTTTTAACTACTACACACGAAAACAAAGTAAAATCTCAAATCAAACCACCTAAAGTCTCTAAAGAACCAAACAAATTTGAATCACACGCCTAAAGAATCTAGGGCGTCAAACCAAGCACAAACAGTAGCCTTCCAGACCGAAAACGCTAGTTGGTGATGAAACCCAACATCGCCGGATTCAGTACAGAAGTGGCGGGTGGAACAGTTACCCCGGCAACCTGCTTAATGAATAGACCGGCACAAGTTCCTCCACTTTAAGCGTCTCGAGTGAAGTGAACCCCCCGGAAAATCCAAGTGAGTCTAGCCGACGTCTGCTCCAGGTACAGTGGGATCTTCCCTCCACCGTCACCTCGGTAGAATCCTAAAGATAATGGTCACTAAGGTTACCAACCGCAACAAATGCACCTGGGGGAACAGTCTACACTTCGACAGCACGCAAGGGCAGAGTATCAAGCTCAATCCCCTTGCCGGTTCCTTGACAATAATCCAAGGTTTACCGACAAGTGACCCCTGGCTCCTCGACAATGGTTAATCCGAGGTTTACCGTTTGTAATACGTGCGTGTCTGGCGTCGTTCCCAACGAGGGGGGATTGATCCCCTCACTGGTTCGGACACGAGCTCCTGCTTCTCCTTTAAGAGGAGCTTTCCCAGAGTACAAATGAGACAATTGGATTTATTCTATCACAAGATAAGCTACTTGTTTGGTTTTGTTGTCTTGGAGAGTTAATTACTCACCTACTCCAAAACACTAGCCTGATCTAAATTGGTGTTTCAGAGCCCTAGTAAATAAAAGTTACTACGTTGATTTTACTTTAAGCGTTAATTTTATGGTTTTCTTAAAGACAAAAGGTAGCGGAAGTGAAACCAATGGTGTGTAGACTCGACTCAAACCACTACAAAGATGCACCTAGGATGATTTACGCTACTTTTCTCTTTCAATGAAATTCCTAACTAAGAGAGTTGAGAAATGCAAATTTTATAGAAAACAACTTTCTTAGTAAAGACAATCAAAGAAACAATTCTCTTTATCTTTCCAAACATACAAACATGACCACTCCCTACATGCACGAAAAACTCTTTTTCTTTCAAAACTCTTCAAAGCTACTTGAAACAAAACTTTTCAAAGGAGATGTTTTTGTATTTTCTCTTATTTAATAAAGCATATAAATCTATTTTAACGAAAATCAATCTCAAAAGCTATAAAATCTATGAAAACTTGACTCACAAGCAAATCAAAAAGAAATTTACTCTAAGCAAACCTAACGAGGCAAAAGCCTACAAGGATGATTCTAGGTTGTTTTACTTGACCACAATCAAGTCAAGGACCAGCTAATGCAGAATCAAAAGACCGGTCAAAACAAAACTCAAATCTTTTTGTTCTTTTTGTAAAATGGAATTCAATACTCAATCAACAAGTACTTCGAAATTTGCCAAAGAGACAACTCAAAGGTAAGTTGCTCTCACAGGTAGACTTTATGACAGGTCTGACTTCTAAGAATGCTGACAAAACCAGAGAGATCTAAGGCTTGACAACTTCCACCGCCAAAGTCACTACAAGACCTACTCAAAAATCAAACCCTAGGGCTTAAACTTCTATGAAATCCACTAAAACACTCAATGCTATCGAAACAAGTTCAGGTGAAGATCTTTGACAAGAGACTAATGGATCTGGGCAGTAAAAACTAAGAAAAAGCAAAATCTAAGAGAAAAAATGCAAAAAATGGAAATTTCTTAATTTTTAGCAGGGGACGCAGGCAACCAGTTAAGCCAGGTGCGGGCCCGCTCTGTGCACACAGCAACAGTGCGTACAGGGATGCACTGTGCAATACTCAGAGGGTGCGTCCTACTGAAAAAACCAAGAAAAACTAAATTGAATCTAACCCTAAGCTAACCCACCCAAAAAAAAAGTCACAGAGCCAAAAACCAGAAAAGAAATGACTTTTCTCAAATCAAAGTTGCATACAAAGGAAAAGACTTTCACATCAATGGATTCCCCAGTATGGTCGCCAATTTGTCAGACGGAAAGAGTTAATAGTGCAGACACAACCAACCTCCCTAGGAGCCTAAGACTCTCTAGTGACAAACAAGACAAACAAGAGCAATCCTTCTCTAAACATGCATTTACTATATAAGAAATCAAGTGTTTAGATCCTACCTGTAGTCCAGCGCTGTTGTAGCAGTCCAGCTTCACTGATCCGGATGAGCTCCTCCTTCACTTTGAAACCTGCATCCACTAACAATCAAACGATTAAATAGCACTTGATAATCTCATAGAATAAATCATATTTAACACATAGACCAAGGAGTACATGAAACAACTCATAAATAACAAGTTATTGAGAAGAATGGACTCATTTGCATTAATAGGAAAAAAAAGGAAAAATTACAACCTGAGCCTTGGTGTTGTGCAAGTCCCTCCCAGGGTCCATCAAGAGTTCTCCTTTACTTTGACAAAGCTCACCCACTCCCAAATAGAACAAGCAAAGATGGCAATCTCTCCTCACAAGCTTCTAAATGGGAGTCCTAATTCCAGCAGCATCTACCCTATGAAATCTTTAGCTTCCAACCTCCCCTCCTTCTGGCCCAATGCCTGTATTTATAGTGCTCAAGAGGAAGTTAATCAGGTCCACCATCAATGGGATAATCCCCTCTTTGGATGGGATAGCTCCCTTATTGATGGGATAAGTTCCTCTTTGATAGGGGTACATGAACCATCTGGAGGCGCTCAATACACGTCGAACAACCTTCTAGAATGCTCTAGAAATGACCACAAGTAACTTTTTAAAGATGAAACTTGCGCATTTTGACCTTTACATGGGGGACGCACCTGCCCCTTTACATACAGAGCGTACAAGTACGCAGCTTTTGTGAACATTGGGTGCGTACCCGCAGGTAAGGTTGAGAGAACCTGCGTACCCAGAGATAAATACATTTATAAAGACTTTCTCTCTTTTTGGAGTTTGACATGGAGAGCAGAGGCATAAGACTTGCCCAGGAGGATAGCATGACTGTTGATAGAGCCATACTAACTGTAAATAGTCATGGTGACATTTTTTAGTGTAACAACACCTTATGCCATGTTTGCATCTGAGGTTTTGCAGAGCTATCCTACACAACACAAAGCCTTGTTTATTACTATCAGAGGGGTGGATCCCTTAGAGTCAATTTTTTAAGGAATCAAATAATATTGAGAGGGGTGCTGAAACAATTTTATAAAAATTTTACACTTTAACTAAATTATTCAATCATATGTAATAAATAAAACAATAATGCAACATTCACATGACATTTTGTATGATGAGATTTGAAGTGGAAACCCATATGATAGAAAAACACAAAGTTTGTTTTTATTGTGATGTAATTCTAAGACCAAACTTTTGTTTACATCAAATTTTGTGAGCACCAACTCACAGGAAGCCCCAACCCCCTCATATCTGCAAGTCCCAATTTGCTAGAGTTACCAACTAGAGATCCGTATAGGCACCAACTTGTAGTAGCAGTCAAATATACACTTTCATCTCATTTTTAGACTAATATCTATGGCATATCATCTCTTTCTAAATTAATTATAATATCAAGCATCTTTACTATATCTTTAATAACTTCCTTACATTTTCCAATTGAGAATATTCACTCACACTCATATACAACAACTTTCACTCTTCACCTTCATTCTCTGCACCTTAGATCTCTACTTCAATTCAATACGACCATATAATCTTCTCCCGTTCTCTGCACTACTTGATATATTCTCCAACTCACTACTTCAACCCACACACTACAAGTCTTCGTACTACCATTTTAACAATCATATCCTTCTTCTCGTTGAAATTGAACTGGTTGTTCGAATCTACAAGAATAGTAATTCACTCTCATTGTTGTGCATGAGAGCACACACACACTCACATCATTAGTTTCATCTCTAATATATTGTTTCTTGTGGGATTTGATCTCATTAACTTGTCTTAGCACTCGAATGCCAAATTTATTTATCCCCTTGATGTTCAACTCTTATTCTCAGGATACCGTGGACTAGAACTTTAGATCTATATCCTAGGGTGCATAACCCTAATTAACTTACCTAATGGTTAAACCACCTACACCATCCATTTATGCTCTTCCAAAATTAATTTCATCATGGTTAATACTCATCCTTGGGGGCATTTATTTTTTGACAATTATGAGAGGGGGAGGGGGCGGCGGAGGGGCGAGGGGGGTGAATCTAGGATTTGTCACATATGTGAATTGTTAGCACCTAAATCAAAGCTTCATATTCAGCCTCATTATTGGAACATTCGAAGGCTATCTTGTAGGAGCAAACTCTCACGCTGTTAGGTACTTTGTTTGGGGCGGAGAAAGGACTGCGTACCGAAATACCAATATGTTGTGACCACCAACAACCCCCCTCTTTGTTTGGTATTAGCAATAACACCAAGCAAATGGGGACCCTTAATAAAAAATCCAAAAAACATTTTATGAAAATTTTTGTATTTCAACTCCTTAAAGCTGTATCGCATCGCGAGAAGAGAATGAAACGTTTTTTTATGAGCATAATAAACTGCGAAGAAGCGACGAGAAATTCATCACATCGCATACATTATGAAGCGTTCTTAAAAGAAAAATCTTAAGAAACCTCCAACGGCCGATATGCGACATCGCATATCGCAACATTGCGTAAGCAGCACACAATGATTGAATGACTAAGCGTGATCTGCGATCTGTGATGAGTGCGATTTGCGATAAATGCGATCATAAACTTCTGCGATGACACATCTTGACGACGCGATCCGCGATGTTGCGATGCGAGTCGCAGAAATCACCCATCGCAATTTTTCCTCGGCGCAGTATTCAAGGAAAGCTGTCCGTAAACCAAAATTGGATGCGCGCCTTAAAAGAAATTAATGATTATACGCCAAAGTATTCAAGAAGGAAAGTTGTGTGTTTTTCAAAGAGTCAGTTCGTTATGAGTGTCACGATTATGCATTCATAAGAGCTTAAAGCTTTCATGTCAATCTTTATTATCGTTATTATTTTCCTTTGCATAAACTGTAAGACAGAAAATAACATGAAGCAATGTGCAGGAAACATCTAAGGAAAAGGGGAAAGCGTCAATGCTCAGAGAACAGAGAAGAGATCCTTTCAGATACGGATGCCGCATGCAACAGGACCAGAGATTCCAGAGTATCACTCAACAGATGCTGATGTCAATAGGCCATCCAAAACTCAGAGTTAAAGGCGCACAAAAGCAGCATGTTTACAAAAGATCCTGAAGCTTATGGGTAAAGCAAAAAGAAAAAGATGCTAAAGAAGGAAAACGTACCAGAAAAGCCCGGAACAGAAAACGGAGGCAGTTTTCGATGCAGAAAATTATTCAGAGAGAAAAGTCCCTAACTTATTCAGTCATTCGCAAGGCCGGAAACCGAAATAGCAAAAGCAGAATCAGTTTGAGAGAAATTTGGGTTATTACCAAGTATACACACAGTGAATACACCCAGCCAGAGGAAGATTCTCGAAAATATCTTCTAGTCTACCAAAAAGTGGTGCCAGCGCTTGTTATTTCTATTTTCATAGCTCAAACGAAAGCAGAAAGCAACCAGTCGACTCTTCCCAGGCGAATGTTGCATGCTTGCAGCACTAAGGAGCAAATACAGAAATGGTTAGGAATTAGATTCAATTTTTAGAAATAGTTTTGTTTTAGCAGAAGGGGGGTCATTTAAAACCGTATCCTAAATTTATGTAATTAAGTTAATTAGTTAGTAGTATTTAAACCCTTCTCATGCATTTGGAGAAGGGTCCAGAAATTTGTCAAAAAACTTGTCCTCAAAACATGCACTTTTGCACCCTCGGAGGGGGTTTTGATGAATGGATGGATCAAGGTTTATTAATGTTTGCATTTTATATCTGCTACTGATGTTGTACTTTTGTACTCTTAGTAGATGTTAGAGCAAGGAGAGATAAATCATTGTTGCTTGAAGCTTATGAGTGGAACCAGTCATAAATGGTACTTTTATCTCTTGATTGTTTCTGTTTATATTTTTAAAGTGATATACTGTTTTTAGTTGTTTATATGTTACTGCATGAATGTATGAGTTACCATTTGGCACTTTTGTACGGTGGAGTCATTTATTTATGTCCGATATATGAATAACTTATTATGCGATATGTTGTTCACAACTGTTTTGCCTAACTTTTTATGCAAAGTGGTTTATCTTAATTTATTTCTATTCTTATGATAGCTAAATGATCTTTATTACCAGTTATTGTTTGAAATCTCTTTAGATCGCCTAATAGAAGAAATTCACCCCTGGTTAGCGTAGATTAGATGTGTTGTTTGTCATTAGATTACAATAGCATAGAGTTAGTTTAGAAGTTTGAATTAAATGAGCTTTAAGTACTCTTAGATTGGGAAACTGGTCCCATTATCCCCAGTCGGACCCGCTATACCAAACGGATAAGGAGTTGCCAACCAAGGTTCGGACCGGGTGGGTATCCCCCTTGTTGTCGACCCGATTTTCGGGGCTTCAACATATTTGGCGCTAGAAGGAGGGCCCGAACTATGAATGGCACCTAAATCAAGATCTAAATGCCATTCTAAGAGTAAATCGCCCTCATCAACTCCCTCGACTTCCCCAGTACGTTTAAATCCAGAGTCGAAAGTCGCTCGAGTAGTAACCGCTTCTACATACCCTAATATTTCAGACCAATCTACCATTGAATCCCCTGAAGTTCAAACTCTGATTCGCAAACTCCAGGGATTTACTATTTTTACACAGAGGTCCGATAAATCTCAAAGCAGCATGACTTCGCAGTACAATCCTACTCATCCCCTGACCAAATTAAAGAGTGAAAAATTTGGCATCCAGCCAGCTGAATTCCCTCTCCCCACCAGGAAAAGAGCAAGGAAAACACCACCAGAGTCTGACAGTGAGACTCTTTCATCTACATCGTCCATTTCAACTACCTCACCGCGAATTCAGCCACCCACATCTCCATTCCAAACCACTCATCCATCTTCCACAAACCCTCTTCTTCAATCATCTAAGATCATAATATCTTCATCTTCCCAGCCTCAGGGATCATCCTCTGCACTTTCATTTACTAGCAACTCAACGATGGCCCAGTCTCTATGGAACAATCCTGGGGCAGTTTTAATGCCTCCACCCCTGAGCCAAATACCAGCCCATGCTGAGAAATGGCTACCCAAATTCAATCCAGAAGCAGGCATGCTAGCTAAAGAGCACATTAACAATTTCATGCTTTCTGTCAATCTCAACGGAGTTACCAATGAGGATGCTGTTGTCCGGCTTTTTCCCTATACAATGCAAGGAACAGTTGGGTCATGGTACTTTTCATTACCTTCCGGGTCTATCACAAGTTGGGACATTTTTCAAAGTCAATTCCTTACCAAGTTTGGTGATGACAGATCAACGGCAATGTTAATCAATGACCTATCCAATCTTAAAGCCGAGGCTAGAGAACCCATCAAAGATTTCAATTTACGGTTCAATAAAATCCTCAACAAAATTCCCACTGCTTCCCAACCTAGCGAAGAATTACAATGTGAATGGTATATTACGGCCTTACCATCAAACTTAGCAATCTTCGTGGATAGGGCAAATAAAACAACCTTAGTTGAAAACCTGACAGAGGCGATAGCAGTGGAGAAACGCGTAGTAGCCCTGGAAAAGAGATCTGCGATAGAGGAACGAAAACCTAAAAAAGTCACCTTCAAGGAAGACCCCAAGAAGAAACAAACGAAAGATCCTTTCGATTTGGAAGGATTGCAAAAAGTATTAAAGACCATGTCTAATGAGATGATTGACATAAAAAAACAAGTAGCAGAAACGTCTTCAAAAAATCCCTACAGAGCTTTTAAAAGAGGCCCTTCAATGGATGTGAAACCACCCAACGCTATCTCAAATGTCGAATTAGAAGAAGAGGAAGAAGAAGAAAGTACCACTGAAGGGCAGACCGATGACGAAGAAGTTGTGGAACTACAAGGAATGTGGGATTTCATCCTCCCATAAGAAGAAGATCAAGAAGCATTTCCGGTTAGCACATGAAGCAAAAATCAACTTGATCCTCCCCAAACTACCCCTAAGCAGAAGGGCGCAAGCCCTGCAGTAAAAGATAAAGTCTCAACAAAGAAAACGACTGCTAAAGCGACTCAATCTAGCCCAGTCCAACCAGATTAAACACCTCCATCAAGAACACTGATAGTGTCGGATGAAATGGAATACAATATTATTGATGACATGAGAAAGACTAGGGCTAATATCACTCTTTATGAATTGAGCAAATTAAAACATCAACAGAAGATAATGATGAAAGAATTACATGCCGTGCCTACTACATCTTTGCCTACAGCTGTAGCTTCCCACAACACGGGAAGACCTCCAACCAACACAATAAGATGGATCCAAATGACATCGCCTTGATTGGAGGAAGATCAAAGTCTCACACTCCCCCTTTTCTTCTCACTTATGAAATTTTCAATAAAAATGTGCACAATTGTTTGGTAGATTCTGGTGCTTCAACGAATATTTTACCCAAATCAATATGTGCCAAGTTGAATATTCAACCACAAAAATCCGCAGTGCGCATAGTTCAGCTTGATCGATCTCAAGTCGAAGTGATTGGTGAACTTAATCAAGTGACCATAAGATTGTCGTCTAACCCGAAGGTATGTCAGGTTATTGACATTCTAGTAGCTGATATCCCAGAATTCTATGGCTTGATTCTTAGCAGGGATTGGTCCGAGAAACTCCATGGATACTTCTCAATCGACTGGTCGCACATGTGGTTACCCTACAATGGTAAACCAAATCAAATAAAGGTTGAACGAGAGTTGCACCAGAAGTACATAGTGACGGAATTGGAGGGAGAAAATGAAGCAATAGCATATAACAGCAGTATCATAGGAAATTACTCGGTAGATTCTTTCCTCGGCAATTTCAATGCTCATACATCACCTTACTTAGAAAATTCAGTTTTGTCCCAAGTCGAAAATTTTTCCCAAACTGATAATTCAAAGTGTGTTAATTTTGTAGATAAACCTGTAAATACATCTTTGTTTTGGAAATTATATTTTTATGGCTCTAAATCTAACGAAGGAGCAGGAGCAGGATGCATTCTGATTAGCCCAGAAGGAAATAAGACCATGCTTACGTGCAGACTTGAATTCGATTGCACAAACAATACAGCGGAATATGAGGCCTTGGTGCAAGGCCTATACAAAGCAATCGGGCTGAACGTCAAGTATCTTCAAGTCTTCGGAGACTCTGAGATTGTCGTCAAACAGGTACGTAACACCATACATTGCCTATCGGGTCATTTGAAACACTATCAATCTTTAGTACAAGATCTGACTGAAAATTTTGTAGCATTCAATATTTCGTCAATCCCAAGACTCCAAAACGCGAGAACAGACCTTTTAGCTAACATAGCCTCTAGACTTATTCCCTCCGAAGATTTTAGTCCAGATAGATTCTCAATAAAATTAATCTTTAGACCGTCCATCCCTGACAACATTACAAATTGGAGAGTATTCAATGACGATCCTGATATGTAAATTTCCTCACTTCTGAAGGATCCTACTCCAATCAAATAATTGACGAAGATCATCACGATCGACAAATACAACAAGACAACACTGATAATGCTATACCTAAATTGGTGGTTAAGTTGGAAGACTTATACGATTTGAAAAGTCGGTTTAAAAGTTCTACCAATTCGAAGCTCTACAGTTCAACTCTGAACTACAAATTAGTAAACCTAGGAACCAATGATAAACCACAAAACGTTAATCTAGGCCACGGCCTAGCCCCTGAAGAAAAACTAGCGTATATTCATCTTTTGAGACAATACAAAAATGTTTTTGCCTGGAACTACGATGAGCTGAAGACATACGACACTTCTATCATTCAACATACTATCCCTATGATTGACAACGAAAAGCCTGTCCAACAGAAACTCAGAAAAATCCACCCCAATTTAGAAAATCAGATAAAAACTGAACTAAATAAGTTATTAAAAGCCAGGATAATTTTCCCCGTCAGACATTCCAAATGGGTCTCCAATATGGTACCCGTTAGAAAGAAAAACGGAGATATTAGAATCTGCATCGATTTTCGGAATCTCAACAAAGCCCGTCAAAAAGACAATTTTCCCCTCCCACCTATGGAGCAGATATTACAGGCAGTAGCAGGCTCAGAACTAATGTCTTTTTTGGATGGATTTTCAGGATACAATCAGGTGCTGGTACATCCCGATGATCAGTTAAAAACCACATTCCGAACTAAATGGGGCACATACGCATATCGGAAGATGCCATTTGGTTTGATCAATGTCGGCGCTACATTTCAGAGAGCCATGGACATCACATTCAAGGGTTTAGTCAATAAATCTGTAGTAATTTATTTGGATGATATAACAGTGTACTCCAAGAAGCGAAGCGACCATCTCAAAGACTTCAAACAAATCTTTCAATGATGTTTAAGGTATGGGATTTCACTTAACCCAAAGAAATCCTTTTTCGCATTAAGTGAAGGAAAACTTCTAGGATTCATAGTGTCAAAATCTGGTATTCACATTGAGCTTGACAGAATCAAAGAAATTTCTAAAATATCCCTACCTCATAACAAAAAAACCATGCAATCTTTCCTTGGTCAAATCAATTTCGTGAAAATATTTGTCCCAGATTTTTCACGAATTGTTTCTCCTTTGCAAACCATGATTAAAAAGAATTCAAATTTTAAATGGGGTCAAGATGAGCATGAGGCATTCAACCTGATCAAACAAGCTATCATTAACGCTCCATCTTTAGCAACCCCGAATTTTTCAGAATCTTTTATCTTATACACATTTGCCTCAGAGAAATCATATGCCGCGATTCTAACTCAAGAAAATCAAGAGAAATCGGAAGCTCCAATCGCATTTTTTAGCTCGAATTTACAAGGTGCTGAACTCAACTATTCAGACGTGGAGAAACAGGCATATGTTGTTTTCAAAGCGGTCAAATATTTCAGACCTTTCTTACTTAAAACCCATACTAAGGTCATAGTACCGTTTCCGGCGGTAAGAAATCTTCTAATACAGAAGGATGTGGGTGAAAAAAAAGCAAATTGGATCACTGCTTTACAAGAATACGACCTTGAGATCAAACCAGCAAGCATTGTGAGAGGTCAAGCCTTCTGCAAAATGTTGGCTGGAGCATCGCAAATTCCTGAAAATTCATCTGAGGAGGTACAAATGTATGAGGTAAGCCTAAACGATGCAGAGTCATTATATGCTACACCATTTATTATCTTAAGAATGGGTATGCTCCATCACACCTGGATCACACCACGAAAAGAGCTCTAACTTATGAAATTTTTTCTGCTTTGGAAGTTAAAATTCAATAGAAAAGCAGAGATAATTGGTTCTTCCCAGTGAATCGCCATTGTTGTGACCACCAACAACCCCCCTCTTTGTTTGGTATTAGCAATAACACCAAGCAAATGGGGACCCTTAATAAAAAATCCAAAAAACATTTTATGAAAATTTTTGTATTTCAACTCCTTAAAGCTGTATCGCATCGCGAGAAGAGAATGAAACGTTTTTTTATGAGCATAATAAACTGCGAAGAAGCGATGAGAAATTCATCGCATTGCATACATTATGAAGCGTCCTTAAAAGAAAAGTCTTAAGAAACCTCCTACGGCCGATATGTGACGTCGCATATCGCAACATCACGTAAGCAGCACACAATGATTGAATGACTAAGCGCGATCTGCGATCTACGATCTGCGATGAGTTCGATTTGCGATAAATGCGATCATAAACTTCTGCAATGACACATCTTGACGACGCGATCCGCGATGCTATGATGCGAGTCGCAGAAATCACCCATCGCAATTTTTCTTCGACACAGTATTCAAGGAAAGTTGTCCGTAAACCAAAATTGGGCGCGCGCCTTAAAAGAAATTAATGATTATACGCCAAAGTATTCAAGAAGGACAGTTGTGTGTTTTTCGAAGAGTCAATTCGTTATGAGTGTCATGATTATGCATTCATAAGAGCTTAAAGCTTTCATGTCAATCTTTATTATCGTTATTATTTTTCTTTGCGTAAACTGTAAGACAGAAAATAACATGAAGCAATGTGCAGGAACATCTAAGGAAAAGGGGAAAGCGTTAATGCTCGAAGAACAGAGAAGAGATCCCTTCAGAGACGGATGCCGCATGCAACAGGACCAAAAATTCCAGAGTATCACTCAACAGATGCTGATGTCAATAGGCCATCCAAAACTCAGAGTCAAAGGCGCACAAAAGCAGCATGTTTACAAAAGATCCTGAAGCTTATGGGTAAAGAAAAAAGAAAAAGACACTAAAGAAGGAAAACGCACCAGAAAAGCCCGGAACAGAAAAAGGAGGCAGTTTTCGATGCAGAAAATTTTTCAGAGAGCAAAGTCCCTAACTTATTCAGTCATTCGCAAGGCCGGAAACCGAAATAGCAAAAGCAGAATCCGTTTGAGAGAAATTTGGGTTATTACCAAGTGTACACGCAGTGAATACACCTAGCCAGAGGAAGATTCTCGAAAATATCTTCTAGTCTACCAGAAAGTGGTGCCAGCGCTTGTTATTTCTATTTTCATAGCTCAAACGAAAGCAGAATGCAACCAGCCGACTCTTCCCAGGCGAATGTTGCATGCTTGCAGCACTAAGGAGAAAATACATAAATGGTTAGGAATTAGATTCAATTTTTAGAAATAGTTTTGTTTTAGCAGAAGGGGGGTCATTTAAAACCGTATCCTAAATTTATGTAATTAAGTTAATTAGTTAGCAATATTTAAACCCTTCTCATGCATTTGGAGAAGGGTCCAGAAATTTGTCAAAAAACTTGTTCTCAGAACATGCACTTTTGCACCCTCGGAGGGGGTTTTGATGAATGGATGGATCAAGATTTATTAATGTTTGCATTTGATATCTGCTACTGATGTTGCACTTCTGTACTCTTAGTAGATGTTAGAGCAAGGAGAGATAAATCATTGTTGCTTGAAGCTTATGAGTGGAACCAGTCATAAATGGTACTTTTATCTCTTGATTGTTTCTGTTTATATTTTTAAAGTGATATACAGTTTTTAGTTGTTTATATGTTACTGCATGAATGTATGAGTTACCATTTGGCACTTTTGTACGATGGAGTCATTTATTTATGTCCGATATATGAATAACTTATTATGCGATATGTTGTTCACAACTCTTTTGCCTAACTTTTTATGCAAAGTGGTTTATCTTAATTGATTTCTATTGTTATGATAGTTGAATGATCTTTATTACCAGTTATTGTTTGAAATCTCTTCAGATCGCATAATAGAAGAAATTCACACCGGGTTAGCGTAGATTAGATGTGTTGTTTGTCATTAGATTACAATAGCATAGAGTTAGTTTAGAAGTTTGAATTAAATTAGCTTTAAGTACTCTTAGATCAGCATCATCCAACTCTACACACACACACACCCTTAGATTGGGAAACTGGTCCCATTATCCCCAGTCGGACCCGCTATACCAAACGGATAAGGAGCTGCCAACCAAGGTCCGGACCGCGTGGGTATCCCCCTTGTTGTCGACCCAATTTTCAGGGCTTCAACACAATACCAGCTCCATCATTCCCTACCGCTCCATCAAAATCCATGGTCCATAAACCTTCTTATTCTTCTTGCAGGTGCTGAAACTCTTTTTGTTGTCCATTGCTTGTTTGTTGTCCATTGTTTTCAACTGATTGCCCAATCTTTTGTTGCTTTTCTTGTCTTTCTTTCTTCAAAATCTCTGTAAAATTTTCTATTATCTCTGGAATGTCGTCTGCTTCTACTATCTGACTATCTATTTCATTTAAACTATCTGAAAACAAAACAAAAGACTCTAAATCTGTATGTACATAGTTTACAGGATGATTGATCGGTTTCTCCTTGCTTGTGATCATATACTTCATCTTTTGTTCCCGATATAGTTTCCTCATTTGTCCAAACACCGGGATTATTGCATAGGAGAAATCCAGCTATAGTGTCCCCTTCAATTTTGCCACCTAAGACCTGGAAAGAAGCATGCCAAACCTTGGAGGAATGTCTGCTACCACTACATCCATCAGAGCATTTTTCATCAAACCAACAAACAATCTAAATGCAAATGCACATGCATGTATTTGTTTTCAGCCTTCTTAATGTGTGAATGATAAAAAGAAAGCTAAGCGCAATTCTGAATTATTTTTCAAAGCGACAATTACTAACAAGTTTCTTTTCAAAACAAAATGAGGATAATGACGACACTTTGTTATTTGGAATTGAAAACTTGCTTTCGACACTTGAAAAACTACTAATTCAAATCAAATACAAGAGTAATAGTGTAATCGACTATCAAGAACAATCAGATTCTCTTCTATGATTGAAAACGACACTTGCGACACTTTCAAATCAAGAAACGACAGTACAATTACACTACTTCTTTGTAAAGGAGAACTGAAAATAACTCAAAAATACATAAAAACATTTACAGTTCTTTGCACAATCGAGGCAGAATAACAGCAAGGAAAGGGGTTTGAACAGAGGTGTACTGACTACAGGCAGCAAAACTCCTGAATAGAGCTGAAAAGAGTGAGCGCAGAAACCAAAATTTAGGAACAAGGCCTTGTCTGATCAGCGCACCTGTAACACACTGAAACTGAAATGCAACACACCTACTACACTCGGGAAGTGCGATGCATTTGAAGTTCACGAAACAGACAGTGCGCTGGACTAGGGACGAGAATTTGATTGGGTTCTAGGTCACAGTTTGCAGTTCAGTTCAGGGATTTAGGCCGAGCAAGTGGTAATCAGTAAATCAGTCATAGGGGTAGATCTAAAGAGGTTACTAGAGCCACCACGAGGGCAATTAGAGAGCTTGTAAATCAATTGTTTAATTCATAAACAAAACTCGGAGATAGACTGAAGCAGCGTTGATCTACTTTTCACTTGCATAGAAAATGTAGTTCGAAGGCTAGTTGGCTTGACTTCAGGCTCCATCTGTAAGTTTATAAAGTAAACAAATGTAGATAAACAAACAATCTATTCGCTCCCCAGCGGAGTCGCCATTTTGTTATCGGGAAAACTAGTGTCAATGGAGAGCTGCTAGTCCCACTAAGGCTGGTAGCTACCTTAGAAACAAACACACTAAAAACTACTTTCGTTTTCCTTTATGAGAAATAGATAAGAGAAGAATAAGGAGACCAACCTCTGTCTTGCGCTTGGTTCCTTGCTCGATTCCTCTCTCTTCTGGTAGGTCTTTGCCACTCGCTTCCTTGTCTACCCAGCTTCAAAGAGTACCTGTAGAATTAAAGCAACATAACACTATCCAAGAACATAGATCTATTATCATAAACAATATAGGATTATATGTACATTGACCACACAAATGCATAAATCATCAATCATACAACAATGTGGAGGAAAACTTGAATAGCTTTATTGATAATCAAGAAAGAGCAAAGAGGATTACAACCAATTGTTCTGACCTCATGAAAAGCTTAGATCACCCAACACTATGATGTTGCACCAAGAAACCAACAACACTTCCTTACAAGATACAAAATTCCAGCCTCTGGATCTCTGGGATGAGGGATCCATATATAGATGTCTGCAAGGGAGGTGAGTCAGCTTTTGAGATTTGATTAGTGTCTTCTCTCTGATAGTTCTTGATTCCACTTGGATATTGATGATCTCTTACTCATCCTTGGTCGAATGCAGAGAGGCAAGTGTCACAGGAGAAGTTTCTAAAAGATTCCATGCTCCTCCACCTTGCGGATTGACCCTACCATTTGTCCATTCTTGCCCATTGCACCCCATAGAAGGGTTTTTTAAACATGCATCGCACCTACTGTGTGTATTCAGGTGGGATGCAACGCACTTTGGCTATGGAGTAGGTGAAATGGTCCAGTTTTCACCAGTTCTGAGTAGTTTTTCATGGAGAACTTCTGGGAGAAGCTGTAATCAGTTGACCTTGTTCTTTTAGGGGTTGGAACAACACCTTTAGGGACTTAGGAGCCCTTGGTTTATGGACGTTTATGCTTGGGGTTGCAGTGCCCAAAAATGTCTATAACAGTAGGTCTTCACTCTGCCTATACAGCGAGTGCGGGCCCCTGACTTTTTTTGCATACGAAAAAGTCGAGGTCCATAGGTTTCACATGCTGCGCCTGCGGACCCCCGCGAGCGGGTTTTTAAACAAATTTCTTCCTAAAAAATCAAAATAAAACCCTAAAAACAAATTTCAAATGGTTGAAATGCAAGAGTAAGGTGATGTGGATTACCTGGAGGTGACGGTGTTCGATTCCAATGGACGGATTTTCCGCAATCTTCATGGGAAGTTTCTTACCCAAAAGCTCTCTTTCTCACTCTGAACTCAAACGGTAAAAATGAATTTACAAAAGCCCTTTTTATAAGTTTTTTTGAATAAATGAATTTTTAATTTGTTTATTTTTCACTTTAAAGAGGTAACTTTTGAAGCAATTTTATTTATTTTAAACAAGTATGAGTAATATTTGATTTTTTGTGCAGGATATCGAATTTTTCAGGCAAAATTGATCATTTTCGACAAAAAACATTAGAGTCATCTTTAAGCTCTTTTCTAACTCCTAAAATATGAAAAGATTGCTGAGTTTTTCTTTTTTTAAGCTCGTTAAAACAGAATTAAAAAGACAGTCCACTTACAGCTCTTTTCTGACCGTAAAAACGTGAAATGATTGTCGGATTTTTGTCGTTTCAAATTCGATATTGGGTATAAAACGACGTGTCATTGATCGCTTTTTTACTTTTTCGGATCAGAGACACTAATTATGAAAAGTACTCCTTGATCGTAATGGTCAAGTGGTTCTCTCAAGTATTATTTTATACTTTTTCGGGCTTGGAGACACAAATTTATGAAAAAGGACAACCATGGAGTTTTCTTAATTTTTTCTTCTGACTCCCTAAAATTGAAAACGTCGAGTTTCTCCTATACTGGACTCGTTAAAATTTAATAGTAAAGGACCTATTCAATTACAAACAGGAATGGACCACTCCTTCTTAGGGTTCGAATTTAAACTAAGTTGGACTCATCCGAAGAATGAGCTTATAATCAAGAAAATGTTATCCTCCTCAAGCTTGTAAAAAATAAAGAGGTACTTGCCAGAAATGGTGGGGGAAAAGAGAGAAAAATGAACCTGTTTGTCATACTTTGTGTCTCAGAAAAACATTTAACCACTCTTGAACATGATGTTTTTTTTTCACATCGGTTGGGAAATCCTTTGCCTAACAGTTAATCAAACCATATTGAAAGTCTTCAGCCGGTTACTGGGTATTAGCTTTGGTTCAATTGTCACCAAACCATCTACAGTGTCGTTATGTGTTCAAGAGGTCAGTGCAAATAAACCATTCATCTGCAAAATATCTATCATCCATCTTGACCATCCCTGAGTCAGTCCTTGCAACTATATTTCTTCAAACTTGATCTATGATTGTGTGTTGTGGGCTTGCCTACGACAGATCACTTTCTATCAACTTCAGCTCATTATCTAGAAAGATGATCTAGAAATCGTGAGTACCTTGGGATCTGCATGCCTCAATGGCAGGTTTCTCGCCTTCGACGATAGGTTGCATCATTGACCTTCAATCAAAGGATTTTGTGACATGTTCGACATCAACACATCTATTCACATTTCATGGATTGTACTGAGTACTTTGAGAGCCATTGACATTACTGGTGGTTTCTCTCACACTTGTTAACAGTTTACATCATTGACTGGTAATTAAGTGGTTTCTACCATGTTCAACTTTGACACATTCATTCACATGGATAGAATCGCACTATTTCGGGAAGTAGAAATCAAGACCCTGGATCTAATTTCCACCATCCAGGTTGCAAGGAATTTTGTATTCATTATACAGTGGAATATTCATAAACAGATGGCTGCGTCCATACTGTGTCTACATGTGTCTATACTTGTGATGTATTGCAAGATCATTCCTATATCAGAGTAGTTTAGTTAGTTTGCTAGTCAATTTTGATCTGAGTATGGGAATGCCTACCTCAGCAATGATATGATCTCATATGTATATATTTTATTGAATGTTTTTACAGGTTCCAACGAGGCTCTCCACAAGATGATCCTCGAAATGATAAAGTACTTCACTCTTCTTAGATGATAAATGAAATCCTCATCTACTATAGACTTCGCACTTTAGGGGGAAATCTGTTACACAAAATATTGTCACCATGACTTTCTGCAGTCAGTGTGAGTCTATCCCACCCATATTGTCCTCCTTTGCAAGTCTCAAACCTCAGCTCTTCATGTCAAGCCTTAAAAATGAGAGAAAGTCTTTGAAAATCTCTAAAACTCTGGTTCCGCACTTTCTCTTACCATTACCTGCGGTCCCGCACCCTTGTTCATGTTACCTGCGGACCTGCCCACTCTGTCTTTAAAGGAGTGGGTGCGGACCCCTGTAAAAGTAAAAAAGGCGCAAGTTTATTCTTAAAAACTCACTTTGCGTTAAATCTGGACGCTTCTAGAAGGAATCTTGACGTGGTTGGTTCGCTCCTAGGTGGCTCATGCATCCTATAACTAAAGGAGCTAACCCCTTGATGAGAGGAGCTTATCCCTTTGAAGGAGGACTCTATCCCTTTGAAGGTGGACCTGGTAACTTCCCTCCTCTGCACTATAAATTGAGGCATTGGGCCAGTTGCTAGGGAGGTTGAAAGCTAAACATTTTTTAGGTTAATTGTTGTTGGAATTTAGACTTCTTATTTGAGCTTGAGAGGAGAGATCACATACCTTTTAGCTTCTTTGGGAAGAGGGTGAAACTTGTCAAAGTAGAGGAGATTCTTGTTGGACCCTGGGAGGAGCTTGTACAGCATCAAGGCACCAAGGTTGTAAAGTTATTCTTTGTTTAAAGTTAATACAATCAGATTCATTTTTCTCAATAAATTGTCTTCTATGGTTTATTTCATGAATTCCTTGATCATCATGATAAATATGGTTTATTATATTGGCTATGCAGGTGTTATTTGATGTGTGCATGTTTGTGTTTGCAGGTTCTTTAAAAGGGAGCTCATTTGG
The DNA here is from genome assembly GCA_031772625.1 of Pinus tabuliformis. NCBI lineage: Eukaryota > Viridiplantae > Streptophyta > Pinopsida > Pinales > Pinaceae > Pinus > Pinus tabuliformis. The sequence goes on along the minus strand of CM062819.1, from coordinate 2,001,909,129 downwards.
ACAAATGAAGCATGGCTTCCACAAACTAGCACTGGACTTGAGGTAGGGTCTAAAACATCTCTTGGCTTTGATTTATAAATCGCATATTTAGAGAAAGATAGAATTTGTTTGGTTTTCTTGTCGCTAGATATCCATAGATACTAGGGAGATCGGTCTTGTCCGCAAGAACGATTTATCCGTCCGACACCTGCCTATATTTTTTGGCAAATTTCTTGGTATACTGGGAGTCCTCATACTAGAGTTTTCTACTCTGTGATTATTTTGATTTCCCAGTGTTGGGTAGTCTGGTATGGTAACACAAGGGGCAAGCCCCTAGTTTTTTGCAATTAAGGCCTAAAAACCTAGTTTTCACTTCTTTTTTTGTGAAAATCAAATAGACTAGAAAACTTCACCAAACATGGTTGTGGCACAATTTTGAAGATCTCTACATATGTCACATCAATCCATTGTTGACCGATCAGGGTCTTCCATGTGGTCCTACATCCATGCCATCTATCATGTCCTCACTTTCAAGTCATACTGGATAATGGCCTTGACTTTTATAAACAAAATTGAACTTCAATGTTCAGTCCACTGCTACAAGACCCAACCAAGTCACTTGTCATGTCATTTTTTCTCACCAATCAAAGCCTCTCACATCTTTGAGTGCTAACTTGAACCTGCCACGTGTCACTTGACAATCGTCCAATCAGTTGACCAAAAATGTCATTTATGTCTACCATGTGTCACTTAGGTTGCCATGTCATTGGATCTACCATCCGTTGTCCACATGGATCCACATCATATAGGATACTGAATCAATTGCTCTACTTTCTTTAACCACTATGCATATGTGAACCTGATATGAATTTGAGTCATTGGATTGAGGTTTTCTGTATTGTTGGATCTGTCATGTGCACAAATACATTTTAAGCTCTGTGTATGTTGTGAAATGGATATCAATATGGGTTATTATTCTTGTGCTTGATATGCTTAATCAAATTTAATTAGCATTAAGTGCAAGTTAGTGGCCTAGATTAAGGATGACCAAGTTAGTGGTAAAACACCAGTTTTACAGTTATAAAAACTTCAGCCTTTTGTTTGATATCACACGACACCTTGATTGATACACATATACCTCGCCTTGCATGAATTGTATGTAGAAAATACTAGAATTTGTTTGTGTGGGCACATTATGGAGACACCAAGCTTCAATCCATCTGCCTACTATGACCTTGGCTTTTACCCTTTGTTGCTTGATTGTGGCGTGGCTCCTCCTGCACTACCATTGGCATCAATGATAACACAGACTACCAACATTCTCTCCCTTTATTATTGATGACAACACAACCAAGCATAATCCAGTAATCGAGTGTCGTTTGCTGGGAACTCCCCCTAACATGATGCTTATTAGACATAATTTGGTCATTGAGGGTCACTCGCTGGGAACTCCCACTAAGACATAATGCAGTCGTTGCAGGTCATTTGTTGGGAACTCCTCCTAACAAGATGCTTATTATGTCTGCTTCTTTCTCTCCCTTTGACATCAATAACAAAGGGCATAAGATTTGCATCTTCCATTGAATACTGCTCCCCCTAAACATATACTTCTTTTGGCTGAAAATCAACTCTAAAAAACTCCTATGTTTATATTTAGATAGTCTAAGCTACCTTGGACAATCCCTCCCTTAGTTCAAGGGAGGCTAACATTATCTAGATATTTGAAAAATGTAATACATCTTTCAGAGAAAATTAAAAACTATATTGAATTTCACGTGTTCCACATAAAATTGAAACACTATAACCCAGCCATAATCCACAAACGACGATTCCTATTTCCAACACTATAGAAAATTTATTACGCCCTGACATGCGCCGGAGATAGGCATAACACGAACCCGGATGACTTTAGGAAAAAAAAAAACGACGTGTTATAAGGGGCTATCTCCGACGCATGTCAAGCACAATAAATTTTCTATAGTGTTGGAAATAAGAATCGCCATCCACAAACACACCTATATTACATGTATTGAACACTACACATTAACGTAAGAAAAGAGAAAAAAAATGGAAAACTTTCACGAAATTGACCCTGAAAAGAAAGATGGAACTCATAAAGTTCCTTTTCCTTTTGACCATCTCAATTAATCCATTTAAAACGTTTCTTTTGACATCCTGTCACAAAAGTAATGAATTACAACTTGAAGTACAAGCATCCCAGTACAAAGTTTAATGAATTGCATCTTGAAGTCCGGACAGTCCGGACCGCCAACCCCGCAGGGAATTCAAATTCCAACATAATTTCAATATAAATTTGATAGTCTCATACAATTTTTCCGTGCAGGTTAAGTTTTTATACATTTTTTTATGTATAAGTTCTTTCAGGATGTTCAGGTTCATGCATGAAGTAACAATGTATTCTTCAACGGTATTGCACAGTTTAAAACGGATCTGAAACATACGTCATTTTGCTACCCAATTAGACTACGTCCATCTAAACAAACTCAATTAACTTGTTTTTTCCTCCGGAGTTGAGAAATTAAGCAAGGTGTCAAATCGGGAGGAGTGACAATTTGTTTGTTTTCTTTGAAGTCTGGCACTCTGAGCTACACGGATTAAGAAATGGTGTCACATCAGACGAGGCAAAAAATTCGGATGAATATGACTCATGACCGCCGAGCAGCATGAGAAATTTGACTGGCAGTGGCCTTCAAACAAAGGTTCATTTAAGATACTCGTAGCTGTTCTGCTCCTTGACCAAGAAGAACCGAGAAAGATTCCTCGCCGCCTTGGAAACTCTCTGGCCTCAATCCCAAATAGACACAATTAAATAGACACAATTAGTTTATATAGGGTTTAGTTTTCGCAAATTTAAATTGGACTGGATGAGATTTTTTATGGTGTTAATCCATTTTTATTATAAAAATATGATTTAAGCACCACTATTGTTTTTCCAAGATTTATTGTTTAGCTGTCCTGACAATTCCTCTGCCTCAAGTAATGCTTCCTTAAAAAACACCATTACTTTTAGATAATTAATCAATTCCATAAAACCTAAAAATAATAACATTTCATTAAAAAAAACAAATCTTATAGTTAAAACTAACTTTACATAGAGTCAACTTCAGTAAAAATAAAAATAAAATTAAAATTAAAATTAAAAACAAAAACAAAAATAAAAATAAAAATAAAAATAAACCAACCCAACCAACCCACCCAGTTGAACACATAAAAATATATAAATAAACCAATCCCAAGATATCTGGCCCTAAACTCAACTAAAAAAAACTAAAACTAAAAATAAATAAATCAATCCTGACATCATCTATAAAGATAGTCCGGACATATGAGGTCTTCACATCTACGGTGTGATAATCCTTGGCGCATGACAGATCCTGGTTTATATGGTCTCCAATCCCATTCCTCTCAAGTCGAAATACAGTTCAATCCCACCATGGAAATTATGGCTTTAGAGGGGAATTGTAATGGGCGTCCTTTGAGCCCAGGGGCTTACATGATGGCATCCAGTGCCTCTGGGTTGATTATTCAACCAAATGGGCAAGACTCTGCCACCAGAAATATTGTTGCAGACTCAATGACATTAACAGCCGAGCCTAATTTTGAGCTTCTGCCATTATACAATACCGCTGAAACTTCATGGTATTCCAGTTCTTCTGAAGACATGGAGGCACTTAATCTGTTGGATCAGTGCACTGTCTCTAATGGCCATAGCCATCCAGAGTCATTCAATGTTGCAAATAATATCATCTCGGCGCCTCAGAGTACCTTGTTGCACAGACAGAGTGCGTTCGGCTCATACTTAAGACCTAATACCCACTCTGCCCATGTTAAATATGGTAGAGAAAATCAAATGAAAAGATGCTTCAAGTTTCTCAAAAAAATCGATGCGCAGAGGCTAAATCAGGTTTCCAAAATCCATGAGCAGTATGAGTTCAATACCTCTCTGCAAAACAAGGCTGCCGTTCAGCATATGATCGCCGAGCGTAACAGGAGAGTCAAACTCAAGCATCATTTCTCGTTACTGCACTCTCTCCTACCCTATAATTCCAAGGTATTACAATTTTTCAATTGTCTGAACTAATTTTTTTGCAATCATCGGCACAGATACCATTTATGTCTAGATGGCTTATCAAATTCCTGAAATAATGACATCTTCTATCCAACCCCTCTCTTGGCATACTAAGTATTAGAATCCTGAGCACTAGGTCAATCGTGTTTTTTTTTGCCTTTCTATCTATGACGACTAACATATCTAAGGATAAAATGTGTGACAGAGAGATAAATATTCAGTACTCTCAAATACCTTCAAGTATATGACTGAATTGAAGAGCCGAGTGGACGAGCTTGAGCAAAGAAATCATTCCCTGGAAGAATCATTGAGAATAAGCATTTCAAAGAAAGAGGGGTCTAGAAGTTTTGATCAGAGACATGAAGAGCATGAGGCAACAATAGTTTACAGCAGTGATGAAGTTGTTTTGGAGCATTCCAAGAAAATGCCCAACCAGATAAACATGAGAATAAATGTTCAGATTGACCCACTTTCGAGCCCAACGAGTCTCATGATCATTCTGCTGAAGAGGTTAAGAGAAATGCAATTGGAGCTTGTATCAGTCCAGTCTGATGTACAACCATTCAAGTTGGAGGCTCGTCTTCTTATAACACAAATAAAGGTATATACTGTCTCTAATATAGATCTCTGATAACTCTAATACAGTTTTTGTTTACTGTATTGATGTTCATTGAGTCTAGAGGCTTATTCTACAGGTTAGTATGATGTGGCTCATTCTACAGCTTAGTCTGATGTGTAACCTTGTCTGTCAGTCATTGGCTCATTCTACAGCTTAGTATGATGTGTAACCCTGTCAGTCAGTCATCAAAATTAAAAAAAAAAATAACTATATAAAACATTTAAATAATGTCCCCTCATAAAAAAAATTCACACGCTAAAAAATTAAACTCCTCATTTTAAATCTGTGTTTACAATGGATCTATACTGATACTAAACACAATCATCTTAATTTCAATAGTGAAGATTTTAAATCAGTTTTAGTTTTCCATATCATCTAGCAAAAGAAAAATGGCTGAAGTAGTTGTATTTTTGGAATATTTTTGAGCTTGCACTGATTGGGATTTTGTATTGGAATGTGAAGGGCGATATGTGGGAGAGTTTCAAATGGGAAAATGTTGCAGAGGTTGTGAGAAGCACTTTTTCTGTGAATGAATGAATGTGAAGTTTAATGCGGCTACAAACAAGATGTCACGCAGGAACTTGGATGATTTGTGATAAAATGCTCCTATATAAAGTATAAGTTAACCTTCTATACTCTTTCTTTTCATACAAAATTCAAGCCTTTATGGAAAAATGATGTATTCATCATTTATATATGTACGTGAGAGGGGTTCAGTTCCATTTTATTTAGATCAATTTCAACCCTGTGATGATGAAAAGCTTGAGAATGTGTGGTAAAGTGATAAAATATGGCTCGATGTTTGACAAATCAGCTGGACTAATTGCTGTGGGCAGGAAAATTTGGTCTCATTTTAATTACAAATTCTTCTATGAGGTCACTCCCATTACCTAGACTTTGTTCAATTCAACGGATGAGATATTTTATAATATATTTTATCCTTCTTAATTTGCTAATTCAAGATGTATGCCTCACGAAATTTACAAGTGATCCTCATATTTTATATTTTGGCTATGATGTACTAAGACCATGAGGCTGTCCACGGAACTTTATACATCAAATAAAAAGTGAAATCTCAAAACTTTTATATTTATTCAATGATAAAATGCAGGCTAGCTTAGTTAAAATAATATAAAAATAATTACATGAGTGGATTTCTAAATATTACTTTAGATTTGAGCTATTTAAATATATCAAAGTATCAACATTTTCTAACACTATTTTTTTATTGTATTATTTTATATATTAAATTATAAAAATAAAAATTATTAAATTTTTTATTGGATAATTGTATTTAGGTTAATTTAATATTTTTAAAATAATTTCACATTTATATATGGTTATTTATTTAGTCAAGTGATAACATTTATGTATAAAACATCTCACTACACTAGATACAATAAATAAATATTAATATGGGTAGTTAGAAATGAAAAGACTAAAAACTAATGTCAATGTATAACAAAAATCATAATAATTTAAGATATTTACAAATAAATCAAAAACATTTAACTTTTTTGATTTTATTCACCAACTCACTATAGAAAATGATGTTTTACCTAACCACTTTTTTATTGCATTTAATTTTTTTGAAACAAAAACCACCCTCAACTTAAAGCTATGAATCTACAAGGGTGAATTACCTATGGTTGGCTCTATTTCTATTCATACAACTCAATTACCATAATTCACAAGTTAATTTCCTCTACAACAATCCCAACCCAACATACATCTTTCCCCTCAAGCTCCACAACCCAAGTAATGAGAACCCCTTTGCTACTAAATAATTACTTAAATTATTCCACTTTCCTTCATGGCTCCAACACATGCTATTTACAAAATCTCTTTGCTGGGATTTCATGGATTGTTAGATGTAGTTAATTTTTCTCAATAATGACAAAAACCCAAGGAAGAATGAAGGAAAGTAATTTCTTACACGCCCGCAAATCACAATGTATATGTGCATGCAATAAGAAACCAAGTATGTTCTCGAGAAGTACATGTATCTCACATTGACCACTAATTTTCAAGGTTAATAATAATTATTAAGCAAGTTTAAGGACTTGAGATAGCAATAAAATAATATTCTTTCCACTTAGCCTCCTAAATCCCCTTCTTTCCCCTCCTTGTGAACTCATAGTCCTCCATTGTTTTCCCTTCTCTACAATTTATGATCTATATATACTTTCATTCAATGTACAATTACAAATCACATTTGTCTAGTTTGCAGACATGCTTCATATATGTATATACATTATTTATATGGGATCATGTGGGTATCAAATCTAGGGCATTACCTTTCCCTCCCCTTATATTTTCACACCATCATCATTGTGCAATAACAACAATTTTTGCATCAAAATTTCAAAATAGACATAGATATGCCTCTCACATAACATCCTCTCTCTCTCTTTCTCTCATGTTGTTTTTTCATGCTTTGTTTCGTAAACTACTATAGATATTCCATTAGATAATCCAAAATCTAAACTAAGAGGGTTAATTTCTCCTTAGATTTCTAGATCTGTTAATCAATGTGTTATGCTTATGCATTCAATAGATAAGATATGTATAAAATAAAGAACAACAAAATAAAACTCACAAACCATATATTAACATAAGACATTAGGGGAATTTTGAGGTCTAAAATGGGCCTCCTAAGAAAATTATAAAATAATAGTGAAAATAAGAAAATAAGATTAGATTACATCATCAAATTTTAGAGGGAAAAAAAATATTTTTTCAACTCGTATTTTCATCTTATCTCCCTAGGGTTTACTCAAATTTCAAGTGGGAACACTCATTGGATGCAAAATTTGATTCCTCAATCAATGAGTATCCATGTTGTATACTTTCGATGGAATCTGCTACACAAAAAATGAGATATATGTGAAAAACATGATTGCAATCACATTTTTTCATTTATTTCTCATTTTTCGTGTAGCAGGGTCCATCGAAAATATGCAACATGGGTAATCATTGGATGAGGAATTAAATTTTGCATCCAAGCTCGAAATTTAAGTAAAGCCTTAGGGAGATAAGTTGAAAATACAATTTTAAAAAGTAGTTTTATTATTTTATTATTTTTTAATATTTTTACTTTTTTACCCCAAAAATGGTGAATCATCTCCCATGGATGTCAAGTATATTTTTGGTTGTACATTTTTCTTAGGAGACCCATTTTAAACCTCAAAAGTTATCTAATGTATAACCCAAGGAACCCTTTTGGAAGAAAACCCAATATGAAGGTGAGACTTCTATGCTCTCTTTCCTTAAATGCAAATGGATGCATGTACAAAGAAGTGAGACCTATGGCCTATGGGCTACTACAGTGCACAAATCATCTTTGTTTTCTCTCTCCCTATCCACTCTTAGCTACTTTTCTCATCTATAGAAACAAAAATGCACTTAAAAAACGGATGGAAGCCTTTTTCTTCCTAATGGCCTAGTTATAGCACAACCCTATAGCCTATTAGTGGTTAAGTTTGGCTCCTTCAACTATTAAATAGATATAAAATATATACTTTCCTAGAGTCTTCTTCATTATAATCACATGGATAGCTCATTTTCCATGACTAATGGGGGCTGATATGACATCCTCTTGAATTATGGTGGTCAATTTCGATAGTTCAACTTTTGATAGGCACAACCTTCTCATACAAACACTAATTGATGGAATTCATGCACCATTGGAACGGTATCAATGCGTAGATTATGTAATCTATTAGAAATTAATTAACAGGGCAATGAAACACATAAAATATTGCATAAATGCAAATATAGAAACACATAAAACAAGAGAGACAGAGATATATGTGGTTCACCCAATTTGGGCTACGTCCACGGAGAAACAATAAGTTCTTCCTTTATATTATCCAACAGAATGAAGAGATACAACCTACAACAAATCTATTGCAATTTTCTCTTCGCTCTCACACTGTCTCCTCTCTCTTTTTCTCACAGAATAATAATACACAACCACAATACAATTCCCTCATATAAATCGAGGGTTGTCTTCGGGGCAAGGGGGGGTGGGGCTCATAAAATGGATCACGATTGCCCCCCCCTAGACCCCCCCGACGATGGTCCTACAAGTTCTGTTTTTGTCCCTCTAGGAACGAGGGTCCAACACTGGTAAAACAAGACCTCTAAATCAAGAATATAATCAGGCTCCCCACCCAATAATCTCCCACTTGGAGATTGATTATAGAAACTCCACCAATGCTTCACTAATTGAACAATGCTCCCACTTGGACCTGCGAGTTTCTCATCTTCACCATCATACTTGAAGACCAATTCAAACTGAGCAGAATTTCAATTTCTCCCTCGTTACAACCTTTGTTAACATATTTGCAGGATTATGGCTGGTGTGTATCTTTTCCAGCTTCAATTTTCCATCTTACAAAACTAATTGTATGAAATGGTAATTGAGCTATCTATTTTTCCTCTTAGAATGAAATGTTGAGTTCTTTGAAACATGAATGACACTCTGGTTGTCACTGTATAACCTATCAATCTCCTGCTTCTTGCCCAATTGGTCCATAAACATTTGTAACCAAATCATTTCTTTACAACTGTAGCAACAACATACTCTGTTTCCATTGTTGAAAGTGCATCAACACTTTACATTTTTGAAACTCAATTGACAACTATTCCACCTACAATAAACACATACACTATGGTTCTCCTCATGTTATCTCTATCACCTATCATAATTGCATCAACATATCCCTGTAGAGAAAATTTTGAACCACCAAAACATTGCAGTTGATTAGCAGTACCTCTAAAATTCTTGAGAATACGCTTCACTGCCATCCAATGCTCTTTTCTTGGATTTTTCATATACTTGCTCACAACTCCCATTGCATGTGCAATATCAAGCCTTGTGCACACCATTGCATACATTAAGCTTCAAACTATTGATGCTTATGGAACTTTAGACATATAACCCATCTCTTCCTAGGTCTTGGAACACATCTCCTTACTTAGTTTGAAATCACTAGCTAAAGGTATACTAACTAGTTTTGTATTTTTCATATTAAATCTTTCCAACACCTTTTGTATGTACTCACTATGAGACAATGTTAAATTATGATTTTTCTTGTCTCTAGTTATTCTCATACCAATGATTTGTTTTGTAGCACCCAAGTCTTTCATTGCAAATGCATAAGTCAATTTTCTTTTAAGCACATTTGTTTCATGCATTTTATATCCTTCAACAAGCATGTCATCTACATACAATAACAATATAATATAGCTTCCATCATTTTGTTTCTTGAGATAAGCACAGTGGTCAGAATGACATTTAGTATAACCTTGTTCAGACATAAACCTGTCATAAACCTGTCAAATTTCAAACACCACTGCCTCGGAGCATGTTTTAAGCCATATAAGCTCTTCTTCAACTTGCGTGCTAATTTCTCCTTCCCTTTGACCTCATACCCTTCTGGATGCTTCATATAAATATTTTCCTCCAAATCCCCATGGAGAAAGGATGTCTTTACATCTAACTATTCAAGATGAAAATATTTTGTTGCCAGTAAACTTAAAATGGTTATGATTGAAGTTATTTTAACAGCAAGAGAAAATTTTTCATCAAAGTCTATATCTTTCTTTTGTTCAAACCCCTTCACAACAAGTATATTCTTATACCTCTTTTTAACTCCATCTTCTTCCTTCAACTTATAAACCCATTTATTCTACAATGTTGTTTTACTTGCTGGAAACTTAACTAAGTCCCAAGTCTGGTTACACATCAAGGAGTACATCTCTTCTTCCATGGCTTGCTCCCACTTGTTCCTGGTTTCTACCTTCGTTGTTTCTTCATATCCTTCTGGTTCACCAGAATTAGTCAACAATACATAATATAATGGAGAGTATCGTTCAGGGGGTCTACTTATCCTGGTAGATATTCTAACACCACTTTTAGGTGTTTGAGGTTTTTGTTTCTATTGTGGTTGTTGTTGTTGTTGCGACTGATCATTATGATTTTTAGGCAGCTTTATTTTTTTCGTGATCTCATCAAGCACTGTGTATTATTTGTTTTCTTTTTCCTATTTCTTTTCCTGCACCTAATCCTTACACAAGACCTTTTCATTGAATATGACATCTCTACTCCTAGTGATTTTGTGATTTTCATAATCATATAAGCGATAACCAAAATCATTAACACAATATCCAATGAAGGTACACTTCTTTGATTTTGCCTCAAGCTTTGTTCTATTTTTTTAATTAATGTGGACAAAGGCTTCACAACCAAACTTCTTTACAAATGAGTAGTTTACCTTTTTACCTGTCCATGCCTTCTCTAGGATACCACCATCCAAGGAACTTGAAGGCCCTATGTTTATTAGATAAACATCAATATCGACAACATCTGCCCAAAATTATAAAGGAAATCCTTCATATAATCTCATGCACCTTACATGTTCCATGATTGTCTTGTTCATCCTTTTTGACACACCATTTTCTTGTGGTGTTCCTGGAATTGTCTTCCCTCTACGAATTCCAAGGTATGAATAGTAGTTGCAAACATCCTTGCTGCCGTATTCACCTCTATTATTTGATTCGAGACACTTTAACTTCTTTCTTGTCTCATTCTTAATCAATGCTTCCCATTTCATAAAAGTAACAAATACATCAGATTTATTTCAAATATAATAAACCCAAGTTTTTCTAGTTGCATCATCAATGAAAGTAATATATTATATATGCACAAGCCCTAATTTTTCATTTTTCTTTCTTTCTCAACTCTAATAAATCTGACTCTTTTCTATTTTTCATAAACACAATTTTCATAGAAATCCAAATCAACATGCTTCAAACTTGACAAAAAATTTCTTGAGTGAAGAATCAACATCCCCTTCTCACTCATGTGCACGACCATATAATTCCAGAGTGCCATATCTACTCCTATGGAGGTTAACGCGTTAACAAAATTAGAAATACCATTGCATAAATACAATGTACCAACCTTTTCTCACTTTGCTATTACCAGGGATCCTTTAGTGTCCTTCCAAGCTTTGTCTGTAAAAGTAGTTACAAAATATTCACCTCTTAACTACCCTATTGAAATTACATTTTTATTTAGATCTCAAACATGCCTTACCTCCTTTAATAGCCATTTGTTTCCATTCTGTTACTTTATAAAAAAATTACCCATTCCAATAATTTTATAGGGTTTATCATCACCCAGATGAACATGTCCAAAATCTCCTTGAACATAGTCAAGAAAATGTTTCCTATCAGGTGTGGCATGGAATGAAGCCCCTGAATCTACTACCCAAGCATCAATAATATTTTCTGATGAAGGAATCATATCATATTGAAACACATCACCTATTACATTCGCTTCTTGATTATTTTCTTGTTGTGTGTCTCCTTCGTTTCCCTTCCGAGAATTACAGTCTTTCTTCAGATGTCACTTCTTCCCACATTTCCAGAACACTATCCATGATCTGGATTTGGATCTACCTTTTCTTGACTTATTGTGATTTCCTGGGCTCCTTCCTCTTTTCATTTTCCTTCCCCTAGTCTCTTCAGTAAAATCATTATTTGATGTCTCATCGGAGCGCTTCCGTCGCATTTCCTTGTTAAGGATGCCACCAACAACATCGTCAAACTTTAAAGTACTAGATCCAGAGACAAAGTTACTAATAGCCATGACTAAGCCATTCCAACGCTTTGACAATGGGCACAGAAATAACAGAGCCCTAACTTCATCATCAAAATTTACCCCTAAAGAACTTAACTTCCTAGTAACCTTATTAAATTCATTTAAATGATCAACAATAGATCCACCTTCTGACATCATCTAATTAAATAAACGCTTCATAAGAAATACAGTTTGTTTGAGGTCGAGGGTTTTTCATATAGTTTGGCCAATGATGACATTAAACCCTCTGTTGTTGTTTCCTTTGAAATGTTGAATGCCAGTGATGTTGCCAAACACAGTCGTATTTTTCCAAGTGCCTTTCTATCGATAATTTCCCATTCTACATCTGGCATACTTGTCAGCTTCTTTGATTTTCCTCTCAATGGTAGATACAAATATTTTTGATACAAATAGTTCTCCATTTTCATCTTCGAAAGCTGGTAGTTTTGGACATTGAATTTCTCAACCCTAAACCACCATCTTCCACCATTGATCCCACTCAAACCAAGAACCCTTCTTTCCAATGAGTTTATCAGCCAAATAGACCTCTGGCTCTGATACCAGTTGTTAGAAATGAATGAAAAGAGTAATGAAACACATAAAATATTTTGGAAACAAAAACAAAAAACACGTAAAACAAGAGAGACACAGATATACGTGTTTGGCCCAATTTGGGCTACATCCACAGAAAAACAACTAGTGCTTCCTATATATTATCCAACTAAATGAAGAGATACAACCTAAAAAAAATCAGTTGTAATTTCCTCTTCGCTCTCACACAATATTCTCTCTCTTTCTCACATAGAATAATAATACACAACCACAATAATTCCTCCAAATTTTCCACTCTAAAAGCATCAATATGGATGAAAAATAATATATTGATCCAATATGGATCATACCTCCCCATTTTTAGAGGCTTTTGGTCCATAGACTCTTTTACTGGATGAGGTGAGGAAATAATTACTCCACCTTCTCTTAAGTGTACCATTTAGTCTTGTCTTGAAGTTGTCCTTTCAACCCAATCTTCCAAAGGTCATGCTATCTGTATCATGCAGTTATAAACCTCTTCTAAAAAATTGTATCCTCTATTAACTCTACCTGAGCATCTTGTACTAAATCCTCTACACATATTAGGACTTGTTCCTCTTCTTGATCTAGCATGGAACACTCATAGAGTTTCAAATTCTATACATTCACCATTGAGTAAATACACATGTATGGGAATATATTGAATCTATAGGAATTATCTCCTACCTTTTCTAGTATCTCAAAGGGGCTATATAACAAAGCCTTGATTTTATTACTAGAACCTGTAGCCTCTCCTTGTTCAGTTGTAACCATACGTTGTGTCCCACCTTAAATGACTTCTTTGTCCTATGTTGATCATTGTTGGACTTGTATTTTTCCTATGAATTCTTCAGTGTCTCCTATACCTATAAATGGATTTGCCTAATCTTGTCAACATTTTTTTATGCCTTTAAGGCATCCCCTGTAAGATCCTTCCTCACTTCTCATTGTTTCCCATATGAAATATCCAAAGGTGAAGGTGGAAAATATCCAAAACATGTTTCCAATGGGGACTTACCAGTAGAGCTGTAGACTACTTAGTTATAATATTGTTGTATATATACAATATTTGCATCCAAAGTATTCATATGCTTAGGATTATAACCCGTCAAAAGATGCACCAAAGTCATGCTGACTACTTCTATTTTCCCATATATATGTGGATGGAATTTTGTAGACCTATTTAACTTTGTGTTCATCTTGTCCCACAATGTAGTCCAAGATGCACTAAGAAATCTTGTGTCCTGGTCTAAAATAATGCCCTTCAATATCCCAAAGTTCACCCAGACCTATCCAAAGAACAAGTTTTCTACTTCTTTCCCATTGATGATATTTTTATAGGACATTAGAAGACACATCTTGTTGAATATATCAATTAACCCTTCCTACTTGTTGGTAAACCTACCCCAAAGTCCATGGAAATTATTCCCTAAGGACGAGTGGGTATAGGAAAGGGATTATATAGACCCTGTTTCATGTTACTAGGTTTGTTATACATCAATGCATGCATTCTCTTATGAACCTAAATACCTCTTCTTACATCCTAGGCCAAGGAATCAATGCACATGACCATTTTTACCACCGAGACCTAGTTTGGCAAATTGGGGTCTAAAATATTTGGGGAGAAATTTGAGACATCAAACAACATTTTTTGGGGGTAAAAAATTGTCACCATAGAGTTTCACCTTCTTTTCCTATTCTACACACAGATGCCTTTCTAACGACATAAGAATCACCTCAATCAGAGCCAGTATACAAAAGTTATGCGAATCAGAAGTTGAATTTCCTATTTTGGCCATCGTAATTCGAAAGGATGCCTTGTTAGCCCCAAAAATCATGGAAAATGGGTTAGATACATGATTATGATGATAAATACTATAGAAGAGTACATATTTTAACTCTAGTTAAGATTTGTGGTAGTCAAACTTAACTATTGGTATACTATCAGACTGTGTTATAACTAGACCACAAGGAGGAAAAGGCATTCCATTATTTCGAGTGCACTTGTATAGAAAGGAAGAGTAGTAGAGAGGGATATGGAGAGGGTATACAGAGAGCATTTGTGCACTATAGTCACCCACAAGCCACAAGACTTACTTTTGTGTACTCACATCTATTTTTTGTTTAGAGAAAGAGAGAAGAGTGACCTCACCTTCCAATTGGGTTTTCTCTTGAAAGGGTTTCCCAGGATATATCTTATGTCAAATGTGTTTGGTGAGTTTTTGTTTCACTTTTCTCTATTTTCTGCATAACCTTTAATTTTCATGCATAAGTAATAAACAAAAATCTATATATCTAGAAATATAAAGATAAATATACCCTAATATTGTAGATTTCGTATTTATAAGTTTAGTTTTATCAAGCCTATTATGACAAACTGTCTATTGGAATATCCCTGACAATTTACGAATCATCTCAAGTTTTCCACTATATTACCTACACTAAAATTCCCTATAACATTAGAGGTGTGATCCTCTTTTATCAACTATAGTTTCTCACCATTAAGAACACATAACTTATCTAACTTGTAGAGTAACCCATTATGGGAATGGTAGTCAACTATTTTTTCCCCATCGTGCACTTGAATCTAGCCTTGTAACTATATTTTCCACTATCCTTGACACTTATATAGATTACCTGTTGCTGACACATATAGTATATCAACTCTACTGATTAAGATTCCCTGGTTAATCATCTAATTTGTGGCGATATATCATTCATATAATTGCCTCAAAATTTTTGGTGCCATTTTTGGGGAGATGTAAATGGTAATAGGTAATGGTTTGGTGGTTTTTGGGTGATATTGAGGACGACATAAGGGTGGAGATAAGACGGTAAGACACGAGTGAAGAGCCACGTGTCCACCATGGTGGGCTTTCTCTAAAGTCTAGTTGTCTCTAATTGATTCTATAGTTTCTTTTTCATATGCATAGAATTAAAGGTAGGATCTAAAGCCTCAGTTTTCTTTATTTTCCTTTGCAAGTGTGCTTTCATTTAGATTGATTCATGGAAATAAGAGAATCCTAACTTGTGTGAACATATAATTTGGTGACAACTGGGTCTTAGTAGCATGGTGGTACTTCGAGTACATGATTAATTTTCTTGCCTTTGTTTCAAGTGTGTTTCCTTCTTATTTCTTTAGGATTTTTAATAAGAATTCCATCCACTAATCCATGAGCATGACAAAGATTAAAAACCTGCAAAGCAATATTCAAGGATGATAAAGAGTTTGGAAGAACTCTCTCAAATTCGAGGATCAATTGGGATATCTTCTTCTCAAGAAGAATAAATCTTGACAATAGTCAAGAATTTATCTACCTCTCCAAAAGTGATAGAAGAACAACAAATCCATGAATCACAGGAATATCTTCACCTTTGCAATATTGCTAAAGAAGTTAAAGAATCCTGGACCACATCCAATGGAGAGCAACCATTAGAACCTGAGATTGAAGAATTTTCGACATGCCTATCTATAGATCCCCTGAGCACACAAAAGGATAATCATCTAATTTTAGAAGATCTGCAAGGCATGGTAAAGGAGAATATGTTAAATGAGCCAAATAATGAGGTAAACCAAGAGAATTTTGATTTTTTTGATAGTTGGTTTCAAGCAATTGTAAGGCAATACTACTCCTTCATTCTTCCTTACTTCTTGACATTATCATTAAAACAATTGGTTATTCATACTCAGGTATGCATCAAATATTATATTCTAAACTTTAGTATAAATGAATTTTTATACTTGTTACGCACATGGTTACATTGGAAATACTCCTATACTTGAGGACGTGGATTTCTTTTTCTCAAGTAGAGTATGATAATAAATAAATAAATAAATGTTGCATATAGTAGTTAGTTTAGTTATAACATATAGTGCAACATCTTTCTCATTTGTTTTCAATAAGTAAATATGTTAATAGCTAAAAAGTATTTAGTTAAAAATGGGAGATCTATGTTCCGATTTCATATTTATGTTGGGGTCTCTTTCAGCTGCTTTTTATTTTAATGAGGATTGCCACACAGTGTTATTTCCAACTACAAAATGGTTCAACTATTACTTTTCTTCCCCACTTATTATTTCTTTTTAGTTACATCCGTTTCTAGTTTTTGTTTTCAATAAAGAAAGCTATGACCATTATGTTTAGAATTGTAGGTAAACTTGGAAATCATTACATAGAAACATCATCTAGTATTGCATACCAATTGTTTAGTACCATATTTCATCTAACCAGTATCGAGAATTCTGGTACCGATTTGCTATTTTGCAAGAAAAAGAAGGATTCAAGGATATTGCTCATTTGAGATGCTTAAATACTTGAAGAATATTTTCAATGTGGAAAACACATCTTCATCAATCGAATGGAACACTTAGGAGAGTATTTGATGACATCTTTCATTTCTTCTTAAGTTATTAAAAAGGATGCATTTATGCTTTATCTATTTTAAGACTGCTATTTTACAAAGATGATATAAGCAATCATTTTCATAAAATCTGAATTGAATGATAATTCCAAACTATTCATAGCTAATATACATTTTCTTTGTTACAAATTTCATTTCTCTTATTCATATACATTTCTGATTATCAATACAAAATAGTTTCTCAAAATATAGTTACCAATGCATACTAAGGGGATTAAAACAAAGTTAAGAGGTCCATACAATGATACCGATGAGAAAGAGACTTGAATACTATAACTGTAACACCAAAGCAATGTCTCTAAGCATATTTATTAAGACTTTCAAGAGAGTTGATGATGTCTTTGTTCATAGTGAAACACTACTTTAAAAGCATGAAAACTTTGATTGGTAGGACTTTCAGTGTCTTTTGGTTATTCTTTGGTAGCCTCATCCATCTCACATTAAAAATGGCTCATTCATGCTATGTCCTTTGAGTACCTTATGTGTCCAAGACATTGTGTAGGTAATCAAAGCACTCTGAAAGGTATCATCCTATGCCTCTAAGGTCTTTTTGAAGCCACTCCCCATGTTGATTTGGGGTAGCATCGGATGTGATCTAGCCATGAAATTTGGTGGAGAGGTTGGGGCACATGAGATCTGCAATACCCAGAAAGGGTTTGGGAAGATTCTAAACAAATCAGGAGATATTAAAATAATTAATATTTTTAATGGAGTCCTGCTATGGGGTAAAATGCACAGTGTATGGAGAATGAAAACTACCCTCAAATGTCTTCCCGGGACCTTCGATAGATTGTAAGATTATCTGCAGAAGCTACCAAGTTATGCACATGTTCATCTATCAAACATAAATTGACAAACTATGGAAAGAGGATCACCTTTAGTTCCTTCTAGATTTGTTTGGAGATCTCTATGCGGCAAGAAGAACTCCTTCAAGGACAGCTCCAAGACAATTCATGCACAAAGGACAAGGTAAACCAATCACAGCATACGCTCTTGAAAACTAATGTAAGAATGCACAATAAACATATATTAGTGTATAACTTAACTACTCATCTCGACAAGCATCAGAATGAACAAATCAATGAACAACATTACCAACACTATGGAGTAGGGAACACAACTGCAGTTCTGTATTATAATGGAAGAGTGATTACAACCATCTATTGTATCAACCTTCCCTTGCCCCTTCTTCCTCTCCCTCTCTCCCTCTTTCATCTCACTTCTTCAAGTATATGACAATTCACAACAACTTAGTGGGCTATCCTTCCAAATGCTCTGATCCTTTTCACAATGGCCCTCTCATTGCTTATGTAGCAATCGAATTAGGGCTGCCAAGCTCCTCCTAGAGTTCATTAGGGAAAAAGCCATGAACTTGCCTTGTTTTCAAGATTTTCCCCATTTTCCTTCATTCTCAGATTGGAATTTCTCCAAATATCTTGATTTTTGGAGTTTCCTTGCTTTTCTTGAACAAATTTAGGGATAAATATCTAGATATTTGTGAGAAAATTCGTTGGCTTGACCCATTGGACTACCCTTAGTTTGACTAACACTCCCCCTTGGTCTAACAACTTGAGTTAGCAGGGTGACTAACACTCCTCTATGCTTGCTAACAAGCTTTATAAAGCAGGTTAGCAGTGTGTAGAGAGCATTAGTGTGGCATCAAGGCCTGCAATTGTGGTATTTGCTTCAGTCATGCTGCCTTTCACCTTTGAGTTGATGAGGAGGTCATTTTGTCCTATAACAGATGCCCCCTAAAGTATGAGATCAGAGGCAAAGACGATGGCTGAAATACTTTACTAAAAATGTAATTTTCTGTCAAAATTTTGTAAAGAGAAAGAAGTTTCAGGCGGAAAGGAAAACCTGATACAACACATATACATATATATAAACTGCTAAAATCATGTCTTGACTCGGGCATTCCAATGCTTAGTAGCTATGTCAGAGTAATTTTCTCTTCTAAGATATAACAATGCGGTCACCAATAAGCACAAAGCAGATCCAGTGTCATAATAGATCATCCTGAAATAGCTGTCTCCAAAGAACAATATCCGCAGCTTCAGAGAGGAAACAAAATGATACAAAATACAATGGATACGATGGCCATCATGGCATATGTCAAACTGTGACCTAGCAACAGATTATAGTCAAGTTTCTTGTCCACGACTTCTACGTCCACCGTTACTGTTTTCCTAGCCAAAGTGATGGGAAAACTAGCTAGGTATCCTTTTGGGATAAAGGTGTGGCCGTCGAAAGCTTTAAGGGAGTTCGATGGCAGGGATAGGGTTGGGGAACCCAGGGCGAGCCAACATGAAGCCGACATGACGCAGGTTGAAGCACCTTCGTCGATGACAGTTCTATGTATACCTTTACCTTTCGAAGTGATATGCACCTGAAATGAAAGCTGGTGGGAAAGGGGAGGTTTACACTTGTCCATGTTGAAAATAGCAAGCATGGAATCCGTAGGGTCAATACCTCCTATAGTCGAAAGCAAAGCTTTCCGTTGGCTAGGGCATGTTTGTAATATTTCGAGCGTCGACATAGCTAACGACGCTTGCACCAAATCCTCTACGATATTGTAGTGTTGGGCGGCACATGCAGATGTATTGTGCATTGTGCATCGAAGTGCCCCCTTGGGGGGTCGAATTACAAAGTCCTCAATCGACCTTTCAATATGAAAATCGTTGGGCAGTGATGGGTTTTGACCTAAGGATGGTTCGCTACCGGAGCGACAGGAGCTCCATAAGATTTGGCTCTTGTGGCGAGTTCTACCATTTCAAATGTGTAAATGGTAGAAGATCCTTCACCAGATGAAGGATGTTGCGAACCGTCATTGCCCCCTGGCATGGGTTGAGGTTGGTTGGCAACAAGATTTTGCTGCTGTTGAGTAGGAAATGGATTTCTAAGGACAGTAGGTGCCTTACCAGTATGCCTTTTGGCAAGGTAATTTGTGCATTCTTGAAGACACGGATAGTGCCAGGTTACATGGTATTCAGCACAGAGTTTGCATGGGTATCTGGTAGGTGTATCCTTTTCATCAGTAATAGGCACAGTGGCCTTCTGTTTTCGGTTAGGCTGCTTTGTTGACTGCACCTTAGAAGGAACGATATTTTTCTTATTCTTCTTTTTCTTACCACTGGGATTTTGTGTAGACTGCACAGAGTTTATCGCAGTGGTAGGAAGAGCAGTCATATTGGTAGAGGGGTCCACTGCCATCTTGGCAATGGAACCACTGAGTTGTTTTACAGCGGCCCTGGAGGTTGCACCGACAATCCCGTCGGCGTGCACTCCGGGGTGCTGAGTGGCGGAAGCATTGGGGTTACTAGGAGCATTGGGGATTATGTCATAAAGAGTGCCAGACTGTGAATATATCAAATCTAAGTGCTGGGCATGACGTATGGATTGGTCTTCTGTGACCGCACCACATAGAGTGACATCTCTAGTGATTTGATGAAGTAAGGACCTACAGAACCAGTCTGTTAAGAGAAAATCTGGGAGGGGAGCTTTGGCTAACCTCCGCCTACGTCTCCATTAATGTATATGATTGGAGATGTGGGTGGTGGTATCTTGATGAAATGAAGTGAGAAGCTCTGTCCCAGTCTCATAGTAGATGGGTAGCTGGAAGTGCTTTAGGAATTCTATCGCTAAAGTGTCAAAGGTGTTTATTGACATGCGTGGTAACTCAATATACCATTTTGCGGATTGCCAATGAGGGTACGAGGAAAAAGACATAACCGGACACTATCATCCACCATAGAGTTAGAAACACACCAGAGATGGTAGGTGGTGATATGGGTGCCCAGATCCTCCCCTTGTTTTCCATCGAACTTTGGGATGTTCATTGATATTTTATGTTGGATCGGCAACCATTCTAAGTTGTGGTAGATGGGGTCATTTGTTAGCATGTATAAGTCGGGAATATCCAACATTGCCAAAAAAGGCAAAGAGTTAGGTGCCCCCGACTCGGACCATGGTGATGACGGATGACCTGAGGAGCTCTGTGCTCCTCCCATCATTTTTTCCCCATAGTGTACATGGGTTGCATGGTGTAGTAGTTGCTTTGTGGTATGGTGTTGTAGAGTGGATTTCCATGAGGATTTTGATACTGGGGTATGAAATTACCCCCAGTATAAGCGGTGCCCCCTTGACTCATTTGAGTCTGTGAGTAGGGTGACCCCTTGACTCATTTGAGTCTATGAGTAGGGTGCCCCCATGGATGTGTTGGGAGTCCCTTGTGGATTCCCGACCGACACAGAACTAACCATTTGGCTTTGATTGACAAAGGGAACACTCATGTCAATTAGCGACTGTTCATGCATGCCTGAGAACAGAGGGGGAACTGTGACATTCCCTACCAGCATGTGCATATTGGGAACCCGCCCAGATATCTGAATCTGGGGGTTGGAATTGTACATTGGCGGCCGACTGTGTTGTTGGTAAACAGGAACCGCGCCCATAGTGCCGCATCGAGTGTTATATGGAGCACTGTATGAGGCACTTGTCGAAGGTATGCATTGTGGCACCATAGGAGTGGAACTTGGCATCTGCCAGGTTCCACTTATAGAGGATGTTATGTGAGTTGTCATACCTGGGACAACGGGATAGCAGGATTCCACATTACCAGTGTTGTAATGACCATCAACTAGGGAAGTGGTAGAGGACCAACAGTGTCTCTAAAATTCAAGAACCCATGAGTCGTCGACTGGATAGGTGGGAAAGTTCCACCTACTGAAGAAGGAAGTACAGGTACCAGAAGAACCACGATAGGGTCCGATGGATTTGTGAGTGGAGTTTTAAAGTGAGGAAGAAATCATTCTATGAAGAAATCCTCTGGCAAACTAGAATCGTCGGTCATCGACACGGATCCCGTGTGAGATTTAGGAGACTGATTCCTCAAAGATGAGGAATCTGAGTCAGTGGAACTTGGTGGATCTTCCACAATGAGTGGAGGAAGTCCTAACAATCATCTAGAGTGATGATGAGGGCTAGATGTAGCCACGATGACCGTTAAGTTTTATCAAATAAATTTTAATGTGATATTCTTTAAAGTCTAAAAAATGATAGCACTCAGGTACCTAAAAATAAAAAATACACTAAAGATATCAATCAGAAAACGGAGGGAAAGTACCTCATCTGATAAGCACCGATCACTGGAGATGATGATCCAGATGGATGTTGGTGGCCACCCACCTATCCCATTTGGACCCCCACATCTGTCTCTTTCAGCTCTTTCAGTTTCCTAAATTGTAGCACAGTTTACTATTTTTAGTAGTTTTTCAGGTCCTGAACTTCTGGAGCCGTTTTGAGGCCCTAAACGACGTTTTTTTGGGAATCTGGGGCAACATGGGTCCATGGACCGATGTTGCCTCCCAAAGTGGTAGTACTCGGATAGATCTTTCTAACGAGCTATCGTGTGCGTCAAACGGAGATCGTATGCCAAAGTTACGACCCCGGGAAATTGATGTACCAATTTACCCAAACGGGGCCCACAATTTGGCGTTTCATCTTCTAGGGTTAGGTTTTGGAATGTGAAGGGTTTTCCATTGTTTCTCAACAATAAATAGGCCTTCGACCCTCATTGTAACACAGTTCGGAACAGTTCAGAGGCATGTAGCCATCACATCTCTTCTCAGAGATAAGCTACCATCGCCCTAGCTGGTTTATTTCCATTTCTGGTTGTAAGCATATTTCAATATTTTCCATTAATGAAATGAAGTATTATTTCCGCTGCATCTTTGTGTATATGGTTATCTCTGTAATTTGTTGCGTTCCTGTTTAAATCCGGATCAGTGGTATCAGAGCAGTCTGCTTTTTCTCTGTTTTTCTTTGCATGTCCCCAACAAGGTCGGGATATAAGGAGTTAGGGCTTGAACTGGTTGAACCTTTGCAAGACCAGCCTCGCAAATCTCGACGGCCTCCCATGGCGGACGAGAAGAAAGACGAGGGGGCAGGAGATCCCATCAAAATCTTGCTCGAAGAAGCCCTCGAGCGACAACGGAACGCGATGATGGACAACTTTGCCCAGATCCTTCAGCGGCTACCTAGAAGCAACACATCGGCTTCTAGCAGCTACTCTGGAAACGCCACACCCTTTAAGGTACAAGCTAATTTTGAAATCCCCATATTCGAGGGTCAGATAGACGTAGATGCCGTAGATAAATGGTTAAATCTGCTAGAGGGTTATTTTTCTGTTCATGAATTTTCGAGTCGGGAAAAGATTGTTTTTGCTCTTCTCAAAGCAGCCCCCCACGTCAAGGACTGGTGGGAAACCTACTGCGAGCAGAAGGATGAAAGTACTGGCTCACTATTTTCAGCCGCACCCACCTGGGATTCGTTCTGGGATGCCATCAAGGAGCAGTACTACCCTGTCGGAAGTTATGAGGACAAATACATCAAATGGACCACATTGCGGCAGGGACGAGACCAAGATGTGCCGGAGTTCACAAACATTTTTCATACCCTTCGCACATAGTTGAGTATCAAAGATTCTGAGCTGCATCTGGTACTCAAATACCGCGGCTGCCTACACAGATACATCCAGGAAGAGATGGTGTTCTTGAACATCTCCTCACTCGGCACAGCATACCGATACGCTGTCAAAATCGAGCAAAAGTTCAAACAGAAGAAGCGAGACTTTGGATCTGCAAATCCGAAGCCCAAAGGACAAAGCCAAGGCAGGGTAACCCAAGACAACCCGTCGAAGCCGCAAGAAAAGAACAACACCATGAAGCCAAAGAAGGACACAGGGAAGTGGTGTGAGTTCCACAAGAGTCTCACTCATAACACAAGTGAGTGTCGGACCAAGCAGTCGTTGGTGGCTGAGTTGAGGGCTTCCAAATCAGATGCATGTTCCAACCCTGAGCCAGAACCCAACAAGGGGAATGGCAAAGGGAAGCAGATCATTGATGCGGATCCCAGCGCCACTGTTGCCACCGCCAAGATCCAGAAAGATGAGCCCGAAAATCCAGAGGAAGGGGAGCGTCTTTTCCACTCACAGATGTGGGTGAAGGGTTCACCGTTGCAATTCATTGTCTACATTGGTAGCCAAAAGAACCTGGTTTCAGCAGAGGTCGTGAAGCGGTTGGGCCTACCGACTACACCACACCCACAGCCGTACAGTATCGGGTGGCTTCATGAAGGACGAGATCTCAAAGTTCGCCAGGAGTGCCGTCTTCCCTACAGCATCAAGCCCTTCACATACGAGGTATTGTGTGATGTTACACCTCTGGATGTTTGTGATGTATTATTAGGCCAACCATACTTGTGGAGGCGACATGCTATGTATGAGTCTAGGCCTCGTGCTGTCATTATTTCTTTGAATAATTCATTATACAGGATACCGGAGGTAGCCCCACCTACCGCCACATCTTTGATCACTACCAAGAAAGGCAGCAAGCTCATATCACAGACTAGGAAATTCGTTTGTCTGGTTCACTCCCAAAGTAAGGGGAAGATCGTTGCTACATCCATGACCCCTGCAAAGGGTTCCTCCACGCAGCAGCAGCAGCAAAGGGATACAGTCATGACAGAACACAGGAACAACTTCTCCTCACCCACAGGGGTACCACACAAGTTTCAAGTGGGCGACAAAGTTTGGTTACATCTGCAGAGAGAACGCCTTACTAGAACCCATCAGAAACTCAGGCAACTCTGACATGGTCCTTACACCAGTACCAAGGCTACGGGAAACAATGCTTCAAAGCACAGCATTCCTCCATTCCTTGGCTTGCACCGAGTGTTCAATGTGGACCATCGTCGACCATGCTTCCCACCATTTCTGGTCACATCAGAGAGTGCAGAACAGCTCACCAGAGATCCAACTCAGCAGAAGCTTCCTCATCTCAAGGAGGAACTCAACGCAATGGGGACCATTGCTTCCTAAGGGGGGAGGAATGATCCAGATGGATGTTGGTGGCCACCCACCTATCCCATTTGGACCCCCACATCTGTCTCTTTCAGCTCTTTCAGTTTCCTAAATTGTAGCACAGTTTACTATTTTTAGCAGTTTTTCAGGTCCTGAACTTCCGGAGCCGTTTTGAGGCCCTAAACGACGTTTTTTTGAGAATCTGGGGCAACATGGGTCCATGGACCGATGTTGCCTCCCAAAGTGGTAGTACTCGGATAGATCTTTCTAACGAGCTATCGTGCGCGTCAAACAGAGATCGTATGCCAAAGTTACGACCCCGGGAAATTGATGTACCAATTTACCCAAACGGGGCCCACAATTTGGCGTTTCATCTTCTAGGGTTAGGTTTTGGAATGTGAAGGGTTTTCCATTGTTTCTCAACAATAAATAGGCCTTCGACCCTCATTGTAACACAGTTCGGAACAGTTCAGAGGCATGTAGCCATCACATCTCTTCTCAGAGATAAGCTACCATCGCCCTAGCTGGTTTATTTCCATTTCTGGTTGTAAGCATATTTCAGTATTTTCCATTAATGAAATGAAGTATTATTTCCGCTGCATCTTTGTGTATATGGTTATCTCTGTAATTTTTTGCGTTCCTGTTTAAATCCGGATTAGATGAACCCCAGTATCTCAATGAATAACAGAGAAGGATGGCCAAATGTACGGTTACGGTTACTTTAGAGCTTCGCCCGAACCTCAGATTGAGGGGCCAAGTACTCTTGTGAAGACGAGCACGCTCCCAAAAATTGAAGACAAAGTAGATTCGTCTGTGTTAGGTACTAGGACAGCCCGTCCCAGTCACCTTGTGTAAGTACCTAGAAGTTTTGGCGAGTAGAGATACCTCAAATCAAAAACATTACCAAGGGGGACATAGTCGTAGACAACATGCTGTGTGGGCAGGATACCTGAGTCCCCGACTTAGTTCTAAAATCCCCGAAGGGACCCCCAATACACAGAATTCCCAAAGGATTTGTAAGAGAAGGCGGGCTAGCTTCAATTACAGTCCAATTTTGTCTCGTATTTCGCTCCTTTGTTAGTGGAGTGGTCCTAGTAATATGAGTGCAGAAGGATTTTTCACTTGTTAACAACACTAGTTTTGGTTTTCAACCTTGGGCAGTTCACTCACATGCTTATCCCAAGATCCTAGCCTAGCTAATGTTGGTTTGCTCAAAAGAGTAACTGATTGATTTTAATGTAAATTTTAAGTGTACTTGATTATTTGTCTTCGGTAGGGGTGTTGACGTATGAATATGGTGAGACTCTTGACTCAATAAATCATGCAGAACAATGCTTTGAATTTGTTTTTCAATTTCTTATGCAAACAAGTCTTATTCTACATATTCATCTTTTCACATATTCATAGATTCGTCTGTACATCTAAAGCCATTCAACACTTGCATAACCAAAAGATTCTTTTCCCAATATTTCCTAACAACTACTGAAAACCAACATGAAGCGGCTTACAACTATTTCGACAGAAGGATGAATACAATTTATCAGTCTTTCTTTCGAAAAAAATGTATTTTAAGAGAGAAAAACTAAAAGTTTTTCCTAAAAATAAATTTGAAGGACACCAAATTTGCTAACATAATATAGTTGCAGATCTTACTTCAGCCCATGAGAAAATTTCCCCCCCATTTTGGTCCACAGACACTACTGGAAATCATGGAAATGGTAGACTAACGCTTTGTTTCAGTGTAAACAGAGAGTTAGTTGGTCCACTAATTCTCCCTGTACATAGGCACAGTGCTTTATAAAGCTTTGTTTAGCCTGATAACCTGTGTTAGTGAGGGAAATTGCTCAAACAGAGGGCCTTTATGATTAGTTTTTGAGGAGAATACAAACTAGTAGGATGTAACAAGATAGTTGGTGGATCATAAAAGGATTTGAAGAAGTAGGGAGCTCTTAGAAGAAAGAGAAGATCCGAGAGGAGTCCGGGTAAACCGACAACTAGATGTATAGTCCCCAGTGGAGTCGCCAATTCTACTATGCGATAAATGCACAGTGTATGGAGAATGAAAACTACCCTCAAAGGTCTTCCTGGGACCTTCGACAGAATGTAAGATTATCTACAGAAGCTACCACGTTATGCACATGTTCATCTATCAAACATAAATTGACAAGCTATGGAAAGAGGATCACCTTTAGTTCCTTCTAGATTTGTTTGGAGATCTCTATGCGGCAAGAAGAATTCCTTCAAGGTCAGCTCCAAGCCAATTCCTTCACAAAGGACAAGGTGAACCAATCACAACATACGCTCTTGAAAACTAATGTAAGAATGCACAATAAACATATATTAGTGTATAACTTAACTACTCATGTCGACAAACATCAGAATGAAAAAATCAATGAACAACATTACCAACACTATGGAGTAGGGAATACAACCGCAGTTCTGTATTTATAATGGAAGAGTGATTACAACCATCTGTTGTATCAACCTTCCCTTGCCCCTTCTTCCTCTTCCTCTCTCCCTCTTTCAGTTCACTTCTTCAAGTATATGACAATTCACAACAACTTAATGGGCTATCCTTCCAAATGCTCTAACCCTTTTCACAATGGCCCTCTCATTGCTTATGTAGCAATCGAATTAGGGCTGTCAAGCTCCTCCTAGAGTTCATTAGGGAAAAAGCTATGAACCTGCCTTGTTTTCAAGCTTTTTCCCATTTGCCTTCATTCTTAGATTGGAATTTCTCCAAATATCTTGATTTTTGGAGTTTCCTTACTTTTCTTGAGCAAATTTAGGGATATATATCTAGATATTTGTTAGCAGATTCATTGGCTTGACCCATTGAAATTCCCTTAGTTTCACTAACAATCCCCTTCGTCTAACAACTTGAGTTAGCAGGGTGACTAACACTCCTCTATGCTTGGTAACAAGCTTTATAAAGCAAGTTAGCAGTGTGCAGAGAGTGTTAGTGTGGAATCAAGGCTTGCAATTGTGGGCTTTGCTTCAGTCATGCTATCTTTCACGTCTGAGTTGATGAGGAGGTCATTTTGTCCTATAATAGATATAACAAGTCCCTAAGTCTAAACTTAGGGAAAATAAAATATTAATGTGTATTAATATGAATCTATGTTAGAGTGGTCCAAAAGACATGGATCAAGCCAGATCTAATATTAGTTGTTGATTAGGGACTTAATCTTGGCCGTTGAGATGTCAACAGGAAAAAGTATAAGAGGAGGCTTGAGGGTCACTTGGAGAGTACACCAAATGATCAGTCATTCTATTCTCTAGAGAGGGGTTTGCTAAGAGAGATATAATCAGTGATCGGGAGAGCAGCTAAGGGGCATTGAGTACAGAGAAACAAAGAAGGCAGAGATTGTGCTAGGAGAGCAGCACATTAGCCAAGGAGGGTGACACAGAGCCAGCAAGGGCTCACACAGGGCCACGCAAAGGCAGCCAAGTGTTGCGCAAAGCACCAAAGGGACCAGCTCAGCTGATGCAGAGGATCCCAGAGCTCATGTAGGGCCTCTTGGGGCTCATGCAGGCCTAGAAAGGCTGACGCAAGGCCAACATGAGACAAAGAGGGGCTGACGCAGTCCAAATTTTGCAGACACTGGGGTTGCAGGAGCAGTTTTGTGCTGAGGAGCTGCCAGAAGTGTTTTCCGAGGTTTCAACCAGGAGATTTCTCTCAAACTGTGAGGTATTGCTGCTAAGGAAATTCTCTGTTGGGTAGGCCAGTTTTGGCAGCCAGATGTTACTCTGATATTGCTTAATAAGAAAACCCTTAGATAATTGCATTGGTTTTCCCGCATTGGGTTTTTCCGGGGACATTAGTCCAAAAATAATGGTGTCATGTGGTGTGTTTGTTCTTGTTTATTTTAGTTGTTGATCTGTAATATGTTGAGCATGCACCGGTGTTTATTTTTAGTATTTAATTTGAAATAACTTGCTAAGGAAAAATAACAAGTAGGTAGGAATAATTCAGGTAAAGTGGATGGAGGGTTTTTAAGCTAAGTAAACTTAGAAACTTCAACATGGTATCAGAGCCAAGTTGCAGATCACAGGAGGACTAAAAGACATCAGTCGAGAGGAGCAATAGCAATAGAAAACAATTGTCCCAAGGTGACAAAAATTGTTTCTAGCAGCGCAGAAGACTGGGAAGTGTGACGCAGAGCCAGCAAGAGCCACATAGAAGAAGTCGGGAACTGCGTAGAGCCTTAGAGAGGCCAACGTTGCAGACGTAGAGGGCCAGAGGGCTGATGCAAGGCATGCCAACGCTAACGCAGACCCATCTGGGGTGACACAGAGCCAGTGTGGGGTAGAGAGAGGCTGACGCAGTTCACAGAGAGGCAGTTGTTGGGGTCTAGTAGGTTGCAGGAATATTGCAGAGTGGAGCTGGTGAGGTACTATAATCAGAACAATACCTAACAGAGCAAGGCTATAGGAGTTGTTACCGAGGGTTTCTAGCCGAGGAACCCAGATCAGCAGTGCAATTGCACAAGACAATCAGAGTAGGGGGCATCTCAACAAGCAGCATAAGGATTTCTAGGAGGGAAATCATAACTCAGAGGGAGTCCAAAAGAGAACTTCTAGATGGGAAGTAGAGACTCAGATGAGTCAAACAGAGAACTTATAGGAGGGAAGTAGAGGAGCATCATGGCACTACACGGGGTAAGAGACCAGGATAGACTAGACGGAGCATCGAACTTCGCAGTTTGGAAGGCTAGAATATTATCAGTGCTTGATAGGAATCATGTCAAGAACTTCGCCTTGAAGACAATAGCTATCCCAGTCGACCCAAATGATATTGACAAGTACGAAGAGGTGATGGCGAGGGCCAAGTGCATTATCCTTGACGGGGTCAAGGATCTTATGGCACCACAAATAGCCGAGAAGGAAATGATAGTTGAGATGTGGGAAGCTCTCAAGAACCTATACCAGCATACTTCTGTGCAGAGAAGAATGCTCCTCGAGAACCATATGAGGTTGTATCAAATGAAGAAGGGTCAAATGATTGACTCCTTCCTCGAAGGGCTGAATGAGATTCGAGATCAGTTGACTGCTATAGGAGTGACACCGGATCAAGAGCTTATGGTGAGGACAACCCTGAATGCTGTCTCAGAAGAATGGGAAGTGTTTTCCCAGAGCATCTTGAGCAGAGGGACTCTCCTACCTTGGGACGAGATGTGGTAGCTCTTCGCCAGGAAGAGATCAGACGACAGTCGAAGACAGGTAGTAGCAGCAAAGGGGTCAAGGTCAAGCAGGAGGAGGAGGAGGATGTGGCCCTAGCATCTGAGGGAAAGTAGGAGAAGCGGAAGAAGAAAGATATCTCCAAGATCAGGTGCTTCCAATGTGGGGAGCTGGTTCATTATGCGACCCAGTGTCCAAGGAAGAAAAGTAAGGGAGAGTCTTTCGAGACTAAGGCAACACCAGGACGAGCAGAGAAGTAAGTTTTGACAGACGATGACTGTGCCATGAGTGCACATGTGCCATTAGAGTGGAAGTGGGGAGACATCGAGCTATAGTCAGGCAGACTACAGGTGATGAGGGTCAGGATCCTTGAGGTACCCAGCCTCTTGGATTAGACCTTGCTATGGGAGCCCCGACAAGGAGTAGCGGGATTGGCTGAGTGGGTAGAGACGGATGCAGATGGAGCAACAGAGAGAGATACAGTGCAGGAGTCCCAAGACAATGCAGATCTAGCAGGCTACAACAATGCAAGAGGCACATGAGTGTTGCACCAGTGTAGGACGGCACAGAGAGGTGTGCAACGGTGCGAGATGCAGGAGAATTGTTGCAACAACGCAGAGGTTAGAGAGGGAGCACTTGTCAGCAACAGAGGGAGCCTTAACATCAGTGGGTGTTTCTAGCCCAACAGGGAGGTCAGTTGGGAGATCATTTACTTACTTCTCAGTAACTGAGTTGCATTGCAACAGTGGGCAGCACGATGCAACATGATGAGAGGAGGTGTAATGTAGATGCAGTGTTGGGAGGATGGACCAGCAGTAGCACAGATGCAGAGGGAGCTGTCATACAGATGCAGTAGTGGCAGTGGCAGAACCATGGGCAACAGTTCAGGAGGTAGCAGTGCATAGGATGGTGGGAAGGAAGGCCTAGCATCACCATAGGTACCGATGCCAAATGATCGGAGTAATACCCAGTGAGGAGTATTGCTAGAGCATAGTCCTCGCTAAGAGGGAGTGTTGATTTGGGGTAGCATCGGATGTGCTCTAGCCACGACATTTGGTGGAGAGGTTTGGGCACATGAGATCTCCAATACCCAAAAAGGGTTTGGGCATATTCTAAATAGATCAGGAGATATTAAAATAATTAATATTTTTAATGGAGTCCCTAAGTCTAAACTTGAGAAAAATAAAATATTAATGTGTATTAATATGAATCTGTGTTAGAGTGGTCCAAAAGACATGGATCAAGCAAGATCTAATCTTAGTTGTTGATTAGGGACTTAATCTCGACCATTGAGATGTCAATAGGAAAAGTATAAGAGGAGGCTTGAGGGTCACTTGGAGAGTACACCAGATGATCAATCATTCTATTCTCTAGAGCGAGGTTTGCTAAGAGAGATAGAGTTAGTGATTGGGGGAGCAGTTGAGGGGCATTGAGTACAAAGAAACAGAGAAGAAAGAGTTTGTGCTGGGAGAGGAGCACAACAACCAAGGAGGGTGACACAAATCCAACGAGGGCTCATGTAGGGCCACACAGAAGTAGCCAAGTGATGCACAGAGCACTAGAGGGGCCAACGCAGCTGATGCAGAGGCTCCTAGAACTTATGCAAGGCCTCCTAGGGCTGACACGGGCCTATAAAAGCTAACGCAGGGCCATTGTGAGATAGAGAGGGGCTGACGCAGTCCATATTGGGCAAATGCTAGGGTTGTAGGAGCAGTTTTGTGCTGAGGAGCTGCTAGAAGGGTTTTCCAGGGTTTCAGCCAGGGGATTTCTCTCAAATTGTGAGGTATAGATGCTAATGAAATTCTCTGTTGGGTAGGCCAGTTTCGGCACCTAGATTGTACTCTGATATTGCTTAATAAGAAAACCCTTAGATAGCTGCACCAATTTTCCTGCATTGGGTTTTTCTGGGGACATTAGTCCAAAAATAATGGTGTCATGTGGTGTGTTTTTTGTTGTTTCTTTTAGTTGTCGATCTGTAATATGTTGAGCATGCACTGGTGTTTATTTTCAGTATTTACTTTGTAAATAACTTGTTAATGAAAAATAACAATTAGGTAGGAATAAATCAGATAAAGTGCATGGAGGATTTCTAAGCTAAGTAAACTTAGAAACTTAAACTCCCCATCTACCAATTGCAAAATAAATGTTCACAATATAAACCTAAAATGGTAGGAAACATGGGACTAGAGCCTTCAGTGTAAAATAAGTTTAAGAGGTTTACTCGTCGAGGCTATGGATGCTTGCTGGAAGTGGGTACTGACCTGTGATACCACTAGGAAAACCCATCAGGGCTATGGATACTCGTGGGAAATGGGGCATTCTTCCTAAAGAAGTTTCAACCAAACCAGGGCTTTTTTCTACACGTATGATGGTTACTCTATAATGTTACAATAAAATGGAAGTGTACGTGGATGAAGTCAAGGGTAGAAACTAACTCCATAAATTTTCTCCTAAAGAATGGATTTAAGGTAATCTTGAGTCCTCTATCATTGATTTTTCATACTATATCTAAGATTTAATTACCTTGGAAGTGGGACCTATGATCATAGAGAATTAATAAAATTCAACTGCAAAGCTTATTTTTAATGCTTAGATGACTATAAAACTTTTGGATTTGGTTAGTAATAACTAATTTTTCAGTGGTTCATCATTTGTTGTGATCATAAAAATCCTCCTACCTACAAAGAAGGAGAACCCCTTAAATTTATGAAAGGTTTCTTTTTCTTGAGCATAAAACTGTTAAAGATTGATGAAATCATATGTAATGAGTGATTTGAAATTTCTGCTATGCTTCGTTTTAGCATTGCATCTTTTTAATAAATTTAAGATGACTTATTTTGGTTCAATATTCATCTCATTAGTTCCATTCTTTTTTTTTTCAGGTCCCATTTTGTATTAGATCCATCTCAGCAACCCTCCTCACTTCTTCAGTACCTTGCCTTGTTTGCATGAGGATATGGAAATCCTCAGGCATGGGGGATTGGTTGTTGGGGTCTTTTCAACATCTTCATCTCATTCTCTTCAGTTTCCTTCAGCATATCAGATTGACACTTATCAACTTCCTCTCTTCTAGATCATTCCAAACTCTCAGCCTTACTTTGCCTCATATTCAACCTTGTATAACTTCAATTGAAGACTACTTCTTATAGGTCTACCAAGGGAAATAGTGACTAATTAGGAAACTCAATTTACCTCCAAGTTGGTCAAAACTATTACAGAGCTTGAGACATGATGAACAAATTTTCCGCTTTATGCACCACTTCTGCTGAAATTTCAAAATATTTTCATACCTCTGTGATTCACATAGTTTGTAGACAACAACAATTGTTTTGTTCCAGTACCTGGCAACTAGTTCCTGCACCAACAATTTGTAGTACAATAATTAGAAATAATAAGTATTGCTATCATCTATAGTATGAAGACATTCACAGAAAAAGGTCAGAACACTTTGGCCATTAGGTGAGATCTCCAATTATGAAAGACCCAGAAAATGCAAGCGTCTGGTATTGGTACTGCAAACTGCACATCAAAATAAATTTTTAATCGTTGTCTTTGGTTTTAATAAAATATCATCATCAATTAGAAAACGAGTAACTAGTACTTATTCTCACTAATTAAGAGTCATTTAAATTATGAATTAAAATGTATTAATTTCATGTACATTATCCTTACACCAAACTCTGTTTATTATTCACCTACCATGTGTTTCCCTTTTCCTAATTATGATGATGGTTAGTTAATCATTATCTTATCAATCATTTAGAACTATCCACTTCTCCCCTCGTGATTGGCTACAGACATTATGAATGATTACGCATATAGTCATTTGATTATTTTCTACCTTATCACTCTGATCTACGACCCATTACACTATCTACGATCCATTACCTTATCACTCTATCAACATTATTTGCGACTTATTATCATATGCGAGAATCGATATCTAAAATATCATGACTCCACATTCCGCCATTGTCCATAATAATTTGACTATGGGAAGTCCTAGATGACACTTGTTGCCTTTTTCTCCTCATGCTGACCATATTTATTAGCCCTTTTTAAAACCACACCCATTGTGTCTGTGTCTGGTACCCATTTTCGGCACTAAAACCTCGATTCCAATTTTGAAGCTCTGTTTTGAAGA
This sequence comes from Pinus tabuliformis, assembly GCA_031772625.1. Classification (NCBI taxonomy): domain Eukaryota; kingdom Viridiplantae; phylum Streptophyta; class Pinopsida; order Pinales; family Pinaceae; genus Pinus; species Pinus tabuliformis. Next base: position 2,001,874,612 of record CM062819.1, on the reverse strand, counting down.
CCTGTGTGGGGGTTGATCGGCATGAGCCAATTTTCCAGCTCTATAAAGAGACGCAAGAATATTAGTCTTGTAAAATGAAATATGAACAAGATGGATGTTTTTTTTTCGAGAAAATTAGTGGGTTCAAGGATGAAGTGTCTTGGGTATTCACTCAGAATTTTGACAGGAAAATGGTCAAGTTAGGAAGCTTTGAGATGGTAGTGGACGACGCCTCAATTGCTGAAGAAATAGGGCTATTCCAAAGTGTAGAGAAATACTTCAAGGGCATGCCATTTGACTGACAGTTGTGGCAACCATTTCTGGTGACATATTACTCAATTTCAGATCGATCAAAAGGAATTCCAAGGAATGGGATTAAGCCCAAATTCTAGACCATGATCACCAGTATGCAAATTTTTTGACATGCGAAGTTAGATATTCCTTCACCTTTTTATATAATCTTAGATTATTACTACATTTTGAAGGAGGCACTAAAGTTAATTTTCCATTTTTATTATGGAAAAGTTTACAAAAGATGTCAAAAGGGGTTAAGCCCATGGTTAAAAAGCCAGAAACCAATTTATATCATCATGGGCTCATAAAATTGTTAATTGTCCATGAGATTTGGAAGAGAAAGAGCAGTTGGAAAACTTTTCTTACTAAAGATTTATTTTTCAGTAAACCCTGGTCAAGACTCCACAGGAGATCACCCGAAACCTATGACTAGTTAGGCAGGGGAGAGTAGCAAGAAACCTAGAAAAGGGGACAAAAAGGAAAAGAGTAAAGACTCTAAACAAGAAGATGTCACACCTTCTGTCACACCTAATGAGCCTCAAGAGGAAAAAAAGGATCCTACATTGAAATCGAAGAAGAAACCTAAGAAAAAGGGTAAGACACAGAGGGATATTTCAGTCACTGAAGACACTGGTGAAGAAGTACCTATGACAAGCATACCAAAGGCCACAATAGAACAACCCAGTTGTGTGGAGAAAGTACAAACTCTGTTAAAAAGGAAGCGGTTGAATAAGAAATGTCCTGAAGAGTCTCTTCCTGAGAATAGTAAAACTTCAACCATCAACCAAAGAGTTACACGAGGCATGGTGAAGCAGGTCCCCTCTATATCAGAGAAGATAGGGGACATCCCTGCATCCTCAGGAGTAGACAATGCTCCCGTTGAAGTCACCAATGAGATAGAGAAGTTAGTTACAGAAACCTTGAGGGACTTGATAGAATACCGATTAGATGCAAAGAAACTCAAAAGACAAGAATCTTAGTCCTCAAGTATATTTCAACCTTAGGTGAAAGTAAAAAGGCTTCAGAATGAAATTGAAAAATTAAAACTAAGAGGTACTAGATGGCCATATCAAGAGGGATAATTCCCTCCTCAAAGAGCGACACTAGAAACTGTAAGATGAGAAATTAGAGATGACTGAGAAGATGAATAGGGTTCTCTGGTTGGTCAAATATACCAGAGTCAACAAGAAAGAACTTAAGATGGAGACAGTTGGGCTGGACCTCTCAGCCTAAGCCACTGACATGTAAACTAGATAGTGACATAAATAATTTTGTAGTTTTGGATTGCATGGGGAGATGCAATAAGATAATGATGGGGGAATGTTGACCTTGCATTTTGATGTTTGAAACCATCCAATTTTGCCTCCCTTACACCTAATTTTGCCTTGAAAATCCACAATTATTCCTCTAAGTACACCTTGAGCTATGCTTTGTTGACCTTCTAGTGTACATGATGTATAAAGAATTTTTAATCATAGTTTTATGGTTTCTTAATAGCTAGAATAATTATTTTGTTGCTCTAAGTATCTAATTGGACTATGATGAATTTTATTAGACAAGGATCTCGGTGATGACCAACCTCCATTAAATACTCCAGCTGTCAGTAGTCTTGTACCTCAAAATTGTTTCCCAGTACCTGCACTGATTCATTGTTTGGTACTTGCACCATAGATCGCTTCCGGTACCTGCACCGCAAATCACTCATTTGGTACCTATAATAGAGTAATGGAACATTCCGGTACCACAACTATTGGAGATCCCGTAGCCGCATTGATCAAATTAAGCATGTGGTTCTTGAATGAGACGACTTCTTATATATTTGAAGTGATATCTTAAGATTGTAATGATATGTTTTTATTTTTATGAAACCATGGATGTTGGCTTAGTGGGGCCTGACCCAAGTTCGGAGGTGATTTAGCCAAGCAAATCCTGGTACTACTGGCCCTTTCAGCAACAGTCCGTGGAGCGTGGACTGAGGTCTCACTTGAAGTAGTATGGGAGGTGCTAGAACCAAGTTTTTTCACCCTTGGGATGTCTGATGGGCTTCTGGAGGTCCGCGGTCTGACCTGTCACTGCACGCACTTGCGATCCCTTCGTGAGCTGTGGTGTGGCTTCTGCGCAGCCCTGCTCGGGGCGTGACCCGTATAATACCCAAGATCCTTGCTAATTAACCGATTACTTGACTTGTGTGTGTAAGATTTATGGTTATTACAACATATTCATCAATTATATCAGTGCGTGCAATACATAAAAATATACAAACATAAAGAAGATAGTGCACAACGAATACACAGGAACATAAATCAACTTCTCTTTTATTAATCTTCAATCTTGCTTACAACCTTGACACTGCCATGCGCACTCAGCTACAGGGGCCCGTGCACTCAGCTGCAGACTCCACTAGGCCTTTGCGCACTCAGCTGCAGAGCCTCTTCCTACTACTACAACCCAAGGCACTTAGAATTCAACTGTAGACTTGAACCATTCCTACGCTCCTCATCTATCTTCTTCTTCTCTCTTTACAACTTAGAGCTTCACTCTATTTATAAAATCCCATGGTCCGCAGACCATGGGTAGGCCGACTTTACACTATTTTACAATACACTGTTTAGGGCAGACAACCTTATGACTCAATTGTACACTTCATGCTCTGCGCCCGCAATTTGAGGAGTTTTACAACATCTTTGACCAAAACTTGGGCTTTGAGCCCAAAAACATGCTGGGGGGGATTCCATGCCTAGCAAGGCCCCAACACAATCATCATGACTCGTCCTAAGTAACTCTGCTGGTGTGGCGATCTTGGCAAGAAGCCCCTCCAACCAATCCTGTGCTGTGCGTAGGTCCATGACGCACTGTTCTGCTGTCTGCTGGATCTGCTCCATTCTTTCGGCCGAAGTCTCACTATCAGGGGAAAATCCTTGTCTTAAGGCATGCATCACTTTCATCTGTGCGAGCTTTCCTTCGATGTCTGCCGTGATGAGGAAGGCCTCATCAATCCAAGGCTGGACATGCACTTTAAGGACTGCCTCTTTCTGCTGCGTGGAATCCACCTGTTCTTTCAACACCTTTACTTATTGTAGCTTCGCAAGTCGTTGGGTCTGGACAACTATCTACACCATTCCACGCACACTGTCATACTGCACTTGAAGCTCCCACGCCTCTATTTCCAGGTGCTGTATGTTGGGGTCCTCCTATAATGAAGTGAGGTTTGAGAAGGATTCCTCCAACATAACGGTGCAGTTTTGTACTGCCTGTCCTATTTCTTCTAGCCCTTTTTTAATAGTGCCAGCGCACTATTCCCTAACTTCCAAGGGCGTAGAGGACTGTACCTTTAATCGTAGCTCAACAATCTGAAGGTTGAGGTCCAGCTGTACCCTTGTTGCTTCCTCCTTTTCCTCGTGGAATTCAGTCGCCAATCAGTGGATCTGCTCTGCCACTGGTATATTTGCTGGGACAACCAATTCTGGGATGTTTCTACAAGCATTGTCTACCGCCAGATCTAGTCCTTGAGTCTATGCAAACAATTCATCACATTGCCAGCTAAGCTGTTCCATATTGATCTTTTGTTCACTCAATACCTGTAGCGCGCAACCTTTTTTGGCACGGATCTTGGCTGTGATCCCATCTTGTAACTAGTACAGGGTTTCTCGCAGAAGGGCAGCCAAGTTTAAGCCCAACCCCTTAATCCTACCCACCATAGCTTGGTCAACTTTGTTCGCTATTGCTAACATGCCCTTGGGGAATACGAAAGTGTTGGTCATTCGAGCACACAACATTTGTTCCACCTTTCATGTACCTGCTGTGACATATGGGGCCATTGTTCCTGTTTATGGGGTTTGCACCTGTAGTTCCTGTAATTGTGCATTTAGCACCCCCAACACAGTGTTCTTCTCTGTCATCACCTCTTGAAGCGCTTCCTTAGTGACATCGCGAACCGTTTCGCTAATGTCAAAATGATCACCTTCTGTAAGTGTGATTGGGTTGATAGACATCTTTGATGCCTTAACCTTCTTTCTGGGGACTGGTTTCTCAGGGGCGCGTGACCATCTCAACTGTTGCAAGGTGGTTTCTGGGTCCATGCACTCTTTGGCCAGGTCTATTTCCTCAGCCCCCTGCCATGTGTACATGTCATGGCCCTCCTCAACCTCTTCTGTTGGCATTGTTGTTGTGTCTGTTGTCTGCACTGTTGTTGCTTCATCAGCCAGCTTCTACTGTGCGGCTACCTCTGTTGCTACTTTTTCTTGGTGCCTCTTTTCAGCTAGCTGCGCGATGCGTAGCTTGGTGTCCTTCTTCCTTTGTTAAGTTGTGGCCCTTTCCATTCCTGCCAAGTCCAAGGCATGCCACTCCAGAGGCCATGTTTCCAATGCCGTGAAGATGGCATCGTTAGTAGCAATGAATGGGAGCTTCGTCCATGCCTTTGTCGGATCCTTCTATGCTAGGACATAAATGTTGTGCTATTCGCTTTAAACTCAGCAAAGCTCTGCAGAGTGGCATACATTGTGTGAGACAACCATGGTCTTCTGTTGATCCACATCCAAATGCTCGCCTCCATCAGCACCCAAAAAAACTTGGTGGCGTGAATCTGCTTTGCATCCTTAGTGGCCCAGAGCGAAGCATACGTCATGGCCTCAGATATGTCCTAGTCGATATCCGGGAACTAGCTATCTTCCGGTAGTTCACCCGCTATCAACAAGATGGATAAGAGCAACCATGCGTAGTGGAAAGTCTTACCTTGCTCTTGGGCCTCCTTGCAGTTTGTCAGAAATTCCTCACAAAGGAACTTCACCCAGTTGAACTGGACCCCCTCCACGCACTGTTCGGCTAGCGCAACCACAGGTGTTGGTACTTCATCAGTGCGACACTTCTGCATTAATTTTCTAGCCAGGAGATGGGTGGCTATGCACGCACCTTTGTCCTTGATGCTCACAATTGCATAACCTCGATTCTTCTTTTCCAACTTGTATTTAGTTTTCATGGCTTCTGTGAGAGCCAAATCGCTACTTCTGCTTACCATCATCATGTGGTCCTTTCCCTTATAGGGAAGTCAAGAAATCTGGTGAATAAGCTCCACCGTGATGGGAATAGGCTCCTCCAGCCATAGATACCCATCATGCACTAGGCATAGCAGTTGCCTGATTATGAAAATGGTGATGGGCGCATGGTGAAAGTGGGGTATCCATCGTAGATGAAGTAACCCAGTGTTCTCCACACCGCGTAGCCATTTTCACGGCTCCAGCATGATTATTGGCCCCTCTGAATTTTGCTTCATCAAGCTCTCTATTACTAGGTGCACGAACTTCTCGCTATTTGTGAGGTCCGAATCTTCAAATTTCAGGGCAGGCACTCAGCCTAGGAGTGGACCTTCAAAACTAATTCCGTCGAGGAGGAGAGGGGTCCGGAGTGCACTCTTGTGGCCTCGAGGTCTTTTGGCGCCTAACTTTCCCTTTCCATGGAGGGACGTACGTGGGTAACTTCGCTACGGAAGGCATTGATGGTACGTCTTCCTCCATGTCATTTTGTGCTTCTATTTGATCAATTAGAGCCTGTAAGTCCTCCTCCTCTTCGTTCGATTCAATGGCGACGACCTTGCTTTTTTCTTCCATTGATATCTTACTGAACCGCGAGTTTCTTAGGGACACGCAGACTGGTACCATAGTCTGTTTATCTTTCTTTGGCCGCAATGTTCGTGGTGATTTTGGAACTTCTGGTGCAACCACTGCGTATCCAAGCTCCTCAGCAGAATCTTCGACAAATTTCACACCTGGCTTGGTAGCAGCCATCGTATTTGCACGAGATATGTTTTGTCGCGTACTCAAAGATGGTAAGATTGCACGGTGCTCAATACTCTGCAATTGCTCAAATCCCAAACAACCAAGTGTTTTCTCGTGGTTAGTCCTTGGAGTTTTATAGCGCCTTTTGAATTTAAATTCGACCGCTCCCCCCACTTTTGAGTCATTAATACATTCTTAGCAGCAGATCATCCCAAATCTAGCCCTTAATTCGTGTCTTAATTGCTCTCTGCCCACTCCCTTTTGCCTTAACTTGGACATCTCGTCATGAACAGTGACGTCAATGGTTATTTCCCAGCCTACCCACACGGCAGCACAGTCACTCGTGCATGGGCGCGAACCTTATATCATGCTGATTCTGCGTGCACCTCCCTCACCGCGCAGTTCCCAAATAGACTTTGTTAGAGTCTCGCGCTCTCTTTCGACTATCTGGAGCACTGAGTCTGTACTCCCTATGGATAGTCAGGTGGTCGCCCCACCTGTGCGAGACTGCAATTCACCTTCCAGCATAGCTCGTGGACATTCCTTACTTCCCCTCACGACAACTGGCGCTACGTGTTATACCTTATGCAGTGCGCTCCCCTTGTTATTGTGTTTGGTAAGGTGTGGTCTCAGCCATGGTAGAAGAGTCGTAACTTCTCAATGACAATCCTCTAATGCAGTGGTATGGCTTTCTGTATCTGGCCTTGTCATGCTTAGATTATCGACGAGACAGGCTTGCGTGATCTCATTCTCCAGTTTTTTGATCTCAGTGTCCATCAACATGCTTTCCTTCCTTAATCGTACCCAATCTTCTTCGAGTTTGTGAAGTTCAAGGTTCCCTTGCCGAATGGATTCTTGAATCCTTATATGTTCGTCCTCGTGTAGCTGTGTTATTCCCTCGTCCTGGTCTTCACGTACTGTGCCAACTGTGGGGGCTATTACGTGTAGATTCCTTTTTGTATTCCCTTCAGAAATCTTGGGTTCTACTCCGTCTTGTGCCTTTGGAATCATTTCCGGACTCACGTTTTTGCATATGGTCTTATAGGCCCATCGAACTGCTAGCACACGCAGGTCCCAATCAGTTCGTTTCGTTTGGTAAACCTTTTTCAGTACTCCGCCCACCCTATGGAATGCTTCATCATGGAGAATTGGTAACGCACGTCGCCTTTCTTGCTGCTGTGGTTTGTTTTGGTTTTCTAGGCTGGGGTTGATGTGCGCTTATGCGGATTTTACAACATATGTCTGTATCCATCGGGAAATGTGGGTGCGCAAGTTGTTCTGCCCCATATGATTGGCTTTCATTTGAAGCTATGGTTTTCCAAAATGTAGGTGCATCATCCTTCTGCATTCGTGCCAGTATTCAAAAGTTCCTTGATGCGTACCCCACCATTGTGCAGGTGTTGCGCATAGTGCCCACTTCAGCACATCGAACCGCTGCTACTTTGGTACTGCACTTTCGAATTTGCTTATAAATTCATCCATCACTGACAATCCATCATATGCCGGTAGCTCCCTTGCTTATGTTGTTACACAACGCAATGACCTGATCATCATGTTGCAATTCAGTGTTGTTACTTCATGCAACCGATTCTTCCACCGCTCTATTTCTTCGTCTGAATCCGAAGTGCAAGAGCTTTCGTGCTCGCACGTAATCCTTCCATCTGCAGTCGAATTCACCCAATCCTCGCCTTGTATAGTTATCTTGTAGATAAAATCGAGATCGTCATCACTATCGTCATCGCGTATTGGCTCAGTGTATCACGCTCCTTCGACTGGGTCTAGCGGTACTACTACGCATAGTGACTTTTTCTTAAAGATCATTTTTCACTTCTTCAGATTTATGACTCTGTTCATATCGGTAGGCTAGTCTATTCCTAGTAGCGTGGGATAGGGACTACTGTCATCAAAAATCTCTATCACTTCAAAATTCGCATGCACGCTTGCATCTTCAATATCAACTGTCACCCCTTGCAATCTTCCCATGGGCAAAATTTTCTGCTAGTTTTCCATTCGTAATTGAATAGGGGACCACTATAACGTGGGTCTACCCATGCATTCCCATGTTTGCTTTGGTAGCACATTCGCGTCCGAACCCAGATCTAGGATTACCTGATCCATTTCATACTCGCCTATTTACATAGTCAACCTCATCTCCCTTCCTGTATGCAAAGCATGCTTTCCCAGTTTTCGGACCACACACGGTTCTCCTAACCCTGCGCACATAGTGATAAGTTCCTGTAGCCCTTTGACTGCTTTTTTGTCGTGCAGCAGTTTCATGCATGTCTCCAGAAAGGTAGTGAGCATTGAAGGATCCATCCCTGGTTCTAGTTGATCCTTACTACCTGAAGTGGAGGCCTCCATGAAGCTCTTCTTAGCTTCCATGAATGTCTCCTTCACGTGTTCTAAATCAAACTCTAGTTCCTTTGTAGGAGCCTTGCGAACCCATGTGATTTCTTCTGGCTGCTTCCCTTTATCATCTCTCGTTGTCACACCGCTCCTGAGCATCATGTTTACATTTGGGTCTTCTTCGTGCAGTTCAGATCTCATCATTTGTAAATTTTGGGTCGAAGGGGGCTGGAGTACCCCCTTTTCACACATCTTCGCTATCAGCGAAGGGAAGTATTCTTCCTCATGATCAAACTAACTACAGAACCAACATGATATCCTGGTCAGATTCATAAAATCGTGGGCATAATGCCCTAGCCCTCCGCAATTATAACAAATTATCTGTCCGTGACCCCTTCCTAGTCCCATTCCACCTCGACCCCGACCGCACCCCTGAAACCCAGCACACGCCATCCCTACATTTGGGTTGAGGGCTCACGTTTTGGCCTGCACCCTATAGGTAGGAGTCTAATCCATCATTAGTTCATAGCTTTGGCAGGTGCATTCGTCATGGCCTATCGACCTGCAGAAATTACAAAACAATTGCTGGGACATGTGCATATACTTCTGCAACAGAATACAATTATCCGTGGTATGTTTTCCTCCTATCTTGAAGATTGCGCACCATAATGCAGACACCGCGCTCGGCCCTGCCTGTGCCTCCAGTCTTAATGGCATTGGCCCTCCTCCTACCAAGTAGTTCGCAAACACTGGACATTGATCTTTGTCGTGGCCCTGGCTTTTGCATTTTATGCACCATACTTCCTCGCATGCCCTTGGCCAAGGTGCCCTATCCTATTTCAATTTCTACATTTCCACACATAGATTCTGTAGTTGCGTGTGGATCTGTTGGACTCCCAATCCAGGGTCTTGTATAGGGGTCTCATGTAACCTCATTGCCATCTCCAACTCTTCGACTTGGGTGGAAATTTTTTGGTGTGACAGCGCCATCCTTAAGTGTGGTGTAAGTGAGGCCACAAAACATGCACGATGTTATGCATATGTAAATGTTATATTGGCTTCGCAGATCCGAAACTTCATCCTTTGGTCCAGATCCCAGGGTGTCTCGCCCGGGAGCATCACGATCTCTTTAAAGTTGATGATTGATTGCGCTTCTAACTTTGGCCTGCTAAATTCCCAATTTAGCACGGTCTAGATCTCTGCAATTCCTACGTTTGGGTGGTCGTTGTAATGCTTGATATACCATGTTAATGCGTGATCCTGCAGCACACTCACCAATGTAGCCTTTTTGATATTATCATCCATAACGCCCTATACTTCCCATACTGCTCTTAATACGAACCAAAATTAGTCTGTATCCTCATTCCCTACTCCTCTGAACACTGGTAATTTGATCGCGCTTGCCATACTGAACTTTGGGGGTGGCAGAGGTGGAGTGGCTGGAGATGGAGGTGAGGGGGGTGAAGCAGGTAGCGGTGTGGGTGGATGTAGTATACCTAGGGGGGATAATATGGGGTACAAAGGGAGGTACCAAAGGGAATAATGTAATAATGGAATGGGCCATAGTAATAAATAAGGTGGCTAACCCATATCATGTAAGGGACCACAAGTAGTTAGCAATAATGTAATAAGCCCATGGTATTAGATAGATGGTATTGAGGGAACCATGGTAATGACTCATGGTATTGTATGTATGAGGCCTATATAGAGGCTAGAGTATCCACATTGAGAGATGTCAAAGAATATTGTATGAACAGGCATATGGCTTGTGGAGTGCTCTCCTTCCTTAAGGAGTGAATGTATGGTGTTGCCCTACCTTAAGGGTTGAATCAATAAATAAGCATTTCTATCTATATTCATATCTTGTTATTTTTGGTGATTATTTGTAGTTATTGGATATATTGGTATTATTTTCATATATTTTCATATTAGATCTATAACAAGTGGTATTGGAGCTATAACAAGTGGTATCAGAGCACTTTCTTGGGCAAAAGTGGAGAATTTTTTATTTTTATTTTTTGCAGGAACTTTCTGGCAACGAGTTTGCAGATCAGATCTGTACATTTTTGGGAAAAATCTACAAAATATAATTGTAGATCTGGATTCTTTGTAAAAAATACCCAAGTTCAAAAAAAAAAATAGGCTGAATCAGAGTCCGGATGAAGGAGATATCGTTGATCTAAAAATCAGTGGTGTTGCAGAAATTTTTCAGGGCGATGAATTTGCAGATCAAATCTGTATGATTTGGGGTCAAATCTACAAAAGATAATTGTAGATCCAGGTTTTTAATAAAAAAAATACCCCATTTGAAAAAAAAATTAGTCGAATCGGAGCCCGGATGAAGGAGATCTCGCTGATTTAAAAATCAGTGCTGTTGCAGACATTTTTTGGGGCAGTGAGTTTGTGGCACAGATCTGTATGTTCTGGTGGAAAATATATAGAATCTAATTCCAAATCTGAATTATTTGTGAAAAAATACCTAATTTAAAAAAAAAATCAGTTGAATCGGAGTCCAGATGAGGGAGATATCGCTGATTTAAAATCAACAATTTTTTGTGACGGTGGGATAGTTGCAGCGCGAATCGGAAATTCCAGTGCCTAGATCAGAATTTATATCACATGGGAAGATGCAGAATAGTTGTTCCATTTCCGAAAACAGATCATAATAGGGATTCTGAGCAATATTGAATGAATTGTGGCCATTTCAAATTTTCGCCAAGTAAGTGATTTGTTTTCAAAAACCCTCTTCATGGCTTATAACAGTAAGTTTTTTTACAGGAAAAAATAATGGGTCTTCTATTGATAATTTTATAGCATATCTTAAGTTTGACTTCCCAGGATGTTGGAAGGACAAAACAGGGTATTATTTGAAAGATGAGGCTGCTGTATGGTGGAAATCACTTGACAGCAAGATTCTGAAGTTATGTCGTGCTGACGAAATTGAAGAACTACTTTTGGACAAATGGTCTCATACTAGAAAGGAGGAAACCAAAAAACCTAGCAAAGATTTTATTTTTGCAGGAAATAAGGAAACCAAGAAACCTAAAGGGTTATTTCTAGTAATAAAGGGTGGTATCAAAGCTATAACAAGTGGTATCAGAGCTATAACAGTGGAGGTGGTAAAGACAGAATTCGCTGCCTTATCAAACTGACTGCCCTTCTTGGAGAAACCTTTGCGAGCTCGCCCTCACTCTTCCGCGAGGGTGAAATTAAGTGGATGTTTTCTAATATTTCACTACTTCTGCTTCTGTAGATCTTTCCACTTCGCATGGTCCCAAACATTAATTTATTCGCATAACCCGCTTTTCACACAATAGCATCTTAATCCAAGTGTTCAAAGATTTAATGTACTTACCTCGTGGTCCATTGAGAAAACATCGCTTTGCTTCACTGTAGCTAACGGTCATGTCTACCGCGAACTCAATGATAAATCCTCCTATTATTCGGTCAAGCCAGCGGTCCGCAGCTTGCGCTACCTTCTCTTCTGAGGCTTCTAGTCTGCACTAGTTTCAAAGTCCACACTATTGGTTTGTCAACCCTATACCTTCCCTGGTTGTCTGCTAACTTTACGATCCACTCATACATCTCAGATGGAAAATATGCAAAGAAAATTTCGCGTATTTCAGTGTACAAGTAGCAATTCAACCACTGATCCTTAGATACTTGCAGATTTCTATTTTCTTGCACCACGAACTCGTGAATATTCTTGTCCAACCACTCTTCAATTTCTTTCTTTGTAGGGTTCTAGTGGCATGACATCAAACATCCTTTATGTAGATTCCAGTCTGTTGAGGGCCCCGAAGTCGGGTCAATAACAAGGGGGATACCCACCCGGTCCGGAACCTGGTTGGCGGCTCCTTGCCCGTTTGGAGTAGCGGGTCCGACTGGGGGTAATGGGACCAGTTTCCCAATGTGAAGGGTGTGCGTGTGTGTGTAGAGTTTGATGATATTAATCTAAAAGGTTTCTCTGAACTAGTCTTAATTCTAACAGCTAAACTACTTCTATACTAATGTAATCTAATGAAGAGAAAAAAATACATCTAATCTACGCTAACCTGGGGTGTTCTCTTTTGTTATGCGATCTAGAAAGATTTCTAACAACAGCTGGTAATAAAGACCATTCAACTGTTATCAGAATATAAATCGATAAAGATAAATCATTCTGCATAAGAAGTTAGACAGAGTAGTTGTGAACAACATATCGCATAATCAGTTTTATATATGTAAAACATAAATAAATGACTCCACCGTACAGAAGTGCCAAATGGTAATGCAGACATTCATACAGTAACATATAAAGAACTCAGCTGTATATCACTTTGGGGATACTAGCAGAATTTAGTCAAGAGATAAAAGTACCATTTATGACTGATTTCACTAATAAACTTCAAGCAATAATGATTTACTTCTACTTGTTTCTAATATCTGCTAAGAGTACAGAAGTGCAACATCAGTAACAGACATTAAAATGCAAACATAAATAAATCTCGATCCATCCATTCATCGAAAACCTCCTCTGAGGGTGCAGAAATGCATGTTCTGAGGATAAGTTTTTTGACAGATTTCCGGACCCTTCTCCAAATGCCATGAGAAAGGTTAAATACTACTAGCTAATTGATATTAATTACACGAATCTAGGGAATCGGCTTCAAATGACCGCCCTTCACTAAAAGCAAATTTATTTCTAAAACTTTAAATCTAATTTCTGACCGTTTCTGTATATTCTCTTTAGTGCTGTCAACTGCGCAACGCTTTCCTGGGAAGAGTCGGCTGGCTGCCTTCTTCTTTTACTCGGGAGATAAAAGTGGAAATAACAAGAGCTGACACCTCCTTCTGACAGACCAGAAGATATTTTCGAAAACCTTTCTCTAGCTGGGTGTATTCGCCGCGTGTATACTTAGCACAACCCAGGTTCTCCTCGAACTGATTTTGCTATTGCTGTTTTGGTTTCCGGTCGTGCGAATGACTGAGTGGGTTAGGAGTCGCGCTGTATGGACAACCCTCTGTTTCGAGAATTGTTTCCGCTCTTTGTTCCAGGATTTTCTGGAGCGTCCTCCTTCTTTTGCATTTCTCTTTCTGCTTTACCCAGTCTGAGCTTTAGGATCTTTTGTGAACACGCTGCTTTTGTGCGCCTTTGACTCTGAGTCCTGGATAGTCTAATTTCATCAGTGCCGGTTGTCTGATAGTCTGGAATCCGCGGTCCTGCTGTATGCAGTATTCGTTTGTGGAGGCATCTTCTCTCTGCTATTTAATTGGCGCTTTCCCCTTTCTCTCAGATGTTTCTTGCATATAGATTTATATCAGTTGCGTGTCTTGCAGTCTACGCAAAGAAGAAGGGAAATGAAAAGATTGACATAACAAGCATTAAACTCCAATGAATGCATAATCCTGACATGCATCATGACTTGACTCTTCGATAAATGCGATGCAATAATTTCTTGATACTCAAGCATGCGGTCATTAATTTCCTTTAAGGCGCGCGCTTGGTCTTGGGTTTATCGTGTGATGAGTCTTTTCGGATCGCAGATCGCAGTTTAGTGATATCACAGATCGCAGTCATCGCAGATCGCAGATCGCAGATTTTATTCAATGGTTCATGGTGCCGTAGCGTGACTTTTGCGATGTGCGATGTCGCATATCGGCGATTGGAGCTTCTTGGAGGTCCTTCTTTTAGAGCGCGTGTGAGATGCATGCGACGCGATGAACTTTCGCGTCGCTCTCTCACAGTTTTACTTTTCGCGCTTTAAGCAATGCTTCGACCTTTCTTTGCGATGCGATTTAAACCTTAGGGAGAAAAATACAAAGATTTAACAAAATACTTTTTTGGGATTTTTTGTTCAGGGTCCCCCCTTTGCTCGACGTTATTGCTAATATCAAGCAAAGAGGGGGGGTTGTTGGTGACCACAACAATGGCGATTCACTGTGAAGAACCAGTTATCTCTACTTGTTCTATTGCATTTTCACTTCCAAAATAGAAAATTTTTTCTTATGTATAAATTTTGTTATGGACGGATAGAGTATTACCCCTTATCCTGTCAATGATGTTTCGTCACAACTTTTTATTTCATTCCGATTGTTTGCTTCCTCTGGGTTATTTCTTGTATTCATACCTAGACATTACTCAGTTTTTTTCAAAGACAAAATAACGTCTTCTCTGCGTACTGGCTTTGTAAAGTATGCTCATTTGTCGTAGGTAGAGCCTCTGCTGCCCACAAGCGTCCATAGCCTCGACAGGGTTACCATATTATCCAGCAATGATCCTTTTTCCTGCTTGAGGTTATCTACAACATTCCAGAGAAAAATCCTTTTGACACTTTTCTTTCTTTTCTGATTTTTTATTCTCTAAAGAACAATGTCTTGGTTTGGTGGCCAAATTATGACACAGTCATTCACTTGATTTACACTTTTGCTGAACAAGCTAGCTCGCGATGAGACCCCTTGTCTTTTGATTGCAACAATCTTGAGTCGTTGCCCTGTTTTGATAGACAGTAGTGGCAAAGTCAGCAAGTTATAATATCTGTGATCATGATAAGCCGGCTCGTGATGAGACCTCTTATTCTTTGAGATATAGTGTTTTCTTGGATTGTTTCTCTAGATGCTGCGATTTTCCTTAACAGGGAGGAAGTCATTGTTTTTCCTTAAGAAAGCTCTGGACGACAATAATAGAGTTTAAGAACAGCAGTTTTGCAGAGAATATTTATTTTGCTATTGATGATACTTTTCATTGCGTTGGCATAAAACAATTTTTTGCCAAAAGTTACTTTCATCCCAGATTTCTTTGTGAAGTTGAAACTAACATCATATTCAGGCTAAAGTTAACTCTATTTGTCAATAATAAAAATCAGATTTTTTGAAAAGTTTTACTATTTATACAAGTGAAATCAAAATCTAATAGAGAAATGGTATATTCTTCATAAATACAATTTATGATCACTCACAACCAACCTTATTTATAAAAATAAAACTAAAATAAAACTAAAATTATCCTACAAAAATTAGAAGGATAACCTTCTATGGAAAATACATTTTGAGGATTTGTCCATTTACAGGCAGAGAATCTCTTCTGCCTGTCAAGTCCTGCAACACAAAAGTCGACGAGCCTATGACCTCTACAATCTGAAAAGGACCAAGCCACAGCTTCTGGAATTTCATATGCTTACCCTTTTCTTCATGTGCCTTATCCCACTTCAAGACTAAATCTCCCATCTGAAAGTTTTTTCTGGTCATTATGTTCGAATCAAAAGAGGATTTTATCAGCGCTTGGTGGTGAGCATGGGTTTTCTTGGCCTGTTCTCGTTGTTCTTCTAGCTTGATTATTTCCGCTTGCCTTAGTTGTAAGGGAGAAGTGGATACTTCATCAATGTATTGTACTAAGGACAAGGAGGGAATGACTAAGTGAGTAGGAAGAACTGCTTCTCTCCCATAAACTAAATTAAAGGGAGAAGTGCCGATAGAGGCTTTCTTTGTAATTCTCTCTGCCCATAGGGCGTTTACCAGCGCTTTATGCCAGTTCTTTTGGCTTTGGTCGACTGTCTTTTTGATAATCCTGATTAGGTTCTTGTTCGTTGATTCAGCCAACCCATTACCTTGCGGATAATAGTTGGCAGAATACTTCAGTTTGAACCCTCTTTTGAGCACGAACTCAGTCATGGTATTTCCAGAAAAATATGAAGCATTATCGAATATTAAGGCCGTTGGCAATCCAAACCTAGTAATGATAAACTGATCTATGAATTCAATAATATTTTCAGAATTAGCTGTCTTGAGAGGAACTGCCTCTACCCATTTAGTAAAATAGTCAGTTGCCGTGAGGATATACCTATGCTGTTTAGAGGAGTGAGGAACGATCTCACCTATTATGTCCAGGCCCCATTGGCTGAACGGCTGTTCGATGTTTACTGGCTGCAGTGGCATGGATGACTTCTTTTGTTTTCCTGCAGCAGTCTGGCAGACTTGGCATTTTCTTATGTGATTGTACGAGTCTTTGAACATCGTGGGCCAGTAGTATCCTGCACGTAAGATTTTGTGCGCGGTGGCTTCTCCAGCATAGTGTCCACCTGCTGGTCCATCGTGGAGTTCCTGCAAAACCTTTTCGGCTTCAGTTTTCTCAAGACATCTAAGAAGCACAGAATCATAATTTCTTTTAAACAGGACATCATTCACGAGTTGGTATTGTTTGGCTTTTAATCTCAGGGCTCTCTTCTAGATGTGATCCAGGTGAAATGGAGCATGCCCGTTCTTTAGAAAATAAATGATGTCAGCATATAATGATTCTGCGTCGTTTAGGTTTACCTCATACACGTGTACCTCTTCAGACGATTCTTCGGGGATTTTCGATGCTCCAGCTAACATATTGCAGAAGCCTTGGCCCCGAACGATGTGTGCCGGCTTGATCTCCAGGTCGTATTCTTGCAAGGCGGTGATCCAATTCGCTCTCTTTTCACCCACATATTTCTGTATCAGGAGATTTCTTACCGCTGGGAACGGTACTATGACCTTGGTATGGGCTTTTAGCAAGAATGGTCTGAAATATTTAATCGCTTTATAAACGGCGTATGCCTGTTTCTCTACGTCCGAATATTTCAGCTCAGCACCTTGTAAGTTTGAGCGAAAGAATGCGATCGGAGCCTCTACCTTTTCTTGATTCGCTTGAGTCAAGATTGCAGCATAAGAATTCTCTGAGGCAAACGTGTATAAGACAAAAGGCTCTGAAAAGTTTGGGGTTGCTAGAGATGGAGCGTTGATGATGGCTTGTTTGATTAAATTAAATGCTTCGTGCTCGTCTAGACCCCATTTAAAGTTTGAATTCTTTTTTATCATTTTTTGTAAAGGAGAAATAATACGTGAAAAATCTGGGACAAATCTTTTGACAAAATTGATCTGTCCTAGGAAAGATTGCATGGTCTTTTTGTTATGGGGCATGGATATCTCGGAAATTTCTTTGATTCTGTCCGGTTCAATGTGAATGCCATATTTGGACACTATGAATCCTAGCAATTTTCCTTCACTCAACGCGAAAAAAGATTTCTTCGGGTTAAGCGAGATCCCATACCTTAAACATCTCTGAAAGATTTGCTTTAAATCTTTGAGGTGGTCATTTCGGTTCTTGGAATACACAGTTATATCATCCAGGTAAATCACTACCGATTTGTTGACTAAACCTTTAAAAGCGATGTCCATAGCCCTTTGAAAAGTAGCGCCGGCGTTGATCAGACCGAACGACATTTTCCGATACGCGTAGGTACCCCATTTAGTTCGGAAGGTGGTTTTTAACTGATCATCTGGGTGTACCAACACTTGGTTATATCCTGAAAATCCGTCCAGGAAAGACATTAACTCTGAGCCTGCGACTGCCTGTAATATTTGCTCCATCGCTGGGAGGGGAAAATTGTCTTTCTGACAGGCTTTGTTGAGGTTCCGGAAGTTGATGCAGATTCTAATATCTCCGTTTTTCTTCCTAACGGGTACCATATTAGATACCCATTTGGAATGTCTGACCAGGAAGATTATTCTGGCTCTCAACAATTTATTCAGCTCAGTTTTTATTTGACTTTCCAAGTTGGGGTGGATTTTCCTGAGCTTCTGCTGGACGGGTTTCTCGTTGTCAATCATGGGGATAGTGTGTTGAATGATACAAGTGTTGTAGGTCTTCAGCTCATCGTAATTCCAGGCAAAGATGTTTTTGTACTGTCGTAGAAGACGGATATATGCTGATTTTTCTTCAGGAGCCAGGCCTTGGCCTAGATTAACGTTTTGCGGCTTCTCATCGGTTCCTAGGTTCACTGATTCATAGTTCAGAGTTGAACTGTAAAGTTTGGCATTAGCTGACCTTTTGAACCGACTTTTCAAGTCGTATAAGTCTTCTAGTTTGACCACCGATTTGGGTATAGCATTATCAGTGCTATTCTGTTGTATCTGGTGGTCATGATAGTCTTCGTCGATTATCTGGTTTGAGTAGGATCCTTCGAAGGTGAGGAAACTTACGATGTCTGGGTCGTCGTTGAATACTCTCCAGTTAGTGATGTTGTAAGGGATAGACAGTTTAAAAATCAATTCTATCGAAAACCTATCTGGACTAAAGTCTTCGGAGGGAATGAGTCTGGAGGCTACGTTAGCTAACAGGTCTGCGTTTGCGTTGTGAAGTCTCGGGATGGACGAAATATTGAATGCTGTAAAATGTGCAGTGAGATCTTGTACTAAAGATTGATAGTGCTTTAAATGACTAGACAGGCAGTGTATGGTGTTACGTACCTGTTTGACGACGATCTCGGAATCTCCAAAGACTTGAAGATATTTGAGGTTGCAGCTGATTGCTTTGTATAGGCCTTGCACCAAGGCTTCGTATTCCGCTGTGTTGTTCGTGCAATCGAACTCTAGTCTGCATGTGAGCATGGTCTTATTTCTGTCTGGGCTAATAAAAACGCATCCTGCTCCCGCTCCCTCGTTGGATTTAGAGCCATCAAAATATAATTTCCAAAATAAAGAATTATTTACAGGGTTATCTAAGAAACTAACACATTTTGAATCATCAGTCTGGGAAAAGTTTTCTACTTGGGACAAAACTGAATTTTCTAAATATGGTGATATGTGAGCATTGAAATTTCCGAGGAAAGAGTCTACCGAGTAGTTGCCTATGATGCTGTTGTTGTATGCTATGGCTTCATTCTCTCCTTCCAAATCCGTCACTATGTATTTTTGGTGCAATTCGCGTTCAACCTTTATTTGATTTGGTTTCCCATTGAAGGGTAACCACATGTGCGACCAGTCGGTTGAAAAGTATCCGTGGAGTTTCTCGGACCAGTCCCTGCTAAGAATCAGGCCATAAAATTCAGGGATGTCAGCCACTAGGATGTCGATAACTTGGCATACCTTGGGGTTAGATGACAGTCTTATGGTCACTTGATTCAGTTCGCCTATCACCTCGACTTGTGATCGATCAAGTTGAACTATGCGCACTGCGGATTTTTGCGGTTGAACGTTGAGTTTGGCACATATTAACTTGGGTAGAATATTGGTTGAAGCACCAAAATCAACCAAGCAGTTGTGCACGTTTCTGTTAAAGATTTCATAAGTGAGGAGGAAAGGAGGAGTATGAGATCTAGATCTCCCTCCAATCAAAGCGATGTCATTTGGATCGATTTTATTGATCGTGTTGATTGGAGGTCTTCCTATATTATGGGAAGCTACGGCTGTAGGTAAAGGCGTAGTAGGTACGGAATGTAACTCTTTCATCATGATTTTCTGTTGGTGTTTCAATTTGCTCAACTCGTACAAGGTGATATTAGCCCTAGCCTTTTTCATGTCATCGATGATGTTATACTCCATTTCATCCGACACTATTAGTGTCTTTGATGGAGGCGTTTGCTCTGATTGGACTGGGCTAAAAGAGGTCGCTTTAGCAGTTGTTTTCTTTGGTGCGACCCTTTCTTTTGCTGCAGGGCTTGCGCCCTTCTGTTTTGGGATATTCTGGGGAGGATCAAGCTGATTTCTGCTTCTTGTGCTGACCGGAAGTGCTTCTTGATCTTCCTCTTGTGGGAGGATGAAATCCCACATTCCTTGCAGTTCCACCACTTCTTCATCGTCGATCTGCGTTCCGATGGTGCTCTCTTCTTCTTCTTCTTCAGATTCCACGTTTGAGACCACGTTGGGTGGCTTCGTCTCCATAGGAGGATTTCTCTTAAAACTCCTAAAAGGCTTTCTTGGGGATGATTCTGCTACTTGTTTCCTTATATCAATCATCTCATTGGACATGGCCTTTAATACCTTTTGTAACCCTTCCATGTCGAAAGGATCTTTCGTTTGCTTCTTCTTGGTGTCTTCTTTGAAAGAGATTTTCTTAGATTTACGCTCTTCGATTGTAGATCTCTTTTCTAGGGCTACTACGCGTCTTTCAACTGCCAACGCCTCAGCCAAATTTTCGACTAAGGTTGTCTTGCTCACCCTATCTACGAAGATGGCCAAGTTTGAAGGTAAGGTTGTGATGTACCATTCACATCTTACTTCCTCGCTAGGTTGAGAAGCAGCGGGGATTTTGTTGAGGATCTTGTTGAACCGTAAGTTAAAATCTTTAATGGGTTCTCTAGCCTCAGCTTTGAGATTGGATAAATCATTGATTAGTGTCGCTGTCGATCTATCATCGCCGAATTTGGTGAGAAATTGATTTTGAAAAATGTCCCAGCTGGTGATAGATTCGGAGGGCAGCGAAAAGTACCATGACCCGGCTGTCCCTTGCATTGTATAGGGGAAAAGTCAGACCACGGCATCTTCGTTGGTAACTCCGTTGAGATTAACAGAAAGCATGAAATTATTGATATGTTCTTCAGCTAGCATTCCTGTTTCCGGATTGAATTTCGGCAGCCATTTCTCAGGATGGGCAGGTATTGGACTTAGGGGTGGAGGCATTAAAACCGCCCCAGGATTGTTCCATGGAGATTGGGCCATCGCTGAGTGACTAGTTAACAAAAGTGCAGAAGATGATCTTTGATGTTGAGAAGATGGAGATATTACGACCTTCGACGATTGCGGAGGAAGGGTTGTGGGAGATGGATGAGTGTATTGAGGTGATGACGTGGGTGGTAGACTTCGTGGAGAGGGAGTTGAGATGGACGAAGTGGATGAAAGAGTCTCTCTGTCAGACTTTGGAAGTGCTTTCCTTGCTCTTTTCCTAGTAGGGAGAGGGGTTTTAGTTGGCTGGATGCCAAACTTTTCACTCTTCAATCGGGTCAGGGGATGAGCAGGGTTGTATTGCGAAGTCAAGCTGCTTTTAGATTTATCAGACTTATGGGTGAAGATAGAGAATCCCTGGAGTTTACGGATCAAAGTTTGAACTTCAGGGGGATCGATAATAGGACGGTCTGATGTATCGGGGTGTATAGCAGCGGTTGATGTCCGAGCGACTTCTAGTTCCGAGTTTAGTCGTACTGGAGAAGTCGGGGAAGTTGGTGAGGGTGATTTGCTCTCAGAATGGTATTTGGATTTTGAATTATGCGCCATTCATAGCTTGTGCCCTCCTTCTAGCGCCAGAAATGTTGAGGGCCCCGAAGTCGGGTCAACAACAAGGGGGATACCCACCCGGTCCGGAACCTGGTTGGCGGCTCCTTGCCTGTTTGGAGTAGCGGGTCCGACTGGGGGTAATGGGACCAGTTTCCCAATGTGAAGGGTGTGCGTGTGTGTGTAGAGTTTGATGATATTAATCTAAAAGGTTTCTCTGAACTAGTCTTAATTCTAACAGCTAAACTACTTCTATACTAATGTAATCTAATGAAGAGAAAACAATACATCTAATCTACGCTAACCCGGGGTGTTCTCTTTTGTTATGCGATCTAGAAAGATTTCTAACAACAACTGGTAATAAAGATCATTCAACTGTTATCAGAATATAAATCGATAAAGATAAACCATTCTGCATAAGAAGTTAGACAGAGTAGTTGTGAACAGCATATCGCATAATCAGTTTTCTATATGTCAAGCATAAATAAATGACTCCACCGTACAGAAGTGCCAAATGGTAATACAAACATTCATACAGTAACATATAAAGAACTCAGCTGTATATCACTGTGGGGATACTAGCAGAATTTAGTCAAGAGATAAAAGTACCATTTATGACTGATTTCACTAATAAACTTCAAGCAATAATGATTTACTTCTACTTGTTTCTAATATCTGCTAAGAGTACAAAAGTGCAACATCAGTAACAGACATTAAAATGCAAACATAAATAAATCTCGATCCATCCATTCATCAAAAACCTCCTCTGAGGGTGCAGAAGTGCATGTTCTGAGGAGAAGTTTTTTGACAGATTTTTGGACCCTTCTCCAAATGCCATGAGAAGGGTTAAATACTACTAGCTAATTGATATTAATTACACGAATCTAGGGAATCGGCTTCAAATGACAGCCCTTCACTAAAAGCAAATTTATTTCTAAAACTTTAAATCTAATTTCTGACCGTTTCTGTATATTCTCTTTAGTGTTGTCAACTGCGCAACTCTTTCCTGGGAAGAGTCGGCTGGCTGCCTTCTTCGTTTACTCGGGAGATAAAAGTGGAAATAACAAGAGCTGACACCTCCTTCTGACAGACCAGAAGATATTTTCGAAAACCTTTCTCTAGCTGGGTGTATTCGCCGCGTGTATACTTAGCACAACCCAAGTTCTCCTCGAACTGATTTTGCTGTTGCTGTTTTGGTTTCCGATCGTGCGAATGACTGAGTGGATTAGGAGTCGCGCTGTATGGACAACCCTCTGTTTCGAGAATTGTTTCCGCTCTTTGTTCCAGGCTTTTCTGGAGCATCCTCCTTCTTTTGCGTTTCTCTTTCTGCTTTACCCAGTCTGAGCTTTAGGATCTTTTGTGAACACACTACTTTTGTGCGCCTTTGACTCTGAGTCCTGGATAGTCTAATTTCATCAGTGTCGGTTGTCTAATAGTCTGGAATCCGCGGTCCTGCTGTATGCAGTATTCGTTTGCGGAGGCATCTTCTCTCTGCTATTTAATTGGCGCTTTCCCCTTTCTCTCAGATGTTTCCTGCATATAGATTTATATCAGTTGCGTGTCTTGCAATCTACGCAAAGAAGAAGGGAAATGAAAAGATTGACATAACAAGCATTAAACTCCAATGAATGCATAATCCTGACATGCATCATGACTTGACTCTTCGATAAATGCGATGCAATCATTTCTTGATACTCAAGCATGCGGTCATTAATTTCCTTTAAGGCGCGCGCTTGGTCTTGGGTTTATCGTGTGATGAGTCTTTTCGGATCGCAGATCGCAGTTTAGTGATATCGCAGATCGCAGATCGCAGATCGCAGATTTTATTCAATGGTTCATGGTGCCGTAGCGTGACTTTTGCGATGTGCGATGTCGCATATCGGCGATCGGCGCTTCTTGGAGGTCCTTCTTTTAGAGCGCGTGTGAGATGCATGCGACGCGATGAACTTTCGCGTCGCTCTCTCGCAGTTTTACTTTTCGCGCTTTAAGCAATGCTTCGATCTTTCTTTGCGATGCGATTTAAGCCTTAGGGAGAAAAATACAAAGATTTAACAAAATACTTTTTTGGGATTTTTTGTTCAGGGTCCCCCCTTTGCTCGACGTTATTGCTAATATCAAGCAAAGAGGGGGGGTTGTTGGTGACCACAACACAGTCCCATCAACGAAACCATCTGTTGGATTAGTGGGGCCTAACCGAAGTTCAGTGGTGATTTAGCCAAGCAAATCCTGGTACTACTAGCCCTTTCGGAAACAGTCCGCGGAATGTGGACTAAGGTCTCACCTAAAGTAGTATGGGAGGGTGATAGAATCAGGTTTCCCCACACTTGGGATGTCTGATGGGCTTTTGGAGGTCCGCGGTCTGACTTGTCGCTACGCGCACTTGCGATCCCTTTGCGACCTGTGGTGCAGCTTCCGCGCAGCCCTGCTTGGGCTGTGACCCGTATAATACCCAAGATCCTTGCTAATTAACTGATTACTTGACTTGTGTGTGTAAGATTTATGGTTATTACAACATATTCATCAATTATATCAGTGTGCACAATACATAAACGCATACAAACATAAAGAAGATAATGCACAACGAATACACAGGAATAGAAATCAACTTCTCTTTTATTAATCTTCAATCTTGCTTACAACCTCGACACCGCCCTATGCACTCAGCTGCAGGGGTTCGCGCACTTAGTTGCGGACTCCATTAGGCCTATGTGCACTCAGCTGCAGAGCCTCTTCCTACTACTACAACTCAAGACACATAGAATTCGACTCTAGACTTGAACCATTCCTACGCTCCTCATCTATCTTCTTCTCTCTTTACAACTTAGAGCCTCGCTCTATTTATCCAATCCCATGGTCCGCGGACCATTGGTAGGCCAACTTTACACTATTTTACAATACAATGTTTAGGGCAGACAACCTTATGACTCAATTGTACACTTCGCACTGCACACCCACAATTCGTGGAGTTTTACAACATCTTTGACCAAAACTTGAGCTTTGAGCCCCAAAACCTACTGTGGGGGGATTTGATGCCCAACAATGGACGTAAAGACCAAGAAAACCTTCTCAAAGATATGCATTTGATCTCTTTGCATCTCAGGTTGTTTTTATCTGTTTAAAGAGGGCCTGAAGATGGGGAAGGGGATCATCTGAGCAGCTGATTGAGTAATAGAAACAAAGAGTTCATGTTGTGTATGTGTGTGTAATATTTAGTTATGCTGTTAAATATTTTCAAGAACAATTTGTAATTTCAATTTTCAAAGACTAATGCAAATATAGATGTTATGATATTGTGTATTTTATCTCAGTAGTCTGTAAGTTCTTATAAGCCACTAGTTGTTATTGGCAAGGGCTCACCAACATCATCCCAGTGAGATTCTTTTTATTTATTTTGTAGTTAGCATTTCATTCAGTAATTGTGTGCTCTAAGTTGTAGTTATCTTTAATTTATGTAGAAATTTAATCAATTATTTACTCTGTTTTGCATAAAATTTCCTTACTCATTTTCGTAGAAAATTAATTTTTTCTCATAGTCTATCTATGTGTGGTTTGAGATCATAAGTCGAAGGATCGATCCAGTGTTGCAAGAGTGATTAGATAGGCATAGAAGTGTGAGCTTTTAAGATTGCTAAAATTTCAAGTTTTAGCTATGTTTGCGGAATTCGTATGTCTTAGATTTATTTTTAACAAGAAAGAGGTTTTTAAGTATTGAGGGTCTTCCGTAGTGCATTATATTAGATTTATTTTTTGGGATTCAACTGCGTTAAGAAAGTCATTCATCTAAGACCATTTCCATGAGAGGTAGTCGTAACTGAGTAATTTGTCATGATTTTTGAATAGTCCACTTAGAACTCATTGCATCGGGTGATGTTTAATTGATCAGATAGAGCTGTGAATATTATTTTTTGAATTTGAATGTTGTGTAGATTAAACGGTAGTAGTAGAGAGCTTATTCAGATTTCATTGGATTGTTTCATTTCATATAGCAAACATAATTCTTGAACTAGTATTATAGTACATAGTTTCCTGTACTTGTACTAAATAGTTTCCTGTACCTGTACTAATGATTTTTGGTACCAGTAAAAACTACAATAATTAATGCGTGAAAGTGTGTGTGTTATTAGTAATGATTGGATTTCTTTTAAATTTTGAAAATTAAGATTGGTATGAGTTAAGTTACTGCCTTTTCCACTATACACTTAGATAAATTACCTAATGTTGGTACATATAATGTATCAGCTCTACTCATTACGATTTCTTGGTTGATGATTGAATTTGTTGCAATATATCATTCATATAATTGCCTCAACACTTCCTATAGCATTGAAAATGGGTCTTAGGGGAGCCCCTTCCTTATGGATCTTAGGAGGTCTATAGATTCTAGGAGTGAGAGGGATACTCTCGATGAGCTTATGAGTAAAGGAGCTAACTAAGCAACTGGATTTTATAGAGCCATAGTCTTTGAGATCTTCTTATTAAGTTTCTTATATCTTCCACTATTACAAAGGTGATCCAACATTTTTCTTTGGTAATCCTCCTTATCTAGGATAACTGCAGCTCCACACTTGTCAGCTTTGAGAACAACAATGTCCTTGTTTTTTTTCAAAGAATTGAGAGCATCAAATTCTTGTTTTCTAATGTTGTTATTGGGGGGCTTTTCCTTCCTAAGGACAACAACACGGTCTTGTTTGATGATATCCTTGGCGATGTCCAGTAAGTCCCTTATCCCATATTCAATGTCACAAATAATTTCTTCCACGAGGATTTTGTTTGGAGCAAGAGCAAAATTTAATCCTTTCTCCAAAAGACTATAGATCAGAGGGTCAAAAGAAAAACTAGAAAGATTAGCTACCTTTTTGCTAAAAGAAGAAAAAGTATTATTATTATTATTATTATTATTAGGATTAATGAAATTATTATGTTTAATAGGAAAGATAAAATTATTATTATTATTAGTGGTGGTGTTGTTATTATTAATGTTATTATCTTATTTAGTTCGAGAGGGACCAGAGAAATTAAAGGATGCAAAATATAAAAAGCGTGAATAATATGAAATTATGTCTTTTAATATAAATATTGAAATATTTTATTTAAGGTTAACCTTATTTTTGGAGTAGTCTTTAAGTATTTTTTGGAGTGGCCAAATTTCGATTTGTGTTTTTTAAACTAGTTTTTTTACTACACATGGATTCAACACCCTAAAAAACCCTTGGGGCACTTCAATTGTGAAGAGTTCACCTGTGAAACTTGTGATTTCAATGAATCCCTGATGGTGTTTTGATGAATTAGATAAAAAAATAAATCGATTTTTTTTTTGCAAAAAATCACATTTAAATATAGTTTTTATTATTATTAATATGGTTTTGTTTTAAATATTATATGTCAATTGAACATTGAATGAATTACACATTGTATAATATCAATAATATTATTTTTACATGCCATGTGTCAACTTCATATTAAACAATGAAGGAATTATATATTTGTCATACTAAAAAGAGTTATTATTTTATTTCTCCATAAAATTGATGTAAAATTAAGTGAAAATTGAAGTCTTTTATTTATGGTTAACATTGATATTTTTTATCATTGTTTTTTATTTTGTCACTGTAAATATTATTTTATTATTTTTAAATGTAAGATTAAGTTACAACATCTACTTCATACTAGACAATAACAACATTTCACTATTTTACTATTTAATAAAATAGTCTTTTAATGAATTTTTTTACATCTACCTATTCATACTAGACAATAATAACATTCCACTATTTTACTATTTAACAAAATAGTTTTTCAATTAATTTTTTATTATTATTAAAAAACTTCTTACTTCAAATTTGGTATAGTTGAAAGGTATTTTGAATGAAAAACAAGTAGTTTTTAAGTGGGATTTTTTGGAAAGTTTCCTAATTTATTTTTCGATTAAAAACCTTCTTATTTCATATTTGGTATAGTTGAAAAGTATTTTGAATGAAAAACAAGTAATTTTTAAGTGCGATTTTTTGAAAAATTTTCTAATTTATTTTTAGATTTAATCTGTCTAAAATCCAATCCAGCCAAATTTCATTGAAATCATAAATCTTAAACAACACAAATTTGGTCACAATTCTTTTACTATCAAGTAATAATAAGAACAAAATCACTTCAGATCATATAAATAGTCGTATTTGTGGGACATGTTTGGGTGACTATGATCCAATAAATCTCTCTGTTGACTGTAGGGGGCGAGAGTGGGAAACCTCCACATGGAAAATTGTTGCAGAGTTGGTGAGACGAACGTTCGTCTGAGTCAACTATTCAATGAGAAGCTCAATGCCGATATTGTATGTCGTAGGTAATTTGATATGGAATATGAACCGATGTTTGACAAATCAGCTACACTGATTGCTCTTGCTCATAAAATTTGGCTCCATTTTATTCACAAATGATGTCATTCTCCATGACTTATCAATTTTTCAGTGTAATTGCTTACCGTGTGTTAGTATATATGATTTTCTTTGTAAGTTGGGTTCATGTCATATATATATATATAAAATTGATGAGAATTGTGATTTAATTACCGTATTTCATATTTTGATTGTATTATTCAGGTTTGTATTGGGATATGTTTTTATATATTTTAATTTAATTTAATTTACTATTAAGGTTAGATAGAATATGATAGTTATAGTTATAATAATTTTGGGTTAATTTGTTTTATGTAATAATGTTAATAAAGGCTAAACAATAATCAAAGTCATGGGACACTTATTTCAAGTTGAAAGTTGGGCAAAACATCTTAGTGTGGGTGTTCATTTGGTTTATTATGAGGAATTTGGAAAAATCAATGACAAAGGCTTTAGAAAAGCAAGTGACATTAATTGACATTTTGTTTATGAAAATAAAGGAAATTAGGAGCAAATGAACATGAAAAGTCACAGGTTGCATATGAGGAGGAAAACGAAGGAAAATAATGGAAATTGAAAAAATTAGAGACATCAATGATAAAATGGCTTTTAAGGATCAATATACAACCTTTCGTCAATTCAACTTTGAAGCTTTCTCCATTCTCTCTACTCTCTCATACTCACACACTTAAAGTATTCTTGGAGCACTCTAGCATTGGAGGAAGGAAGGCAAAGGAAAGACAAGAAAACAAAAGGGAAGCAAAGATCAAGCAAGAAACAACGAGATCAAGCGGCTACAACGAGATTACTTGTAGGTATCATGTTGCATGTATGATTTCCTTGCTAGTTTTGGTGTGCATGTGTGTATTTGGTTCTCTTGTTGTCATTGGCATGGGTTTTTCCAGGTGTGACAATGGTTTTCATCCTTGCCTTGCCATTTCCGAATAGTCATGATGTGATGGAGTCTCTCTTACTTGGTTGAGCTTGATCGTCTGATGGTTTTGAAACTGAGTGGGATGGTCTCAGGAAAAATCACAAGGCCTTGGAATCCCTTGAACGATACTAGTGAGATACACGGTAAAGCTTGGTTGTGAATTCCCTTGTTAGGATTAAGAATCCCTTGACCAGTAATGACGGGATACACAGTAAAGCCTAGAGGTGAATACCCTT
This sequence comes from Pinus tabuliformis, assembly GCA_031772625.1. Lineage (NCBI taxonomy): Eukaryota > Viridiplantae > Streptophyta > Pinopsida > Pinales > Pinaceae > Pinus > Pinus tabuliformis. The sequence continues at coordinate 2,001,845,673 of CM062819.1, read as the reverse complement.
GTTGTGCCTAGGAATCCCTTGACCGGTAATGGCGGGATACACGGTAAATCCTAGAGGGTGGAGATGGACAAATTCCTCACGGCTTAAGTGGAGAGATCCAAAGACATCCATGCTTGTTTAGGACATAGTGATCCCTTGACTGGTATATGGTAGGATTGCAGTAAAACCTGTAGTGTATGTTTATTGTTTGGGCCTAGGAATCCCTTGGCAGGATACACAGTAAATGCTAATGAAGCCTTGAATGGTTTTGTTATAAGTCTCACATTCATGCTTGGAATATGGAATGGGGGTGATTGGTTTAAAGAAAGATTTGGTTTACCCCAGTCTATGGTCGGGTGGTACATGGAAGCCCCTAACCTGGTTGCTTTTGCATATGTTAATAAGAGTTATTTTTCTCTTATGTATAATGTGTTAATGTTCTTGTTATTATGTGATTATAATGGTTTTTTTATCATTGTTGATATGTTGGTTATAAGCATGATCTATGATAGGCTTGAGTTATGGCTCTCATCATGTTTTGATTCATAAATGAAATTTTAATGAATATATGACTTAATAGATGATATTGCAGCTATTATGAGAGGGCATCAATCCTTCTTGACGATTCTTAGATAAGTATGAAGTCCTTATGCTCACATGTTTTATATGACATGTAGGTTACATGTTCATGATGTGTTTCACAGAATCCCTGTTACACAATAATTTGTCACTGTCCTCATCTCAATCCATCTATTGTGTCATGTGTCAAATGAACATGTTCATATCTTCCCACCAATGTAAGAAGATTAAGCAAATGCTCTCTGATGCTGCAAATTGACCCTTATTCCCTAAGTTTCTGCCTCGTTGCGAGTAAACCCTTAATATACGCATCGGTCCCCTGTCATAAACGGTCTCATCGGGACCCCGTTGCAGGTGTACACCTGTTTCCTGTGACAGTCGAATTTTAAGTCCCGGCGCGAGGCTATTAACTATGTATCGTGACAATTGGTCTGCATGCATTACCTCCTAGCGATGCCGTTGCTGAGACTCAATTCACGGCTAGCGACAATCCAGATTGGTCAAATTTGTTCCAACAGTCGGCCTTCTGGATGTCTCTAGACCTGGTTGTTGGGTTAGTTTGGGTCGCCCTTCCCCCTTTGGGATGGTAGTTCCATCTTTTGTGCTACCTTCCTTGAGGATAAGCTCCCTCTCCCTCATTTCATGGAGACTCCTTCTCCTATAAAATCACTCACCATTGCTATGATCTGCCAGTTCTTTTGGTTGTACAGTGTTGTTAGTTCTTTTGAGTTTAGTAGATAGTTTTGGTGTGAGTGTGACAAGTGTGGGATCACTAATAGTTTGTAAAAGGTTGTGGAGTGCCCTTAGCCTTGCATTAAAGCTTGTGATTAAGAGATAGATATTGTTTATTTTGGAGACCCATCCTTGAGAGTGAATGCTTGAAGAAACATACTGGCTGGACCCTCCGAGAAGGCTTGCAACGTCAAAACTTGGTTGTAAGCTTTGCTCTTGATTTATTATTAATACAATCAATGATGATTTCCTATGTCTTGTATGTAATTTACTTGATAGCTCATGATTTCTTGACTTTATCAGTAAATAGATCTTTGTTGTTCTTGGTTACGTGCTTTTTTGTTCTCTTGTGGTGTTTCAGGTTGATTTCTCATTAAGAAGAAGGAAACGCAAGTTGGAGCAGCGCAATGGAACTTCATCAACCACCGGCTTGAGGTAGGCCTCCAACGATGACTATTTAAGGGAATCAATTGTTGTTTTGCTTTTGTTGTGACTAGACCCACTCTATGGCTAGAGGGGTTGCCTTTGTCCGCAGATGGAACACTTTCCTACTTCACAAGTTGGCGACTCCGCTGGGGATCAAACCCAGAATCTTTGGTTTTGCAGACCCGGAAGTCGTTGCTATCAGCCATCGGTGGCATTGACTCGGCCAACTCGGATTTGATCACTTTTGACCTGGATAATCATGTACCAAGACTGCCTCACCAAATCACCTTCCTTATTCAAGTCATCATCAATTCTAAGACTATTCACCGCACTGTTATTGATGAAGGCACTTCTACTTGCATTATATTTGTTGCTTGTTGGAAGGCTATCGATTCTCTGACTCTGAGTCAGTCTCCGAATACATTGGAAGCCTTTAATGGGAGAGATTCCTCTGCTTATGGTATACTCCTGCGTCTGCCTATTACCCTGGAAGGGAAGACGGTTGAAGTTGAGGTCAAATTTGTCGATGCCAATTTAACTTATAACCTCCTCTTAGGATGAAGCTAGACATATGCCATGCAAGCTTGGATTCATCTCTATTTCGTGTCCTTCGTTTTCGCCATCAAGGGAAGAGTGTCATGGTAGACCAGTTGTCCTTCTTCACTTCTTCTTCTTCCGATGGCAACATGCCTTTCGTGGAGCATACCTCTATTCCATATGAGAGTGTGGGTGCTGGACTTTTTAGAGATCCTGCCCTTATGGGTGTTTTTCGCTCCCACCTCCCAACATCACTCTCGTCAATATGATTTCTATTCATTATAATCCTTGGTTTCTTCCTCCTGTTCACCAGATAGAATCCTGGGGCGATGTCATGTCGTTGAGTCTTGCTGAGCTCAACTACATTGCAATTGTTTCTGTATCGGCTTCATTTCCTGAACCTGCTCCTTTGATTAGGGCTCTCAACTCATACATCCAATCCCCTTGGCTCAGAGATGGCACTTCTTCGGATCCCTTACAGGAAATATTTCCTTCTGATGAAGCGATTATCGAGACTATCTTTTGAGGAACCTCCTTTGTCTAATCATCACCATCGTTCCTCATTTCTCCCTACCCACGAGGCCATGCTTACTTGTGTTGAGCAGTTTGCTTCCTGTGTCCCCTCACAACCCCTTCAAACACCTATCCAAATCCATCAAGTTTTCTCTAAAGGAAATATGGGGAACATTACGCAAACTCTGCCTATCGACATCTCTGTTAAACCAAGGGTTGTCGAGCATACTCATATCGGAGTAACCTGTACTCCAGAGCCAATTCAACTTTATACTGATCTTTTTCGAGAATTTCGTGATGTTTTTGCTTGGTCATACGAAGAGATGCTCGGCATCGATCCTAGCATCGTGGTGCATGAAATACCTACGTATCTGGGTGCTAAACATGTCCGACAGCATCTACGCCCCATGCATCCCTGAAAGGCTGTAGCTATTAAAGTGGAGGTGGAGAAGCTTCTTAAAGCTGGGTTTATTTACCCTATCCCACTCACAGATTGGGTTTCTAATATTGTCTTTGTGACCAGGAAACAAGGCACTATTAGGGTATGTGTGGATTATTGCAACATTAATCGTGCCTGTCCCAAAGATAACTACCCTACACCTTTCATTAACCAGCTCATTGATGAGTGTGCAGGGAGTGAGATTTATTCATTTATGGATGGATTTTCTGGTTATAACCAAATTAATATATCGCCTACGGATCAACACAAGACTGCCTTTATCTGCCTGTGGGGTACTTTCACCTATAAAAAACTCCCTTTCGGTCTAAAAAATGACGATGCTACCTTCCAGCGCACAATGTCTTATGCATTTCATGATATTCGACACATTGTGCAACCTTACCTGGATGACCTTCCAGCTCATTCAGCGAAGCACCAAGACCATCCAAATCACCTTCACGAAATTTTTCTTCATTGTCGACACTATCGTATATGTCTTAATCCGCATAAATGTATCTTTTGCATTGAATCTGGCAAACTTCTTGGGTTTGTCGTCTCCAAACAGGGCATCCGCCTGGATCCCCTTATGGTTGAAGCAATTTTGAATCTTCCTCCCCTTGCTTCTTTGCAGCAATTGCAGAGTCTGCAGGGCAAAGCGATTTTTTTACGCCATTTTATTCCAAACTATGCTGAAGTTGCCAAAGGATATACGTAGTTGTTGAAGAAGGATACTCCTTTTGCCTGGAATATCGCTACACAAGAGTCATTCATACAACTCAAGGCCCTCCTTGTTTCTGCTTTGTTGTTACGTCCGCCTGATTATCATCGTGACTATACTCTTTATTTAGCCGCCACTGATAGCACCATTGGCATGGTTCTGGTCCAAGACGATGATGATGGTATTGAGCATATTGTCTATTATCTCAGTCACAATCTACTTGACACGAAAACGTGATATGCCTATGTCGAGAAGTTGGCATTGGTAGCTGTTCATGCTGTCCAACGTTTCCGCCACTATATATTATTGCGCACCACGATGGTGATTTCTGACTGCAACCTAATGACATGCGTCTTGTCACGTCAACTACTGGGGGGCAAGTACTCAAAGTGGGTTGTCATCCTTCAAGAGTTTGACTTGGAGTTTACTATAGCCAAGCCTAAGAAGTCCCTCGTTTTCACTGAGTTACTTTGATCCCTACCATCTGCTACTGCGCCTTCTCGATCAGAGGACCATATTCCAGATGAGTCTTTGTTCTTGATTAGCACCCTCAATCCTTGGTACAAGACATTATTATCTACCTTTAGATGTCCTCCTTTCATCCTGATTTGTCCAAGGATGCTCAGTGATGTGTTCGCCATCATTCTCAACCTTATCGCATTATCGGGGACACCCTGTACCATCTAGGCGCTGACTCTGTTCTCCACCATTGTCTGACGTTTGAGGAAGTCGAACAAGTTTTGAATGACTGCCACTCTGGCGCCTGTGGTGGTCATATGTCCAGATATGCTACTATTCAGAAGATCCTCCGTGCTCGGTATTTTTGGCCGTCTATTTTTAAGGATTGCATTCTTGCCATCTGCTCTTGTCATGCCTGCAAAATCTACCAATGGAAGATGTGTGTGCTTCCTGCTCCTTTACACCCTATCATTACCATCGGCCCTTTTGCCAAATGGGGCATAGATTATATGACCTGTAACCTTCACTCGGTCGGGGGGCATGGGCATATCATCGTTGCTGTCAATTATTTCCCGAAATGTGTCGAGGCGATGCCTACGCTATCTAATGACGGTAAGACAATGGCTCAATTTTTATTCAATCATGTCATTTCACGATTCGGAGTCCCTCAGGCTATCATTGCTGATCACGTTTCTCATTTCTGTAATCATATGATGACTGAGTTAACAACCCAGCTGGGCTTGTGGCATGATACTTCGATGCCATATTATCCTTAGGTTAATGGCCAAGTAGAAGCTGGTTGAATTGAGGCTTCTATGATCCATAAAAATTATCAGAAGAAATTTCGGCGTAAATCACAATCGGAAAATCATTGCCGACGCGTTTCGAACCAACCAGTGTGGTTCATCGTTAGGACGAGTTGAAGAAAACAGATCTAGCTTTGCATGTTAAATAGTTTGTGCAGAGCCTCCAACGGCTAACTTGACCAATGGCTAATTTTGAATTAGGGATCAAAGTCAACAAACCATTTTAGTAATATAAAGGAAGTTAGTTAATTCGGTGACCATACCTTTAAGATATACATAAAATATATATAAAAATAATTTAATCGGTGTTTAAGTTAGTTAAAAGGTATCATTTAAAAATTAAAAATTATAAGTTAATTGTAACTTAAATGGGATTTAGTTACATGGGACAAATTTTTGGTCACGATGCTTCAACGCACCATTGGCATGCACAATTCCAACTAGAATTTGATGTTGTTCTCCACCTTATGGGCCTATCAAACTTCAGTGAAGGATGCCACCAGGTTCACCCCATTCCAATTGGTTTACGGTCTGGAGGCTACCCTTCTAATTGAATGTGAGATCCATTCTCTTAAATTAGCCGTCGAATTGCTCCCAAACACCACTCCGATAGAAGAACGTCTTCTTTACCTAAAGGGTTAGATGAGACCCATCGACTGGCCTCTCTAATCATTGAAGCACAGAAGAAGAGAGTGAAAACTCACTTTGACCAATCTATCAATCATTGTTCTTTTGTTGAAGGAGACCTAGTCCTGCTCTATGATCAAGCGAATGATAAGCTGGGGGCAGGAAAATTCAAGCCTATGTGGCATGGGCCTTACATTGTGAAACGTGTTTTTCAAAAATGGGCCTATGAGCTAATCGATTATGAATGGAATCCTCTAGATAAGCCCTAAAATGGGCTTTATCTGAAGAAATATTATGCATGAATTTCGTGCATCTGATTTTTACATACGTGTGTTTTCAGTGTGCGTTCGCATGTTTGGCTTGGTGTGTAGGCATAATTGCCGCTTATTGTGTCTTTTTACTTCTTGTGCAGATGTCTGCTACACCTTACATTGGTTTCACTGATGGTGCCTGTCGTAGTACCCGGAACCTTTCCTCTACGACATGGGTGATCTACGATCCTAATGGTGAGTTAGTAGACCTTAAAGGTGTTTTTCTGGGTTGCATCACAAACAATGTCGTTGAATATAGCACTGTCACTGAATTACTGACCGAGGCTGTTAACCTCGATATTCATGCATTGGTTGTGAATCTAGATTCCCAACTTGTTGGCCGCCAACTTAACGGGCGTTATTCCGTTAAAGATCATTGGATTTTAAGGTTGTATTTGCGTGTTAAATTATTGGAAAGAAATTTTGATTTCATTACATATCAACACATTCCAAGAAGATTAAACACAATAACTGATGCATTAGCAAATCGTGTATTAGACAGAAATTTACGCAACATGTACTCAAACATTGTATAGAAACATTTAGACACAATAATAAACCATATATATATATATATATATATATATCGTGTGGCACACCGAGGGGCTCAAAAAATAAGTGTGTATGTCAAAAATAGAGTCTATGTCCAATACATCCGAGACACATGTCTCTCAAAAATCAGCAGAAAGTAAAGCCTAGGTGTCTACTGCAGTGGGTTATGCTCTCTATAGTAGACCACTACCCATGCAACTCGTCTCAAGATCCTATGCACCCTAGGTGTCACTCTGACTGTGTGTCTCTGGTACTCTACTGGGACCTCCTCAATCCCCCTGTAGTCTGGGATCCTGTCAGTCAAGCCCTCAAGGTTACGGGCTATCTCCTCCTCTGCATTGCCACCAGGGCGAACCAGGACTGGCTCCCTATTGCCCTATGGGTCCCTCCGTGCCTCAGGAGCTAGTCCTACCAGCCTCTTCGATCCCACATCTACAACTAACATAAGAGACATCATTAGGAAATATGCATGATAAAATCCAAAAACATCATAAAAAAAAACAAAACACAAACAGTGTGGTGTTTTGATCATGTGTTTTACCTCCCTCATCCCACTGCTTGCCAGCAGGAAGCAGTATGTCGGGGTCTCCGTGGAAATCCGTGCCTGCATACGGCCAATCCTCGACTATGACCTTCTGACGGTCTAGCCACTCTCGAACAGCATCCCCCATGATACCAGTTGACCGTCACCCCCTCGCAGCATAACATGTGCCCAGCGGGTGATGCGGGTCTCCCGTGGCCCAAGCCTGTATAGGTCCATGTCCTGTATCTAAAGAGACGACACTTGCTCCAGCATGAGCAGGATCAGGATAGAAGCGTAACCGAACTATTTCGTCTCCTCTCGTTGGCACTTCGTAAGCTGCCTCTTCATGTTAACGGCCACTACTTTAGCCCAGTTATACATGGTCGGGTTAAGGCAATCAAGAGCTAGCCGAAGGTGAGTCTTTGTTGCCTCATGTTGGGATTGAGAGCCCGCTGTTCTCCTGACCATGAACAATACCGAACGAAGAGTCAAATATTCTACTGTCGGGATCTGTAATTTCCCGCTAGTGGCTGATTTGCATGCCCTTGGGCACACCCGTGCTATCAACGTATCTAGGGTCTTGCCAGCAACCCATTGACCCTCTAAGATCGGCCTCTCGTTGCGATGAGACAACCTAGTCAAAAAATATATGTCCATAGCATCAAATTCAATATCCTTGCCCCGGATGATGAACTTCCTGTCCATCGAGTTACATGAGTGGATCAGTAGCTCTAGCAAGTCAGACTGTGCTCGAAGATGTGGAGTGAGGAAGAATTTCAGAAATCCACACTCAAGTAGGGCTCTCTTGCACCCAAGATCATTAAATGCTTGTTCATCATTAATATTATGAGTTCTTTCCTACCACACGAATGCCATTTCACCCTATGTCAAAGGAAAAATGAGTAGAGCCCTTTTCATAAGATTAAATGCATAAATTATAAAAAATTTAAACTTTACGACGTCGTCGCGACTGTTTTTCAAACAGCGGCGATGGCTCGAGGTCAGACGTTCTTTTTTTCCACGATCGTCACAAGAGTGAATCTATCTCTCGTGACAATCCCAATGGTGGTACATGTTACCATGCTTGGTCGTCGCTAACCCGAGCGGATCTTCTGTGATGAACAAGAGGCGGATTTGGATTTTAAAATCCACCCAAAAACCACCTATCCAATGTCAAATTGAATGAAAAAATCATTGAAATGCAGCGCAAAGGGAATATTACTTACTTGGTAGGAGTCTCGGGCGAGATCGTTGATCGTTGGTGCCATAATCGAGCTCGGAACCTTGCTTAGGTTTGCACACCAAAACACCAAAGGTAGAAAGCTCACAAGGTAAATGTAAAAATGAAATTACCATACCCCCCTTTTTATAGTGTTTTTCCAAAAAATTAAAATTTTACACAATATGGTTTAGGGTTTTCCCATTTATTTTGAGGTTTTGATTAGGGTTTTTAGTTTTTTACCTAATTTTCACATAGATAATGTATTTATGTCGAATGGATCTTATGATGTGGTGTTTTTGTGCAAAAACAGAGATGGCTGGTACATGTCATGATCCGTATACACTTGGTCCATATTTCTCAAAAGTCATCTTTGAGCTCTTTTCCGACTTAAAATACGAAAAGGCTACCGAGTTTTCCCTTTTGACTCGTTAAACGGAATAAAAGGCTGTCCACTTTGAGCTCTTTTCTGACAATATAAACATGAAAAGATCACCGGAATTTTGTCGTTTTAGGTTCGATACTGGTTACGAAACAATCTTTGATTACTTTTTTACTTATTCGAATCGAGGCCACTAATTACGAAAAGTACTCCTTGATTGTAATGGTCAAACGGTTCTCTCGAGTATTATTTTCTACTTTTTCGAGCTCGAGGGACACAAATTTATGAAAAAGGAACCCCCTGGAGTTTTCTTTTCCGTGTTTTTTTCAAACTCCATAAACATGAAAAAGACTCTGAGTTTTCCCTATGTCAGACTCGTTAAACCTTGACGACATTAGTCTCGTCACCATGATGAGACTCGAGCTTCTCCTCCCTAGGGCACATTAAGTTATCACTAGGTTGGATTCGTCAGAAGGTTGAACTTATATTACAAGCATATGTTATCCCCTTCAAGCTTGTTTCCAAAAATAATTGGGGTACTCACCAGCATTGGTGGAGGAAAATTTGGAAGTCATCATTGGTTACCTACGGCAGCTAGTCACTCTTGAACATTGACACTTTTGCTTCTTGTCGAGTTGGGATATCCATACATCATCACTTGGCCTTCCGAGGTTTTAGGTTGCCATTTTGCTTCATTCCATCTGATCCATTTTGTCTCCATTAAGCCTCCGATCCCTTGGTACCAAAATGTTGCCACTTTCTGGAGTCGTGTCGCTGATATGTTCAAGAGTATAATCCTTTTGTAGTTCTCCTCCTCTGATACTCTGTTTCACCATCTACCACTTGTTCCTTATCTCGTGTCATTTATGGGGGAAATATTATGGCCCTCCTACGACGGACCGTTTCCTGTCGACATTAGCTCATTATCCAGGAGATTGGTTTAGAGATCCCTTTCGGCACCTTGGAGCTTGCATGCCTCAATGGCAAGTTCTTCGTGCCTGATGATAGACTCTCATCATTGGTCTTCGATTGGGTGATTCCATGAGTGTTCAACTTCAACTCATTTTTCACACTTAATGGATTGTACTGGGCAGTACCTTGAGAGCCATTAGCATTATTGGTGGTTTCTCTCATGCTTGTTAACGATTTTCATCATTGACTGGTACTCAAGCGACTTTCTACCATGCTCGACCTTAGCACATCTGTTCGTATGCTAGAATTTGTACTATGATCGGTTGGGTTTCAAGACCCCGAACTAAGATTATGTATGTTCGGGCTGCGTGGATTGGTTCGTGATTACATACATGACTCTTTGATGGATGGTTGTGACCATACCTTTATCATCATCATGGTCTTGTCCACTAGGTGGTTGCATCCATACCACAGACCAAGTTTCATATGTCTTTTGGATGGCTGCACCCATGCCTAGACTACATGTATTTCACTAGTAGAGATATTAGTTGTACCTGCGCCTGCAGGTTCTTCCAGATGGTATTCTAGCTCAAACAGTTTTGTAAAGCATTTCACCCCTCCCACTCTCTCAGGCTTCATGCTTTAGGGGGCATTTGTTACACTGTAATTTGTCACTGTCCTCATCTCAGTCCCTCTACTATGTCATGTGTCAAATAAACATGTTCATATCTTCCCACCAATGTAAGAAGATTAAGAAAATGCTCTCTGATGCTGCAAATTGATCCTCATTCCCTAAGTTTCTGTATCATTGCGAGTAAACCCTGAATATATGCGACAGTCCCCTGTCATAAACGGTCACATCGTGACCTTGTCATAGGTGTACACCTGTTTCCCGTGACAGTCGAATTTCAAGTCCCAGCGCGAGGCTATTAACTATGTATCATGACGATTGGTCTGCATGCATTGCCTCCTAGCGATGCCATCACTGAGACTTAGTTCACGGCTAGCAACGATCCAGATTGGGTGAATTTGTTCCAGCAGTCGGCCTTCTACATGTCTCTAGATCTAGTTGTTGGGTTAGTTTGGGTCACCCTTCCCCCTCTGGGATGGTAGTTCCGTCTTTTGTGCTACCTTCCTTGAGGATAAGCTCCCTCTCCCTCATTTCATGGAGACTCCTTCTCCTATAAAATCACTCACCATTGCTATGATCTACTAGTTCTTTTGGTTGGACAGTGTTTCTAGTTCTTTTGAGTTGAGTAGATAGTTTTGGTGTGAATGTGACAAGTGTGGGATTTCTAATAGTTTGTAAGAGGTTGTGGAGCACCCTTAACCTTGCATTAAAGCTTGTGAGTGAGAGAGATATTGTTTATTTGGGAGACCCATCCTTGAGAGTGAATGCTTGAAGAAACATACTGGCTGGACCCTCCGAGAAGGCTTGCAACGTCAAGACTTGGTTGTAAGCTTTTCTCTTGATTTATTGTTAATACAATCAATGATGATTTCCTATGTTTTGTATGTAATTTACTTGATAGCTCATGAATTCTTGACTTTATGAGTAAATAGATAGTTGTTGTTCTCCGTTACGTGCTCTGATATTCTCTTGTGGTGTGTGAGGTTGATTGCTCATTAAGAAGAAGGAAACGGAAGCTGGAGCAGCGCAACAGAACTTCATCAACCTGTTAGCCTCATGTTGCAACAGGTGTTCATCTTTCATGATTGATAATTGAAAGTGCCAAATATGTCATACTTTGCATGCTGCAATGCTCCATATTTCCAGAAGAGGCCATGAAAGTGGCCAGTCTAAATGCCACTATTGTATCCCAATTTTGATGAGTTAACCATTTTTGAAGAAATGTCTGTTAAGGGAAGTCCAATCAGTTTAATCTTGGCAGATTTGTAGATAGGTAGAGAAACAAAGGAGCCCAACTACTTAATCTGGGCCCTTAGAAGAAATAAGTGTAGATTTAGATAGGAGGACAACAAAAAGAAAAAAGGAATAATCAGGGTCTACAAGTCCAAGTGCACCCATGCAAAAAGAAGAAAAAATGTTAGGTAAGTAGGTTGGGTAAGTAGTTTTGTGGTTGCAGAATCAAGATATGTGACCCATTTCATGTTTTGAAATGTTATATCTATTCAGATCACAAGTGCAAGGCAATTCCCCTTTGGAGGAGCTCAAGCGAGGCATGCCTAACTCCCCATTCTTCTCATTCCCCAAATCACTCACTAACATCCCCTTGAGGACCTTGGGATTTGCCCAACCAGTCCTATTATCACTTCATTTTTTTAAAGCACCAAGTCAAGATTTGACTTTATTCAGTGAAAAGAAGCCACATTTCTTGTGTAAAATCATGTCTCCACAGTTCATTCACTCCCTATGGCTAAGTTTCAGCTCAAAAACTTAGCCTCTCCCCTACACTTCACCTCACAAATTCATATTAACTCCTAACTCTATTATCTAGCTCCCTATATCATTTTCTTATCCCCTATTTTGTACAAAAAACTATATAAAATCCCAAAAATATTACATATTCCCCTCCCCTTGGCATTATAGCCATATTTATCAAATCCAGGAAATAGTAGTCCATCTAGGGCTCCTACTAACCCTTCCGTGTCCTAACCTGGAGTTAGTCTGACATCTGGTCACACTAATAACCATTTCCCCTAAGTCCTAACCCTACTATACTCATTTCCTGCCCTTATCCTAAGGTCATGCTTGTAAATATTTAACCCCGCTTGTATACAACCCAAAAACCCACTTTCCTAAAGTTTTCCCCCCCGCCGGATTAAATCAATTAGATAAAAAGCGTCGCGGGCCCTGTATCTATCCTTCCGCCACTTTGATCATGCCGCCGACCGTCCGATCTGGCGCGCCCGAGATCTACGGTGGGTGGGTCTTTTTGTGCCCCGACATGCCGAGGGTTAGCACCTGGGAGATGGGCGGTTTTCCTGTCGTACTCCCGCCACGCGTCACCCTCCTCGCTGTGGCGGAGCCCCCTCCTCCGAAACGACCTGCGCACAAAAGCGGTGCGCTTGAAACCAGATACCGCCCTCCCCTGTGTGATATCGGCACCACGTCTCCCCATGACGTCATCATCCTGCGTCGGCCTCCTGCCACCGTGTCCTTGCCACGTCACTACCACATCATCTCCTCCAACGTACTGCCACGTCACCCAGCCGTACTATTGACGTCACCCTACTGACATCACCCTGCCACATCACCGCCGTACTGGGACCTACCACTGACGTCATCGTCAAAAAGACACGAAAGGCGCAAATAGCAGCAAAGAGAGCCCGGAATGAAAATCTGAGGCAGTTTTTGATGCGCGATTAGCACTGGCTCGGCCACCAGCAAGCCCGAAAGTCACAAAATGACAAGAATTTCTTCGCGTAGGATTCAGAAAGGGGCAAAGACATTTTTTAAAGAAAAAGAGGGCCGAACAACAACCATAAAGGTCGATGCATCAGTTTAAAGAGTATCAGAAGTGAGAAAAGGCGCACATTCAGTGCGAAAGCATATCAAGGAAGCGGCAAAGAGAATCAGTTGAATGTTTCCAATGAAAATCTTTATTCCCAATGCAGGTGAACATTGAATGGCTTCCAAACAAAGTCAAAGAAAACAGTGGAGCTATATCGAGGCTCTCCCATCACAGTTAATGCACCTCAGAACCAATCAAGAGCTTGGATCAAAACCCAAAGCACAGTTATGGTAAGTGATCAACACAGAGCCATAAAGACAACACATTAACTCTTTTTGATACAGCTGCCTCCAGCGCAGCTCGAAGATATTTTCTACATTTATTTTAGACATATGTTAGGTTAAAAACACTTATTACAACAGATCTATCTGAGATCTGATTTTGTAGATATTTTACTTATAAAATGACCCTAATTCACTGTTTAAGGGGTTGGTTGGTTGTATAGCTCCAAGAGAGACTCGCTCTATATACCTGATGTTTTACTTAATCAAAGCCTGCTGAAAAGCTTGGAGGAATGACTGTGTGCTGTGTATTAATGTTTTGAAGAATTGAATGTGGAATTCTTGTGCTGCAACATGACTCAATAAGTGCTTCCTATCTCTGTTTCAATTTCATATATGTTTTTATCATACCTGTATCACCATCTAAAATAACAGAAAGAATGAATATCTTAGACTTGGTTTAATTGCCCTCTATGCTCAATTTCTACTGTTTCTTTATGTTTTCATCAGGTTTAGTAATGAATATGAATTCCCTGTGGTTCATATTTCCCCTAATTCACTCATGTTTGATAGTTATCTAGGGATTCTTCACTGCTCCTAGATAGAGCTCATTCACCTTCCCTCTGTTAAGCAGAACGAGAGATTCTTAACTGCCTCTCATTCCTTAACCCTCATTCCATCCTTTTAAGCTTGAATCATTGTTTCATATGCAGCTAGCTTGCTCCATATTCCTTTCTTGTGACCAAGAAAACGCACCAGCAATCCTACTCCTTGACTGCATGCCCAATGGTTCTAAAACTTTCATGCTATCCCTGCCTCTCTACTTGAAAGCATCATCATTCCCACCAAAACTCAAGCAAAACCCCTTGTACTCAATAACTAGCCTAAAATCATCATCAACAAAGCTAAATCCTAAAGAGAGAGCCCTCTCTGACTGCTGGTAGGCAAGGACCTGCAATCCAAAGATTGGTTTGTGGTTACCTCGGCTGTATCCTTTAAGGAGCTTTAAGGACAACCTGAGTGATAACATAATGGCGACTCTGCTGGGGACATCCTTAGTTAATTTCACAAATCAAGTTGGAAAGCTCCACTGGCGACAACAATGAATTTTCCAATTGCTGCATATCCCTTAAAACTACAGATGAAGCCTGAATGTCAGCTAGGAAGCCTTCGAAACTATTCTTGCTTTGCATTTACAGGAGTAAACAAATGCTGCTTCAGTCAATCTTCATGCTAGTTTTAAGTTATAGATATCTATTCCAAAATTTGATCATTTCCTTGCTAATTCTAAAAACATTCATAGAAAATACCTAAACAAGTTCAGAATCTGGCTCCCAAAAGGAACTCACGTTATACAAGGTCAAATCCAGACCCAAATCCCCCAACTATTTTTGAAAATCCCAATTTAATCGCAAGGAACCTCAGGAAGCTAGAGCAAAGAGAAGATTTTGTTTATTTTAGCCCTGAAACAGTTCAACCAAGTTGTGTTCCAACCCCTGTCAAGGTTTTATTTCGTTCAACCCCCACTTCCCCTTGTTCATCATCCACCTCTCAAATCAATCCTTCCACACCTCCATTTACCGCACATACTCCCATTACCGCTGTTGTTACAACTGTTCCAGCTGTTCCTGTTGTTCCACTTATCCCTGTGAATATGGCGAATAGATATGCACACCTGCAATTACCTGCAAATCCTAGGGCTATGCCTCAGGATTATCAAACTAAAATCACATATTTTGATGGAACTAGTTCTTGCACATCCCTTCAGCATACAAACAAGATGCAAGACTATTTTGAGAACTACGAGATAGATGATGATAGCGTAAGAATGAAGATTTTCGTCCAAAGTTTGACAGGTGATGTTAGAACTTGGTTTAGAGCACTCACAGCCAATTCCATAGCAGACCCAGAAGCCTTATACCAGTCATTTATCAACAGATGTGAGAAAAATAAAGACCCCTTGCACATATTATCTGAATGTGACACCATCAAAAGAGGCCCTCAAGAATCTGTCTTGGACTATTGTGCAAGATTTAATAATGTTTATAATTAAATACCATAGAACTTAAGACCTCCACCTGATCTTGCTTTGTATAAATTCCCTGATGGTTTTGACACTAACATGGTTTATTAGTTAAGGGAAAGAGCCCCTCAGACCCTTGCAAACATGCAAAATGTTGCTGCTAGCATAGAGGCAAATCTAATTGCCAAAAGAAACAGAGCTAGAACCGAGAGAAGAACCACCTTTAAAGAAGAACCCTTAGCCTTAGATCAAAAGCTGGATGCTATTATCAGTGGCATGCACAAGCTGGGAGACAGAGTAGAAAGTGTTGAGAGGAAATCATCATGGGATGGAAAACAACCTAATACCATAAGGAACCAAAATTTCAGGAAAACTCAGAACAGAAATGTTGTAGGTCTAGCCCAGACCATAATGTAAGGCCCCCTTTTCATGAAAATTATGCTAAAGCATCTACATCTAGTGAGCCCACAGAGGACACTCACATGAACTTGGTGGATTCGAAGGCTGAGCAACAAATTTTCCTAACTCAACAAGACCAAGATGAGCATGAATTTAATCGATTTCAAACTAAATCTGGTGAGTCTTTTGATTTTAAACAAGGCTATGATACTACTGTGTATGAGGTCCACAAACAGTATAAGCTGAGATCGAGAACCATAGATGTGCCCGAAAAAGTTAAACCAAATGATACCAAGCAGCCGAAGAAGATCAAAGAAAAGGTTGCCCTCATAGAAAATGTTGATAAAACAGTCCCTAATCCAAAGGATGTCACCATAGAGGATGTCACAGACATGCAGTCCTCTAATGATCAGCCTTTGCAACCTTCTTCCTCAAAAGAGAATTTGAACAGTGTTCCAAAAAGGCCTCCTAAAACTGAAAAACCATAAGCAATTACTTCCCTTAACGCTGATAAACAAAACCAAATTGTTGATACTCCAATGGAAAAAGGGAAGCCTGCCTCTCAAAATACTAAAACCCAATATGAAAAATCATCTGACTTAGAGGCAGAAATAGGTAAACTGAAGATATCCATCCCTTTATCTTAACTTGCCAAACATGATGTGTATAGACAACAAATTCAAAGATCACTTCAAATGCCAGAGGTTAAGGATGATGTGAATGTTCTTGATGACCAACCTGAACTGTTGTTCGGTCCAGAAGTTAATGGAAAATCAACATATGGATCTGTTTTACCCTTTTATGTCAGTTTACATATACATGACAAAGTCTTGCACAATGCTATGTTTGACTCAGGTGCCTCACACAACCTTATGCCCAAAGCTGTAATGGAAAAGCTAAACCTTGATGTTACAAGACCCTACAAAGATCTATTCTCCTTTGACTCAAGTCAAGTCAAATGTTTAGGCCTCATCAAAGACTTGTGTGTCTCCTTAGTCCAATATCCCAACAAGACAATTCTCATGGATGTGGTGGTTGCTGACATGCCACCAAAGTATGGAATGCTATTGTCAAGATCTTGGGGAGAAAAACTCCAAGGATCCCTCCAATTAGACCTCTCTTATGCCACTATATCTGTCCTTGGGCAACCAGAGAGACTATATAGAGAAACACTGATGAAGTATGTGGTAACTAGTGAGGACAAGCCCCAAAATTTTCCTATTCACTCAATCCATTCTGATATGGATTCTTTTATTTTATTTAATGATAAAATAAGTCCTCCCATTGTTGACAAGTCGTTGGCTTTAGAACTGGACACACACATCAACAAAGAATCAGTTTCCCATACTGATGAAACAGTCAAAACAATCAAGGCAACCAGCATACAAGAAGAACCTCCCCAAACAGAAATTTCAAATCTGCCGAATCCTAAAGTGACTGAAACTCATGATACTAACCACAAGCAAGAAATCACATGGTATTTAGAGTTTGATGGCTCTGTCAACAAGTTAGGAGCAGGGGCTGGTGTATGGATTCACAATACACATAACAATCATGTAGAAGGCCATGCCTATAGATTGAATTTCAATTGTACCAATAACATGGCAGAGTATGAGGCTCTCCTTTTAGGCCTCAAACTGCTCAAATCTCTAGGAGCTGCAAAAGTGTCCATTCTAGGTGACTCTGATTTAATCATACAACAAATGAAAGGCAACTTTGTTACCAATGACAATAGAATGAGGGCCTATAGGACTGCTGCCACTAATATACTCAATACATTCACTAAATCCAAGCTTGCCAAGATTTCAAGAGATCATAACATTCATGCACACAGCCTAGCCACTTTTGCTAGTACATGCAAGCTTCCCTTTGAGCCAAGTCACCATTTTACTGCTGAGATAAAGCATAGGCCTGCTATCCCAAATAATGTTAAAGATTGGCAAGTGTTCGAAAATGATGCCTAGATTAACAACTTCCTCACTCTTGAGCATGAGTTTTCAAATATTAACATTGACATGGATGCTATGACGGATGAACAACAGCAAACAAATGAAAATCAGCAGGCTATAACAGCTGTGACAGCCAAACAAATTCTAAACCCAACTGTTTTTGACAATACAAACATAGAAGAGCTGAAACAGATGCATTTGGAGGAAGTAGCAGAAACGGAGGCCGAGATCATTGATCTAAAAGATAACTTTCTCCCTGCTGGCCTCACTCCATTAGAAGATATGTTTGATGCTAATGATGTTCCCAAAAAGCCAAAAATACAGCCCCTAAACACTGCTATAGAAGAACACAACATTGGGACAGCAGACAAGCCCAAAATGATCAAACTATCTCAATCTTTGCCACTCGATCAAAAACCCAAATATGTTGATTTGTTCAAAGAATTCCAAGATGTATTTTCTTGGAGTTATGAGGACTTGAAGTCCTATGACACCTCAGTGATCCAACACACCATTCCCTTAAAACCAAACCAAAAGCCCTTCAAACAAAAACTTAGAAGAATCAACCCCGTGCTCCTTCCTTTGATTGAAAAGGAAGTGAAAAGAATGTTTGAAGCAGGTATCATAGCACCCATCAGATTCTCTGAATGGGTATCCAATATTGTTCCCACAAGAAAAAATATAGGTGAGATTAGGCTATGTGTAGACCTAAGAAATTCAAACCAAGTCTCCCTAAAAGACCACTACCCCTTGCCAAAAATGGATCACATCCTACAAAGAGTAGTGGGGTCATCTAGAATATCTTTGCTAGATGGCTTTTCAGGTTTCATTCAAATACTGGTTCACCCGGATGACCAAGACAAGACAACCTTTACGACACCGTGGGGAACATTTATGTATGTGAAGATGCCTTTCGGACTTAAAAACACTGGTGCTACCTTTCAAAGGGCAATGGATATTGCATTTTCCAAGGAAATACATGATTTCCTAGTTGTCTACCTTGATGACTTAACCCCTTTCTCCAAATCTGATCAAGAGCACCTAAAACATTTGAGGCAAATATTCATGACATGTAGGAAATATGGCATTTCCGTGAACCCCAAGAAGTCTCTCTTTGGCCTTGAAGAAGGCAAACTGCTTGGCCATATCATCTCAAAAGATGGTATTAGAATAGATCCAGAAAGGATCCAAGCCATCCTCCAAATCCCATATCCAAGGAACATAAAAGAGTTGCAAGCTTTCCTTGGAAAGATTAATTTCCTAAGGAGATTTATCCCAAATCTAGCTGAATTGATAAGACTGTTAAGCAACATGTTAAAAAAGATGCCAAGGTAAAATGGTCTCTTGAAACCAAACAAGCCTTTGAGAGTATCAAATCTGCCTTAACCCAAGCCCCAGTCCTCACAAGTCCACAATTTGATAGGGACTTCATCATATTCTCATTCGCATCTGATCACACCATAGCTGCTGTCCTTTTGCAAAAGGATGACCAGGGAGCTGAAAATCCAATTGCATTTTTCAGCCGAGCCTTAAGAGATGCTCCTTTGAAATACCAAATCATGGAGAAACAGGCCTATGCCCTTGTTAAAGAAATCAAATATTTCCGAGTTTACATTTTATATTCACATGTGATTGCCTATGTCCCAAATGCTATTGTAAAAGACATATTAACTCAAGAGGGGTTAGAGGACAAAAGAGGCAAGTGGATTGCTAACATCCTTGAGTATGACATAGAAATAAAACCAACCAAGCTTGTAAAGGGACAAGGTTTAGCCAAACTGATGTCCGAAACAAACTTTCAAGCCTTAGACATTAACCAACTGGACAATGAACTGTAGGAATTTACAGGGTAAGTTCCTCAGACAGAACACCAAAGGACACCGCTCACAACTAGATCGCAGATCAATACACCAGTATTTTTGACGTGGTTAAAACCCTCAAAGAGGGAAACAGTCCACGACCTAAGCCAACGCGGCCACTTCAGGAAATTTATTAATAAAAGAAAGAAAATTTACATATGCTTCTCTCATGCACGGATTACCCAACAAATGACCCTCCATGTGCTTTAAATAGAAATCATGGACCAATCGGGTGTCAAGCCACGGATCAAGTGTCGGTAATACCGAGGAGAGAATGAACCGTCGGATCACTACATATCGTGACCGTCGGATTGTAAGTTACAAAACGTACAAGGTAAAGAAACACACTTTACCTAACTCTATACCTAACTCTATACTAGACCAAGTTGTACTTAACTATTTCCTATGTGTCGGAATATCCTAACATCTCCCCTTAAGAACAACTTGGGATAGGATTGAAGGATTTACAAATATGACACAATAGGAGAACGAAGGAGGCACTAGAGCCTATCCCCCCTTAGTGACAACTTCCTGAAGTCCAACCATAAATCGAAGTTTGGTGAACTTCGCCTCTGTGAGAGCCTTTGTGAAGATATCTGCAACTTGATCATCTGTTGAACAATATTGCATTTCAAGAACATCGTCGTGAATGAGCTTTCTGATGAAGTTCATGTGCAGTTCAATGTGTTTGCTGTGCTGATGTTGGACTGGATCTTTGCATAGTCGAATGGCACTTTGATTATCACACCAAAGTGTAGTCGAATGCTGCTGCTGAAAACCAAACTCTGACAGGATCTGACGAAGCCACAAAGCTTCCTTACTAGCTTCTACGGCACCACGATACTCTGCTTCTGCTGATGAAAGAGAAATGGCACCTTGTTTCTTGCAAGCCCATGTAATAGGTCCTGAACCAAGAGTGAACACATAACCGGCAGTAGACTTTCGATCATCAGGGTCACCAGCCCAATCGGAATTAGTGAAACCAACCAATAGAGGAGATGCTTGGGCACTGTAATGAATCCCAAACTAAACTGTACCTCAAACATAATGAAGTATTCTTTTAGCTGCTTTCCAATGACTTTCACGGGGGTTTTGCATGAACCGAGCAACAAGGCCAACAACAAAGGAAAGGTCAAGACGAGTATGGGTTAGATACAAAAGTTTTCCTACAAGTTGACGGTATAAGGTAGCATCAACTTCGGGAGAAGTACAAGTGACTGAAAGTTTGACTCCAGACTGAAAGGGAGAAGGGGCTGGCTTACAGTCTTCCATGTGAAAGTGGCGTAGAATATCACAGGCATACTTGGATTGAGAAAGGGAAATACCTTCCTTGGATTGCAAGACTTGAAGACCGAGAAAATAATGTAAGTGTCCTAAGTCTGTCATTTCAAACTTCTGTTTAAGGCTAGACTTCACATGGTTGATAAGGTTGGGATCATTACCAGTCAGGATAAGATCATCAACATAAAGAACAAGAATGATAAGAGACTTGTCCACTTTCTTGGTGTAGACAGTATTGTCAGAATGACACCTAGAAAAGCCATATTCTAAAAGAAAGCTATCCATTTTGGCATACCAAGCTCGAGGAGCTTGTTTGAGACCATAAAGGGAATTCTTAAGCCGACATACAAGGCTGGAGTCTATTTGTATAAAGCAAATAGGTTGTTCCATGTAGATTTCTTCGTGAAAGTCCCCATGCAAGAAGGCAGATTTAACATCCATCTGATGGACTTCCCATTTGAACGAGGCAACAAGGGAAAGAACAAGGCGGATAGAGTTCATTTTGGCAACAGGGGAGAAGGTTTCAATGTAGTCAATGCCTTCAACCTGTGAAAAACCTTTAGCAACAAGATGAGCTTTATGTTTATCAACTTTCCCATCTGGTCCATACTTGGTTCTGTAAACCCATTTGCATCTAACAAGTTTTGGTCCCTTTGGTAGAGGAACAAGATCCCATGTATCATTTGCCAATAATGAATGATATTATTCATTCATAGCTGCTTCCCAATCTGGATGGCCTGAAGCTTCTGCAAAGGTGTCAGGATCATAATTTACTGGAGCTTGAGCCAATAAAGAAGAGGCTCTCTCGAACTGAGAACGTGTACGTCGCTGATCTGTAGGATCACCGGCAAGATCACCTGCTGCATCTCGAGTAGCACGAACCCATTTTGGAAGCTGAGGAGGTGAAGGAGGATCCTGAGATGGTGGGGGAGGATTTTCATCCTCACTTTCATCATCTGAAGAAGAAATGTTTTCAAAAGTAGAAGAGATAGGGAGAGGTGGCACATCCGCTGGACTAGGCTCGCAGGCCGATATATTTTCATCAAATTTTACATCTCTTCTAATGATAACATTTTTGGACTTAAATGGAATAAGTCTATAGCCTTTGACATCTTCAGAATATCCAACAAAAGTACATTTTTCACTCTTAGGTTCTAAAGCTTTATGCTTTTCATCTAGAATATGGGCCCACGCTTCACTTCCAAAAACGCAAAAGTGACTTACATCTGGTTTGATTGAGCTCCATGCTTCTTCTAGAGTGATATTATTTAAAGACTTAGTTGGAGTGTGATTTATTATGTAATTTTCACAGTTAATTACTTCTGCCCAAAAACTAAGACCAAGTCCTTTAGATTGTAGCATACAATTAGCCATTTCCTTTAAGGTGCGATTCTTCCTCTCAGCTACACCATTTTGTTGTGGAGTATATGGAACAGTATGTTGCATTTGAATTCCATTTTCAATGCAAAAGTTGATGAATGTGTTTTTAACATATTCTCCGCCATTATCATATCTTAGCTTAAGAATTTGATGTCCAGATTGTTTTTCAACAAAGGCCTTGAAGGCCAAAAAAGTGTTAAATACTTCACTCTTGAGTTTTAAGAAGTATACCCAAGTGCGTCTGGAGAAATCATCAATGAAAGTTAAGAAATACTTGCAGCCAGAGAATGACACAACTGGAAGTGGACCACATAAATCACTATGCACAAGCTGTAAAGGGGCTGAGGCGTGCCAAGAGGCACGTTTTTCAAAACTGTCCCTATGATGTTTTCTGAGTACACATCCGAAACAAACACCATCTCTGCAAGATACCATAGGAAGACCTATCACCATATTTTCTTTACATAGATGCTGAAGGGAGCGATAGTTTAAGTTACCAAATCACTCATGCCAAAGTTTGCTCACTTCATCGTTATGAGCAACAAATACTGAGGGAAGATTTGATGACCCAAAGTTGTGAAACTTATACAACCTTGTAGAATCATCAGCAATGCCAGTAGCTAAAATCTTTTTAGGATCTCTTAGGTCCTTGATTACAACATCATGAGGTGAAAATTCAATGATTTTACCTTCACCTGAATGAGTTATCTGATATACAGATAGAAGGTTACAGGATAAGGTTGGAACACATAATACATCATTAAACTGACCATTGTCTAGATGAACAGTTCCAGTCCCTACAACACTAAGAGATCTATCATCACCAACATATATATTTTTGGTGTTACAATCATTTAAAGAAAAAAGCATGGCTTTGTTTTTGGCCATGTGATAAGAAGCTCCAGAATCAATGAGCCACTCATGAGAATGAGAAGAAGAAGATACATTTAGTACATAGTCAGACCGAGATGCTTGACAACCACATGCAGAAAGTGCCATTCCTGAAGATGAAGTTGAAGTTGAAGATTGCTCCAAATGGATGTTATGTTTCTTCATCGTTGCTTCCAAGGCTTCCATCTTCTTAAAGCATTTGGATTCTGAGTGGCCATCTCGATTACAAAAGTTGCAATGTCTATCAGTCTTCTTCAATTTGTTTTTATTTGTCTTATCATTTTGTTGAAATGATTTTTCATTTTGAGGCTGAGATTGCTTAGGACCCTTGTTTGGTTTAGGACCATTCTTTTTAGGATATGACTTCTTAGGATTCTTTGAATTTGGTTGCTGCTGGGCGGCTAACACTTTCTTGGAAGAGTTTCCAAGATTAAGAAGACCAAGGTGTAAGAGTTTTTCTTGTTCTCTTATTAAAGAATCACAAAAAGAGTCAAAGGATGGGGACCTGTAGTCTGTTCCTTGAGAAATGAAGGCTTCTCTTGTAGAATGGAAGGTGGAAACAAACACAGAGTAGGCTGGTCCCAACTTAGTAAGAATGGAATACATAAGGTTACTATCTTCTTTCTTAACTTTAACACCTTCCAAGAGATATCTAAGGGTCTTGAACTTGGACAAGAAATCTTCAATGCAAGAAAAATTATTAGGGTCCAATGTAAGCAACTCATTTTCAAGTTGATGGGCTCTAAGTTCATTTTTAATCCCAGAAACTTTATTGATTTGTTTCATTGCTTCATCAGGAGTATCAAGTTCTACAATATGGAATCTAAGATCTGGAGAAATAGACATCCCTATCAATCCATGTGCTTGATCTTGCCTATTTTCCCATTTAGTAGCCTTATCTTCATTCTTCGGTTTCTTTTCTTGGCCTGAGGCTATTCTGTAGAGACATTTACTTCTAAGTAAATCCTCAATGTAGGACAACCATTGGAAGTAGTTGGTGCTGTCAAGGGTAACTTGGTATTGACTTTCCATTTCAACAAAAACTGAAGCTAAAGATACTAAAACTAAGTGTTCCAATGGATAGATCTCGAAAAATTAGGCTGGTTTAAAAAAAACGGCTCTGAAAACGGCTTTCGGATGAAGAAGTTATGGCTTTTTGAAAAAAAGTTGATGAAGTTGACGACGAAGTGCGGGAATGTGCGGAAATGAAAAAGTCCGCCCCCACAAAATGGAGACTTGAACCCAAGACCTCTACTCTCTTAAAATAGCTTTGAACCAATTGAGCTATACAGAAAATGAGAGAGAGAGAGAGAGAGAGAGAGAGAGAGAGAGAGAGGTTCTTTGGGTTGCGTGCTTGCTTTGAGAAAGCTCTTTTCCCCTACAAAACAAAAAACACAAAACCCAACACGGACATGCAAAGAAAATGAACCTTACGGCTCGAAGTTAGATTTAGCCGAAAAACTAAATATTTTCAAAAATGAACCTTGCGGCTCAAAGTTAGCTTTAGCCGGAAACTAAATATTTTTCTCAATGTTTCTTATTTTCCGAGATCACACTAAGGCATAGGGAAAAGAGCATATGCATGAGAAAAATCCTTCCTTTCTGTTTCTGATTTGCCCAGATCGCACAGAGTCACAGGGAAAAGAGCATACGCAGAAATGAAAGGTATAGATCCGGTAATAAAAAAGGCTAAATAAACCAAAACCGAAATAAACAGAGAGAAGATAATTGTAAACTGCAAATAAACACTGTATACCTCCAGATCTTAAAAATGACGCAGATAGGGCTACCAGAAACCTTTTCGCGTGAAACGAAAGGGGTTCCTCACTGGAACAGATTCTCCCAACACAACATAGCAGTCCTCTCGACCCGAAAGCAGTCAGAAACAATAGATCTAGGAAACGGCAGTCGAATGCAGTTCTACCGGCTTCATATTTGGATCACCAACGGACGCGGCCCTCAAATAGCTCTGATACCATGTAGGAATTTACAGGGTAAGTTCCTCAGACAGAACACCAAAGGACACCGCTCACAACCAGATCGCAGATCAATACACCAATATTTTTGATGTGGTTAAAACCCTCGAAGAGGGAAACAGTCCACGGCCTGAGCCAACACGGCCACTTCAGGCAATTTATTAATAAAAGAATGAAAATTTACATATGCTTCTCTCATGCACGGATTACCCTACAAATGACCCTCCATGCGCTTTAAATAGAAATCATGGACCAATTGGGTGTCAAGCCACGGATCAAGTGTCGGTAATACCGAGGAGAGAATGAACCGTCGGATCACTACATATCGTGACCGTCATATTGTAAGTTACAAAATGTACAAGGTAAAGAAACACACTTTACCTAACTCTATACCTAACTCTATACTAGACCAAGTTGTACTTAAATATTTCCTATGTGTCGGAATATCCTAACATGAACAGGAGCTGGCGACTCCACAGATCAGTGAAACCTTTTTGCAATCCCCATGGTATGCTGATATATGCTTTGTACTGTTAAACCTGTTTGCTCCCCCAGGATTGTCCAGAACCAAGAAAAGATTTTTAAAAATGAAGGCTTCAAAGTTTTGTGTCATAGATGGTGCTTTATTTTGGAAAAATCATGAAGGCATATTGCTTAATTGTTTAACCATGAATGAAACTAACAATGTCATGAAAGAATTCCATGCAGGGGACTATGGAGGACATCTCTATTGGAAGTCCACTGCTGATAAAATTTTAAGGGCTGGTTTCCATTGGCCCTCTTTATTTGCAGATGTAAAGAAGTTTGCTATCTCATGTCATAAATGCCAAATCTTTGAGGGCAAAAGAAAGTTGTTACCTTTGCCTCTTAAGCCCATCTCAACCGAAAAGCCTTTTCAACAATGGGGTCTTGACTTCATTGGGGAAATCCATCCCTCTTCCTCAGGCCAACATAAGTGGATTCTAACAGCCACAGACTATTTCACTAAGTGAATTGAAGCCATCCCATGTAGACAGGCCAATGACACCATCATTATCCAATTCCTTGAGTGCAATATCCTTTCCAGATTTGGCTGCCCTTAGAAGATCATTACTGACAACGCTACTGCTTTCAAATCCAAAAAGACGATCAATTTTTGCCATAAATTTCACATTACCTTGGGCCATTCCACAGCCTATTACCCTCAAGGTAAAGACTTGGCCGAGTCATCTAACAAGAGCCTGATTAATATTATCAAGAAGATCTTAGAAGAAAACAAAAAGAACTGGCACAAAAAGCTCACAAATGCCCTATGGGAAGACAGACTTTCAACAAAGAAATCCATTGGGATGAGCCCTTATGTGCTGGTGTATGGCATGGAGGCCAGATTTCCATCTTCCTTGGGCACTCCTATCATCAAACTGTTACAAGAGATCCAAGCAGAACCAAATGATATTCAAAGAAGAATCAATCAGACCATTCATCTTCAGCAAACCAGAGAGCAAGTTTATGACAGAGCTCAAATTTTGCAAGAGAAGCTCAAAAAGATGTTTGATAAGAGAGCTAAGGCTGAGGATTTCTACATTGGCGACAAAGTTCTAAGGTGGGACTCATGAAGAGAAGACAAGGGAAAACATGCAAAATTTGATTTTTTATGGAAAGGGCCATTTGTTATTTCTGTTGTTTAGGGAAATAACACATATTTCCTCAAATCTGTAGAGGGCAGCACTGCTGAAGAAGGCCCTGTTAGTGGTCGAATGTTAAAACATTACCATGATCCCTTTTAAGGGATACAATGCAGCTCTGTATATATCTCTTTGTACATTGATATTTGTATATATCAACACTTTGTTTTTATTTTTGTATAAGCAATCTGCTTGTTAGAGGAGCAACAACAAAGTTTTTGAAGACACCACCAATGCAAGTGCTCCATTTTTAAAGCTATGTCTCTGCATTAATCTCAGCAAAACAGCAAGAGTAACGCTGTCATATCATAGCAATTCATGGTAAAGGAAACTGTTTGCAACTTGCAGTCTTCAGTCAAACAGTATCAATAAGAGAGGAGCATTTTTTAGTTGCACATCAGCAACTGTTTCCAGATCAGAGGCTAAGAGAAATACATCAGTTTTGATCCATGTTTTGGATCTATTTCAAAGGCAATGGTCAAGCAACATTGTATATAATATCAAGCGCGCAGAAGAAAGCAGGCAGTGCTATGTATTTCACAATATCTCAGTTGAGGAGAAGGGCTGCTCATATTTCAAAGTTTCACACTTTAGTAGCCAACACAAAGAAATTTTTTAGTCCACAGCAACAATAGAAGATCAAGGCAGTCTGACCTGCTGTTCTTGGCTTTTCACAAGGAAAATCCATCCCCAAGTGGAGCCACTGTTAGCCTCCTGTTGCAACAGGTGTTCATCTTTCATGATTGACAATTGAAAGTGCCAAATATGTCATACTTTGCATGCTGCAATGCTCCATATTTCCAGAAGAGGCCATGAAAGTGGCCAGTCTAAATGCCACTACTGTATCCCAATTTTGATGAGTTAACCATTTTTGAAGAATTTTCTATTAAGGGAAGTCAAAACAGCTTAATCTTGGCTTCCCTAGGTTTCAATTTCTTGTTTTAGAATATAGAGAATCATAATCTGTCCAAACAGCTTAATCTTGGCAGATTTGTAGATAGGTAGAGAAACAAAGGAGCCCAACTGCTTAATCTGGGCCCTTGGAAGAAATAAGTGTAGATTTAGATAGGAGGATAGCAAAAAGAAAAAAGGAATAATCAGGGTCCGCAAGTCCAAGTGAACCCATGCAAAAAGAAGAAAAAATGCTAAGTAAGTAGGCTGGGTAAGTAGTTTTGTGGTTGCAGAATCAAGATATGTGACCCATTTCATGTTTTGAAATGTTATATCTAGTGAGATCACAAGTGCAAGGCAATTCCCCTTTGGAGGATCTCAAGTGAGGCATGCCTAACTGCCCCTTCTTCTCATTCCCCAAATCACTCACTAGCATCCCCTTGAGGACCTTGGGATCTGCCCAACCAGTCCTATTATCACTTCATTTTTTTAAAGCACCAAGTCAAGCTTTGACTTTCTTCAGTGAAAAGAAGCCACATTTCTTGTGTAAAATCATGTCTCCACAGTTCATTCACTCCCTATGTCTAATTTTCTGCTCACAAACTTAGCCTCTCCCCTACACTTCACCTCACAAATTCATATTAACTCCTAACTCTATTATCTAGCTCCCTATATCATTTCCTTATCCCCTATTTGTACAAAAAACTATATAAAATCCCAAAAATATTACATATTCCCCTCCCCTTGGCATTATAGCCATATTTATCAAGTCCGGGAAATAGTAGTCCATCTGGGGCTCCTACTAACCCTTCCGTGTCCTAACCTGGAGTTAGTCTGACATCTGGTCACACTAATAACCATTTCCCCTAAGTCCTAACCCTACAATACTCATTTCCCGCCCTTATCCTAAGGTCATGCTTGTAAATATTTAACCCCGCTTGTATACAACCCAAAAACCCACTTTCCTAAAGTTCCCCCCCCCGCCGGATTAAAACAATTAAATAAAAAGCGTCGCGGGCCCCGTATCTATCCTTCCGCCGCTTTGATCGTGCCGCCGACCGTCCGATCTGGCGCGCCCGAGATCTACGGTGGGCGGGTCTTTTTGTGCCCCGACATGCCGAGGGTTAGCGCCTGGGAGATGGGCGGTTTTCCCGTCGTACTCCTGCCACGCGTTGCCCTCTCAGCTGTGGTGGAGCCCCCTCCTCCGAAACCGCCTACGCACAAAAGTGGTGTGCCTGAAACTAGATACCGCCCTCCCCTATGTGACGTCGGCGCCACATCTCCCCATGATGTCATCATCCTGCGTCGGCCTGCTGCCACCGTGTCCTTGCCACGTCACTACCACGTCATCTCCTTCACCGTACCACCACATCACCTGGTCGTACTGCTGACGTCACCCTGCCACGTCACTGCTGTACTGGGACCTACTGCTGACGTCATGCTGATGTCATCATCAAAAAGGCACGAAAGGCACAAATCGCAGCAAAGAGAGCCCGGAATGAAAATCTGAGGCAGTTTTCGATGCGCGATTAGCGCAGGCTCGGCCACCAGCAGGCCCGAAAGTCGCAAAATGACAAGAATTTCTTCGCACAGGATTCAGAAAGGGGAAAAGACAGTTTTTAAAGCAACAGATGGCTAAATAGCAACCATAAAGGTCGATGCAACAGTTTAAAGAGTATCAAAAGTGAGAAAAGGCGCACATTCAGTGCCAAAGCATATCAAGGAAGCGACAAAGAGAATCAGTTGAATGTTTTTAATGAAAATCTTTATTCCCAATGCAGGTGAACTTTGAATGGCCTCCAAACAAAGTCAAAGAAAATGGTGGAGCTATATCGAGGCTCTCCCATCACAGTTAATGCACCTCAGAACCACTCAAGAGCATGGATCAAAACCCAAAGCACAGTTATGGCTAAGTGATCAGCACAGAGCCATAAAGACAACACATTAACTCTTTTTGATATAGCTGCCCCCAGTGCAGCGCAGAGATATTTTCTTGCATTTATTTCAAACATATGTTAGGTTAAAAACACTTATTACAACAGATCTGTCTGAGATCTGATTTTGTAGATATTTTACTTATAAAACAGCCCTAATTCACTATTTAAGGGGTTGGTTGGTTGTATAGCTCCAAGAGAGACTCGCTCTATATACCTGATGTTTTACTTAATTAAACACTGTTGAAAAGCTTGGAGGAATGACTGTGTGCTGTGTATTAATGTTTTGAAGAATTGAATGTGGAATTCTTGTGTTGCAACATGACTCAATAAGTGATTCCTATCTCTGTTTCAATTTCATATATGTTTTTATCATACCTATATCACCATCTAAAATAGCAGAAAGAATGAATAGCTTAGACTTGGTTTAATTGCCCTCTATGCTTAATTTCGGTTGTTTCTTTATGTTTTCATATGGATTAGTAATGAATATTAATTCCCTGTGGCTCATATTTCCCCTAATTCACTCATGTTTGACAGTTATCTAGGGATTCTTCACTGCTCCTAGATAGAGCTCATTCACCTTCCCTCTATTAAGCAGAATGAGAGATTCTTAACTGCCTCTCATTCCTTAGCTCTCATTCCATCCCTTTAAGCTTGAATCATTGTTTCATATGCAGCTAGCTTGCTCCATATTCCTTTCTTGTGACCAAGAAAATGCACCAACAATCCTACTCCTTGACTCCATGCCCAATGGTTCTAAAACTTTCATGCTATCCCTGCCTCTCTACTTGAAAGCATCATCCTTCCCACCAAAACTCAAGCAAAACCCCTTGTACTCAATAACTAGCCTAAAATCATCATCAACAATGCTAAATCCTAAAGAGAGAGCCCTCTCTAACTACTGGTAGGCTAGGACCTGCAGTCCAAAGATTGGTTTGTGGTTACATCGGTTTTATCCTTTAAGGAGCTTTAAGGACAACCTGAGTGATAACACAACCACCGGCTTGAGATAGGCCTCCAACGATGACTATTTAAGGGAATCAATTGTTGTTTTGTCTTTGCTGTGACTAGACCCACTCTAGCGCTAGAAGGGTTGGCTCTGTCTGCAGAGGGAACACTTTCCTACTTCACAATCCCTGTCATGGCTGTTAGGGGTCAGGTCAAGTCCTTGTTAAATTTTTTGTATTAGTAGCCTTGTCTCAATGTCATTTATCATTTCTAAAATTTTCATGAAATTCTGGGCAGAGTCCTCAGTCATAGCCCTGAAAAAGTGGCTTAGAATCTAGGGTTGTTGGCACGAAATTGAGTAAAAAATGCCACATTCGCATCGATTCCTTACTATGGGAGTGACTAGAGGGTCCCAAAGTCATGGAATGTTTTTCATAGGAGCGACTAGGGGTCTAGTTCAATCAAGAAGCAAATTGTCTCAGGGGTTGGACACCTAGAGGGGTTGGTTGACTCTTGAAGGTTCTGTAGCTCTCAAGGAGGGTCAGTTTGGTTTTGGTTTGTTGATTCCACTTCCTTAACCATACTTGGGGAGTTGAATCATATCATAATAACTCTTTGTCACATTTTTACCTCGGTGGACTGGTTAGCTTGGGTAAAAGTGGGAGGAGGGTGTTATAGAGTGGTATCAGAGTGAGTTTCGTTCTCTTTTAGTGATATTTGATACCACATGGTGGTATCAGAGCATGGTTCACCCCTTGGACTGGATGGGTGGAATGTGTTTGTCATGCATACATGTTGGTTGCATATGTGTTCTTTATGCTTGTGGTCTATGTGCTTGTTGTGGTCATTATTGCAATTATGTCACCATGTGGAAGATGATAGTGGTTTTTGTTGGATGTGGTCATGTTAGATATGCATTTGTTATGAATGTTAGTGTCTATATGTCATTATGCATGCATTGTCATGGTTATGGTATAGTCATGCATGGTAACTAAATAATAGTTGAAATGATGTCTATATATTGATATGATTATGTTTATACATGTATTGCACTAATCTGGTTGATCTTGCAGATGAGATATCCTCCCCTCAACTATACTAAGGTATGTTGATTATGTTTATATTTTGGTTTAGTTGACATGGTATACTTGTAGGAAGAAGAGCAAACATGACTAGAAATATGGTAGACTATAGTTCATGAGATTCTCCCTATAGATTAGATGAGCAACATGGTGGTGGGAATTTTCCTTATATAGTAGACACATTGAGAAGTCTGAAGACAGAAATAATGAGGTAAAAATAGGATAATGACATAATCATCCAACCACAAGAGAAACAAGAAGAGGTTAATGCAGTTATCCTTCAAAGTTTGCCAAACTTGCAAAGACAGGGGCCACTTAGGATCATTCATGGGCAGGAGGATAGGACTAATGGGGCATATGGAAGTAGGTATCATAGTGGGCATAGATCGGATAGGGATGAAATGATCAGAGATGGCAGGTTCTTGGATACACCTAATAGGAGAGGTGATGGACACAAGTTATATTCTAGTTCTGGTTTTGACAGGTTCCATGGTCATCATCGTTATGATCCTTACATAATAAATGACAGGGGATATTTTCCAGATGAGTTCAAGAAAGCAAAACCACCTACCTTTGATGGATATTTGAAGAAGTCAGAAGATGCAGAGGCATGGTTACTTGGGATGAAGAAGTTCTTTGAGCTACATGATTACACAGAGAACATGAAGGCTAGAATAGTTATCTTCAGCCTCAAAGGGAAATCAGACATCTGGTGGTAAGATGTGAAGTAGGTTAGAGACATCAAGACATAAGAGTTGAGTTGGCATGAATTGAAGAGAATTTTCAGGAAGATATATTTTTCAAAGTGGTACTATACCAATAAAGATGAGGAGTTCTATGAGCTAAAAATGGGATTGATGACAGGTGAGGAGTATACAACCAATTTTCTCAAGTTGTTGAGGTGTGTACCGTACCTTAAAGATGAGAAATCCAAAGTTCAAATATTTGTTAGTGGATTACCATTAGAATTTAGAGATCAGATTGAGTATGATGAGCCTCATCACTTGAAGAATTCATTGGAAAGATAAAGCATTTTTATAAACAATCAAAGTGTACGACAAAATCTCAGAAAGGTTGGAAGGGGAAAGAGAAGACTAAAGGTAAATGGCATCCAAAGCGAACAAGACCCCAAGATGCAGGTGGAAAAGAGAATGGTGTACCTTACAAGAAGTTTAATGTAGTTGGACGGGGACATGGGTCACAACTTGGAGGGAAGACGAATAAAGGTGATGGTACGAGATAGTTGTAGTGTTGGATATGTGGTGAGGAGCATCTCAAGAGATATTGTCTATAGTATCAAGGTGGTAGGCATTAAATTTACAGTGAATAGGAAGTGCATACAATTTGGGATGTTGGGTAGAACATTCCACGGATATATGCAACATTGGATAATAGGCAGGTAGATCATGAGACCTCTATTATCAAAATGGATTGTAAGCTTTTTGATCAAGTTATTTCTATTTTGATTGACCCTGGATCTAATTATAGTTATGTTAATCCTGACTTGGTGGATAAGTGTAGTTTGAATAAAGAAGTGCATGCAGAATCTTGGTTAGTGTAGTTAGATACAGGTACAAAGAAAAGAGTTCATTATTGGGTAATATTTTGTGCATTTGAGTTGAATGGTATGCCTATATATGCACATTTGAATGTGTTTCTATTGGGATCGTATAGTATGTTGTTGGGTATGGACTAGTTGTATCTTCATAGGACCAAGGTGGATTTTTATGAAAATTCCATTGAATGCTTGGATGACAATGGAGAATAAAGGATCGTGTAGGTTAAGAAGAAGGAAACATCATTTAAAATGGTTACATATATGCAGGAAAAACACAGTCTCAGGAAAGGGTGTGTGTTATTTGAAATGCATATTTCTAGTGATAAAGGTAAGGATGTTGAGGATGCAGAGGTATTGAGCAGGTACTCAGTTTTACAGTAGTTTCAGGATGCGTTTCCTTAAAGATTTCAGAGTTTCTGTATCATAGGCAAGTGGACTTTTCCATTGAGTTGGTACCAAGGACAACACCAACATCAAAGGCACCATATAGGATGAGCACACTAGAGTTATTAGAGTTGAAATTGCAGTTGAAGGAAATGCTTGAAAAGGGATACATTAGTCCAAGTGTATCACCTTGGGGCACACTGATATTGTTTGTGAAGACGAAGGATGGCACTCTCAAGTTATGCATTGATTACAAGTAGTTGAATAAGGTAACTGTCAAGAACAGGTATCCATTGTCGAGGATTGACGACTTGTTTGATCAGTTGAAGGGAGCAACAATGTTCTAAAAGATTGATGTGAGATTAGGATACCATCATGTACACATCAAGGAACAAGACATTTACAAGATTTCTTTCTGAAATAGGTATGGGAATTATGAGTTTGTTGTAGTTCCATTTGGTTTGACTAATGCTCCAACTACCTTTTTGTGTTTGATGAATAGTTTGTTGTTTCCTTATCTAGACAAGTTTGTTATTGTATTTATTGATGATATATTGATATATTCTAAGAATGAGGAAGGGAATGTTGAACATTTAGAAATAGTACTGCGGTTGCTAAGAGAGCATTAGTTGTATGTCGAGCTTAGAAAATGCAGCTTCTTTAAGACAGAGGTACATTACTTGAGACATGTTGTTTCCAGGGAAGGCATAAAAGTGGATCCGGAAAAGATAAGAGCTATCATGGAGTGGCCAACTCCTTGGAAATTGGATGAGGTAAGGTCATTCATGGGGTTAGCAGGTTACTATAGGAGGTGTTACACTAAAAAATGTCACCTTGACTACTTACAGTTAGTATGGCTCAAATCAACAGTCATGCTACCCTCTTAGGCAAGTCTCATGCCTCTGTTATCCATCTCAAACTCAAAGAAGAGAGAAAGTCTTGTAAAAACTATGTTTATCTCTGGGGTCGCAGGTTCTCTCTAGCCTTACCTGCGGGGACGCTGACCATGTTCACAAAATCTGCGTCCATGGACGCTCTGTATGTTAAGGGACAGGTGCGTCCCTCTGTAAAAGGCAAAATGCGCAAGTTTTATCTTGAAAAAGTTACTTGTGGTTACTTCTAGAACATTCTAGAGGTCGGTTTGATGAAATGGATGCGCCTCCAG
Organism: Pinus tabuliformis; assembly: GCA_031772625.1. Classification (NCBI taxonomy): domain Eukaryota; kingdom Viridiplantae; phylum Streptophyta; class Pinopsida; order Pinales; family Pinaceae; genus Pinus; species Pinus tabuliformis. The sequence continues at coordinate 2,001,810,875 of CM062819.1, read as the reverse complement.
TTGGTTCATGTATCTCTATTAAGGGGGAACCTATCCCATCAATAAGGGAGCTATCCCACCCAAAGAGGGGGATGATCCCATTGATAGTGGACCTGAATAACCTCTTTACAGCACTATAAATAAAGACATTGAGCCAGAGGGAGAGGAGGTTGGAGCTATACATTTTCTTTGGGTAAATGCTGCAGGATTTAGGTCTTCCATTAGAGCCTTTGTGAGGAGAGATTGTCTTCACTTGATTCTACTTGGGAGAGGGTGAGCTTTGTCAAAGTAGAGGAAAACCCTTGATGGACCCTGGGAGGAACTTGCACAACACCAAGGCCAGGTTGTAAGAGTTTCTTTGTTTCGTTATTAATACAAACTGGTTTATTTTTCTCAATAGCTTGTGTTAATGAGTTATTTCATGTGTTCCTTGGTCTGCATGTTGAATATATGTTTTATTATATGAAATGCAAGTGCTTGGTAATTGTTTGATTGTTTGTGGTTGCAGGAATTGACTTGAAGGAGGAGCTCATCCGGATCGTCAAGAACGGACTTCAACAACAGCGTTTTGGAATAAGGTAAGCCTAAACACTTGTAGTTTTCATGTTGTAAAAGGTGTATTTAGAGAAAGATCACTCCATTTTGTCTTGTTTGTCATTAGAATGTCTTAGACTTCTAGGAAGGTCAGTCGTGTCCGCACCCTTGACAGATTCCGTGTGACAAATTGGCGACTCCGCTGGGGATAGATTCCATTGATGAGAAAAGTCTTTTCCTTTGTGTGAACTTTGCTTTGAGAAAATTGGTTTATTTTTCTGGTTTTGGCTCTGTGATTCTGTCTCTGGGTGGGTTAGCTTAGGATTAGTTTTATTTTGGTTTTTCTTGAGTTTTTCAGAAGGACGCATCCTCTGAGTGTTGCACAGTGCGTCCCTGGACGCACTTTGGCTGTGTGCACAGAGCGGGCCCGCACCTGTGCTAACGGGTTGCCTGCGTCCCCTGCCAAAATTTGAGAAAATTCCATTTTTTACACTTTTTGCTCTTAGATTTTGTTTTTTCTTAGTTTTTTCTGCCCAGATTCATTAGTCCCTTGCCAAGAATCTTCACCTAATCTTGTTTCATCAGCATTCCTGCTTTTAGCTTTCATCAATTGGGTGTTTTGAGTCTCTTTTTGAGAAATTCTTGATTTGTTTTCCTTTGGTCATTACTTGGAGGTTTCTCTCAGTCTTTTCACAATTTTGCATCTTTTTGCTTTTGTTTTTGCAAAAAAATTTCCCCCTCATTCGCCGGGGGGGGCTAAATTGTGTATGAGTGTTAATCGCCTTTGAGTGTTTTTATGTTTTGATCTTTGGAACTCTCACCCAATTTTCTCAATTTGCACTTGATTGGTTCTTAGATCACATTAGAATCGTCTTGTGTTTGAGAATTCTTTTGCATAGATCACATTTGCACAATTAGAGTTCTCAGTTTCAGAATATGAATGAAAAATGTGCATAGATTACATTTGCATACTTTTCATGTGAATTGTGCATAGATTACAATTGCATAGTTTACATTCTGAAAAATCAATTGTAGATTTAGATCAGCTTTCTTTGATTTGAATTTACACAAAAATAAAATAAAAAAATGGTTTGGAATTGATTTGCATTAGTTTTTCTTGATGAAATTAGTGCATTAGAGAATTTGTTAAATTTTCTCTTAATGATCAATTTTTTGCATTGTTGGAAGTGAATGGAAACTCTCTCCTTACTCTAGTTAGGATTCATCGAATTGAAAGGATTGCATTATCATATTCGATTGCATTCAGTTGAGTCGGGTCATAACACCATTGGTTTCATCTCCATTTACCCATTTGAGTAATAACAGCCTTAATAACACAGCGCTTAATTAAAATTCATCTAGTAATTTTTACATTTCTAGGGCTCTGAAACACCAACATAGCTTAGGCTAGGGTCTTGGAGTAGGTGAGTACTTAACTCTCCAAGACTACAAAACCAAACAGATAGTTTATCTTGAGTAGAATAAATCCAATTGTTTCAATTGCACTCTGGGAAAGCTCCTCTTAAAGGAGAAGCACGAGCTCGTGTCCGAACCAGTGAGGGGATCATTCCCCCCTCGTTGGGAACGACGCCAGACAGTACGTATTACAAACGGTAAACCTCGGATTAACCATTGTCGAGGAGCCAGGGGTCACTTATCGGCAAACCTTGGATTATTGTCAAGGAGCCGGTAAGGGGATTGAGCTTGCTACTCTGCCCTTGCGTGCTGTCGGAGTTTAGACTGTTCCCCCAGGTGTATTTGTTACTGTTGGTGACCTTAGTGACCATAATCTTTAGGGTTCTACTGAGGTGACGGTGGAGGGAAGGTCCCACTGTACCTGGAGCAGACGTCGGTTATACTCACTTGGATTTTCCGGGGGGTTCACTTCACTTCGAGACGGTTAAAGTGGAGGAACTTGTGCCGGTCTATTCATTAAGCAGGTTGCCGGGGTAACTGTTCCACCCGCCATTTCTGTACTGAATTCTGCGAGGTTGGGCTTCATCACCAACTAGTGTTTTCGGTTCGGAGAGCTTACTGTTTGTGTGTGGTTTGACTCCTAGATTTGATAGCGCGTGTTAATTTGTTTGTTTTTACTTTTAGAGACCATAGGTGTGAATTGTGAATTTTAGTTGTTAAGTGTGAATTGTGAATTGTTAATTTTAGTTTTAAATTGTTAATAAAATTCACTGAAGTTGAATATAATGGCAAATGTTCCGGAATTTATCAACCTAGGAACCCCTCCTAATGAGAATCCTAGTACTTTTCCTTACTTTGGAAATGTTGGTCCTCCTTATATGGCTACTTTGTCATTACCTGGATTTACAATAGGTTTACCGATATGGTTATTTTCAACTTCGTTGGCCCAAAATACTCCAATTGTTCCATCTCAACCGGATGCTTCACCTCAACAGAGTTCACCATCTCAACATCACCAACCTTTTGTTGACCCTTTACCTTCTTCGCCTAATTTTTCTTCCTCCATTTCTTCCTCTTCGCCTGGTAAAAGCCTTGATGCTAGTAACCAGGAGGCTAAGAAGAAGAAGAAAGGGAAGAAGAAGAAGAAGAAGAAGAAGCAAGATAAGAAAGAAGTCAACGAACCAACCATGGCTGTAAGTGTTAGTTGTGTTGAGGAAAATTCCGACATGCATCGTAAACCCAAATACCCTTGCAAGCTTTGTAAGGGTGACCACTTCCTTGTTAATTGTCCTGGCATTCCAAAGGTCTTGGAAGTATGGTCAGAAAAATCTCATCAACTTTCCGTTGATCCATCAACCAGTGATAGTCAGGTTCCTGGGAAAAAGGGTAAAGTTAGGTTTCCTTGTAAGTTATGCAAAGGGAGTCATCAAACTCACATTTGCCCTCACATGGATGAAGCCTCAACATTGTTGGAAAAACTTACTGTTCCACAGCAAGAATTTCCAACTGGTTACCGTAAACTTTCTCCCAACCTACCGTCAACTGACGGAGTGATTGATCTAAATTCAAGTACAGTCGATCACACTCTCCCATTGGAGAGTGAAACTCATGTCACTCAGGTTGATGATCCATTAGTTGATCAAGTGGTCGATTCAATTTCACATTCGGTCGATCACACTCTCCTTTTCGAGAGTAAATTTCATACCGCTGATGTTCTTCTTGTTACATCGGATTCTTCTATGCCGGGGGGCATTTCACCTGTTTCTACAGAACCCCCTCCAAGTACTGAGGTCTTTTCCTTTGATTGGAATAGACTGACAGAACCTCGTCTTCCTTCCTCCATCCCTTTCCAAATCATTGTCAAAGCTGGTGGTAGGGATGTTCATCGTACTCAGGTAGATGAAGGTGCTTCTGTTAGTATTTTATCCTCAACTGTTTGGCAAGCTTTGGGTTCCCCTCAGCTTGTGCCTATTACGCAGAATCTGAAAGCTTTTAACAGAACCATTAGTGAACCTTTAGGGATCCTTCCTAAGTTTTCTATTACCTTGGAAGGTAAAATTGTCTGTATTGATCTTATGGTAGTTCGAGGTCCCTTAGATTTCAATTTACTCCTTGGGCGGGACTATGTTTATGCAATGAAAGCTGTCGTATCGACACTCTTTCGCGTGATGTCTTTCCCTCACGATGGCAGTATTGTGACTGTAGACCAGCTTTCGTTCCCTAGTCTTTTTTCAACTACCAATAATATGACACCCCTAAATGTTCCTGATTCTAAAGTGGTATCTACCCTGCCACGGGTTAATTATGTGGCAACTGGTCCCATGTTTTCAGTTACCGATGTAAGTGAGCCTCTCACTGTTGATTTAGATCCGGTAATTGACATGGAAAACTCTATGGGATTACTTGAACACGATGTTCTTATCCCTTTTGAGTCCCTTGACATGTGTTCCTTCCAAAGAAGTATTCTTCCTTCGGATGAAGACCTCTTGGAAGCCATGATCAAGGTGTGTCCATTGACATGTCTTTCCTCCAGTTGGAAGCCATGATCAATGTTACGAGGATAGTTTGTTCCTGTGTCAACCTCGTTAAAAAATGAAATAGGCTGCAACGAGGATAGTTTGTTCCTCTCTCAACCTCGTTAAAAAATGAAACTGGATAGAACGAGGATAGTTTGTTCCTGTGTCAACCTCGTTAAAAAATGAAATAGGCTGCAACGAGGATAGTTTGTTCCTCTCTCAACCTCGTTAAAAAATGAAACTGGATAGAACGAGGATAGTTTTTTTTCCTGTGTCGACCTCGTTAAAAAATGAAACAAGGAGAACGAGGATAGTTTTTTTTCCTGTATCAACCTCGTTAAAAAATGAAATAGGCTAGCGTGAGGAAAGTTCCTTTTACTGTGTCAACCTCGTTAAAAAATGAATCAGTGTGTGCGAGGATAGTTTTTTTTCTTGTATCAACCTCGTTAAAAAATGAAACAAGGAGAACGTAGGGTTTTGAGGACAGTTCCTGTTACTGAGTCGACCTCGTTAAAAAATGAATCAGGTTTGAGGATAATTCCTATTACTGAGTCAACCTCGTTAAAAAATGAATCAGGTACGAGGACAGTTCCTGTTACTGAGTCGACCTCGTTAAAAAATGAATCAGGTTTGAGGACAGTTCCTGTTACTGAGTCGACCTCGTTAAAAAATGAATCAGGTTTGAGGATAATTCCTATTACTGAGTCAACCTCGTTAAAAAATGAATCAGGTACGAGGACAGTTCCTGTTACTGAGTCGACCTCGTTAAAAAATGAATCAGGTTTGAGGATAGTTCCTGTTACTGAGTCGACCTCGTTAAAAAATGAATCAGGTTTGAGGATAGTTCTTTTCTTGTGTCAACCTCCTTTAAAATGAAACAACTCCCTTTTCAAGTTTAATATTGAAAGTAAACCTTCATTTCATCCAGCCGGTTGAATGCAATGAAGCCTGGGGGGCATGTACCTCATTTCGCATCATTATGCTGGGGGCATGCGAACTTTTTGAGCATAGTTCCTTGTCTTGTGTCAAGCTCATTAAAAAATGAATCAAGGATTTATGAGCATAGTTCCTTGTCTTGTGTCAAGCTCATTAAAAAATGAATCAAGGATTTTAGAGCATAGTTCCTTGTCTTGTGTCAAGCTCGTTAAAAAATGAATCAAGGATTTTAGAGCATAGTTCCTTGTCTTGTGTCAAGCTCGTTAAAAAATGAAACAAGGGTAGGTTAAGTAGGTAAATTGTAGATAGTAGTCATGAGCATAGTTCCTTGTCTTGTGTCAAGCTCATTAAAAAATGAATCAAGGATTTATGAGCATAGTTCCTTGTCTTGTGTCAAGCTCATTAAAAAATGAATCAAGGATTTTAGAGCATAGTTCCTTGTCTTGTGTCAAGCTCGTTAAAAAATGAATCAAGGTTTTTAGAGTAAAGTTTTTGTTAGGTAGATTGTAGAAAGTCAGGTTTTGAGGACAGTTCCTGTTACTGAGTCAACCTCGTTAAAAAATGAATCAGGTTTGAGGATAGTTCCTGTTACTGAGTCAACCTCGTTAAAAAATGAATCAGGTACGAGGAAAGTTCCTTTTACTGTGTCAACCTCGTTAAAAAATGAATCAGTGTGTACGAGGATAGTTTTTTCCTGTATCAACCTCGTTAAAAAATTAAATAGGCTGTAATGAGGATAGTTCTTTTACTGAGTCAACCTCATTAAAAAATGAATCAGCTAGATTTTAGGATATGTAGATAGATTGTAGAAAGTAGGATTTTGAGGATAGTTCCTGTTACTGAGTCAACCTCGTTAAAAAATGAATCAGGTACGAGGAAAGTTCCTTTTACTGTGTCAACCTCGTTAAAAAATGAATCAGTGTGTACGAGGATAGTTTTTTCCTGTATCAACCTCGTTAAAAAATGAAATAGGCTGTAATGAGGATAGTTCTTTTACTGAGTCAACCTCATTAAAAAATGAATCAGCTAGATTTTAGGATATGTAGATAGATTGTAGAAAGTAGGATTTTGAGGACAGTTCCTGTTACTGAGTCAACCTCGTTAAAAAATGAATCAGGTATGAGGATAGTTCTTTTCTTGTGTCAACCTCCTTAAAAATGAAACAACTCCCTTTTCAAGTTAAATATTGAAAATAAACCTTCATTTCATCCAGCCGGTTGAATGCAATGAAGCCTGGGGGGCATGTACCTCGCTTTGCATCATTATGCTGGGGGCATGCGAAATTTTTGAGCATAGTTCCTTGTCTTGTGTCAAGCTCGTTAAAAAATGAAACAAGGGTAGGTTAAGTAGGTAGATTGTAGAGAGTAGTCACGAGCATAGTTCCTTATCTTGTGTCAAGCTCGTTTAAAAAATGAAACAACTCCCACAAGTCTTTCCACGATCTTGAAAGTAAAGCTTCATTCCATCCACCTCATTGAATGTAATGAAGCTTGGGGGGCATGTACCTCGTTTTGCGTCATTATGCTGGGGGCATGTGAACTTATAACAAGCATAGTTTTTCGTTTCAAGCTTGCATAAACATGAAACTGAATCCGAGCATAGTTCTTTTCCTGTGTCAAGCTCGTTAAAAAATGAAACAAATCCTCCTCTAATTGGGTCGAGAGTTTAACTAGATCTCATAAATGTTAAGTATTTAGGTTAGTTATTTCAGTTTTTGTATAATTTTCTTATAGTTTTAGGTCAAGTCCTTCAAATGATCTCGTACTTGAACCTTCATTTCATCCACCTTAGTTGAATGAAATGAAGCTGGGGGGGGCATGCGCTCTAACAGTTATGCTTAGGGGGCATCAAGCACAGTTTTATCTCTGTTTCAAGCTTGTGTAAAAATGAAACTAATTTGAAGCATAGTTTTTATCTGTTTCAAGCTTTTGTAAAAATGAAACCTATCTTGAGTCAATTTCAGTTATTTTCAAGACTCGTTAAACTCATGAAAATCTCGAGATTATTTTGCTATTTTTCATTCTCGTAAAAAAAATGAAAATGCCGAGTTCTTTCCGTCTTTTCCTGCTCGTAAATTAAATTGAAAGTCGGCTATATGAGTACATTTTTATCATTTTTTCGAACTCGTTAAAACTTACGAAAAAGTGAAACCTTGGAGTTCTCTTTTAAGCCCTTTTTCAGACTCTTAAAACATGAAAAGATTGCCGAGCGTTTCTTTTACACTCGTTAAAACGGAATTAAAAGACGGTCCCCTTATAGCCCTTTTCTGACCGTAAAAACAGGAAAAGATTGCCGGGTTTTTGTCGTTTCAAACTCGAGACTGGAAATAAAACGACGTGTCCTTGATCGCTTTTTACTTTTCAGGTCAGTGGCACTAATTATGAAAGTACTCCTTGGTCGCAAGATCAAGCGGTTCCCCCAGGTATTATTTTATACTTTTTCGGGCTTGAGGGACACAAATGTACGAAAAAGTTCAACGTGGAGTCTCCTTTACTTTTTTCAGACTCTCTAAAAATGAAAAACACCGAGTTTCTCCTATACTGGGCTCGTTAAACTTTTACAGTAGAGGACCTGTTCAATTACAAACAGGAACGAACCACTCCTTCCTAGGGTTCGAATTTAAACTAGGTTGGACTCGTCCGAAGGATGAGCTTATAATCAAGCATATGTTATCCTCCTCAAGCTTGTTAAAAATAAAGAGGTACTTGCCAGAAATGGTGGGGGAAAAAAGAGAAGAATGAACCTATTTGTCACCTTTTGTCTCAGAAGAAACTTTATTACCGCTCTTGAACACGACACTTTTCATTCACCTGGGTTGGGAAATCTTTTACCTCACAGTTGACCAAATCACTTTGAAAGTCTTTAACCGGGTTCCAGGGGTTAACTTTGAGTTATACGTCACCAAGCCATCTGTTGTGTCGTTATGTGTTCAAGAGGTCTGCAAGCAAAAACATTCATCTGCAAAATACTTGTCATCCATTTGACCATCCCTGAGTCAGTCCTTACAGCAACATTTCTTCAACTTGAACAATGATTTCGTGTTGCGGGCTTGCCTGCAACGGGTCGCTTTCTATCGACATCGACACATTATCTAGAAAGATGACTTAGGAATCGACAGTACCTTGAAGTCTGCATGCATCAATGGCAGGTTTCTCGCCTTTGACGTCAGTTTACATCATTGACTTTCGATCAGAGGATTCCGTGAAGTGTTCGACATCAAAACATCTATTCACATTTCACGGGTTGTGCTTGGTACTTTGAGAACCATTGACATTACTGGTGGTTTCTCTCATGCTTGTTAACAGTTTACATCATTGACTGGTAATCAAGTGGTTTCTACCATGTTCGACATCGAATCATTTAATCACATGGTTAGAATCGTACCAATTCGGGAAGTAGAAGTGAAGACCCTGGATCTAGTTTCTACCATCCAGGCTGCGAGGAGTTTTGTATTCATTATCTATGTAGACTAATCATAAACAGATGGCTGCGTCCATACTGTGTCTACAAAAGTCTATTAAAATGATGTACTGCAAGATCATTCCTGTATCAGAATAGTTAGTCCATTAGTTAAAGTTTTGAATCTGAGTATGGGAATGCCTACCTCAGTGATGCTATAATCTTATCCATGTATTTTGTGTTGAAAATTGCAGGTTCCAACCAGGCCATCCACAAGACAATCCTTGAAATGATAAAGCGCTTCACCCTTCCTAGAATTACAAAACCCTACTCTATTCCAGGCTTCGCACTTTAGGGGGCAATCTGTTACACTAAAAAATGTCACCTTGACTACTTACAGTTAGTATGGCTCAAATCAACAGTCATGCTACCCTCTTAGGCAAGTCTCATGCCTCTGTTATCCATCTCAAACTCAAAGAAGAGAGAAAGTCTTGTAAAAACTATGTTTATCTCTGGGGTCGCAGGTTCTCTCTAGCCTTACCTGCGGGGACGCTGACCATGTTCACAAAATCTGCGTCCATGGACGCTCTGTATGTTAAGGGACAGGTGCGTCCCTCTGTAAAAGGCAAAATGCGCGAGTTTTATCTTGAAAAAGTTACTTGTGGTTACTTCTAGAACATTCTAGAGGTCGGTTTGATGAAATGGATGCGCCTCCAGTTGGTTCATGTATCTCTATTAAGGGGGAACCTATCCCATCAATAAGGGAGCTATCCCACCCAAAGAGGGGGATGATCCCATTGATAGTGGACCTGAATAACCTCTTTACAGCACTATAAATAAAGACATTGAGCCAGAGGGAGAGGAGGTTGGAGCTATACATTTTCTTTGGGTAAATGCTGCAGGATTTAGGTCTTCCATTAGAGCCTTTGTGAGGAGAGATTGTCTTCACTTGATTCTACTTGGGAGAGGGTGAGCTTTGTCAAAGTAGAGGAAAACCCTTGATGGACCCTGGGAGGAACTTGCACAACACCAAGGCCAGGTTGTAAGAGTTTCTTTGTTTCGTTATTAATACAAACTGGTTTATTTTTCTCAATAGCTTGTGTTAATGAGTTATTTCATGTGTTCCTTGGTCTGCATGTTGAATATATGTTTTATTATATGAAATGCAAGTGCTTGGTAATTGTTTGATTGTTTGTGGTTGCAGGAATTGACTTGAAGGAGGAGCTCATCCGGATCGTCAAGAACGGACTTCAACAACAGCGTTTTGGAATAAGGTAAGCCTAAACACTTGTAGTTTTCATGTTGTAAAAGGTGTATTTAGAGAAAGATCACTCCATTTTGTCTTGTTTGTCATTAGAATGTCTTAGACTTCTAGGAAGGTCAGTCGTGTCCGCACCCTTGACAGATTCCGTGTGACAGGAGGTTCATCAGAAACTTCTCATGCATTGCATATCCTATCATGTCATTTCAAAGGAAAGGTAACAAATTTGAATGGACAGAGGAATGTGCAGCAAGTTTTGAATAGTTGAAGCATTTGTTGACAAATTCTCCAGTTCTTAAGATTGCAGATCCGGATAAAGAGTTTGTGGTGTGCACCAATGCTTGCAAGAAAGGGCTTGGTGGAGTCCTTATGTAGGAAGGACAAATGGTATGTTACGAATCAATGAAACTAAATGAGCACAAGCAAAATTATGTTACACATGATCTTGAGTCAACAACAATCATCCATGCATTGAAGATGTGGAGGCACTGTCTTCTTCACAGGAGGTTTTTGTTGATGAGTTATCACAGTGGATTGAGATACTTGTTTGACCAACCGAATCTTAATACCAAGCAAGCTAGATGGTTGGCCACAATCAATGAATTCAACTTTTAGATCAGGTACATTAAGGGAATGGAAAATAGGGTTGCAAATCTCTTAGCAAAAGGGTGCAGGTGAATCATATAGCAGCTATGAGTTCTTATGCGACAGATCTATAGGATCAGATCTTACAAGAAGGATAATAGGATGACAGGTACATGGAACTTAGACAGAGGTTGCAACAGGGTACAAGTGAATATTGGCTTACAGTAGATGGTTTGATCAGATTTAGGGACAAGATCTATGTGTGGGACAACAATGAGCTCAAGAAGCTTATCTTAAGCGAATTTCATGCTAAGATGTATTTAGGTCATACGAGATATTAGAAGACAATGAAAACAGTGAAGAAATTCTACTATTAGTTGAATATGAAGAAGGAAGTGGCAAAGTTTGTGGCAAGATGCTTGGATTGTTAATAGGTAAAAGTAGAGTGTAAGCATCCAGGTGGATTACTACAACCGATTCTGATTCAATAATGGAAATGAGAGGTCATTTCCATGAATTTCATTACAAGTTTTCTGAGGACATCTAGGCAACATGATTCCATCATGGTTATGGTGGATAGGTTGACAAAGGTAACTCACTTCATTCTGGTGTAATATACTCATTCAACTAGTGAGGTAGCACAAGTCTTCATCATATATATAGTAAGGTTTCATGGTGTTCCGAAGAATATTGTGTTAGACAGGGATGCTAAGTTCACTTCCAAGTTTTGGAAAGAGACGTATGCAGGTTTAGGGATAAAGGTATCCTTCAACATAACTTATCATTCACAGGTAGATGGAGAGACGAAGAGGGTCAACATGATTTTGGAGGACATGTTGAGAATGTATGTCATGCATCAATAATGAAAGTGGGAAGAGTATCTTCCACTGGTAGAGTTTGATTACAACAATGGGTATGAGGAGTCACTAAGCATGACTCTGTTTGAGGCACTATATGGACGAAGTTGTAATACTCCTATTAATTGGAGTGATCAAGTGAACAAGGTGTTGATAGGTGTTGGCATTAGGATACAGGTGTTGTCCTTGATGGCAACTCAATCAGATGAAAGATCATAGCACAGCATGTCAACAACAAAGAATTACAGTTCAGACTACAAAGAATGAAGAAAGAGAGGTATATGCAGGTTCACCTTGACCAAGCTGTGTATACGCACAGGTTTACTGAACAAAAGGAGCGTATACGTACACACGCACTTTCACAGAAGGAAAAGTGCGTATATCTTGGAAAAACAAAGTTTTTGGTCCAAGTTATTTCTTGGTCCAAGGTATTTGACCCAAGGTAATTGGTCCGAGGTACTTGGTCCAAGGTATTGGTCCTAAGTAGTTTTGGTCCATGGTATTGAGAAAGGCCTAAAACTACATAAAGAGGAGAAGATCATTAGACCAAGGTGTGCAAGGATCTGAATATCTCATGAAGTGTTGAATCATATATGCAGGTTAATGAGCTTCTGATGGTTTGCTTGATCTGATCTAAGGATGCATCTATAAGGTTGATGAAGGTTGATGGACAGGGATAATAAATGCTTAAAAGTATTATCATTATGTGTTTTTGATCTTGAACAGTCTAGATCTAAATACTAATGCATGTTTTATTCTGTAAATGTGATGATCTGGGTATGACTGATGTCTGGAATAGTTGTAATGTTTAAGTTATCATTTACAGGTCTATACGCAAGTTTTCCTTAGTAAAAGAGCTTATACATGCTCGTTCAGCATACCAAAGTAGCATATACATCATAAATTTGAATTTGCAGATCTGTACGCTGGTTCCCCTTGGTAAAAGTGCATATACATGCTGGTTTGACACATGGAAGTAGCATATACCTTATGAAGTCTAATGTTTAAAGTTTCAGTTGTTTCTGTTTGCTGATGCAAAGTTCTAGGTTCTGCTTTGTGTTCTGATGACAGTGTTTTGAATGATTAGATTGATTGTGATTTAGTGATGATGTGTGATCAAGTGATTGATTGATTTACTTGTGGTTGATTTAGAAAGTGATGATTGGGATTCAGTGATTGGTTGATGCAGATGTATTTGATGTCAGTATTGCAGTTATGATTTTCTGAGTTTCAATGTTGTTGATGGGTCCAGTATGAAAATTGGATGAAACGTGGCCTTCAGATTGTGGTGTTTTATTCCAAGAGTATCCAGTCTAAAAATTCATGAAACGTGGTCCCTGGTGGAAGAGTGGAGTTTTCTGTAGGCTGGCACCTACGTACCAGTAAAAATATTGGCTAGTACAAGAGCTAGGGGGTTGTAGCTCCCTTCTAGTAGTATCTGGAGAACGAGAGAAGGTTGTAGCTCCCTTCCAGTAGTATCTGGAGAACGAGAGAAGGTTGTAGCATTCTACAGGTGGATGCCTACATACTGGTATGAGTCTGCACCAGTACAAGATTGTAAACAGATTTTCTTATTATTAAAAAGAAGACAAAGACGACAGCAGCAGGTGGATTTTACCCACATTGGGTTTCCACCTTATATCTTGGTGTTCATGTGTGTTGCGTGTGTGTGATGCTTTATTCTGCTTTTACTGCACTATCTAATAAATTTCTTATATACTAGTTTAAGCTCAATACATGATAAATTGTCTAAATCAAAAGTTCTTTGCATATACGCTGGTTGCTTTAAGTACAATCGTGTGTACACGCTACTTCACTTCACTAAAGTAGCATATATAAATCTGTTTGGGAAATAAAATTATAGACCTGATAATACTGATTCACCCCCCCCCCCCCCCCCCCCCCCCTCTCAGTATTATTTCCAACAATTGGCATCAGAGCGAGTCCTTTAGAAGAAGCTTGATCGCTTGAAGGGAGATCCATCATCATTTATAATCAAGAAAGCATGGGATCCGCCAGACCACCAATCTTTGATGGGAGCAATTTTGTTTATTGGAAAATAAGAACCACATCCTATCTACAATCACTTGGAACAGATGTCTGGGAAATTGTGGAAGGAGGATATACATTTCCAACAACAATTCCTACAGATACAACAGGTAAAAAACAATAGGAGACCAATTCCAGAGCAGTCAATACTTTATTTGGAAGTCTATCACAATCAGAATTTGTCAAAGTCATGCAGCTCAAATCAGCCAAAGAAATATGGGACAAAATCGTTTTGAGCTATGAAGGAGACTCTCAGGTAAAACGTGCTAAGCTTCAAACTCTCAGAATTCAGTATGAGACTCTTAAGATGCACAATGATGAAAGTATAGCTAGTTACTTCTAATGTATAGATGAGGTTGTTAATTGTATGAAGAATCTGGGTGAAGAAATAGAGGAAGTTACCTTAGTTGAAAAAATTTTGAGATCCTTGTCTGCTAAATTTGAATCAAAAGTGTCTGCCATAGAAGAAAACCAGGATCTGCAGAATATCACTATGACACAACTTCACATAATCTTAATTGCCTTTGAGATGAGAAATGGAGGACCATTAGACATGAGGGAAGCCGCATTTAAACCTTCAACAAAAGGAAAGGAAGAACACAATGAATCAGGACATATTTTAGAAGAAGAAGATGAGGTAAACTTTGTCAAGAAGCTTCAACGGGGTTCCAGAAGATTTAGAGGTAAGCTACCCTTCAAATGCTTTGCCTGTGGTAGAGTCAGTCATTATGCTACCAAATGTCCTCATAAAGATAAATATGAAAAAGGGAAGGAATATGAAAAATGGAATAGAAAACAAGTTGTAAATAAAAGGAGTTACTATACTCATGAAGATAGCAATGGTTTATCAAATAGTGATGAAGATGAAAACAATAATGATTATAGACTTCTAATGGCTTATGACGATGATAATTTTTGGGATGCTTTAGAAGAGTATGACCTTCATGAAGAAATATCTAAACTCAAAATCTGTTTAGAAGAAAAGAATATGATTATAGATACCTTGACATACCAACTTGCTGAAAAAGAAAAACACAATGAAAAACTAGAATGTGAAATTGTGGGTCTAAGAAAGGATCTTAAGAAAACAAAATCTCTCAATATTAGATTTGCTAAAGGATTAGAAACTTTAAATGAAATTATCAAAGTGCAACATTCTCCTCTGATAAAGGCAGGTCTTGGATATACTGAAGAAGCATCTCAATCACAGAAGCCATCAACCTCCACTAAAAGCTATCTTGATGCAACAAAGAACAATGAACAATATGACAATCGTCAGCAAAGGCATAAAGCAAATCACTAGGTAAATCAGACTCAATTTACTCCAAGGATGAACATAAGCCACAACCAACCTCATGTAAATCATACTTAATTTGCTCCAAAGATGAATATCAATAGAAACTACAATCACCAGGTCAATAGATTCGATAGTCGCAGGAACTTCTTTAATGGGCAATGTTTTTCATGTCATAATTTTGGAAAAAAAGCTGCTCAATGCGTTGCTTACAAAACCATCATGACTAGAGAAGCACGAAATCAAAGGAATGTGACAGGGATCAAGAAAAGTTCCTATAATAACCTTTTTCTTCTTGAAAATGAAATAAAATGCTCAATCTGTAACAACTTTGGTCATGAAGAATCTGAATGCAGGAGCAAATTTCGGCAAACATCTCAAAAGGAGTAAACTCCATTAAATCCCAAGATATGGAGAAGGAAATAATCTCAAACATAAATATGTGGTATGCATAAGGACAAGAAAATCAGTGGTACATCGACAGTGGATGCTCAAAACACATGATAGGTGAAAAAGAAAAACTTCACTCATATAATGCCTTAGAAAAGGAAATGAATGTTTGATTTGGAAGCAACACTCCTGTTGTCATAAAAGGTAAAGGCTCTGTTTTCTTGAAAGAAAAGGTTAAAGATGGAAATGTTATGTATGTAGATGGTCTAAAGCATAACCTGTTGAGTGTCACTCAAATAAGTGATCAAGGAAATGAAGTGGCGTTTCGATCAAACAGATGTGTTGTTCGTGAGCTTGATGTAGGAGAGACCATGATCAAAGGTACAAGAACTCCAAACAACTTATACATGCTCAAGGGAGGACAACAACAGTGCTATCTAAGAAAAAATGATGAAAACTGGCTGTGGCATAGAAGATTGGGACATCTAAGCTTTTCTCAAATAAGAAAAGCATGTAGATTCAAGGCTGTTCGTGATCTTCCAGATATCAGCATCCTTGAAAATACAATATTCAAACCATGTCAAATCGGTAAGCAAACCAGAGCTCACTTCATTGAAAAAGAAGGGTCAGCTAGTAAGCCTCTTGAACTTGTCCATACTGATTTATGTGGACCATCAAGGAAACAGTCACCTTGTGGAGAATAATACTTTATTTTGTTCATTGATGATTTTTCCAGAATGTGTTGGATAGGTCTTCTAAAGCATAAAGATGAAGCATTTGAAAATTTCCAAGCCTTCAAAGCTTTGGTTGAAAATGAATCAGATCAAAAAATCAAATGCCTCAGATCTGATCGAGGAGGGGAATTTACCTCGGATGAATTCTTTGAATTTTGTGAACAACATGGAATAAAAAGGAAATTCTCCACCGCAAGGACTCCTCGGCAAAATGGAGTGGTAGAAAGAATGAATAGAACTATTCAACAAATGGCTTGAGCTATGCTAGATGAATCTGGAACTCCCGCAACCTTATGGGGTGAAGCTGCATTCGCAGCCATAACTATTCTCAACCAAGCAAATGTTCGAGTAAACAACACTCAAACTCCACATGAACTTTGGTATGGTAAGACTCCTACTGTAAAATACTTCAAAGTTTTTGGAAGCAAATGTTATATCAAAAGGACTGATGAAAAACTTGGTAAGTTTAAGCCCAGAGCAGATGAAGATATTCTTCTTGGTTACTCTTCCCGAAGTAAAGGATATAAATGTTATAATAGAAGACTTGGGAAAATTGTTCAAAGTATTGATGTTGTAGTTGATGAAGAATGCAAAAATCCAAAACAGATAAAAACAAAAGATTATAACAATGAATAAGATGGGGATTATTTTCCCACATCAAATCACAATGTTTTTGAAGAAGAAACCAATGAAGCACCAGAAGAAGAGATAACAGTAGAAGAAAAGACTCTGTCCAAGTATGCTCAGAAAAATCATCCAGAAACTCAAATTTTAGGGGAAAAAGAGGCAGGTGTATAGACAAGAAGAACTATTACAGAAACCTCAAGCTATCTAGCATTACTATCCTCCGCCAAACCTCAAAATGTAAATGAAGCATGCAAAGATGAATGTTGGGTCAAGGCAATGAATGAAGAACTTGAGAAAATTGAAAAGAATAATACTTCGGAATTAGTTCCTAGACCTCATGATAAAAATATTATAGGAACTAAATGGATATTCAAAAACAAGCTGAATGAAAATGGAGAAGTCATTAGAAACAAGGCCAGACTTGTTTGTAAATGATATGCTCAACAAGAAGGTATAGATTTTGAAAAAACTTTTGCATCTGTTGCTACACTTGAAGCCATAAGGATGTTTCTTGCTCTTTCTAGCTTTCAGAAATTCAAAGTATACCAAATGGATGTAAAATTTGCTTTCCTTAATGGAGATTTAGAAGAAGTTTTTAATGAACAACCAGAAGGATTCATTCTTGGAAATGATGAAAAGCTTGTATGCATAATCAGAAAAGCTCTCTATGGTCTGAAGTAGCCTCCAAGCGCCTGGTATTACCGCCTTGACAAATATCTACACCAACAGGGTTTTTCAAAAGGGTCAGCAGATAGTAATCTATATACAAAGATTAACACTGATAAATTGCTAATTATTGTTGTTTATGTTGACGATATCATTTTTTGTAGTAATGAAGTATCCACGAGTCAGAATTTTGCTTCAGTAATGCAACAAGAATTTGAAATGTCCTTGCTTGGTGAACTTACCTATTTTCTTGGTCTCCAAGTTCAACAAAATAAAGATGGTATTTTTCTTTCACAAACCAAATATCTAAAACAGATCTTGAAAAGGTACGACATGGAATATTATAAACTTGTATGTACCCCAATGGTAACAAGATGTAGTCTCAACTCAAATGATGAATCAACAACAGTACATGAACCAACTTACAGATCCATGATTGGCAGTCTGCTTTATCTAACAAGTACTTGACCTGACATCATGCATGCCGTAGGAATAGTTGGAAGATTCCAAGCAAATCCAAAGGAATCACACCTTCAGGCAGTCAAAAGAGTTATCAAATATCTTCAAGGAACACATAACTTTGGTTTATTGTATCCTATAGATACATATGCTACTCTTCATGCATATACAGATGCAGATTGGGCAGGAAGTGTTGATGACAAAAAAAGCACTAGTGGTGGTGCATTCTATGTGGGTTCTAGGTTAGTGTCTTGGTTCAACAAGAAACAAAGTTCAATTGCGTTATCTACAACTGAAGCCGAATATGTGGCTGTTGTATCTTGCTGCACACAACTACTTTGGATAATGCAAACCTTGCAAGACATTCAGATCACGTGTACTCCACCCATCTCCATTCCATGTCATAATACAAGTGCCATCAGTATTTCAAAAAATCCAGTCATGCACTCTAAGACCAAGCACATACCCATCAAATACCATTTTCTACGTGAACAAGTGCTTGAAAAAAAGGTCAAATTGGAGCATGTTCCCTCCAAAGAACAGGTTGCTGATATATTCACTAAACCACTGCCCAGAGAGATATTTGAATATCTCAACCAAAAGCTGGGAGTAGTTGTTGCATCGTCCTGTTGTTAAATCCAATTTTTTAGAGAAAGGTTATTATATGGATGTTTCATGAAGTATAGTCATGTACACACGCGGGTTTCTGTGGGTCAAGGAGCGTATATTTTTTCAGACAAAAAAAAATAGTGGGGCAAGATCTGATATGGGTGCTCTGATTGATATTGATGATTAATGTCTATCGATATGCTCTGTTCATTAATTTTATCTGACTAACAAAGATGCTTTGATCATTGACCTGTTAACAGCGCACATGTAGCACAGGTTCAGGGGGAGCATTAGCCTTCACGTACATTCAACATTATTGGCATTATGGTTGCTATGACCAACTATGGCTTCAGATATTTATACCATTTTTTGCTCAAGTCATGTAAAAGTCTAGGGTGTGAGAAGTATTCTCATACATTTAAATGAGTCCTCTTGGACAAATGATGTAATTTGTATCCCCATTTTACATGGGATGGATGAGGTAATATTTCTTGTTTTTGTCATGTATAAAAAATTGGTATATCCCCACTTGGTTGGGTGGATGAGTCAAATTTGGTATATCCCCACTTGGTTGGGAGATGGATGTATGTATGAGTCATTGGTGATAGGAAGGTCATCCTCACATAGTTGAGTTATAAAGTCATGTTATTCTGTTAGAAAATATTTTTGCAGACTTTGCTTGTGCTCAAGGGGAGCATGGACAGTTTCAGTGCATCTCAGCATGTGCAAAAGGGGAGCCCAATCAGAGAATTCAACATGTACTCAGGGGGAGCATGAACAAAATAATGTATGTCAAAGGGAGAAAATATCTTGGTCCACGCTTTGCCCTTGATGTCAAAGGGGGAGAGTAACTTGGTATTGTTGTTACCATCAAGTCCAAAGGGGGAGATTGTTGGCATTATGATACAGATGTTGTCCTTGATGGCAACTCACTCAGATGAAAGATCACAGTGTATCATGTCAACAACAAAGAATTACAGTTCAGACTACAAAGAATGAAGAAAGAGAGGTATATGCAGGTTCACTTTGACCAAGCTGCGTATACACAGAGGTTTACTGAACAAAAGAAGCATATGCGTACACACACACTTTCACAGAAGGAAAAGCACGTATATATTGGGAAAACAAAGTTTTTGGTCCAAGGTATTTGACCCAATGTAATTGGTCTGAGGTATTTGGTCCAAGGCATTGGTCCTAAGTAGTTTTGGTCCATGGTATTGAGAAAAGCCCAAAACTATATAAAGAGGAGAAGATCATTAGGCCAAGGTGTACAAAGATCTGAATATCTTATGAAGTGTTGAATCATATATTCAAGTTAATGAGCTTCTGATGGTTTTCTTGATATAATCTAAGGATGCATCTATAAGGTTGATGGAGGTTGATGGACCGGGATCATAAAGGCTTAAAAGTATTACCATTATGTGTTTTTGATCTTGAAAAATCTAGATCTGAATACTAACACATGTTTTATTCTATAAATGTGATGATCTAGGTATGACTGAAGTCTGGAACAATTGTAATGTTTAAGTTATCATTTACAGATCTGTATGCAGGTTCGCCTTAGTAAAAGAGTGTATACATGTTGGTTCAGCATATCAAAGTAGCATATACATCATAAATTTGAATTTGAAGATATGTACGCTAGTTCACCTTGGTAAAAGTGCGTATACATGCTAGTTTGACACATGGAAGTAGTGTATACCTTATGAAGTCTAATGTTTAAAGTTTTAGTTGTTTCTATTTGCTGTTGCAGAGTTCTGGTTTCTACTTTGTGTTATGATGACTGTATTCTGATGACAGTGTTTTGAATGATCAGATTGATTGTGATTTAGTGATGATGTGTGATCAAGTGATTGATTGATTTAGTTGTAGTTGATTTAGAAAGTGATGATTGGGTTTCAGTGATTGGTTGATGCAGATGTATTTGATGGTAGTATTGCAATTATGATTTTCTGATTTTCAATGTTGTTGATGGGTCCAGTATGAAAATTGGATGAAACGTGACCTTCATATTGTGGCATTGTATTCGAGGCGTATCCAGTCTGAAAATTCATGAAACGTGGTCCTTGGTGGAAGAGTGGAATTTTTTGTAGGTTGCCACCTACATACTAGTAAACATATTGGCTAGTACAAGAGCTAGGGGTTGTAGCTCCCTTCCAATAGTAGCTGGAGAATGAGAGAAGGTTGTATACTTCTATAGGTCGGTCCCTACGTACTGGTATGAGTTTGCACCAGTACAAGATTGTAAACATATTTTCTTATCATTAAAAAGAAGATAGTGACGACAACAATAGGTGGTTTTTACCCACATTGGGTTTCCACCTTATATATTGGTGTTCATGTGTGTTTCTTATGTGTGATTCTGCTTTTACTGCACTGTCTAATAAATCTCTGATATATTGGTTTAAGCTCAATACATGATAAATTGTCTAAATCAAAAGTTCTCTGCATATACGCAAGTTGCTTTAAGTACAATCACATGTACACGTTAGTTCAATTCACTCAAGTAGCATATATAAATCTGTTTGGGAAATAAAATTATAGATTTGATAATGTTGATTCACTCCCCCTCTTAGTATTATTTTCAACAATAGGAAGAAACATGTTGGAAGAGATGGAACATGAAATGCAAGTTATCAAGAAGAATCTAAAGGCCACACACGACAAGCATAAAATTTATTCAGATCAATACAGTTCATTTAAGAAGTTCCAGGTTGGGGAACATGTGTACTTGTGCATCAAGCCCAATAAGATCTCCTTGAGGATCCGGTCATATAAAACGTTAGCACCTTGGTATTATGGGTCTTTCGGGATTGTTGAGGGGATTGGACCAGTGGCATACATACTTGCACTAACTCCGACAGTGAAATTCCATGATGTTTTCCACGTTTCATTGCTTAAAAGATATGTAAATGATGTTTATCATGTTATTGATTGGTCTATATTACAGGTGGAGCTAGAAGGAGAATTCCAGTTGGAACCTCAATGTATTTTCTATAGAAATATGCTCATGCTTCGAAACCGAGCAATCGAGCAGGTTAAAGTGCAGTGGAAGCACTTTGGTCCCAATGAAGCTACATGAGAGATGCCAATCAGATGCGGGCTATGTATCCTTCTCTATTCGTTGGTTGAGCAGATGTATTTTGGTATATGTTTTGGCACATACTTTTGGTATGTGTATATATGTATATGGATGTAAATACCACCATGAGTTGCATTATAAATTTCCAATAAGCAATTGGGTGTCATGTAATTATTTTTTCATGTTGGTTTTTTTTCAACAGGTTGATCATTGTAAATACTACATCGAGCTAAGTTATAAAGCTCCATGCGAAGTATGTTTTTATTTTCAATGGTCTTGCTAGTTTTAGGTGTCATTGAACATTGAGGACAATGTTCCCCTAAGGGGGAGGGGTCTCTAAATCCCCGGGTTAAAAATCAAAATAATAAAGGTAATAAATGAAAAATAATAGCCAAGTTGATGGGACACTTATTCCAAGTTGAATTTTGGGAAAAACATCCTAGTGTGGGTGTTCATTTGTTTTATTATGGCTAAGGGAGATTGGAAAAGGAAATGGAAAAGGCTTTGGAAAGGTAAGTGAAATTAATTGGTATTTTATTTATGAAAATAAACGAAATTAGGAGAAAAGGAAGATGAAAGGTGACAAGTTGCATGTGAAGAGGAAAATTAAGGAAAATAATGGAAATTGAAGAAATTAGAGGCCTCAATGATAAAAAGGATTCTGAGGATTAGTACACAACCTTTTGTCAGTTCATATTTAGAGCTCTCTCAATTATCTCTACTCTCTCATACTCTCAAACACTTAGATTATTCTTGGAGCACTCTATTGGTGGCTAGAATTGTCCTACTTTTTGGTCTCTATCATATCCAAAACACACTACCTTAACCCTTGTTTTAACCCTAAAGGCCTATCTATTCCTGTACTTTTTCCCAATTGCACACATTCTTGCACTCCTCTTATGTTTTTCATATGAAAAGGTTATATATGTACTTAATCATTAAATTTATAGGTTTTATATCTTAAAATGTCTTTGCAACTAATATATTTCTTTCCTAAGTAATTCGATGGAACCAAAGTGTTAATCTATGTGAATTATTGGGTTGGTGCAGGAATCATGCTTGTACCGATCAATGTTCCTACACCTTTCGAGGCAACTGTCAATTTTTGTTTAACTCACCGCTTATGGATGGGACAAGTGGACTGTGCAGATTTCTTGCTAAGATATCAGTCTCCTTGCTGGGCTCAACACTTAGAGAAGAAGGCAGGATATGAAGGCTAGACTTCGGCTGCAAAACCCTTGTTTAGAATTTTTTCGAACAACTGAAAGGCTTAATATATCATGTTGTTATATTTATGTTGCGGCTAAGAGCTGAAGTATGTATTTAATAAGGTCTCTGTAGATGTTAGGGAGTGATGTTGTACAAAACTTTTTCTACCATTTGTAATTTTCTAGTATCACCATTTCTGGGTTGGATCGGGGATCCACGATGTACATTTTCTCTTTTTGAAACTTAATACAAATGAACATGCTAGTTGTGAAGTTATTTGTTTCGATATCGTTGTGATGATCCATTTGAGTGTTGGGTGTGGAGCCTGATTATCTTCTATATTCAAAGGTATCGCCACATTGGACCCCAGTTCGAAATGGGGGTGGAAATGCTGCCCGTAAAATATTCGCTGCAAGGGGGGTCCGGGGGGGGCGGCTGCGACCTTTGGGAGCCCCCCCCTGGCGGGGGGTTTCGGGGGCAGCGCCCCCGAAGCTAAAAACAACTATAAAATTGCCTTGTAAAAGTATAGTAATTTCTAGTCAATCTAGGTTGTTCATTAGGCGGATGATCTAACGGTAGAACTTATGTTTAGTTTAGGGTTTTTTGCCCTAGAAGGAAACCCCTCTCTTTGTATGAGGGCATTGTATTTGATGCTGGGTGATAGATGTGTATTCTGTGAGCGGGAATATAGAGGTGAGATTGTGAGAGAAAACAGAGGATATTATAGCGGATCTGTTGTAGGTTGTGTCTCTTCATTTTGCTAGATAATAGAAAGGAAGGACTGGCTGTTCGGGGTGGATGTAGCCCAAACTAGGTGAACCACGTATATCTGTGTCTCTCTTGTTTTATGCGCTTTCTGTGTTTATATTTCTGCAATGTTTTATATGTTCCATTGCTCCATAATATATAATTTTCTAACATTGAGCGTTTGAAGTTTCGTATTTCGTTACAGGGAAACGAGTTGGTTGGCTAGGGCCCAACCAACCCAACTCATTCTCCCTTCGTTAAAGGTGTGTTAGATTTATTTTTATGCAAGGTTAGTGAAGCAGATCATGTTTGGATTCTTTTATAGCTGATGAACTTTAATTTCTTGCAAGTTGTGTCATCTGGATCTAGGTGTGTGCATGGCTCATTTGCATCTACTTCTATTTCCAACCATTCTTTCTTGCAAATGGATGCTACCTTTTTCTTTACAAAGAAAACATACACCTAGCTTCTTGCACCAGTGTGTTTTCATTTCAGCATGTTGAAAGTTTCCTTTATTCATTGCAGCCAGTCATTCTTATTTCTACATATCTATTATTCTTTTGCGAATAGTGCTTGGATTTTTAGTGAAGCATACTTTAATAATCAAGTTCAGATTTAGATTTGATTAATGTCAATAAGTTTTCACTAAAACACTGTTGCATTATTTGGATTTGTACCTGCACTCGTTGTTGGACTTAATACTGAATTTATCAGGAGGATTCCTTGAGTTAAAATGATTATTTGTATAAGGATACATATCTTATTTACTCAATGAACAGTCATCTCAGGAAAGAGCTTGCTGATGTTTGGTTCAAAGTAGTTTCCAAGTAAAACGATTTCTTATTTCAATAGAAATTTCCTTTGGTTGTGAATGCACCTTTCATTTCTGAGCATGTGATTAGTTAATGATTCATTTTGATTATAGAGGTTCACTTTATAGTTCTACTTTCACCTTGCATTTATTTTCTTAGTTAACACACTTTTATTCATTACAAACGATTTGGCAACCTAGTACAAGAACTCTGGTTTGCTAGTACAGGAACCTCTGTTCTAGTATAACAATTGACATTTCGAGTATAGGAACAAAGTGCTCTAGTACAAAGGCTCAAAGCTCTTATATGAACGTCAAGATATTTAGTAAAGGCCCAATATATATACCTCCAGTATAGAAGCTTTTCTTTGGTACAATAACAATGTTCCAGTACAGGAACCTTGTTGTAGTACAAGAATATTAGCTTGGTACAAGAAGGAGAATATTAAGAAAGACAAACATCCTGATTAGTTGGATCATTCTTATGTCTTACAACCATAATGAAGATAATCTCAAATAGTTATTTTATTGATTCAGATTATTCATGACGAATTGAGAGTTTCTTTTATTTGATTTTTTGCAAAGTGCATTCTTTTCATTCAGCACCAGAGTTTTCATGGTATTCATTGTCGTGTGATCTTTCCTTTTGATTATACAATTTGTAATCAAAGAAGTAGGAATACAATTAGAGAAGGCTAATATCATTTCTTGGCGTTTCCTGTGATATGCCTCGAAGTGTACGAAACCCCAGGTTTACAAATTAAGTGTTGAAAGGCTTTTTCTTAACTGCAATTCTTGCACCCAACGTTTTGGCTCCATTGCTGGGGAGGCATTTCTAAAGATTGGTAAGAGCTTTCTTGTTTTCTTTCATTTACAGTAGGGGTAAGTCTTTTTTTTGCAGGGTGCTTATATTGTTGAAGAATTTCATAGTGTCGATTTATTTATTCATTTGCAGCATTTGATTCAAGATTATTTTTTTTGTAAATTTAAAAGTTTTTTCATTTTTTGGATTTTATTTTAAGATGAATGCCTAAAAGGGGTAAAGTTACAAAGCCCAATAAGGACCAAGGGAACACTGATAAATATGAAAAATTTTCTCATACTAGACCTTCTTTTGTAGGTAGAAAGTCCAAACAGACACAAACTCATCACACAAGAACTTTCCACTTGGATTCTGGAAACAATAGTTTAGGTGTGACACAACCCAAGTGTTATATACCTAGGGGGGATAATATGGGGTACCAAGGGAGGTACCCAAGGTAATAATGTAATAATAGGATAGGCCATAGTAATAAATAAGGTGGTTAACCCATGTCATGTAAGGGACCACAAGTAGTTAATAATAATGTAATGGGCCCATGGTATTAGTTTGATGGTATGAGGGAACCATGGTAATGATACATGGTATTGTATGTATGAGGCCTATATAAAGGCTAGAGACTCCACATGGAGGACATGAAGTGAAGGATTATTGTATGAACAGGCATATGGCTTGTGGAGTGTTCTCCTTCCTTAAGGAGTAAATGTATGGTGTTGCCCTACCTTAAGGGTTTGATCAATAAAGAAGCATTTCTATCTATTTCTATCTTGTTATTATTGAGTTATTCTCTATTCTCATATATTTTTGGATTAGATCGACAAAAATTGGTATCAGAGCTACAACAATTGGTATCCAATTGTTGTAGCTCTGATACCAATTGTTGTAGATCTAATCCAAAAATATATGAGAGTAGAGAATAACTCAATAATAACAAGATATAAATAGATAGAAATGCTTCTTTATTGATCAAACCCTTAAGGTAGGGCAACACCATACATCTACTCCTTAAGGAAGGAGAACACTCCACAAGCCATATGCATGTTCATACAATAATCCTTCACTTCATGTCCTCCATGTGGAGTCTCCAGCCTTTATATAGGCCTCATACATACAATACCATGTATCATTACCATGGTTCCCTCATACCATCAAACTAATACCATGGGCCCATTACATTATTATTAACTACTTGTGGTCCCTTACATGACATGGGTTAACCACCTTATTTATTACTATGGCCCATCCTATTATTACATTATTACCTTGGGTACCTCCCTTGGTACCCCATATTATCCCCCCTAGGTATATAACATTCCACCCCCCTAAGCATGTTTCGTCCCCGAAACATGGGAAGAACATAAATAATAAGATCTACTCAAAAGAGTAGTCCACTGATACCATGCACGTGCATCTAGCTATCCAAAAGAAAGGTGAACCCTCGATCTCACTGTTGCCTCGCTCGCTTGAGATGGAAGTTGACCGTGGCAGCTCTTCTGTGTTGATGTGTAGTGGGTGGATCTTCTCTCCTCGCTATCCGTCATGGGACTACTTGGTTTCCATCTTGATGGTTGTCTTGCGGGGTGATGTGGGTGATGATATGTTGAAGTTTTAACCCACGATGGCTTTTTCTTTACTTCACCCTGCTGTGGTGCCTGTTGTGGTGTCTTCTTTTTCAATATGACTTCAAGCACTGAGCCTTCCTCTGATGTATCAGTACCTGTAGCCTTTTCTGCTTCAGCCTCTGTTTGTGTTTGATTATCTATCATTACTAGCTCATCATCAGACTCTGGAACATCTTCTGCTTCAGCCTCCTTGGACTCTACCTGCTTATTAATGGAAATATCCTGTAATGTAATTTTCTTCTTTTTATACCAGAGCTTCAGGAATTTCTTCTGCACATTAATATTTATGGTACCCACTGATTCCATCCAAGGGTATCCCAAAACAACATCCATGTTATCCATATCTGAAGCATAAAAATCACCATGCAACACATATTTATCCATAGAAATCTTCAAATCCTTGTATACTTGAACATCCTCATCATCAACTTGTGCAGTTTCAATGAGATTTCTGGAACTTGCAATCTTTTTGCCAACTTAACACTTATAAGATTTTGCTTGCAACTAGGATTTATAGTCACAATGATTTTCTCCTTCTGAATCAATCCATGAACCTGCAATAAGGAGACACCCGTAGCAATTAACCCCTTATGTGTCGCATTCTCCTTTTTTCTAGCACGAGACCATTTGTCTAAAAGGACTTTTTCAAATTCTGCATCTGAGAGTTTGGTCAACTGTTTGTCATCAAGTGAGAGATACCATTTGTAAGCCTCATCTTTGAAACCCCACAACCATGAATCCCTCCAACGGTTTTTCCATACCCACTTCTGTTGTTTTATGCATTCTTCAATAGTAGGACCATCATCTTTTCCTGTAAAGTATAGAACCTTGCTAGAAGCCATGAATGGTTTGGAAAAAAATTCACTTACTTGGCGAAAATTTGAAAATGTCACAGTTTCGTCAATATTTCTTAGAATCTCTATTATAACCTGTTTTTGGAAATGGAACAACCATTCTGCATCTGCCCATGTGATAGAAATCCTGATTCAGATACTGGAATTTTAGATCTGCGCTGCTACTCTCCCGCCGTCACCCAAACTTTCTGAAAAAAGAGCTGATTTTAAATCAGCGATATCTCCCTCATCCGGACTCTGATTCAACTGAATTTTTTTTTGAAATTAGGTGTTTTTTCACAAAGATTCCAGATCTACAATTGTTGTAGATCTGATCCAAAGATATTATGATAATAGAAATAACCCAAGAATAACAAGATCAAAATAGATAAATGCTTCTTTATTAATCTCAAAACCCTTAAGGTAGGGCAACACCATACATTTACTCCTTAAGGAAGGAGAACACTCCACAAGCCATATGCATGTTCATACAATAATCCTTCACTTCATGTCCTCCATGGGGAGTCTCTAGCCTTTATATAGGCCTCATACATACAATACCATGTATCATTACCATGGTTCCCTCATACCATCAAACTAATACCATGGGCCCATTACATTATTATTAACTACTTGTGGCCCCTTACATGACATGGGTTAACCACCTTATTTATTACTATGGCCCATCCTATTATTACATTATTACCTTGGGTACCTCCCTTGGTACCCCATATTATCCCCCCTAGGTATATAACACCAAGAAGGGGAAGAAGGAAACTAGTGGTGCTCCAAAGACCAATTTGAGCCATAGTCAGCCTTCTCACTTTAGCGGGAGTGGTTTGATTAGGGGAAAAAAAATGGAAGAGCACGAGGATCATGCTAAGGGGACTGGCAAGAATCAAGTAATTGAGGAACAATCCCCCTTTGGATTTCCAACAGTGGATCCCGAAATAATTACTCAAATGAAGAACATTCTGCCATCAGCCCTCCCTCATTTCTATAGTAAGGTGCACAAATATCCTGATTCTTTTATTTTTTAGTTTGATATCTTATGTATAATCTATGATTACTCTTCAGATGCCCATAAATTAAAGTTATTCCATACAACTCTCAAGGACTCAGCCTTGCGCTGGTTCATGGGACCCAGAGGGAAAACTATAAATTATTGGGACCAAATGAAGAGAGTGTTTTTGAATAAATACTAGGAATATTAAAAAACAAGAGAATGTAGGATGAGATCTTTACGATTGTGCAAGGTGATGATGAGACCTTGGAGGATTACTTAGGGAGATTTTTATACATCCTCTAGAGGTCAAAACATAAATTTGACATAAGTACTATCGAGACCTTGTTCTTACGTGGACTTAATGAAGATTCTAGGCATAATTTGAATTTATTAGGAGAAGGGGATATTGCTTAGAAAGATTCTGATCAAATTTGTGACTTGTTCAAGAAATTTTCAAGGAATCAATCTATATCCAGTAGAGGAAATCGAAGTAGAACTAATAAAATTAGATCTACAGATGCTCTAATTATTGGGTTAGAGAATAAAGTGGACAATATGAAAATTGAAATAATGAATATTGTTAGCAAGCAAATACACTCTTTAAAAATTCAGCAAAAATTGGTAGATGAACAAGAGTCTTTGTCTATTTTTTATCCTAAATGTAAGAAAAATCATCTTTTAAGGAAATTTCCTACTGATTTAAAATGTGTAATTTGTGCAAAAAACCATGCCACTGAGAAATTCCCATCCATACCAGGATTAAAAGTTGTACTTGAAGGAGAGAATTCTGAACCCGAACCATTACATGCTATGGGAGTAAGGAAAAATTGGCCTTAGGTATGTGTAGGTATCGTTCCTGAATCTTTACCACATTTGTTTGGTCATAATGCACATCCATATTCCTATTATAACACTCATCACTCTCAACCTTGGTAGTATGGGAACCATTATCAGTATGGGAAACCCCCTCAATCCTGGCAACAAGGATGGAGAGGATCAAACCATTCACATCAGTGCTATCCTGCACAGATGCAGTCATATCCTCATACATATGCACCTCACCATATGTCATGATCATCCTTTCCTACCCTACCTCAACAAAGTCAACCGATGCCACCATTACCTTTACCACAACCTTTTCGACCACCCCAACTGCCTACTCAACTGGTACCAAATTATAATAATAAGATGATGCAATCGATCCATTCTATTGAACCTTCCCCTTCTCCTATTTATCAAACATTGTCGGTTGGGATACATGAGCTTCAATTGAGATCAAGAAGGGTATTCAAACTAGAAAAACAAAAGCAACCCATGGTGATCAGTTAAGAAAAAAACGAGGAGAACAATCCTGGTCATTCGAAAAATAATGACATCATTCAACCCATTCCTGCACCATCAGAGTTACCATCTTCTTCACCTCCCTATCCAGAGAGGTTAGTTATAGAGAAGAGTTGACCCCGAGTCCAGTCTGGCTTCTGAGCTGAGGAAACTTTGCATAAAGGTCTCTTTTCTTCAGGTTATTAGAGAAATCCCCATTTGCATGAAATGCATTAGGGAACTCTATCTCAAAAAGCCAAGGTGGAAGAGAATAGAACCCCAAACCATTCAATTTTTTGGCCAAGCAGCCAAGTTAATGATAGGATGTGCACAAATGGAAAATCATATCGATCCTAGAAACTCAGTTGTTTCTGTTCAGATAAACGATATCTGTGTCCCCAATGTGTTAATAGACCTAGGTGCGGCCATCAATGTCATGACTAGGTAGATCATGGATCAACTTGGGTTGGTCCATATTCGTCCTACCCCTACTATGTTTGAACTTGCAAACAGATCAAAAATCAAGCCAGAAGGTGTGCTATATGATATGGTCATCTCCATAGATTCTTGGGAATACCCTGCGGACTTTATTGTGCTTCAGCCAAAAAATCCTATGGGTGGACATCCATTGATTCTGGGACGACCATGGCTTGCCACAATCGATCCTTACATTTTATGTCACTCTGGTGATATGTATATCTCACATGGAGACTCTAGGAAGAAAGTCACCTTATACTCACCTGCTAGATCTATTCAGGAGCTTAAGGACACTTTGTGGTTAGATTACAAGAACAGTGATGAGGAGACTCAACCTATTTCTTTGATCCACCATCATACCGAGTCTAGATAGGAGGGTTAATTATGAGATTTCTTGAATAATGTGGACACAATGCGTAATTTTCACATGTTTCGTCAAATATTTAGCCTAGATTTTCAAGGAAATTTGGATTCTAAACCCTCCTCATCACTGGTCTTAGTAGCATATTCCTCCACTCTTGAGCCTTAGACTACTCTTATTGAAATTAGTCCAGGGAAATCCTTACATATCAGTTCAGACCTAGACTCATCTCAATGAGAGAAACTTGTTTATTTGTTGCGCGATCACCTTGATGTCTTTGCATGGAGTTACGAGGACATGAAAGGCATACCTCCTGAATCCTGTAATCACCATATTTATATTCAGGGGGGAGCCCAACCTATTCATCAACACCAAAGGTGTATGAACCTTGTGCTAAGAGATATTGTGAAAGAAGAATTACAAAAGCTCTTGGACGCTGATTTTAAATATCCTATATCTGATAGCCAGTGGGTCTCCCCATTGGTAATAGTCTCGAAAAAGGATGGGAGTTGGCACATGTGCATTGATTATCGAGAACTTAATAAAGCCACTCTCAAGGATTACTTTCCCCTTCCCTTTATCAATCAGGTGCTAGATACCCTTGCTAGTAAAAAGTACTTTTCATTTTTAGATGGCTTTAGTGAATACAACCAAATTCATATCACACCCGCAAATCAAGACAAGGCCACCTTTACATGTCCATGGGGTACATTTCATTACCGAGTGCTTCTCTTTGGACTATGTAATGCCCCAACCACCTTTCAAAGGGTTGTGTTGGCTATTTTTTCTGATCTCGAGAGCATTGAAATATATATGGATGATTTTTTAGTGTTTGGTAACTCATTCCAAGAAGCCCTCAAAAATTTAGAAAAAGTGCTTTTACCTTGCCAAGAGGATCACCTTGCTTTGAGTGATAAAAAGTGTATATTATTGTGCAAAGCATAAGTAGTCCTTGGACATTTGGTTTCTGACAAAGGTATTGATGTGGAACCGACCAAAATAGAAGTTATCTTGCATCTTCCTACACCCAAAACACAAAGGGAAGTAAGAGGGATCCTAGGACATGCAAGCTATTACAGGAGGTTCATTGAAAATTTTTCTAGGATAGCTACCCCCCTTTTTTGATTGTTAGCTAAGGATAGTGAGCTTTTCTAGTCCATAGCTTGCCAATAGCCTTCTGAGATATTAAAGGAAAAATTAGTGTAGGCACTAGTTTTGAGAGGTCCCAACTGGTCCCTTACATTCCAAATTTCCTATGATGCCTCAGATATATCCATTCGCTGATCTTTAGGATAGGAAGAGAACACAAAATCCTATTCTATTTACTTCATCAGTAAAAATTTGTCACCCACCAAATTGAACTATACAGTGACTGAGAAAGAGTTTTTAGCTGTAATTTTTGCTATCAATAAATTCAGACACTACATCACAGGGTGTGAATTCTTTTTGCATACTGATCATTTTGTGATAAAATATTTAATGAATAAACCATTGACTAGTGGTAGAGTGACTAGGTGGTTACTATTATTGCAGGAATTTAATGTTACTATTGTTTATAGACCAGAAAAATCTAATGTTGTAGCTCACTATCTTTCTATATTGAATAATCCTGGTGAAGTAATTCCTATTGATGATGATTTCCCTGATGAACATCTTTTTTCTATGTCAAAAAAATCTCCATGGTTCACTAACATAGCCAACTATTTAGTCATTAGAGAAACACCACCTCACGTATCCACTCATGAAAAGCAGAATATCATATTAGAAAGTGTTGCATATTCTTGGATCCAAGGAGACCTCTTTTACATTGGACCAGATCTTATCATTCATAAGATGTGTAAGAGAGGAAGAAGTGTTTGATATATTGAAATCTGCCCATGATGAACCTTGTGGTGGTCACTTTGTTGATAAGAGAACTACATATAAAATCTTATGTGTTGGATACTTTTGGCCTTCTTTGTTTAAGGATGCCATACAATATGTCAAGCGATGAGATAGCTGTAAGCGAATGGGTCAACCCGTTCAAGCCAACAAAATGTCTTTATGTCCTCAAATTATGATTGAGCCCTTTGAAAAATGGGTTACCGACTTCATAGGACCAATAAATCTAACATCTATGAATAAAAATCATATATTGGTTTGCACTGATTTTGTTACAAAATGCGTAGAGGCTAAAGCTGTTTCTTTTACTACAAAAAAAGTTGTTGAATTTTTGTTTAGTGAAATTTTTACTAGACTTGGTGTTCCTAGAGAGATTATCATTGATGATGGGCCACAATTTATTTCTAATCTAGTACAGGAAATCATCTATCAATACACAATTTAGCATAGGAAGCCTATTCCGTATCACCTGCAAGCAAACGAATAGGCAGAGTCTATCAACAAGGTGATCGAATCCATCCTCACCAAAACAGTAAATTTGCATAGGAAGGATTGCGCCAGCCGGTTACCTGAACCCTTATGGGCTTATCGAACCACTTGGAGAAAGAGCACATGACATACACCATATGAGCTGGTATACGAGAAACAAGTTCTTTTTCCGATAGAGTTCGAAGTAAAAACTTTCTAATAATATTTCAGTTGGGATTAGATCTCTTAGAAGCACAACAACAACAACTTTTATAGTTAAATGAGTTAGATGAATTCTGAAGAGATGTTGTTCAATAGAATGTGTTAGTACAATAGCAACACAAAAAGTGGCATGAAAAGTCGATCAGGAAGAAGCACCTCTGACCAAGTGATTGGGTACTTATTTATGACTCTAGATTTAAACATTTCAAAGTAAAATTCCATACACGCCAGATGGGACCTTATGAAGTAGTTAAAATTTTCGAGAATGGGGTTGTAGAGATCAAAACTATTTATGGGAAAGGTTAAATATTCCTTATGAACGGGCATACTCTCAAGGTATATTTTCAACCCCTCACAAAGGAAGACTTCATGCAGCAAGTGCAACAACAATCTGAGCTAGAGATGGTAGGTGGCTATGCCAACCTATTATAGATCTGATTCTTTCTTTCCAAAAATAAAGAAAATAATAAAATAATAAAAAAAATGAGAAAAACTAAAAATAAAACAAGAAAAAAATATTTTCCTGTGATTGTGAAAATCAGTTTACTGACATGGTCACAGAAGGATCAGCCTGAAAACCAACATGCTGGTAGGAAGATCGAAATTCTAATAAGATGGGAATGTTGCTTGATCTTTATATGTGCTAACTATCACCAAGAAGAAGCAGGTTTTTAAGTGCAGGAACCAAGCCCTTATCCAAGTTTGGGACAACTCACACAGAAATTTTTATGCAAGCAACAATCAATTCCCGTTGCATTTACTTTTGGTTCGGCACTATTCATGCAAATTTTTGAGGTGAAATTATGCCCTTCTTCTATTTCCTTTTCATAAATTCCCTTCTATTTTTTCTTCTTTGTACTATGGAAATGATCCTTCCCTTTCTTCTAAATAAATTGCCCCTATCGAATTTTGTCTTCCCTCTTTTCCCCTAAATTTATTTTCCCTTTCCCTTTTTCCATACACCCTCTTGGTGGTTTCACACTCAAATTCCCCATTGAATTTCCTTCCCATTCTCAAATTTATTCCTTTCTCACTTCTTTTCTCCCTCATGGACTATATTGCAAGACCTGATCAAATTCATGGATTAGACAAAAGGCATGTATCACTACCAAGAAACTCACGAATAAAACATCCTTTGGAAATTTCACAAATCTTTCAAGATTCAGCCCTAAGATTATATGTTTTTAGAAACCTTTTTTCTGCAACATCAATTAGTGCAGGAACAATGATGTCCCTTGGTACAAGAATGTATGTTCTAGTGTAAGAACATTAAATCTGAGGTGCAGAAACACGTACTACTGTGTGCCCCAAGCACAATAGCATGTGCCCAGTGCAGGAATAGTGATAGTCTTCAGTGCAGGAATGTATGTTCAAGTGTAAGAACCAACAATTCCTTAGTGAAAGAATGTATGTTATGGTACAGGAATGTCCAGTGTAGGAATGCATGCTTGAGACCAAAGTTTAGTCCAAGGATAAAAGGGGATTTATTTTTTATGTTCGGTACAAAAATCACACTCAAGCACAACTGACTGCACTACTTTATGATGATGTCATGCAATGATTTTCTTTTGTAGATGATTAGACTTTGTTCATCGTTAATAATTAGGAAAGAATTTTTAAGTACAATGACATTTAATTATTAAAACCTATCTTTATGTAAGTTAACATGTGTTCCTTGTATGAAATCATGAGTTGATCAAAGGATGTGTGCAAAAATATCCCATAATCCAACGTTCATTTTTGAAGAGGCTGCTGATAATTAAATGATGAACCAATCATATATAACACATCGCATTTTCTCACATAACTTCCTCCATTACCATCTCCCACCACCAATCATTATTACTGCATGTTAGGTTCCTATACTACTAGTGCAACCCCTTATTGTTATTAGTACAACCCCCTTATTATATTGTTGTGCCCATGTAGTCCCCATATTGTTATTGTTGTGCCCCATAGAAGCCCACTATTGTTATTATTGTGCCCTTACATTATTATTGTTATGTCAGCTCTGATTATATTATGACCCCTTAGACTCCTATATATAGAAAGGAGGTCTTGTCATTTGTATCATCCAAGAATTGTTCATTTGTGTAATGTAAAGGAGGTTTCCCCTTCGAAGAGGATTATTTCTAAGGCATTGATCTATATTTTCTATCTTTTTGTGAGCTGGTTTCATAACATTTGGTATTAGAGCTTTGGATTTTAGGGTTTCGCTGCTCCAACCAGGTCATCGTGGAATTTTCACTATAACTTTTTCACTATGAAGTTTCAAAAGCTAAAAAACAAACCCATTTGAGACGAAATCGTGCTGAACCTCGGGTCCAAATTTCAGATCTTGTCTCACTATATTTTTGGAGATATGATCTGAGGAAGTTATAGTTTTTTCAATCTCTAGAATTTCATCTAAAACACATCATTGTGGAATTTTCACTATAACATTTTCGCTACGAAGTTTCTGAAGCTAAAGAAAAAAAATCCCATTTGAGAAGAAATTAGTCTGAACCTCAAGTCCAAATGTCAGATATTGGCTCGCTATATTTTTAGATACATGATTTGAGGAAGTTAGGGTTTTTGTAGACTCCCGAATTAAATCCTAAGTAGGTGACCTTGGGAAAATCATCATAACTTTCTCTCTGAGAATCAGATTGAAATTTCGTAAGAAGTTGCAAAACAAGGATGGACTGTAGTTTTCTGTGTATCGGTTTCAACTCCTAAGGTTGAAACAGTGACGCGTGTCACTTCGTACAAGTGCGCTCTACTGAACCAATCTATAATAAGGTCATCGTGGGAGATTTGACATAACTCTTCCTTGCAGAATCCAATTTCAATGAGACTGGTGGAATTGGAAAGAGGACACAGAGTGATACTGCAGGTTATGATTCCAGAACTTGGAGATATGAAATTACAAAGTTACGGTCGTTTCAATATCGAGCTCCTAAAATCAAGAAAAGGCAATATGAGAATGTTTGATGGAAAGGATCCGGTAAATTAGATACTACATATGGAGAAATATTTTGATCTACATGGTGTAACACTATTACAAAAGGTACATATTGCATCTAATTATTTAGAACCGAATCAATTTTTATGGTATAAAGGGATTTGTTCTCGTAAACCACTTGTCACGTGGTCAATTTTCATGGAGGAAACGCTAGCACATTATGAGGATACAAAGAGAAACAACTTCTTTAGCCAATTGATAAATCTCAAACAAAAGGGTTCAATGGTAGAGCACATTGAGGACTCCCAAAAATTGAATATAAGGGTAAATGATATTCCAGAGAAGAAAATGGTTGATGTCTTCATAGGGACTTTAAAGGATAACATTCAACACGAGGTTCGTCTTTGGGAACCTGATTCATTGGAGAAGGAATTTAGGTTGGCAAGAAAAATTGAAAGCAAAATTATGGAAACAAGGAATCCTACCACTTACGACTATAATTATGGAAGTGTTTTTTCTCCTAGCCTTCCACAACCTACAAGGTTTACACCACAACAATTGGAAGAAAAAAGAGAAAAAGGGATTTGTTACAATTGTGATAGCAAATACACTAAAGGTCATAAGTGTGCTGAGAAGAAATTATTTTTCATAGATTATGAAGAGGAGGAAGAAAACGATCAAGAAACCTCAAAATAAGAGTATATACACCAAGAACCCTCCCTAGAGAAAGAAGAAATGGATCCGACCATATATTGTAAAGCATTGGAAAGATTTGCCACCTCAAACTCTCAAGATAGAAGGACATATCAAGAAGAAAAAGGTTCAAGAAGTGAAAGATCACATCGAGAAAGAAGAAATGAATTCGACCATATCTTGTAATGCATTGGCCGGAATTACCACTCCTCAAACTATGAATATAGAAGGACATATCAAGAAGAAAAATTTTCAAGAAGTGGAAGATCACATTGAGCATTAAGAAATGAATCCGACCATATCTTATAATGCATTGGAAGAAATTCCCACTCCTCAAACTATCAAGATAGAAGGACATATCAAGAAGAAAAAGGTAATAGTGTTGATTGATTCGGGCAGTACCCATAATTTTATTCATTGTAAGATAGCTAAGGAATTGAATTGCTTCCTATATCCAGCACCAGAGTGTCAAGTGATGGTTGTAAGTGGAGGAACCATAAATTGCTCTGGAAAGTGCCATAATATCAAGCTATCCATGGGAGAATATGTATTGAATAGCCAAATGCTTTCCATTCCAATGGGTGGTGCTGATGTTTTACTAGGAGTCCAATGGCTACAATCTTTGGGTACGATAGCTTTTAATTTTCAAGAACGTTTCTTGAAATTTTTTTGGGAAGGAAAGGAAGTTGAATTGAGGGGTATCAAAGGGAAATCGGGAAAGATAATCAACTCTAACAGCATGACAAAGCTTCTAAATAAAGAACAATGGGGCATAATTGCACAATTATGTTCACTAGAGGATCCCACATCGAAATCATGTATTTCTCTAGATCTCCAAAACGTTTTGGACAATCATTCCAAAGTATTTGAGACTCCCAAAGGCCTCCCACCTATTCGTGATCATGATCATGCTATTCATTTGATTCTAGGAAGTGTTCCTGCAAACATGAGGCCTTTTAGACATCTATATGCCCAAAGGAGTGGTAACTCATTCAAAAGTTGCAGAAGGTCCCAGTTCAAATAGTATTACGAGAACTTGACAAGGAAGGAAAAACCATATTGGAACCTGAAGCAATCATAGAACCAAGAAATCGATAGCTACGAAATAGATCAATTTCAGAGTATCTCATCAGGTGGAAGAACTTACCCACTGAAGATTCCACATGGGAGGATAAGAATTTTATTTTATACAGAAGAATGAAGAACTACTAAAGCGTTGAGGACACCACTTTTTGAAGGAGAGGGGCATGTTAGGTCCCTATACTACTAGTGTAACCCCTTATTGTTATTAGTAAAACCCCCTTATTATATTGTTGTGCCCATGTAGTCCCCATATTATTATTGTTGTGCCCCATAGAAGCCCACTATTGTTATTATTGTACCCTTACATTATTATTGTTATGTCAGCTCTGATTATATTATGACCCCTTAGACTCCTATATATAGAAAGGAGGCCTTTTTATTTGTATCATCCAAGAATTGTTCATTTGTGTAATCTAAAGGAGGTTGCCCCCTCGAAGAGGCTTATTTCTAAGGCGTTGATCTATCTTTTCTATCTCTTTGTGAGTTGGTTTCAAAACATTGCATGCACGATTAGATAAGGTTGTATCATATCCTTTCCCAAGAATTAAGATTTTCATGAGTGTGATCATTAAAGAAAAAATCAATATAGCAATGCCCAGTTCAGTCGGCAATTTCTAATTTCTCAATCCTGAACCCCCCTGCTAATTAACTCTCCCAAATTATGAGTAGTTGAGCGAATTTGAACAAACAATAGTGCTTATTCGAATTGAACCATGGTTTATGAAGGAAGTAGAGAAAATGATGGAGTACAAGAACATTCTGTCCATAATGTAGGAACCAGGATTCCTCCTGTTCTTGCTTAAGTTTAATGGTTTTGATTCGGCCATGGCATTAGAATTTACCCAAACCTTTGATGGACATAGAGCTAAGGTGGGGTCTCTAGAATTTGAAGTGACAGAGCAGACTATTTTGCAGGCTACAGGGCTGAAAGCCATAGGTGAACAATGGTTCAAGAAAGGAGAGCTCAAAAAAGGGGCTTGACATAGATTTGTAGTCAATAAAAGGCATAAAGTGGAATGGAAACAAGTGCTGCAACAAACTGCTATGATCAAGAAATGGAGAAACCTGTTGTAGATTCTGCGGAATTTCCTCACCTTTAAGGGATGATATTCCCTAACCTTCCTATATCACATCCGCTTGCTGTTACACTTCGAGTAAGGTAAGTTGATTAATTTTCCTTACTTCCCGCTTAAAAGTTTTGAAAAAATGTTGAAGGGTTTTTAGAAAAGTCAAGAGAGTCAGGTTGGGTTCCATCTATATCATTATAGGTTGATCTCAATTCTGGTTAGGAAGGAATTACAGAGTAAAAATGTGACCCCGGGAAGGGTTTTTGAAGGAATTACAAGGAGGA
Organism: Pinus tabuliformis; assembly: GCA_031772625.1. Lineage (NCBI taxonomy): Eukaryota > Viridiplantae > Streptophyta > Pinopsida > Pinales > Pinaceae > Pinus > Pinus tabuliformis. The sequence goes on along the minus strand of CM062819.1, from coordinate 2,001,771,634 downwards.
AACATCGTGGAGTCACCCGAGAAGAAGGGTAAGAGTAGGAAAGAAGAATTTGAACAGAGAGATCAAACCCTCACCCCACAAACCAGTAAGAAGAAAAAGACGCTACCTAAGGAACTAGTGCAGGAATAAAAACAAGAACCTATAACAAAAACGCCTCTCCCTTTGAAGAGAATAACTATAAGTTCTGTTAAGAAGAGGTTTTCCTCCTCGAGAGAGGGCCATACTCAATCAACCTCTCTAATAAATGTAGATGATTCCCAGCCTAGTTCACCAAATGAGAACAATATCTCACTCCTTGCAGATGTTGTGGTTCACATAGTGTTTAGTGCGAGATAACTCGAAGAGGAAGATGTTACTCCTTTGTCAGTGTTATTTGGAAAGACGAAGAAGAGGAAGACCTCTAGGACACCAGATGTCAGTGCAGAGAAGGGTCCAACAAAGGATCAGGGTGATAAAGCACAATATAATGCTGAAGTTCAGGATGATGAAACACAATGTGATGATGAAATGAAGGGTGATGAGACACCCTGTGATGTCTAAATTCCAAATATTGATATACATGATGATATTGTTATTGACAGAACTGACACTTGCTTTGAGTTGACTGCTGAGAATATTCTGATGCAATAGGAATTTGTTAAGGATGATTCCACTCTCAATTTGAATAGTTAGATCAAGGAGATGAAGCAGTGCATTTATAGACTCGACGTTTTAAATCGGGCCATTAAAGAATAGGGTGTAGTGTTGCAAAATAAGAATGTTGAATTGGAAGGGGAAGTGCAAGAACGAAAACAACAAGAAAGAGTGTGGAAGTTCTGAGCTTTGAAATGCTACCGTCGACTCAAGAAATTGATAAAATGGGTCAACAAGACTCGAACTAATAAGGAAAGGATGTTGAAGACAAGAATTAGCATACAGATACTGGACTAAAGGAAGGTCTCCATGTGTTTTTTTGTAGAGGTAAGGGCAAGGTTGTGTTAGGACACACAAGATGATAGAGATGTGAGGATGTCGGTGGATAGAATTTTCCTACTTTTTGGTCTCTATCATATCCCAAACAGACCACCTTAACCCCTGTTTTAACCCTAAAGGCCTATCTATTCCTGTACTTTTTCCCAATTGCACACATTCATGCACTCCTCTTATGTTTTTCATAATCAAAGGTTATATATGTACTTAATCATTAAATTTACAGGTTTTATATATTAAAATATCTTTGCAACTAATATAATTCTTTCCTAAGTAATTCGATGGAACCAAAGTGTTAATCTATGTGAAAGACTCGGTTGGTGTAAGAATTGTGCTTATATTAGTCAGCGTTCCTGCACTTTCGATGAAACTGTCAAATTTTGTTTGACTCACCGCTTATAGATGGGACAACTCAGTAGACCACGCATATTTCTTGCTGAGAGATTAGTTTCCTTGCTGGGCTTGGTACTTAGAGAAGAAGGCGAGATATGGAGTCTAGACATCGGCTGCAAACCCTTGTTTAGACTTTTTGCAAACAACCAAAAGGCTTAATATATCATGCTGCTATATTTTTGTTGTGGCCAAGAGCCAAAGTATGTATTTAATAGGGTTTCTCTGTAGATGTTAGGGAGCAATGTTGTATTAAACTTTTGCTACCATTTTTAATTTCCGAGTATCACCATTTCTGGGTTGGATCGGGGATCCATGATGTATATGTTCTCTTTTTGAAACTTAATATAAAGGAACATGCAAGTTGTGAATTTCTCTGTTTTGATATCATTGTGATGCTCCATTTGAGCATTTGAAGTTTCCTATTTCATTATAGGGAAATGATCTAGTTGGCTAGGGCCCAACTAACCCAGCTCGTTCTCCCTTTATTAAAGGTGTGCTAGATTTATTTTTATGCAAGGTTAGCGAAGAAGATCATGTTTGGATTCATTTATAGCTTATGAACTTGAATTTCTTGCAAGTTGCGTGATATGGATCCAGTGTGCGTGGTTCATTTGCATCTACTTCTATTTCCATCCATTCTTTCCTGCAATGTGTGCTACCTTTTTTTTTACAAAGAAAACGTACATCTAGCTTCGTGCACTGGTGTGTTTTCATTTCAGCAAGTTGAAAGTTTCCTTTATTCATTGCAGCCAGTCATCCTTATTTATGCAGGTCTATTATTCTTTTGCAAATAGTTCTTGGCTTTTTAGTGAAGCATACTCTACTAATCAAGTTCAGATTTAGATTTGATTAATGTCAATAAGCTTTCACTAAAACATTGTTTCATTACTTGGATTTGTACCTGCACTAGTTGTTGGACATAATACTGAATTTATCAAAAGGAGTCACTGAGTTAAAGCGATTATTTGTATAAGGATACAAATCTAATTTAATCAATGAACAGTCATCTCAGGAAAGAGCTTTTTGATGTTTAGGTCAAAGTAGTTTCCAAGTAAAACAATTTCTTATTTCAATAGAAATTTCCTTTGGCTGTGAATAGACCTTTCCTTTATGAGCATGTGATTAGTTAATGATTCATTTTTCTCATAGAGGTTCACTTTACAGTTCTGTTTAGGGACTAATTCAATAAGATCATGGAATGATATGCAAAAGGAATTTCTACAAAAACATAAATATCATGATCTTAAAGAAGAATGATTTAGAATGAATAAAAAATAATATGAGAGCCTCGAGGATCTAATAGAGAGGTTCATGTATAATGTTAAGAGGGAAAAATTACATTATTTAGGATCTGACACACTAAAAACCCTCTTACTTAGAGTAATTAGCGATGAATGGATTGATATCCTTAATCTCATGAGTAGAGGTGACGTATACCAATTATCATTTGAAGAAATTTTTGAAACATGCAAACACATATCAAGAGGAAGGGCAAGAGTAAGTAAATCAACATCAGGATTGGCAAGTCAAGCTAAACTTGGAAATTTGTTTAATGACTTTAAAACAAAATTTCCTAGCAATCTAACCAAACAAGTAGAAATGTTAAGAATGCAAGATGTGGAAAAAGAAGATGATGATATTTGTGTTGTCCATGTAGAATAGCAGGTTAAATATTGCCCCTCATTACCAAGTTTGAAGGAATTTTACCATGAGGACAATGGAGAAAGTCAATTTCCAATGTAGCTATGTTATGTAGCTCCAAGAGGACCATGAAAGCTTATTCAACCTGATATGAGGCAAGAGCCTAATTCAAAAATTCAATCTTATGCACATCCATCTCAAAGTAATTGGAACACACCCTTTCCTTGGCAACCTTGTCCATCTCAACCCAAAACCAATCTTGGCAACAAGGTTGGCAAGGAATGTATGGGAGCCACCCACAATATCCTTAATATTTTTCTCAATATCCTCCATACCCAAGTCCGTGCTATCCCTACCATCCACCTTCACCAAAACCACAATCCTAACCACATCCATCTCAAATATCCACTCCCACTCAACTATCTGTACCACCATTTCCAAACCCACACAATGATGTAGCTCAACCCACTTACAATGCTAAGGTACAAAACTTCCAAATATCTCCTCTTGATCTCAATGGTATTCATCTTAGCTCAGGAACAATATTACAAAAAAGAGATTCTCTTGATGCCATTGAAGGACAACATGTAGAAAAAGAAGATTCAAAAGAGAAGACCAAAGAATCATGGGCTGCACTTGATGAAGAGTAGACATCAAAATCATAGATTGATAAAGCTCCCTCATGGTTACCATCAAATCCTCCATGTGTTCAAGAGAAAAATCATCAAAAAGAGGAAGATTTAAAGGTCATGGAAAAGAAGACATAAAAAATGATCCAACTCAGCAATTGGACTAGTGGCATCACAACTATATTGAAATATGGTTCCAAATAGTCATTAAGTTGCAACAACACTCTCTTCTTCAACTGTACTTGATATCATCAAACTCAAATCATTTTATCTCTAAAATTCAAGTACATGTCAAAGCATACATTTCAAGCCTACACATCATTTTGTTTTTCATCTTGATGTGCACATGGCTCCATTGGAAGTATTCTTATACTTGAAAGTGATTTTGTTCTTCAAGTAGAGTAAGGTAAAAAAAAATATAATTAAAAAAATTATAAATAAGAGAAAAAAATAAAAATATCAGGTGAAAACCTCCTTTGGGGCACCTGAGATTAGCTCATTGATTGAAAACCTCCATGAGGTGGCCAATGTGTTGGAAAAAAGAGAAAAATAAAATATCCTAGGTGAAAACCTCCTTTGAGGCGCCTAGGTAGACCTACTAGTTGAAAATCTCATTGAGGCGGCTAGTAGGCCTAGAAGGAAAAAAAAGAGGAAAAAATAAAAACATTCTTTGCTCCATGTATCTCTCTGATAAATGTAGGTTCTCTCCGACATCGACAGGCAACAAAAACATGTTGGCACCAAAAAAAGAAAAAATTTGGTCAAAATTCTAGTCAAAGGAAGTCAAACTTCGACTTTCTCCTCCTTTTCTCAGATGCTTCAAAAGTTCCAAGGCCATGCCAATCCATCACCCTCATATATTTCTACCATACACCCATCATTCCCAAGCGGAGATGTATGACAAAGGAAAAAGGGTTGATAGTGATAAAGTTCTGCGGGTCCCAGCCTTTTAAAAGGCCTTTAGTAATGTTTTTAAAGATATTTCAAAGGGGAATGGGGAAACACGACTAGAATTGGAAATACATGTTGTGTGTGGAGCATGATCGTTCAGAGGTCTTTGTTTCAGCTGGATGTATACCCCAAGAAGTTTGTACACCCCTCCACGCGGGGGGGCCGATCCCCCCCGGCTGGGGGGTTCGGGGGCCAGCGGTCCCCCGGCGGGGGCTCGGGGGCAGTGCCCCCGAAGCTAAAAACAAATGTAAAATTGCCTTGTAAATTTATAGTAATTTCTAGTTAGTCTGGGCCGTTCATTAGGTGGATGATCTGAAGGTAGAACTTATGTTTAGTTTAAGGTTTTTTCCCTAGAAGGCAACCCCTCTCTTTGTATGAGGGAATTGTATTTGAGGCTGAGATATAGATGTGTATTCTGTGAGCGAGAAACAGAGAGGTGAGACTGTGAGAGAAAACAGAGGATATTACAACGGATTCGTTGTAGGTTGTGTCTCTTCATTTTGCTGGATAATAGAAAGGAAGGACTGGCTGTTCGGGGTGGACGTAGCCCAAACTGGGTGAACCACGTATATCTATGTCTCTCTTGTTTTGTGCGTTTTCTGTGTTTATATTTCTGCAATATTTTATGTGTTCCATTGCTCCGTAATATATAATTTTCTAACAACTGGTATCAGAGCCAAAGGTCTATTTGGCCGATAAACTCACAGGAAATAAGGGTTCCTGGTTTGAGTGGGAGCAATGGCGGAAGATGGTAAGTTTAGGGTCGAGAAATTTAACGGCCAAAACTTCTCGCTGTGGAAGATGCAGATGGACCTATATCAGAAATATCTATACCTACCATTGGGCAGAAAAACAAAGATGCCGATGGGCATGAAAGATGAAGAATGGAACCTTCTTGATAGAAAGGCACTCGGAACCATACGGTTGTGCCTTGCTGCGTCAGTCGCCTTCAACATTTCGAAGGAAACCACGATAGAGGGTTTGATGCAGACGTTGTCGAAACTATATGAAAAACCCTCAGCCTCAAACAAGGTATTTCTTATGAAACAGTTATTTAATATGAATATGTCAGAAGGTGGATCTGTTGCAAACCATTTAAATGATTTTAATACAGTTACAAGTCAGTTAAGTTCTGTAGGGGTAAACTTTCATGATGAAGTTAGAGCTCTGTTATTCTTGTGCTCATTACCAGAAAGTTGGAATGGTTTGGTAATGGCCATTAGTAACTTCGTTTCTGGATCTAGTACTTTAAAGTTTGATAATGTTGTCGGTGCTATCCTTAGCGAGGAAATGCGACGGAAAAGCTTCGGTGAGACATCGGGAAATGCTTTGAGTGCAGAGTCTAGAGGAAGAAAAATGGAAAGAGGAAAGAGCTCAGGATATCACAGTAAATAAAGGAAAGGCAGATCCAAGTCCAGATCGGGGATAGTGTGCTGGAAATGTGGAAAGAAAGGACACCTAAAGAAAGACTGTAGATCTCGGAAGGGAAAAGAAGGAGATGCACAACAAGAAAACAATCATGAGGCAAATGTGACAGGTGAGGTGTTACAAGATGCTTTGATTCTTTCTTTCGAAAATATTACTGATTCCTGGGTGGTAGATTCAGGGGCTTCATTGCATGCCACACCTGATAAGAAATACTTTCATGACTATGTTCAAGGAGATTTTGGACAAGTTCGTCTGGGTGATGATAAACCCTGTAAAATCGTTGGAATGGGTAAGGTTCTTGTAAAACAGCAGAATGGAAACCAATGGCTATTAAAGGAGGTAAGGCATGTTCCAGATCTAAAGAAAAATCTGATTTCAATAGGGCAGTTAGGCGGTGAAGGTTGTCTGACAACTTTCACAGATAAAGCTTGGAAGGTCACCAAAGGAGCCCTGGTAATAGCAAAAGGCGAAAAGGTTGGTACATTGTATTTATGCAATGGTATTACTAACTATGTTAATTCTTTAACTTCCAAAGGAGCAGATGCAGCATTATGGCATCATAGGCTCAGACACATGAGTGAAAAGGGGATGAAGATTCTTCACTCAAGGAATTTGTTGTCGGGTTTGAAGAATGTTGATTTGGACTTCTGTGAGAATTGCATTTATGGAAAACAGAAGAGAGTCAGATTTCTCAAAGTTGGGAAAGAAAAGAAGAATGAAAAATTAGAGCTTGTGGATACAGATGTATGGGGACCTGCTCAGGTATCATCTCTCGGTGGCTCTCGTTATTATGTTACTTTTATTGATGATGCAACTAGAAAAACTTGGATTTATTGTATTAAGAATAAATCTGATGTATTTGATACTTTCAAGAAATGGAAAGCTTTGGTTGAGATTGAGATAGGAAAGAAATTGAAGTGTCTTAGATCAGACAATGGAGGTGAATATTGCAGCAAAGAGTTTGATAGGTACTGTTCAAAGCATGGAATTGGCAGAGAGAAGACAGTTCCAAGAACACCAGAAGAAAATGGTGTGTCAGAAAGGATGAACAGAACAATCATGGAGCATGCAAGGTGCATGAGATTGCATGCAGGATTGCCTTTATAGTTTTGGGAAGATGTTGTAGATACTACTGTTTATCTAATAAACAGAGGGCCTTCAAGTTCCTTGGATGGTGGTGTTCCAGAGGAAGCATGGACAGGTAGAAAGGTAAACTACTCTTTTTTAAAGCCTTTTGGTTGTGAGGCCTTTGTCCATATTGATAAAGAAAATAGAACAAAGCTTGAGGCAAAGTCAAAGAAATGTACCTTTATTGGATATGGTGTTAATGATTTTGGTTATCGCTTATATGATTACGAAAATCAAAAAATCATTAGGAGCAGAGATGTAATATTCAATGAAAAGGTCTTGTATAAGAATCAGTTGTAGGAAAAGAAATAGGAAAAGGAAAACAAGGAATACGCAGTTCTTGATGAAATCACTGAAAAAGAAAAGGTGCCTGAAAATAATAATAATCAACAACCACAACAACAGAAACCACCACAACAACAACAGGCACACGAAACACCTGAAAGTGGTGTTATAAGATCTACCAGGATAAGTAGACCCCCTGAACGATACTCTCCTTCATTATATTATTTATTGTTGACTGATTCCGGTGAACCCGAATGTTATGAAGAAGCAATGCAGGTTGAAAGCAGAAAGAAGTGGGAGGTAGCCATGGAAGAAGATATGGACTCCTTAATTCCTAACCAGACTTGGGATTTAGTCAGGTTGCCTGTAGGAAAAACTCCATTGAAGAATAAATGGGTTTATAGGCTGAAGGAAGAAGATGGAGGAAAACAGTGGTACAAAGCTAGACTTGTGGTGAAGAGGTTTGCACAGAAGAAAGGTATTGATTTTTATGAAATATTTTATCCTGTTGTTAAAATGACTTCAATCAAAACTATTTTAAGTCTTGTAGCAGCTGAAGATTTGCATCTTGAGCAGTTAGATGTAAAGACAACCTTTCTCCATGGGGATTTGGAGGAAGAGATATATATGCAGCAACCACAAGGATATGAGGTGAAAGGGAAGGAGAAACTGGTGTGCAGGTTGAAGAAGAGCTTGTATGGCTTAAAACAGGTTCCAAGGCAGTGGTATATAAAATTTGACAAGTTTATGTCTGAACAAGGTTATACTAGATGTCACTCTGTCATTTTGTTTATTTGAAAAAGCAAAATGATGGCAGCTATATCATATTATTATTGTATGTAGATGACATGCTTGTTGCAGGATCTAACATGCAGGAAATAAATGTGCTCAAAAGAAAATTGGCAAATTCATTTGCAATGAAGGATTTGGGAGCTGCAAAACAAATCCTTGGTATGAGAATAACTAGAGACAGGAAAAATCATAAATCAACATTGTCTCAGAATGAGTACATACAAAAGGTGTTGAAAAGATTTAACATGCACAATGCAAAACCAGTTAGTACACCTTTTGCTAGCCATTTCAAACTTAGCAAGGAAATGTGCCCAAAGACCCAAGAAGACATGGATTATACATCTAAAGTTCCATATGCATCAGCAGTTGGAAGCTTAATGTATGCAATGGTATGCACAAGTCCTGATATTGCACATGCAGTGGGAGTTGTAAGTAGGTACATGAACAATCCACGAAAGGAACATTGGATGGCAGTGAAATGGATTCTCAGATATTTGAAAGGTACCACAAATCAAGCATTATGCTTTGGTGGTGCAAACATTTCTCTACAGGGATACGTTGATGCAGATATGGCAGGTGACAGAGATAACAGGAGGAGCACTACAGGATATGTATTTACTGTTGGAGGAACAACTTTCAGTTGGGTTTCAAAAATCCAAAGTGTTGTTGCACTTTCAACAACAGAAGCAGAGTATGTTGCTGCTACAGAGGCTAGTAAAGAAATGATTTGGTTACAAAGGTTTATGGGTGAATTGGGTAAGGAGTATGATAAGGGCACATTATACAGTGATAGCCAAAGTGCCATTCATCTTGCAAAGAACTCAGCATTTCATTCAAGGACTAAACACATACAGCTCAAGTACCATTTCATACGATCAGTGTTGGAAGATGGAGAGCTGAAGCTGGAAAAGATACACACTAGCCAAAATCCTGCAGATATGCTAACAAAAGTTGTAACCAGGGAGAAACTGGGAATATGCTCAGTTTCAATTGGTCTTCAAGGATGACGATGAAGATGAGAAATAACCAGGTCCAAAGAGGAGTCATTGTCCAGCAAATGAAGCAGCGGTGGAGTTTCTACAATCATTCTCCAAGTGGGAGATTGTTGTGTGTGGAGCATGATTGTTCAGAGGTCTTTGTTTCAGTCGGATGTATACCCCAGGAAGTTTGTACGCCCCTCCACGCGGGGGGGACTTGTCCCCCCCGCGGGGGTCCGGGGGGGGGGGGGTCGATCCCCCCTGGCTGGGGGGTCCAGGGGCTAGCAGTCCCCCGGCGGGTGCTCGGGGGCAGCACCCCCGAAGCTAAAAACAAATGTAAAATTGCCTTGTAAAAGTATAGTAATTTCTAGTAAATCTGGGCCGTTCATTAGGCGGATGATCTGACGGTAGAACTTATGTTTAGTTTAGGGTTTTTTTCCCTAGAAGGCAACCCCTCTCTTTGTATGAGGGCATTGTATTTGAGGCTGAGATATAGATGTGTATTATGTGAGCGAGAAATAGAGAGGTGATACTGTGAGAGAAAACAGAGGATATTACAGCGGATTTGTTGTAGGTTGTGTCTCTTCATTTTGCTGGATAATAGAAAGGAAGGACTGGCTGTTCGGGGTGGACGTAGCCCAAACTGGGTGAACCACGTATATCTGTGTCTCTCTTGTTTTGTGTGTTTTTTGTGTTTATATTTCTACAATATTTTATGTGTTCCATTGCTCCGTAATATATAATTTTCTAACAATACAAAGGGATTTCAGCTAGTGTTAAAAATGAGTCACTGCAGCTAGAGTTTAAAAAGCAAATTTTGCACAACTGGGTCTCTCTTTTCAGAGGGTTACAACATTGGCTCTAACTGGGGACAGTACCTTGCTGGCAAGGTGCTGAGAACCTGCATACTAGTAGCCTTCACCATTGGGCATGGAGTCAAACATATATGAACTTACATAAAATCTCCATGAAATTTTTTTTGCAGGGAGTCCTTTCCTCATCGAATTGAAATGAAGAAAAAAGAATTCTACCAACTGGAAAGTAAATGCTCAACTAGTGATATTATTTATATACAACTTCTACCTATGTATAGGGCTCAATTCACCTAAGTGAGTTCAACCCTCTAATGGAGCCAATCCAACATATGAGTGCTGGACCCAATGCCTCCATGCTACTGAATTTTGAAAATCAAAACAAGCATGCACCGTGAAAAATATTCAATTGAAAAACCTGATACATGCTCCAGTAAAAACCTCTGATGCTGACTTAAGAATGTGGTCATGTAATCAACCACGGGGTCATAGTACTGACAAGGGAAATTTTCAGCCGCCTTATTTTCATAAACTCGTTGCTGACCAATATCTTCTTAGTCAGGGCAATCATAGATATTATTTGGCTCCTCTACTTTAGATTTTCCAATCAAAATTTTTTACTGGAAGCCTTCTCCCCAATTGTTGGTAAACAACTCCCTTTGAACATCCGTAGTCATCTCGTCCTCCTCTGAATAATATGAATGATAAATCAAAGGGGTTTCTTGATCTTGGTCTCCAGGTGAAGGATGTGCACTGTAAACTAGAGCCTCTTTCCTTACCTCCTGGTGGGCCTCCTCTTCTTGTGTAGCTTCCCATGACTGGGCTTGTTGTGGCTCTGCATCACTTGACTCTCCATTAGAGTCATATACATCATAGGAAGGAGAAACATCAAATTTGATCGAAAAATACCTTTAAGGGATTATTTGCAGCTCAATGATTTTTCCTTATTCTCTTTCTTTCTCATTGGGTGATTCTTCTTGATGCAAGTATATGTTTTCTTGGAGTGGAGCTCCACAAACATCTTCAGCAGGATCATTAACCTCGAGAATCTATTCATCATTAAAATTTGCACAACAATCTTCAAACAGAGCATTCGGTGGATATAATCTTTTGCAATAATGATGGAATGATATATGAAAACATTTTAATGAAGATATGCTTCCACGAGGTATTGTTCTGTACCAAATTCTAAAATCATCTTCTAAAGAGTACATGAAAAATTTCATTCGCGCATCTTCAAAAATAATACCCTATTGTTCCATGCATTCATGAAAATCCTTAAGGTGTTGGTCTGGCCTTCTATCTATGTTTCCACTGAATCTAGGAAAATAGGTATTCCATTCATGAAACGAAGGGACATGATTGGGATAACCAACAATAGAAGAAAAATTCAGTGGGGAAAATTGGTTGGCCAGGAATGCAGGAATGGCCATTTTGAAAACCCCCTAGGTGAGTGATTTTAGGTTCAAAGGTAGGGAAAGTTTTTGGCTGCTTTATCATCAGAGTGAGTATGAGGCTGCTTGAAAGCTAGGACGATCAAATAGAGATATGGACAGTGGATTCGTTAGGATGTTTACCATAAAATTGAAACAATGGAGTAGTCAAGGTGAGAGATATTAAACCCACACTTCCCTTGCTAACCTAATAAAGGGAATGTAAAAATTTGTCGCACCCAGGGAAAAATATTCTAATCCGTTCTCTGACAATGGTGCCAGAAATATGTTGTCTCTTCTAATGGCACTCGTAGCACAAGTGCTTCAGGAGACATAGAAAGCTTCCTAGAGACAGCCTTTGGGTTGATTGTAGACCAGTGCCGAAGACATCTAATAAGAGAAGCACATGGAAGATTTTCAATGGGGGATTTCAGTTGCACTCCAATTGTCATGTAGTTAAAAGGATAATAAAGGGGGCTTGGTTCAATCAGCCTTCATGAAGGTAAACTCAAGCAAACACAGGGATATGAATGCTCAGGGGGAAAATCAGGCCAACCTCAAAAAGAAATGCCTTGTTCTGGTGGCCGACACACAACAAAAGGCAGCTCAATATTGCAGTTGTAGTAAAGGTGAAGAGGAGGAGAGAAATGACGGAATTCGATGCATAGGGCTGCCAATAGAATCCTAGGAAACAATCTTCCAACAAAAATATGGAAGATGGAGGAGATGAAAGAGCGGCGAGAGTGGAGCGCTAGTTAGGGTTTTAGGCCAGATAATCATGGGAACATTTGTATCGAAAAACTTAAGAAAATATGTGCACATTACATATTATTAAGTAAATATATAGCTAACACAGGTATTGTTGCTACTTGGTAACAAATATACAATGATGAACAAGGGAGAAACCGATAGCTTCATCACACTATTTCAGAGATAGAAAAACATATATGGAATGAGATTATGGAGGGGAAAATATACTACACATTGATCTTCTTAGAATCACCAGGGAGTTTTATTAATACTTTAAGGGTCCAAATAACTATTCCATTACATTCAGCATGCATCACTCTGATCCCTCATGAACAAGCAATTAGAACCAAAATGGAACCCAAGAATTAGGACCTCTACATGTGCAGAATTCTAGAACCCCTGCTAAGTGTTTCTCCCCCTTATTTATACAGAAAAGGGGGGGCTTTGAATCAACATTTTACAAAATATCTCAGTGCAGGGCCAGTTGTTAGATTAACTAGCTTTCTAGGCCTATAATAGCTCTACTACCCAAAATGATTTCCAAGGATTTTATTCCTTTCTTGAAAGTAAACAGAAATTACAAAATAAAAGAAATTACAGAAAAATAGAAAAGAGGAAACTGAATGATGATGGAGGAAAATATCGTCCTGTGGTTCCTGTGAAGGCTTCTGATCAAGTCATGTCTCTACCACAATGTATCCCTTCTTCTTCTTGGCTAGTTTCTGTCGCTTTCACCTTAACTAACTGAATCGCTCGTTCTCTAGAGAAGGGAGTGGGTCGACTGTGAGTTGTGTTACTGACTAGAAGTGGAGAATGTTCTAGCAGTCCTTCGATGTGTGTCAAAGTGGAGCCCCATGCTGAGCCATTGATATTACTGAGTCCCAATACCTTCATTTACTCTCTGAAGACGTGCAGCAAAATAGTCGAATTCATTTACGAGGCCATTGTTGTCATGGGTTTCTTGTTGCAGAGGTTTCCACAGGATTAGCCCATATCGCTGATCCAAGAGCATTCTGTTGATTCAGTTGCACAAGTGTTCAAGTTTTGTCATCAGTGTCCAGTGTCAACGTCAATTCAGTTAAGCTTCAATAGTTCGATAGTGTTGGTTATGGATTAGGTTATTCAGGTAATGTTTATGGTTTTTCATGGCGTTCAGTTGATATGGGTGTACCTGTTTGTCGACTTATGTTCATTGATAGTTCCGTCAGGATTGGTCGACAACATGTGTGTTTTCGTTCACCTTCACAGGTTTTGGGTGTTGACAAAGGGGGTCATCGCAAATGTCACTTGTGTCAATGATATGCATGTGGTTTTATGTCGCTTTGTGACAATGATTGAAAAAGGGTGTTTTACACCTAATGTAAAATCTAACATCCTAATCCTAAATCTAAAACCAAATAAATATAAAACCTATGCATTATTAGCTAAGAACTAAGTGTTAAACCTAAGTTCTAAGTCCTAAAGTCCTATGTTCTAACCATCACATTCAAAACCATGCTACAAAACTTAACCCTAAATACCTAAGTCCTAACCATAAAACCCTTTGATAGCTCTCGGCATAATGTTATTGCAAATATAAAAACATTACAAAACTACACACAGTCACCTCTGACCATGCAGGTAGACTAACCGCATCGGAGGTCATGTGATCACTGTAAATATAAACTGTCGGGTTAAATGTAGCCAGTTGACGCCACCTAAACTATCAGCTAAACCACATCGGAGGAGTCTGACATGTGAACACAGCATTGGTTAAACTGTTGGGGTTTTGTAACTGCGGTCCAAACTGCAAAGGTTAGAAAACCACAGCAGAAATTGCAGGTCATGTGAATGTGGTATGGTTAACCAGAACTGCAACCGCGTCGGAGGAAGCTGCCAGAGTTAACTATGCTAGAGAACGCGAACACATGCAAATGGTCACCACAAGGGTAGCCTGAACCGTCGGGGAAGACGACGGAGGTGGCAGCCTGTGGTTAGACCGTGGCTGGTCACATGCAACTGCCAACCTCCACCCGGTTAGATGAGCACTTGTGGTTATGACTTTATAATATGGTTATTTTTGGGTTTTTTGGAACAATTTATGGTTGGAATTAATTCGGTGACCATGCCAACCTAGTCTAGGTGGCACTAAACCATAAGACCGAGTTTGTAAACCTATCCAGATCCAACCAATGCATATACAAACCAGCCAAGGTGGTTTTCATGTACCTACAGGCCTTTAAAAGGTGGATTTGCCTTCATTGATCAGGAGAGAGTAGTTTTTGAATTTTGCTTGCATATTCTGGAGGTCATAGGAAGTTTTATTTCAGTGCTATGGGAGCATCCAGAGTCTAATTGGAATCCATAAGAGGCATTGGAAAGCTGGTTCAGAGGGCTATTTGATGATAGTGACCAGAAGTGTTTGCATGCACATTCAGACTGATCAAATCTCTGTGTAATAAACACCTTCTTTTCATTCCTAATAAAAACATTCGCCCATCTTGAAAGCGGACCCGAAGATGTAGTCCATCAGCGACGAACTCTGTCATCAATCTCGCTGTCTGGTATCGCTATGTTTTTACTGTTTTTGCTTCTATTATGCATCTTTATTATGTTTAATCAGTTGTCATAAAGTCTTATTCTCAAGCAGTTTTCCTTGATTTCTGCACTTTCAGCTAACATTCAAAGCATAAATGGCTAATCACTTATACATTAGTTTAAGTAAATGATCATTTTAGATCATATAATTTGGTATCAGAGTAGGTTGTGTTTGTATAATATTCCATTGAATGTTAACTAGGTCAAAGTCGTAACGAGGAGAAGGAATCCTTGAGCAGATCGATCCAGAGATTGGAAAGCGACAAGTTGATCATAAATCAACCATGTCAGGACTTGATGCAAGTGAAAACACTGAAACTAAGATGAGTGAAGAACAGTTTCCGCAAGCATTCTTGACTATGCAACAGATGTTGGGAGAATTGTATGAAGACAAGAAGGCGATAGATGCAAATTCTTCTTCAAAGCCATCGAAGAAGGACAAAGGTAAAGGGAAGACTGATAAACCACCTTCACCTACATCATCTCCATCATCCTCTTCTTCTTCTTCTTCTTTCAGTGCAGAATCTAAAACGGAAAAGAAGCCTAAGAAAACATCTCTTTTGAAACTTGATGTTAAATTTGAGTTACCTATTTATGATGGCGAAATGAATCCTGAAAAGCTAGATAATTGGATTAAGAAGTTAGAAGTGTATTGTCGCATTTAAAACACTTCTAGCGATGAAACTAAAATTCAGTTAGCTACACTTAGAATGGGGGGAGAAAATTTAATCTAGTGGGAAAGTAAAACTCAGATAGATGTAAAGCATAAAGGAAAAGTCAATTCTTCATGGTCTAAGTTCTTAAAAGCTCCTAGGAAACAGTTCTATCCTTTAGGATACATCCACCAAGATGTTATTGATTGGCAACATTTGAGGCAAGGTAAAGGGTAGAGTTTTCAGGAGTTTACTCAAGAATTCAGAAAAAAAGCATTGGCACTTGGTATTTCATTGGATACAAGTGAAACTTTGTTAAAATACATCAGTAGTTTACATTCATATTTGCATCATACTTTATTGATGTTTAATCCTGATGATTTTGATGAGGTGTGTGTTCAGGCCATACATATTGAATCAAGTGGCAGACCATTCAATTTTTCATTGTAGTCATCCAAAGAGTTGGAAACCAAAGATTCCAGTGACAGTAAGGGGAAGAACAATTCAAAGAGAAAGAAATCAATGATTGTTCAGAAGGAAAGACCTATTTGTTCTCATTGCCAGCGAACCGGTCAAGATGAATCGAAGTGCTGGAAACTTCATCCAGAACTTAAGACCAAAAAGTTCCTTAAGGAGAAGGATGAAAAAAAGGCCATTGCAGTAGCTTAGCAGGATCTAGGTTCATATTCAGGTGGTGAAAGGAGGATAACCACCATGGTTACAACAGGTAAAACTTCAGATACTCGTTCAAGTTAGAAAACTATTGCATCTTTATCAAACATAAATCCTTCACATGAGGATAAAAGAGTTGAATTGATTAACATAAGGATAACTTCTAAGCATACAAAGATAGATACAATGTTTGACAATGGATCACAGGAAAATTTAATCTCTGAATATTTAGTTAAAAGTTTGGGTTCGGAAACATAGAATCATCCAAGACCTTACCCATTAGGATGGCTAAATAAATCAACTCAGATAAAAGTCACCAAATAGTGTCAATTACGATTTTTCATAACAACGAGTTACATTGATGAAGTGGAATTAGATGTGGTTCCAGTAGACATATGTGGAGTTGTCTTAGGAAGTCCTTATCTTTATGATCGTGATGCAATATTTTACAGGAGATGACATAAATATCACCTTAAGAAAGATGTGGTCGAATTTATTGTTAGGGCACATCAAAACAAAAATCACTTGAATTCAGTTAATGTTAATCAGATGAAGCGATTAATAAGTTCAAACAAGAGGTTTGTAATCATGTGTGTAAAGGATAAACATAACAATCAACATGATTCTTGTTTAAGTTATGCAACTCAGCTTAAATATGGTTTGATTAAAAAGATAGAAACTATTCCAGTTCTATGTAAAACCAAACATCTTATTCATAAGCAGGGATTACAACATGAAAAATAGATTGTGCCTAAAGCTCCTCTTCCTAGTGTTAGAATGAATCAATTCAGTTTAAGTTTGGAACTTAATAGTTGTAGGGATACAGATCAGTATGGTGGAAAATTAGTGTTCAATTTCTCTTGTATTGTGTTGCCATGTCATGTCTCGACTAGTTTGGAAACCTTTTTTCAAGTGGAGAGGAAATCTATTTGTTTTCATATCAAAGCCTTTTCTAAAGTAGTGTCAAAGTGTCTAAGGGAAACTTATGCATCAAAGGAAAGTGCTAATCAATGGAAACATCATTTAATAAATGAAGGAAAAGTTATTCAAACAAATCAACAACTAATTCAATACTTTCAAAAAGACAAACTAAGTTGCATCAAATTTCACCTTACCATTGGATAGGTTCATTGCAACAAGTTCACTTATTAATCATAAATTAGAAAAGTATGTCAATTCAAGTAGTTGGTTTGATGTCCAAAGTATTTTTGATTATCTCTCATTCCACAAAATAGATTGTTTATACATGTTGATGGTATTAAACAACATCCAGTAGAGACTGTTTTCAAAGATTGTGAATCACTAAGTCATGGTTCTTTGTGGAAAGAACTCAATTGCCATGTTGATAACAGGTTGTTTTCCCACATCGAAAGTTGTTCATACTGCAGATGGATGAAACAGGTCACCGACTCAAAAGATACCATGGTCAGCATCATCAGGGTCATCACTTACAGGTGATTGATCAAATGCATTGGTACATCGTCAAGTCAAGGTGGAAACAGAGGGAGTTATACCCTCATCGACTATTTGTTTAGTCAAAATTTTGTGGTCCAAAAGATTTCAAGTGGAGAGGAATGGTCCAGGAGGACTCCGTTGATTTAGTTGCATAGGTGTTCAAGTGTTATCATCAGTGTTCAATGTCATTGTCAATTCAGTTCAGCTTCAATAGTTCGATAGTGTTGGTTATGGATCAGGTTGTTCAGGTAATGTTTATGGTTTTTCATGGCGTTCAGTTGATATGGGTGTACCTGGTTATCGACTTATGTTCATCGACAGTTCCGCTAGGATTGGTGGACGGCTAGTGTGTTTCCGTTCGCCTTCGTAGGTTTTGGGGTTTGACAAAGGGTGTTGTCGCAAATGTCACTTGTGTCGACAATATGCATGTGGTTTTATGTCTCTTTGTGACAATGATTGAAAAAGGGTGTTTTACACCTAATGTAAAATCTAACATCCTAATCCTAAATCTAAAACCATATCAATATAAAACGTAGGCATTATTACCTAAGAACTAAGTGTTAAACCTAAGTTCTAAGTCCTAAAGTCCTATGTTCTAACCATCACATTCAAAACCATGCTACAAAACCTAACCCTAAAGACCTAAGTCCTAACCATAAAACCCTTTGATAGCTCTTGGCCTAATGTTATTGCAAATATAAAAACATTACAAAACTACACAAAGTCACCTCTGACCACACAAGTGGACTAACTACGTCAGAGGTCATGTGATCATTGTAAAGATAGACCGTCGGGTTAAACACAGCCAGTTGACCGCCACATAAACTTTCGGTCAAACCACATTGGAGGAGTTTGACATGTGAACGTGGCATTGGTTAAACCGTTGGGGTTTTGTAATTGTGGTCGAAACCGCAAGGGTTAGCAAACTGCAACAAAAATTACAGGTCATGTGAACGTGGTATGGTTAACCAGAACTGCAACCACGTCGGAGGAAGCCGCCAGAGTTAACTGTGTTGGAAAATGAAGACACATGCAAACGGTCACCGCGAGGGTAACATGAAATGTCGGGGAAGACTAGGGAGGTGGCAGCTTGCGGTTAGACTGCGGCTAGTCACACGCAACCACCAGCCTCCTCCGCCCGGTTAGCTGATCGCCTGCGGTTACAACTTTACAATATGGTTATTTGTAGGTTTTTTAGAACAGTTTATGGTTGGAATTAATTCAGTGACCATGCCAACCTAGTCTAGGTGGCACTAAACCACAAGATCAAGTTTTTAAACCTATCTGATCCAACCAAATGCATCTACAAACCAACCAAGGTGGTTTTCATGTACCTGTAGGCCTTTGAAAGGTGGATTTTCCTTCATTGATCAGGAGAGAGTGGTTTTTGACTTTTTCTTGCAGATTCTGGACGTCATAGGCAGTTTTATTTTTCAGTGTTACAGGAGCATCCGGAGTCAGAATTGGAATCCGTAAGAGGCATTGGAAAGATGGTTTAGAGGGTTATTTGATGACAGTCATTAGAAGTGCCTACGTGTACATTTAGACTAATCAAATATCTATGTAGTCAACACCTTCTTTTCATTCCTAATAAAAACAGTCACCCATCTTGAAAGCAGACCTGGAGACGTAGTCCATCAGGGATGAACTCTGTCATCAATCTCGTTAACTGGTATCACTGTTTTTTTATATTTTTCACTTTTGTTATGCATCTTTATTATGTTTTATCAACTATCGTAAAGTGTTCTTCTCAAGCAGTTTTCCTCGATTTTCGCACTTTCAGCTAACATTCAAATCAAAAATGGCTAATCACTTATACATCAGTTTAAGTAAATAATCATTTCAGATAAATCACTCTCCAACTGCTCCATGCCTTCATTTAATACCTCAGCTGACGACCTATACGCTAAAAAATATCCTCGTCGTCCCACTAAGTGGAAGTGAAATTGATATTTTTAATGTTTGTTGATCTCGGCCATTGATCTAGGCCGATTCAATCTATGCCATTGATCCAGGCCTACCGGTATCGTAATCGAAGTACATGAGAGGGAAATTTTACCATATTCCATAATTGTTTGCCTACAGGCTTGACCCCGTTGATCCGGTCCTGGTGGTACCACAATCTAAGTACATGAGAGGGCCATTTTACCATATTCCATAATGTTTTGCCGACAGGCTGGACCTGAAACTGTAATAAACCACAATATATAAAAGATTGCGTCCAGCGCAATCGCAAGTCGGAAGGGGCTTCAGCAAAGGAGGAACTTGTGACCTGAGAAATCCCCAATTGCGATCTTGCAATCGGCAGGGGAGGACTTTTCGCAATTGGTGGGGAGAGAACTATCACAATTAGTAGGATGAACTTGTGATATCGAGCAAGGAGTGGTGATAGGACTTATGCGATATCGCAATTAGCGTGGAGAACTTGCGATATGAGCGGAGGAGGCAATTATGATTTGTGTGATTTCCGATTGTGATATCACAATCAGTGGGGGAGGAGTTATCACAGTCAGTGAGGGGAGACATAATTTTATTGTGGTAAGTGGGAAACTTTGTGATATGCGATATCAAAAAAGGATAAGGGAGATGAGCGGAGATGTATGATAAAGGAAAATGGGTCGACAGCGATAAAGTTTTGTGGGTCCCAACCTTTTAAAATTCCTTTGGTAATGTTTTACGAATGTTTTTTAAGATATTTCAAAGGGGAATGGGGAAACATGGCTAAAGCTGGAAATACAAAGGGATTTCAGTTAGAGTTAAAAATGGGTCACCGTGGTTAGAGTTTAAAAAACAGAGTTTGCACAACTGGAACTCTCTTTTTAGAGGGTGAAAACAACAACATTCAAAGAATTCATCCATAAATTCATAGAAGTGTATTTTGATGACTGGACTATTTTTGGGTTGGTAAAACACCATGTTGCAAGTCTACACCTCATGTTGGATACTTGTCATAGATTCCAAATTGCTCTAAATTTGAAAAAGTGTATGTTTTGCGTGCCTTATGGGATATTTTTATGTCATGTGGTCTGCAAGCAGGGATTAATGGTAGATCCTACAAAGATAGCAGTAATTGTCAATTTAGAAGCTTCAAATAATGTAAAGCAGTTGTGTGCAACGTTGGGGCACACTGATTACTATAGAAATTTCATCAAGATTATGCACAGATAACCGCGTCGATGGAGAAATTACTAAAGAAAGACGCGACCTTCTATTGGGATGAAGAGTGTCAACAAAATTTGGATGTGTTAATGGAAAAGATAGTGACTATGCATATTTTGGTGTTTCCCGACTAGAAGAAATATTTTAATGTGCATGTGGATGTCCCTTGTATTGTATTGGGTGCGGTATTGACCCAACTAGATGTTAAGAAATTTACTGTATAACATAAATAATTACTGAGAGGAATAAATATAAAAATAGCCAGCAACAACCATAAACACATAAACACAAATGTTTATCCGAGAAAACCCAAAATCCGGGGAAAAACCCAACCTAATAAGATCTTATTAGCATTGGCCAAAACCCTGCCCAATCCGACCAAGTGAGCCTTCACTGCTCACCTCCAGTTCTTGCATTACAATGAAGTCCTTCCAGCCTTTTATAAGCTCCATTACATATAATACCACAGGCAGAATACTATGGGTGCACAATACCATGTGCCCCAAAACCACCACTATTTAAGTTGGTCAACTTTGACTCTGTCCTGAGTCAAGTTTACCTAGCAATTCCCCCCTTAAACATGACTTGAGGTTCCTTGACTAACTCCAGCCAAACCTATTAAGTGAGACAATCCTGATTACTCTAGCTCTTACCCCCCTCAGAGTTTTTACATGGGGTATTGTTAATCCGACATCCCCCCTATCACCTAGGTCTAACCCAGACTTTACCGGTGATCACCCAGGGGTACACATGCCTTACCAGGTCTTACAGTAGTATGCCCATTTACATGCACTAATTTTGACTTCAATAATTTTTTTTTTGTTTATTTCTGCTACGATTCTGATCGATCCTCTCTCAATTTGATTTGCTCAAAAAATTCTATCAAACTGCTCCAACTACGAGCCCAACGAGAACCTCATAGATTCCAGCACCGGTGGCCTCATGTAGCAGAAAACAAACAATTTTCGAAGCCGCATGAACAATTTTCTTCTGCTGACCTTCTTTAAATAGCAGCATGAATCCCGAACAATTTGTCAGCATGTTCCAAACCGGTAAATATTGTAAATGCACTGCGATCCCTAGCAGTTACGACACTATCTTCGGCACATTCTCCTCGAGGTTCTTCTGCGTATGATTGTTCCACCATTATTTTCAGACCCAAATTTGTAAAAAGAAAGGCTGCATTGATCTCATCAGGCACTATAAACCCCTGGCATCAAAGAATCCCTTTGAAGCCAATATCTGGCTTTGATACCAGTTGTTAAGAAATTTACTGCATAACATAAATAATTACTGAGAGGAATAAATATAAAAATAGCCAGCAACAACCATAAACATAAATGTTTATCCGGGAAAACACCAAATCCGAGGAAAAACCCATCTTAATAAGATCTTATTAGCATTGGCCAAAACCCTGGCCAATCCAACCAAGTGAGCCTTCACCGCTCACCTCCGGGTCTTGCATTACAATGAAGTCCTTCCAGCCTTTTATAAGCTCCATTACATATAATACCATGGGAAGAATACTATGGGTGCACAATACCATGTGCCCAAAAACCATCAATGTTCAACTTGGTTAACTTTGAATCTATCCTGAGTCAAGTTTACCTAACACGAGACGAAGGTGAGATAGATCACCCTATAGAATTCGTGAGCCAGAAACTGTCAAAGGTTGAGAAGAATTATTCTACTACAGAGTGCAAAGGATTGGCGATGGTCTATGTGCTACAGAAATTTCATCATTACCTACTAGGCACACATTTTAAAATGTTTACAGATGACTCCGCTCTCAAATACATGGTCAATAAGCTTGTGTTGGGGGGGAAGATCTGTAGGTGGTTATTACTTTTTCAGGAGTATGAATTTGAGGTGATTGTGAAGCCTGGGCAGTTGAATGCAGGACCAAATCATTTATCCCAGATTGAGATAGGAGAAGAACCAACTAGGCTGGAAGAAGGGTTTCTGGATGCACAACTCTTTGCTGTATGGGTTGTAGATAATCACTTTGCTGATATAATTCAGTTTCTAACTACTTGAACAACACTGGAAGGATATTCTACTCAGCGCAAGAAGGAGTTGGTGATCCGCATAGCTGAATTTTCTGTGATTGTGAAACACTTGTATAAAATGGGTACTGGTGAAATACTGTGCCGATATGTTCCAGAGTTTGAATGATCTAGTATCCTTGCTAAAGCACATGGAAGAGTGGCAGGAGGACACTACGTAGGTAGAGCGAATGTGTAAAATATTCTGCACGCAGGATTATGGTGGTGGATGCTACATATGGATTCTAAGTCATACTGCAAGGCATGTGATCCATGTCATAGGACAGGAAAGACATAACAAAGGGATGAATTTTCCTTGAATCCTCAGATTTCATTACAGATGTTTGACAAATGGGCTATTGACTTTGTGGGTCTGATACAACCCTCAGGGAAAAAGACTGGCGTGTGGTATATTATTCCTGTGACTGAATACTTGACAAGGTGGCAGAAGCACAACTGATGAAGCAATGTACCTATGCTATGGCTGTGAAGTTCCTATTTGAGTATGCATTGACAAGGTTTGGGTGTCCTAAGATACTAATGAGTGACAGGGGTACGCACTTTCTGAATGAGACTATTACCGCAATGCTCAAAGAATTTTAGGTTTATCATCAAAATAGTATGCCCTATCATCCTCAAGAAAATGTTATGGTTGAAGAATTCAATAAGATCTTGTAAAACACATTGACGAAGGTCTGCAGCGCGCAAAGAAATGATTGTGATGTGCACATACCAGCGGTCCTACGGGCATATAAAACTATGTGCAAGAAACTAATAGGACAAAATCTGTTCAGGATGGTTTATGGGATAGAGGATGTGATGCCCATGGAGTATATTGTGCTGAGTTTGCAAATTGCAGTATTGAATTATATGGCAGATTATGAGACTATGGAGGATCACCTCGCGCAGTTGTTGGAGCTAGAAGAGGACAAGTTTTTAGCAAGATTTCACCAATAGATGAAAAAGGAGTGCGAAAAGGCATGACGCGGTTGACATATTAAGCTGCACACCTTCAAGGTGAATGATTTGGTCTCACTTTAGGATAGCAAGTTCATCTTGTTCCACGGGAAGTTCCAAATGCACTGGTTGGGGCCCTATGTAGTCAAGGAAATTACAGATGGTTGTATAGTTCAGCTCACGAAGTTGAATGGGGAAATATTTCTGGGAAGAGTCAATGGGAGTAGACTGAAGTTATGTCAAGGGGATCTTGCCACTGCACAATGACTACATGATGGAAGGATAGTCTTAGTACTCCAGGAAGCTACAAGGAAGTATGAGACTATAAACTACACTTCCCAGAGAATGGGAAAACAAAGTAAGGGGGTTGCGTGAGGGAAGCCAGAAGTGCGCCAGGAGGAGCTGCGCCAAGAGGGTTGTGCCATGGAGGATGGTGCTACATAGATGAGTCTAAAAACAGATGTTGGATGCATTGTAATTGATTGGATGGTGAAAATCCCATCAGGAGGAGTGGGTAGCCGACGATTATGGTGCAAATATTTGGCAATCTGCCGCCAAAGATGCATTTATGACAGGAAATTGGAGGGAACAATGGGATTTGAATTCGAAATTTCCTATAAATCTCGCACGTTGGCCTAAAGTAGAACATTGTGCTATCTAAAAATTATTTGTAAGCTCCATTGTCTGAAATCTATGAACTGAGAAGATTGGGAGGAACTTGTGTCACAGCCGGCGTTCGCAAATTTTCTTGAGTGGAACCGTGAGATCATCTTTAAGAAAATGGCTACAACTAATCCCACATAATTTGTTGTCTCCAAAGTCGATCTCTCTAAAGCCTCTCTCTCTGACGCCGCAACCCCAAAGGTTGTGTCGGAAATGGAAGATACATCGTCTGTGCCTACGGCACCAAGGTCGCCTAGGCATAAACCATAAATTACTAAGGAGAAACAGAAGAAACCACAGGTTGTACCGGTGAGGCAGTCACTGATGAGCACCAGTATTGCAGCAAGGATGCTGCAACTCCTGGGCTACCAACTTTACTTATCAACTTGGGGTTCGTACAAACTTGGAGGTTATGCACAAGTAAAAGTGAAGGTCCTGCCTGTTTTCACCGTTCATCTGGTGAGAGACCCCAGGGGTTCCAAGCCAGATTTCTATAGAGTCAGAAGAAGCTTGATTCTTTGATGGAAGAAGATAAAATCTATTCTAAGAGAGCTACTCTACTGTAGTAATGAAGAAAAAAACATGTAATGCTAAATCACACCATATCCCAATTAACCATTTAAACAGCTATGCTAAGCAGAATTTCTAAATCAACACTAACCTAATGCTTCTATCTAAGCCAAAAAAGTAAAGAGCATCAACCATACTAATGTGTAAACAAGAAAACTAAACTAAATCTGTTTTCACTTTTTTTTGTTTGGATTTTTTAGGCAAAATCAAGTATGCAAATTAATTGTTCTTGTGGATGTGACAAGTGGATGGAAGGTGATTGAGGATGGATAAAAGGCTTATGGAGTGGTTGGATGGTGTGGAAGGGTCTTAGGAGGATTTTTGTGACTTCCTAGAGGTTCCCCATCAATTCGGCCTTAAAACACGCTGTTTCAGGAAAACCTACAGGATGATCTTGTAGGAATTACAAAAAACCTACAGGATACGGCCGAGAGCTAATTATGGGGTGTTGGAGGTTTTGGGAAGCTTGGAAAAGGTGTGTGATGAGTGAGATGGGATTTTAGAAGGTATAGGGACACTCAGGAGTCAATATCCAAAATCAGAGATGGCTAGATTCACTCAAGGTATCTAGGGGAATTTCCATAAAAAATGACAAAAACTAGTGAGGGTGATGGTGGAACAAAAGATGGTTAGGGTGGATGAGGTGGAAGGTGGATGATGATGATGAAGTCTGGGTCTCCTCCTGAAGTACCTACTGTGCTTAAAACATATGTGTTTCCCAAGAACTATTCAAGAAGATACATTTTCACAAACTAGAAAATCATGAATCAATTTCCTATATTATGCATGAAGAGAGTGCTAAAGGGAATGGAAGCATGAGTGAGATCTTATTGCAGAAATGGATTAATGGAAAAAGATGACAATGAAATGAACCAAATTAAGGCAACAAACTCCAAAGCTTATGCAAGAACTAGAAATCTATGTTTTTGGGGCTTCTAAAGGGTCTCTTCCTCAAGTCATGGTCCCAGAGGGAGGAAGTGAGGCCGAGACACTTGCTGACAACCTTATGGTGATCTATTTTCTCCTTGCTAACCTGCTAATTGATATAAGGCACAAATGGAAGCAAACTAACATACAACTAATCTAATCTACACTGTTATAATGGAAATGTAGCTACTTAAGCAAATGAACAATTAAACTATAAATATATGCTAACATACATGTACAATAAATAGGATCCTTGGCTGCTAGGGTTGGGACCTAACCTAAGAGCTTCAGCCCTCTGAGTTAACTTAGTGCTCGCTCAAAACAAAACTCATTCTTATTATCAAAACAATGGATTACATCCAAAACTGTCACAAGTCTTGCAACTTGAAAATAGAGTAGAGTTTTACAATAAAAAATATGAATCCTACTGAGGTCCTAGGCCTCTCTACTTATACATTTGAAGTCTCCAATGACTTCATTAAAATTAGTGTGGCTCAACTCCCAAACTCGAGATAAACTAGTGCTTTGTCTTTAACTTGCTCGGTTGCCTTCTAGTCCTCATGATTAGGCTGTTTGCACTCCGAGCTTATGTAGGAATATTAGAATGGAGGGGTAGTAAATGAGGAGGATTTACCTCCTATAATTCCTCTCCCTTGTCCCATTCGAGTTTTGACCAAGGACGTTGCCAAAATTCCTTGGTTTTATCCTTTAATCCTGCATTAAATGCACATTAGACCACAAAGAAAAATATCCAACTCTAACTCATCTCATAACAAAATACAATCAAAAGTATGCAATAAGTTATGAGAATAGTTGGTTTGACTAAGCTAGGAGCTGAATTAAGGCCCATATAATTACCCAATGATGAGGCTCATCATCACCCCCCTACTGAAAGTGTTGCTCATCCTCTGAGCAACTTAGTCACTGTCCATGTCCTTCATGGCTCTGGTAGCCTCTCTGACATCCCATGCCTTTGTTGTGGTCTCTTCTTCTTGTTCATAGAAGCTTGCTTTCTTTTATATCTCTTCCCACTGCCTCTTTTATTCTTCTTCTTTCCTCCCTTCTAGCATCCCTAGGAGTAGTGGTCGAATGAGTTTTAGGCCTATCCAAATGACCTTCAACCTTTGCATTGATTGGTTATACATAGGTGTCTTATTGAGTGCCTCTCTCAACCTTTGCATTGATTGCTTATACATAGATGTCCTGTTGAATGCCTCTCTCAACCTTTGAGGGGAGTCATATTCTATGATCTTCAAGCTGTGTGGCAGTGTGTTCCATCTTCTTAGGCAGGCATGTATACTATCATCTCCTAGCAACCTAAAAATATCCTCAAAATGTGAAATTGCTTGCTCTTGGGAAACAAGAGCACTAGGTGCCAGCTGAGGGTCATTTGCAATCAAATTATGGGTGTTGATTAGGGCCATGGGATTTGATTGTTTAGCTCTGATGAAAAGAGGTTCATTTTTCTCTCTCGCCAATATTCTTTTCATCTCTGCAGCCCTTGACTCCTCATGGTTCATCCATGATGCCAAAGCCATTAATTGTAGATCTCCTAGCTTTGCATTAGGATCCTGAACATTCATGTCTCTGAGGGCCATGTTGTGTAAATAAAACTCAACCATGTTGGCCCTATCCTTTAGTGTACTTTGATCCCAAAGATCAATAAACTTCTTGTAGTCTTGAAATGGCATGGTGCCCCTTTGTGCTAGTGTTTTAATATGAAATTGAAGCCATTGTTCTTTGAGGTAAAGAGCGTAGGATTTAGCTGGAATCCTACACTGGATGGCCTCCAAAGAGAGGCTTCCATACATGCTAGTTGGTTCTCCCTTTCCTGCAGCTGTCCCCTCAGCCATGCATTTTCCTTCTCAAGTTGATCTCTCATTATTGCTTCTCTTTCCCTTAAGCCACTTAGCTCTTTGCCCATTTCTTTGAGCTTCTCTTCCATGTGCCCAATGTCTTCCACCCCTTTTGACTTGGCGATTTTCATCCATCGGTGGGTTCTAGCCCTTTCCTTCTCAAGTTCAAAAAATAATGGGATGGAAATTTTTTTAGGTATTACCCTGCCTCCTTCAATAAACCGGTAATAGGAGTCTAGGTTAGGTTGGGGGCTTGGTTCCTTTGTCTCCAGGTCTTCTTGTTTTGTTTCTTGCTACCTTTCTTTCCAATTTCTGTGCTTCTTGTAGTTTCAACAGAGTATCCCGTAAGGCTGTTTTTGCTTCCTGTAGGTTTTGTTGTGGATCCTGTAGGATTTGCTGTAGATCATGTAGGATTGCCTTCCCTTTGAGGAAGTTGATTTAGTATTAGGCCTCCTTACATATGTGATTGGTGACTTAGGGGAAGGCATTTTGTCTCTTTGAGTAGGGGAATCTTCAATCTCAATAGGATTTTTTGTTGATATTTGTGGCTTCCCTTGTTTGATTCTTGTGCTCTTTCTTATTCTGAAATATAGGGAGGTTTGCCTCCTTTTTCCTTTTTTCTTAACTGGAGTACTAAGAGCAGTGAGGGCAGTTGTTTCCTCTCTCTGAATGGCCTCTGGGGACACCCTAGGTGACCCCTCCTTGTGTTCTTTCCCCTCTATTTCAATTCCTTCTTCCTCTCTGTTTTTCCTTTCTTCTTCCTCTTGTGGTTCTTCCTCATCTCCATCAGTTTCTTCCTTAGTTTCCTCCTCTATTTCACCATCATCCTCCTTCTCTTATCCCTCTTCTTCTTCTAATTTATCATGTTCCTCTGTGTCACCTCCTTCTTCATCCATTTCATCCTTATCTAGCTCTGTATCTTCTTCTTCCTGTTTTGCCTCCTTCTCACTCACAGAAGGACTAACATCATAAGTGAGGGTTTTGATGTCATCCTCTACTGGAAAGTCTCTGAAGACTGACCATGTTATAGGGAATCTAAGGTTTTGGAGGGCATCCTCAATGAGGATCCTAATCAACCAATGGTGAGCCAATTTTTGGGAATTCCCTTCCTTTAATTTGTTGCTGGAGTCTATGAGTGATTGCATCAAGAAATAGGGTATGCTGAGTCTTTGGTGAACTGGTGTTTCTACCCCAAATATTAATTCTTCAAGGATCCTGAAATGGTAGCCATAAAAAACACTATATCTACCCTCACATGAGATATATTTGATGAGTTGATAGCCCACCGCACTCCATGGGTATGGTAGACTGTCCCTTCCTACTCCATTTTTATCCTCTGGGGGTTCTTCACCTTCTAAAAAGAATTTCCTTTTTGCCACCTGATTGTCTCCTTTGTCTTGTTTTCTCCATGTAATTCCTAGTGGAAGTGTGGTGACCCTATTGATGAGCTCTGGGGTGAGATCTATAGTGAGGCCTCTAACTAAAATAGTGGCATGGATTTTGCTATGTGGAGTTAGGGAGTGAGAAAATTCTTGAGCCACCTCATCATCATACCCTGTGAACTTTTCTAAAAACCCCATCCATTTGTGTCTTGTAAAGATTTCAAGCACGTGGGGGTGATTTTGTATCCTCACAGTGTTTGTGGGCTCTCTCCTATTAATCACCCCTATCATCTTGGTTATGAAGCTTGAGGAAAAAATGAGAAGGCTGACACAATTTTTTTTTTTAAATGGAAGAGCAAAACAGACTTGGTTGTGTATGGAATTCACCTCTCACAGTTGCTAAATTCACTAGATTTTAGAGTATTTATGGATCATTTGATTGTACATGGGGATGGAATTTTAGAGCCTACCTCTTTAAAATGGTGGCAGTGGACAATTCCTGTGATATCCCTTCTTGAACTATTCTCTGCCTATCCTGTAGACTTCCCTTGTGTATCCTGTAGACTGTATCAAGTAGGAATTCCTGTGCATGCTCCTATAGAAATTCCTATGTAGAATGATGGATCCTTGCTTCTTGTGGGTGGCCAGAGTTATGAGAGTGACTTGAGTGAGGGAGTTTCGAGGAGGTGGAATGCACTAATGCATGCGAATGATGTTTTATTTCCCTTTATGGTGTTTCGAGGTGACGTGGTGTGCTGGCGCAGAGGCACGTTGCCATTTTTGGACCGTTGCTCCCCACTACCACCTCATCATTTCCTTCTCCTCGTAATTAGCTCCCACCTCATAGATCCGTAGTTTAACCACTTCTTGTCCCACTCCTCCTCTATCTTTGAGTTGACTGCAGCCACGTGTGAGAGGACACCCAGTTTGTATGTTCTGACAGAACGAAGGAGGCCAAGTTATGATATGAAAATGGGGCACTAAAGGCTTCTTTTCAAGCTTACAAGAACCTCTCCCACTTCCAAAGCTTAAATATTCCCAAGATCTTAGGATTAACTAATTATGGAATTAATAATGCTTGACTTGGGTGCATGCTTGTGTTTGTTTTAAGACTGTTTATGTGCTTTAAGTTGATTTTCTTGAACTGATATGAAACATATAACAACAAATAAAGCAACAAATACAATGCAACAATAAGTAATCACACATAACAGCAATATAATATGGAGTTCACCCAAAACTCTTGGGCTACGTCTCCTTGAGCTCTAGTAAACTCAACTAGGCTCTCTGTGATTATTTCATAAATTCTTTTACAAGCTCCACACTCAACTCCATTGGATTACACTGAACCTATGGGTTTAGAATGCCATCTTACCCTGTTGGATGTCCTCACTCTGCAGACAGATCTAGGCTTCTCTGGACTAGATTCCTTCAATCAACGCTCTGAGAGATCTTGCTCTAGCTTTCACCAACTCCCTCAGAATTCTTTGAACTGTCTTTGTAATGCCTTCTTCTATCTTTAGTACACTCTGGACACCAGAAACAGCTTGATCATTTCGAACCTTTGCTGTTCTGTAGCTTCACTATGGCATCACGGCTCTTAGAAGTTTTCTTTGAGCTCTATGGCTCTGAGGCTCTGCCTCCAACCTCTGGTGGCTATGCCTATGTCAAGCACTCTAGCTCTGTAGCTTTGGTGCTCTTGCTCTCAGCTCTGGCTCTGGCTCTCACGATCTTCTCTCAGCCTTTGCATGCCTCTGTAGTTCGCTTTACCTCCAAGTGACTCTCGGCAACCTTTCAGCGACCTTTTTCAGTCCTCCAGCCCCTTCAAAAACCTTCAGCTATCTTTAGCACTTGCGCTCTCTGTGTTTTTATCATGCATCGGTTACAGTCCTCCATCATTTAAGAACCTAACTATTTCCACACAAGAATCCATTTACAAATGGAAAAGAACAGGCGGGTAGGAAAACCTAGTCATTTTGCCTTCCTTTGGCTGAAATAGCCAAATAATGGAATACACAGGAAACGCACGCAAAACACATCATGGACCTTTAGCCCAGACTTCAAATATTATGAAATCGGCCCTATAAACCTATCAGGTCCATCCAAATATCGCTTATCACCATCGTGTGTCGTAATGGCCAAAAAAACCAATACTCAGATAATACACAGAAAATCCAAAAATCCAAATTTCAAAACTTATGAAATCACGTCCATAATTCGTATCGGGTCCACCTTTTTATCGGCATATCGCAAGTCGCAATCACAATGTGCATTGACCGTGGTATCGGGGGTTCACCGATCACTGATCGGCCCATCGAAACATCGACATATCGCATATCAATGTCACAACGGCCCCATGGGTCTTCGCTTTGGTCATGTTGATCGCCAATCCGCCGATCAGATCCTAACCATTGATCCGCGACCTCTAATCCGACGCTGACAGTCCATTTTGGGTCCACAACTGACGCGGGGATTAACCGCCCAAAAAATTAGTTTCCTCTCTTCTCTGTTGTGCCCCGTGCCGGCCAATGTATGGATTCGGGTGAAGCCCATCCAATACTACTTACTGCTTGAGGCCCACCTGAAATACTGCTTACTGCCCTTCTTCTGGAACTCAAAAGGTTCACTTGTTTGATTTATAATTCCGTCAGGTCTGCTGAAGGCCTTTGCACCTATTTTAAGTCCTTCAGCCTTAGTTTATTGTGGTGCTATAAAATAATGTGATGTTATGGATTCTAAGGGCTTTTATGTTTAAAAACACATTTTCCCTTAAGTCCCATTTATATAAGAATTTGCCTCCTTTTCAAAGGACAAAGGCAAACTTATTTTTGCGATAACTTCTTCATCTGAAGTCCATTTTAGCCCATTCAAATTGCAGTAGATTCAGAATGAAAATATCTATGCAATGGGACTATTTACAAGAGCATCCTTGGACTTTAATTTTCCTCTGTGAGGAGCACTTTAGACTTAGAAGTCTATCCAAGATCCATTTTGGATCACACCTTCCCACTAAAATAACTTTTCGTCTCAAAAAGACTGATATACTGATCTGAATAGTAAAGGAGAGTAACAACACCCTCTTCTTTCAGCCTCCATACACTTGCCTTGCATAGTGCCCCTGAACCAAAGCCTTTGACCACTCTCCTTCTTGGATGTGCTGGTCCTCCTAGGAAGAACTGTTTTCCTCCTTGACTTCATGCAGAACTCTTCCTAAGATGGTCATAGAAGGTAGTTTTAACTTCTCTACCTTTATCATTGATCCAAGGTGGCTCAAATAAATGTGAAGTTATATCTGCTTCACAAAATTTTCATTTTTACCTGTTTGACAAGCTATCAACAACAACTGTTAACAGCAACATAAATACAAACAACAACTGGATGTCATAAACTCCTGCTTTGACGAAATAGATTTTCACATCTTATGAATACCTCCATGTCTTACATCTGCATACAAATGATGGACTAGATAACAAGACCACAAAACATGCCTTTAAAACAATGACCCTTCAAGTCAATCATGTAGAAAAGATCTCAAGGATTCTTTTGAAACGATGAAACACTTCATCATTATCTCCATCTTGGAGACCAAATCAAATTTTCTCAAGTCAAGATTGCATTACACGCATGCCAAAGCAATCAACCCTTCAAGTTAATTACACATACATGTTTAAATACAATGAAATCATCAACATCCCTGTGTTCATGCATATCAAGCTTATGCATGCATTTAATCCTTCAAATTTCGCTTAAGCACACTATACTTTTGAAGCTGAAATGAATATAATGTTGCAGCAACAAAGTGAGTCTCCTACTCAACTTCTCCATTCACCTTCTTGGTAAAATCCTGCAACTTTCATCTCATTAACAAAGAAATGCAAATAGATGCATCAATATACATGCAATCTTAATTGGATAAGAACTCTAACCATTTCTTACCAAACTATTTCAAAGGTCTTTCCTTTGTCTGCACATCAGCATCAACATGTGAATCATCTTGAAACACAACATCCATGGAAACTTCCTTTCCATTTCTGCCATCTTCTCTTTCCACATTCTTCAGCTTTCGTGGAAGCATTGCTGGATTCAGAGTCTGACACTTTTCAGCAAGATTCCCTTGCTTATGGCAGTAAGTGCAACACATGTGTATCCTCTTGACAACATGATTTTCCTTGTCCAATGGACCTCTGGCTTCTTGCTTCCTTTCCTTCAGAAGTTTCCTATATGTGGCCATTCTCTTCCAACATCTAGAAACATTATAGTTATCCAAACCAAAAAAGGAACATGCAATGCTTTTCCAATGCTTACATGGAATTTTATCATGCTTTGCACAATCAAAAGGAATATGGTTAGAACCAGATTTATACCTTTCTTTTTCACCTTTATTGCCTTCATGATGAGGTGAATCAAATGAAGAAGTAGCTCCCTTTGGAACACCATCAATCTCTTCAAGGCTGTTAGAGTTTCCACAACTCTCTGGTTCAAGTGTGTGCTTCTGAATACCTACATCCTACAAATGATGTTTCAAGCTATTGCATTCCTCCTGAATACAATCTTCACACTCTTGAGGTAGAAGACCTGCAATGCAACTCCTTCTTGGAGCTGTTTCATTGCCTTCATGGCAGCTTTGGAACTTTCTCCATAAGATTGTCCATAGCCAAGACCCGAATACTTAGGCCTTTCCTCAACCATTATTGGCTCAACAATACCTTGTGCATGTTTGCCCAAGCCCTTTCCTTCATAGCCCATCTTGGAAATTAGCTTGGAACCTATGCCTCTAATATGCTTTTCAAAAGAACCAATACAAGCATGCTTAGGAGAATTTGAAGACAAACAAGAATCATTTACCTCTTCTTCAAGCTGATACTTGACTAAGGCTTCTTTGGCAACAAAGAGTTGTGACTCCAAATCATGCATCCTTTTCAGGTTCATATTTGTAATATGAAGCTGCCTCTCCATTTCCTGTAATTTTTCAGAAAGCATCTGCTTCTCTTCCTCCATAGAATTCAACTTCTCTCTAAGAATGTTTCTCTTCCTTCCATCCTAATACATTTCCCTCACCATATCCATCATGGTGAACAAGTCTTGCTTCCTGTCTTCATCAAAGAATCTTTTGAAGAAAGCAGAATTTGAGGACTCGTAGAAGTAGTCATTATGCCAATGAAAAAAAGAACTTCAAACAAGCTTAATAAAGAGCTTATTCAACAACCTTTTGCAACAAACCTCTTGAGCTTCAAGGATTTCCTTGAGGTCCTTTGGGATAAGAAGAATGCCTTCAACCCTTCTTCCTTTTTGTCCTCTCCTAGACTGAGGTATCAATAGCTTTCCCTTCACCTCTTCAAACTCAAACAATAGTCAGTCTGCAAACAAGCATACAATCAATCAAACAATCAATCCTTGACTATCCAAACACCTTTCAGACAAGCAATGTTTGCTCTGTCAATCAAGCATTGTGATCTGATACCACTTGCTTTGGTATAATCAGCTTTGATATCACCTTCTTGAAGGTGGGATTAATCAATGTCAAGCTTTGTTACCACCTGATCTGAAAATGGGGCACTAAAGGCTTCTTGTCAAGCTTACAAAAACCTCTCCCACTTCCAAAGCTTAAATATTCCCAAGATCTTATGATTAACCAATTGCGGAATTAATAATGCTTGACTTGGGTGTATGCTTGTGTTTGTTTTAAGACTGTTTATGTTCTTTAAGTTGATTTTCTTGAACTGATATGAAACATATAACAACAAATAAAGTAGCAAATACAATGCAGCAATAAGAAATCACACATAACATCAATATAATATGGAGTTCACCCAAAACTCTTAAGCTACATCTCCTTGAGCTCTATTCAACTCAACTAGGCTCTCTGGGATTGTGGCATAAATTCTATTACAAGCTCCATGCTCAACTCCATTGGATTACACTGAACCTATGGGTTTAGAATGTCATCTTACCCTGCCAGTTGTCCTCACTCTGTAGACAGATCTAGGCTTCTCTGGACTAGATTCCTTCAATCGGCGCTCTGAGCGATCTTGCTCTAGCTTGCACCAACTCCCTCAGAATTCTCTCAATTGTCTCTGGAATGCCTTCTTCTATCTTTAGCACACTCTGGACACTAGCAACAACTTGATCATTTCGACCCTTTGTTGTTCTACAGCTTCACTACGACATCACGGCTCTTAGAAGTTTGCTTCGAGCTCTGTGGCTTTGAGGCTCTACCTCCAACCTCTGGTGGCTATGCCTCTGTCAAGCACTCTAGCGCTGTGGCTCTGGTGCTCTCGCTCTCAGCTCTGGCTCTAGCTCTTGGCTCTGGCTCTAGCTCACACGAGCTTCTCTCGGCCTCTACATGCCTCTATAGTTCACTTGACCTCCAAGCGACTGTCAACACCCTTCCAATGACCTTTTTCAGTCCTCCAGCTCCTTTGGCAACCTTTAGCTACCTTCAGAACTTGTGCTCATTGTGTTTTTATCATGCATCAGTTACAGTCCTCCATCATTGAAGACCCGACTATTTCCGCACAACAATCCATTTACAAACAGAAAAGAACAGGCGAGCAGGAAAACCTGGTCATTTTCCCTTCCTCTAGCCAAAATAGCCATATAACGGAATACACAGGAAACAAACACAAAACACATCATGGGCCTTTAGCCCAGACTTCAAATATTATGAATCGGCCCTATAAACCTATCTGGTCCGTCCAAATATCGATTATCGCAATCGCATGGCATAATGGCCAAAAAACCCAACACTCGGATAATACACAAAAAATCCGAAAATTCGAATTTCAAAACTTATGAAATCGCATCCATAATTCGTATTAGGTTTTCCTTTTTATCAGCATATCGCAAGTGGAAATTGCAATGTGCATTGGCCCTTGTATCAAGGGTTCACCAATCGCCGATCAGCCCATCGGAACATCGACATATCGCATATCGTTGTCGCAACGGCCCCAGGGGTCTCCCCTTTGGTCATGCCAATTGCCGATCCACTGATCAGATCCTGACCGTTGATCCGTGACCTCTAATTCGATGACTCACAATCCATTTCGGGTGCACAAATTATGCAGGGATTAATCACCTAAATAAGCGATTTCCTCTCTCCTCCGTTGTGCCATGCATCGGCCAATGTATGGATTCGGGCAAAGCCCATCCAATACCACTTACTGCTTGAGGCCTGCCCGAAATACCGCTTACTGGCCTTCTTCCAGAACTCAAAAGGTTCACTTGTTTTATTTATAATTCCATTAGGTCCACTGAAGGCCTTTGCACCTGTTTTAGGTTATTCAACCTTAGTTTATTGCGAGGCAATAAAATAATGTGATGCGATGGATTCTAAGGGTTTTTATGTTTAAAAACACATTTTCCCTTAAGTCCAATTTATATAACAATTTTCCTCCTTTTCAAAGGACAAATGCAAACTTCGTTTTGCGATAACTTCTTCATCTGAAGTCCATTTTAGCCCCTTCAAATTGTAGTAGATTCAAAATGAAAAGATCTACGCAATGGGACTATTTCTAAGAGCATCCTTGGACTTTCATTTTCCTCTGTGAGGAACACTTTGGACTTAGAAGTCTATCCAGGATCCATTTTGGATCAAGTTAACTAGTCACTTTTTCACTTATAAACCAACTATCTCGTAACCCTTACAACTTTTGATTAAATGATGCATATGAGTGAGCGAGCAAGATACTTACCTGTGGTTTCGATGCCATGCTGTAGTTGTCGAAGATCAGAGGTTTTGCGTTGTTTATTTGTTGCATGCCATTCTTCTTCCTCCTCTTGATGTCTGTTAATGGTTTCTTGGATTTTGCAGGTATTTGTGACTGAATATCTAATGCTTTTGTTGTTGTTGAGCTCCTGGATCATCCTAGTGAAGACTTGTAGTTGTTGATTGGCATTCTGTGGGATAGGATGCTATAGGATTTCCTACAGGATGTCCTATAGCTGCTTCTCCCTCAGAATTATTTAATCATGTTGCTGGCTGGGGCTGTGAGGATGGTGCAATGAATGGACAGAGGGAGTAGGAGTGTGTGTAGAGAAAATGACACTTAGGTAATGCTCTTACTCCTCTCTGTTTTTATATTTTCTCTTTTTTTTTTTATGACTGGCAGAAACTGTTGAAACTGATCTTTTTTTTGTTTTGAATGGTGAGTGCAGGGATGATAATGGTGGACGAGGTGAGGTGTTAGATCATGCCTAGGATGAATTTTAGGGACCTAACAAACCTACCATGTGCCCTCGGATTGCTTCCTGTAGGTTTTCTGGGCCATTGTAATTCCTACAGGATCATCCTATAGGTTTTCAGGGGATCCTGTAGGAATACAGGGGATCCTGTAGAAAACACAGTCTTCACCTAAATCGAAGAAATGGAGTGGAAAATGAAATAAATGATGGAGGGATGCATGGTGAGGAGTGGGGGAGATGAATATGTGTGAGGCAGGGTTCCCTTTGGATCCTATTTTTTCTCCTTGACTATCTTTCTCGCCCACCTGCAAATAACAATTTTATCTTTTCTCTCTCTCTTTTTTTTTTTTTTTGAAAAACAACTAGGTTGCCTCAGAGAGGTTTTCACCCTAGCTGTTTTCCTTGGGTGCCTCAAGGGAGGTTTTCACCCAAGGATCTTCTTATTCTTTTTTCTATTTTTTTTTTCATCATTGGGCCGCCTCATGAGGTTTTCAAATCAAAGATGGGACTCAGGCACCTCATGGAAGTTTTCACCTGAATCCTTATTATTTTTTCTTTTTCAGTGACTTGATGAGGGTGGAGCTGGAACTTGCTCCGCCATCATCACTGTTTTATTGATATTTTCAATGAACTCTTGTTTTGATAAAGGTCTCTTGTACATTTTCAATCGATGCCCATTAACAAGCAATGGAATGGATTCTTTATCTATATTTTTGATTTTCACTTAACCATTATCATGACATCTTTCCACAACATAAGGTCCAAGCCATCTTGTCATTAGCTTGCCCCTAAAGTCTTTATACCTAGAATCATATAACAGTGCCCAATTGCCCTCCTGAAATGACTTCTCCTTAATATGTTTATCATGCCAGATATTCCTATGAAGCTAAACTATATCTATATGTAGGAGGGTCTGCATTATGAATTCATCCAAGCCATTCAATTGGAATAATCTCTCTCTCTGTGCATGACTAAGGTCCAAATATAGTTGGGCTACCATCCTCAATGTGTTATATTCAAACTTAATGGACAACAAGACCTTTTTCCCATAGACCAGTGCATAGGGCGTAAATCTAGTGGTGGTCTTCCATGTGGTATTATAGGCCCAAGTGGCCTCAACTAGTCTCTCTGCCCAATCCTTCCTGCTGCTGCTCACTACCTTGGTTAAGATGCCCTCCAGTGCCCTGTTGGCCACCTCCACTTGCCCATTAGCTTGTGGATGCTAGGGAGTGGAAGTCCTATGCTTGATTTTGTGATGGCTGAGCAGTTATTTAATCATGTTGGAGGTAAACTGGCTGCCTTGGCTTGTGACTAGCTCTCTAGGGTACCCAAATTTATAGAATACATTCTCCCTTAGGAACTTAACCACCTTCTCTTCTGTTTTAGCCTTTATTGCCTTGGTTTCTACCCACTTAGTCGAATAATCAGTGCACACAATAATGTACTATTTTTTCTTTGAAGGAGGGTTGATAGGCCCAATGAAGTCCATGCCCCACATTTCAAATGGCTCGAAAGTCACTTGAGGTTGTAGGGGAATTTCATCTCTTGGAGTAGGCTTTGCCATCCTTTGGCACCAATCACTAGTGTATTTTTTCACATCTTGATGGAGAGTGGGCCAATAATATCCTGCTTGTAACACTTTGAATGCTATCCTCCTTGTTGCAAAGTGACCTCCACAAGGCCCATCATTACAGGTCAGAAGGATGTCAAAAAATTCCTCTTCCCTTACACATCTTCTCAAGATTTGATCTGGGCCAAGTTTGAAAAGATTACCTCCAATCCAGGTGAAGGGGGCACTTTTCTTGACTATCTTGCTCTTTTCTTTGGAGGGAAAGTTTGGTGGGAACTGTGATGATACCAAATAGTTTTCTATATCAAAAAACCATGGGGAGAGAACTGAAATAGAAAACAAGTGCTCACCTGGTAACTGGTCATCCACCATTCCTTCACCTACAGGCAGATTCACCTAGTTAAAAAGTCCGCAACACATTTTCCTTACCAGGCTTATCAACAATGGTTAGATGAAATTGCTGTAATAAAAGAAACCATCTTATAGTTTGAGTATCCACATCTAGTTTGTTCATTAAATATTTGATTACAGCATGGTCAATATGCACAAATGTTTGATAGCCTGTAATGTAATTCCTAAACTTGTTTAATGAATGCACAATAGCCAAGAGTTCTTTTTCGGTCACAGTATAATTTAGCTCAACTTTTGACAAGTTCTTACTGATAAAATAGATGGCATAAGGCAGTTTTTCCTCTACCTGACCTAAGGCTACTCCTATGGCTTTGTGTGAGGAATCAACATGAATATGAAAGGGGAGGGCCCAGTTTGGGCCTCGAAAAATTGGTGTAGTGATTAACTTTCCCTTTAGAATGTCTAAGGCCTCTTGACAGCTTTTTGACTATATAAACTCAGAATCTTTGGCCAACAACCCAAATAAATGAGAGGCCAACTTGCTGAAGTCCTTTATGAACCTTCGGTAGTATCTAGCTAACCACAAGAAACTATTGAAATCTCTCTACTTTTGCAGAGGTGGGACCCTTTGTATGATGGCTATTTTGTTCGGGTCCACCTGCAATCCATGTTGAGATATTGAATGACCTAGCATGGTCCCTTCAGTCATTAAGAATTCAAATTTTTTAGGACTGAGAGATAGGTTCATTTCAATGCATTTGTGTAGTACTTTTCCTAGGTTAGTCAGGGCTTCTTGAAAATCACAACCATAAGGTGTAAAGTCATCCATATAAACTTCCACCGCATCATGTACTAATTCGGCAAAAATACTCAAGACTGCTCTCTGGAAAGTGGCAGGAGCATTGAATAGGCCAACAGGAAGGACCTTATAGGAAAAAGTACCCCAACGACAGGTGGATGTGGTCTTATCTTGGTCTTCCAGGTAGATTTGGATTTGTTTTTACCCACTGAATCCATCTACGAAAGAAAAAATCTTTTTCCCTGCTAGGCTGTCTAGCACTTGGTCAATGAAGGGTAGGGGAAAATGATCCTTCTTTGTGGCTTTGTTAAACTCCTTGTAATTGACACAAATCCTCCACTTACCATTTTTCTTGGGAACTAACATTAAATGGGAGACCCACTCACTGTCGAAGATAGGTTAAATGAATCTGCATCTAGCAGTTTTTGTAGTTCTTCTTTGACTATATCTTTAAGAGCTAGATTCATCCTCCTTTGTGGTTGCCAGACTGGCTTGCAATCTTCTTTGATGTATATGTGGTGAGTACACAATGAGGGGCGTACTCCCTTCATTTCCTTGTAACTCCAAGCAAAGGCTTCTAGGTTTTCTTTTAACATGTTGCATAGCTTTTCCTCCTCGAGAGCAGAAAGAGATGGATTAATTTTCAAGGTTTTCTCTGCACCGAGTTGGATGGTTTTGACATGGAATGGGTTGGAATTATCCAAGAATAAGTTAGTTAGATGCTTGTTCTGGGTTTTCCTTCTTCTTCTAATGGTAACAAACTAGGAGTTGGGCTTTGGAGAAAGTGTTCTGTCAAGTCATCCTCATCTTGCTATCCTCCTCCTATGGTTGCTTATAAAGCATAAAGTTGGGTGGAATAAACCTCATCTTCTTCCTCCTCATCCAACCATAAAGGTAAATCATGCTCTAGAGAAGGTTGAGCAGGAGGATATAGAACTAACTACTTGGACATATGCCCATTCTTGATGGTCATATTCCCAGCTCTATAGCTAATGTAAGCATCGTCTGTGGCCAACCATGGCCTCCCAAGGATGAGAGGGTAACCAGTAAGCTTAGCCTTAGGCTGGAGAACTAGAAAATCTGTAGGGTATTCCCAGGAGTCAATGGAGACCATCACATCCTCCACAATTTCCTTAGGGGTGACTGTGGAATGGTCTGCAAGTTGCAGAATTGTTGTGGTCTTCCTCAATGACCGTTGGAGGTTGAGCTTAATCATGGTGTCCTTGGTCATCACATTAATAGTAGCCCCAAGCTCGATTAGAGTGTGTGGGACATTGGTGCCATTGATGTGCACATCTACTACAGGGCTTACAGGGTCCAAATATTTTTGACATATTACCTGCCCCAGCATTAAGTTGGACAACTGCCCAATGACATTAATGATAGGGGCATCCCTTTTTCTTCTTCCTGGATGCTTGAAGCATTTCTCCTTAATCAACTTATTGTAAATGGGAACATCTTTTATTACCTGGAGAAGGGGGATATTTACATAGATTTTTCAATTCTCCCAGAAGTTCAGTTTCTTCTGGGGTAGGCTGGAGTGGTTGGGCTAATCTCTCAGGAAAGGGTGGATTTACTTTAAAGTTGATTTCCTCTTTTTCTTTCTCAACCTCCCTATGTGGAGGAGGAGGTTGGTTATCTGGGAGGACTCTCCTAGATCTTAGGTTAATCTCTTGGATTTCCACAACATAAGATGGATATGATGTCTCCACTATATACTTGTTGAGCTTGCCTATTGTTTGTGTTCAGATTTGGTTGGGAAAGCATCTGGGGTTGCTTGGGTGGAGCAGACTGAAGGAGTTGTGGTTGGGAAAGTGGTGGAGGAAATAGAGCTGGAGCATTGTTGTATTGGGGCCTCCACCCCTTGAGTGGTGTATTCCACTGAAGTTGTGGTGAAGCGTAAGGTTGAAATGACTGGCTGGCTGGCTGGGAATGATACAGAGATGCATGGGACCAAGGAGAGGATGTAGACTAAGAAGGATGAGTAGGGGGTCCCCAAGAAGGTATAACTGTGTTTTGGTTGGGGTTGTAATATGCATGGGATGACCCTTGCATGCCCTGCTGGTATGGTCTAGGCCCAGGAGGCATCCTTTGGTTAATGTAGAAAAGCTACTCAGTGACCCCTTCAACTCCTTGATATACAACTTTAAGTCTGGGTAACAAAGGGCACTTGTCTGTGGAGTAGTTCTCTTCACAGACTGAGCAAATTTCAATATAATTCAATGGACATTCGTTCCTAGGATGCCTCCTGGTGCATCTAGGAAAAAAAATGGCCAAGGCTCTCTCTACTTCCTCTTGCTTCCTTATGATGTTCATGGTGTCCATTTGCAAGGCAAGGGTTTGCAGCGTATCAATTTTGAAATCTTCTAGCATATTTCCAATTTCACCCTTGATGGATGAGTTGGAAGATGATGTACTGGCCATAGGTTGCCTACCCCTACCCTTTTTCCTGGCTACCCTAGAATGGTTTCTAAATATAGTCTTGATATCCTCATAGGGTAATTGGTAGATATATCCTCCTACTAATAAGTGTAAGGTATCCAGAAGGTCTTCTCTTACTCCCCTGAGCAAGACCAACTTTAGTGACTCAGGGTCAAGTGTGTAGCTGGCCCTTTTGTAACTGAGCTGGAATATTTCTTTGTAGTCTTCTAAGGATTCATCCTGGCCTATGGTCATCCTGAAAAATTATTCTTTAGTATCCTTTGAACTACAATAATCCCGATATTTGCTGTTAAAATCCTGCTGCATCTGAGCCCAGGTTGTGATGCTATCTCTTGGTAAGTCCATGAACCAGCGCAATGCTGCATCCTTGAGGTTAGATGGAAATAGTTTTAACTTTTTCTCATCATATGTATATTCATAGGTTTGACATATAACAACAAAATCAAATAGGAAAGTGTCAGGGTCTTCTATGGTCAAGCCATGGAAACGAGGTAGGGCAGAGGGGCTTATATTCTTCATCTTAGTATCCCCGTTGGTTTCCCTGATGGGAAAGGCACCCTCAAATCTCTCTCTATTCCCTTTATGATTTCGGTTTTCAGCCATTGGTTCAATAGGAATGGGTTCCACTTCTTCTTCTTCCCCTGTAGGTTCTTCAAATATAACATGTTGCTCACCTAAAGGTTCCTCTAGTTCATAGCCACCAAAAAAGAGAGAAAGTTAGCTATTGGATGCAGTGGGGGCATTTGGCAAAGTTTTTCCTAAATTTCCCCTATTACTATGAGGTATGAAAGGAAATGTTTTTGGGTTGGTTTTTGTAAATCTTTTTAAGGCTGGAAAGTACTTTGCAGAAATGAAATTTCTAATTGAATGAAAATCATTGATAGAATGAAAATGCTACTTACTGAATTGAAATTCTACTTGTAGAGTGGAAAGGAAAGTAGATAATGACAAA
Source organism: Pinus tabuliformis (assembly GCA_031772625.1). Taxonomy (NCBI): domain Eukaryota; kingdom Viridiplantae; phylum Streptophyta; class Pinopsida; order Pinales; family Pinaceae; genus Pinus; species Pinus tabuliformis. Next base: position 2,001,728,235 of record CM062819.1, on the reverse strand, counting down.
TAAAAGAAAGGAAGCTACTAGATTACTTTTGCAGAAATAAACTAATGGCAGAAAATTGAAGATGAGAAATAGAAGAAAAGAAAGCAGTAATCACATTCTACTCAGACACCTCCCTGGTAATGGCACCAAAATGTGTTGAGCATCAGTATTGCAGCAAGGATGTTGCAACTCCTAGGCTACCAGCTTTACTTATCAACCTGGGGTTCGTACCAACTTGGAGGTGACAATGTTATATACACAAGTAAAAGTGAAGGTCCTGCCTGTTGTCATTGTTCATCCGGCGAGAAACCCTAGGGGTTCCAAGACAGACTTCTATAGAGTTAGAAGAATTTCAATTCTTTGATGGAAGAAGAGAAAATCTATTCTAAGAGAGCTACTCTACTGTAGTAATGAAGAAAACAACATGTAATGCTAAATCACACCATATCCCAATTAACCATTTAAACAACTATGCTAAGAAGAATTTAGAAATCAACACTAACCTAATGCTGTCATCTAAGCTACAAAAGTAGAGAGCATCAACCATACTAATGTGTAAGCAAGAAAACTAAACTAAATCTGTTTTCACTTTTTTTTTTTTTTTTTTAGGCAAAATCAAGTATGAAAATTAATTGTTCTTGTGGATGTGACAGGTGGATGGAAGGTGATTGAGGATGGATAAAAGGCTTATGGAGTGGTTGGATGGTGTGGAAGGGCCCTAGGAGGATTTTTGTGACTTCCTAGAGGTTCCCCATTATTCGGCCTCAAAACAGGTTTGTTACACAGTAATTTGTCACTGTCTTCCTGTCAGTCTTCCTACTGTGTCATGAGACCAAATTTATCATGCTCATGCTCTCTAATGTTGCCAAATGATATAATTTTCCAAAGTTTTTCTATCATCGCGACTGTTGTAAAAATAAACGCGCTGATGAGCGCTCCAAAACAGACCAAATGCGCTGCCAACGCGGAAGTACACGTGATTCCCGCGCTGGTCGAGTTTCATGGGACAGCACGACTGCTGCTCATATTTGATCGCGCTGACATAACTTTCTTCGTTATTCAGCAGCGAATTCAGTGCTCCAGTGCAGTTATTCACCCACGATGATCCAGTCTAAGCGAGTTTGTTCTAACAGCCGGCCTTCCAGATGACTCCAGACCTGGTTGTTGGCCTTGTAAATGTCGCCCTCCCTTCTCTGGCATGTCTGTTTCGTCATTTGAGCCACCTTCCTTGGAGATAAGCTCATCCTCCCACCATTCATGGAGACTCCTTCTCCTATTTAAGCCTCCACCATTGCCATGAGCTGCTATTTTTGGAATTCATAGTGTTTGGAGTGTTGCTGATAGTGTGTGAGCTTGATAGGTAGCTGGTGTGACAAGTGTGGGATTGTTAGAGAACTTAAGGAAGGTTGTGAAGTTTTTAATCTTGTGTAAACTTGTGTGAGAGAGAGTTTTGTCTTGGGAGATCTACCTTCAAGGGTGAATGCTTGAGGGACTTGCTGGCTGGACCCTCTTGAGAAGGATTTGATGTCAGAACTATGGTTGTATTCTTCTTTGTTTATCAATAATAGACGACTATCATTATGGTTCCACTCTTATTGTCTTTATGATGGTGTTTGAGTTATATCCTTTCTGACTGATATATAGTTTCATCTACTGGATTTTATGCTTATGTTTGTATCATTCTTTGCATGTGCAGGTGTTCGTGCATGAGGATAGTGAGGATTGTGACCAGCTGAGGCAAAGGAACGAGAGCATCAACTCTTCTACAAGTACTAGCGTTGGAATCCAGGTAGGCCTTCATCATTGGTCTTTCATTTGCAATTAGGAACCTGCATGTTAGCATTAATTGATTGTTGCTAGACCCTATTTGGACTAGTAGGGATCGCCTCTGTCCGCAGAGGGGATTTACCTCCACAACAATTTGGCGACTCCGCTGGGGATAGAGGAGGTCCCCATAGCATCTTAGATCCATACAGTGGGAGTAGAACCTAGGATGCACCACCTTTTGAGGTGGGTGGCACGAGCGGCTGTGGATTATAAGGAGCACAACCCATGACAGATCATGATCAAAAAATTTCATTAGGGCCCTGCTCATAAAGTTTCACACATTAATTTTATCAAAAAAATTGTTGCGCGACGTCAGCGTGACTGTTTTTAAAACAATCGCGCTGATAATAGGCACCTTTGATATTTTTTCCGGGTCAGCGTGGAAGTACATCACTCTTCCACGCTGATCCGGGAGTGGCCTGTGGAAGTTTTTTTCGATCAGCGCAGACCTGATAGGGAAATCCGTGCTAACCGAGAGCGGAATGCGTTTCAAAAAATCCGCTCAATCAACCATTTCCCACCGTTAAAATGTAGCAAAAAGACTTCAAAACGGAGCGTAAGGCAAGATGAACCTACCTGGAACTGACTTCAGGATGGATGATGCACGTACGAGGTGGAATTTCGCTCGTCAACCTCACAGCTCCAAGTCGCTCTCCAAAGCTTCAAATGGTAACAATGGTAAAAATTTTGTTTACCCTCCTATTTATGGTAAATTTTGAAAATTAAATATTATTTTTCATAAATATGGGTTTTTAATGATGGTTTTTACCATATGCTTGGTTCTGATATAGTTTTACTATGTTTTTATGCATATTGTCTATATTATTTCGAACATGTTTACGCATGCGGTGTTCCTTGTGCAGATTCTCATGCTAGTGGAATTACGACAGTTCTATACGCACTTGGTCCCAAAACGTTGTCTATAAGCTTTTTTTCGACGTGAAATAAGAAAAGGTAGCCGAGTCTCTCTCTCGACTCGTTAAAAGAAGTGAGAGGCGGTCGTCTTTAAGCTCTTTTTTCGACCATTTAAACTTAAAAAGATCGCCGGGTTTTTGTCGTTTCGAACTCGTTATTGGCTACAAAACGACGTGCTTCTGACCGCTTTTCTACTTTTTCAGGTCGAAGTCACTACTTACGAAAAGTACTCCTCGATCATACTGGTCGGGCGGTTCTTTCGAGCATCATTTTGTACTTTTTCGGGCTCGAGAGACACAACTTTACGAAAAAGGACCCCCCTGGAGTTCACTTTTCTGCTGTCTTTTCAGACTCTCTAAACAGGAAAAGATGCCGAGTTCTTCCTTTGTCAGACTCGTTAAAACCTAATGAAATCGGATTCTATCGAAATGACACTTCACAAGCATATGCTATCCCCATCAAGCTTGTTGATAAAAATAACTGGGGTACTCGCCAGCAATGGTGGGGAAATGGAACCATAATCATTGTCGTGTCGGCAGTATGTCGCTCTTGAACATGGCACTTTTTCGCATTCGTGTCTGGGTGGGAATCTCTCATCTTGTTTTTACGCTAGCCTCCATGGGTTTGGGTTATCCTGTTTGACCTCTCATCTGCTCATTGCCTTGTCGCCATGACCCCTAATAATTTAATGTCAAACACTGCCAAGTCCATTGTTGTGCCGTCGGTATGTTCAAGAGAAGTTGACCTCTACAAGAATACTCAAGCTCCCTCTGATACCTCAAGAAAAATATCTTACCCTTCTCTGTCTCGTGTCGATGATGTGGGAAACATTATGGCCCACCTTCGATCAGGGTCACTTCCTGTCGACTTCAGCTCATTATCCAGGAAGTTGACCTAGAGACTCCCTTCAGGTGCCTTGGAGCTTGCATGCCTCAATGGCAGGTTCTTCGTATTCGACACGAGGTTTTCATCATTGGCCTCCGATCGAATGATTCTGCGGGTGTTCGACGCCAGCTCATTGATTCACATGCCGTAGATTGTACCTATAGTACCTTGAGGACCATTGTCATTATTGGTGGTACCTCTCACATCTGTTAACAGTTTTCATCATTGACTGGTAATCAGACGATGTTCTGGCATGTTCAACTTCAACTCCTATATTCGCATGCTTGAACTTGTACTTTGTTCGGGTCGAGATGGAGCGCAAGACCCTGGATTTTGTCTATTGAGATCCAGGTTGTGATTTTGTGGATTATTATGATCATTACATGACTCATTGATGGATGGTTGCGCCCATATCTGAGTCTTCATGGATGGCTGCGACCATACCTTTACTATCATCATGGTCTTATTAGCTGGGTGGCTACGTCCATACCACAGACCTCTTTCGTATGTCTTTTGGATGGCTGCGCCCATGCCTAGACTACATGTAATTGATTATCAGAGATATCTGTTGTACTTGCGTGCAGGTTCTTCCCGGTGGTGTTCCAGTTTAGTCGGTTTCCTAAAGAATTTCACCCCTCCCACTCTCTCGGGCTTCATGCTTTAGGGGGCATCTGTTACACAGTAATTTGTCACTATCTTCCTATCAGTCTTCCTACTATGTCATGAGACCAAATTAATCATGCTCATGCTCTCTAATGTTGCCAAATGACCTACTTTGCCAAAGTTTTTCTATCATTGCAACTGTTGTAAAAATAAATGCACTGATGAGCGCTCCAAAACAGACCAAATGTGCTACCAGTGCGGAAGTACCCGTGATTCCCACGCTGGTCAAGTTTCATGAGACAGCGCGACTGTTGCTCATATTTGATCGCGCTGACATAACTTTCTTCATTATTCAGCAGTGATGTCAGTGCTCCAGTGCAGTTATTCACCCGCGATGATCCAGTCTGGGCGAGTTTGTTCTAACTGCCGACCTTCCATATGACTCCAGACCTGGTTGTTGGCCTTGTAAATATCGCCCTCCCTTCTCTGGCATGTCTGTTTCGTCATTTGAGCCACCTTCCTTGGAGATAAGCTCATCCTCCCACCATTCATGGAGACTCATTCTCCTATTTAAGCCTCCACCATTGCCATGAGCTTCTAGTTTTGGAATTCATAGTGTTTGGAGTGTTGTTGATAGTGTGTGAGCTTGATAGGTAGCTGGTGTGACAAGTGTGGGATTGTTAGAGAGCTTAAGGAAGGTTGTGAAGTGTTTTAATCTTGTGTAAACTTATGTGAGAGAGATTTTTTTCTTGGGAGATCTACCTTCAAGGGTGAATGCTTGAGGGACTTGCTGGCTAGACCCTCTTGAGAAGGATTTGACGTCAGAACTATGGTTGTATTCTTCTTTGTTTATCAATAATAGACGACTATCATTATGGTTCCACTCTTATTGTCTTTATGATGGTGTTTGAGTTATATCCTTTCTGACTGATATATAGTTGCATCTATTGGATTTTATGCTTGTGTTTGTATCGTTCTTTGCATGTGTAGGTGTCCGTGCATGAGGATCGTGAGGATTGTAACCAGCTGAGGCAAAGGAACGGGAGCATCAACTCTTCTACAAGTACTAGCATTGGAATCCAGGTAGGCCTTCATCATTGGTCTTTCATTTGCAATTAGGAACATGCGTGTTAGTGTTGTTTGATTGTTGCTAGACCCTATTTGGACTAGTAGGGATCGCCTCTGTCCGCAGAGGGGATTTACCTCCACAACAAGGTTGTTTCAGGAAAACCAACAGCATGTACTAGAAACCTACAGGATGATGCTGTAGGAATTACAGAAAACCTACAGGATACGGCTGAGAGATAATTGTGAGGTGTTAAAGATGTTGGGAAGCTTGGAAAAGGTGTGTGATGAGTGATATGGGATGTTAGAAGGTCTAGGAACACTCAGGAGTCAATATCCAAGATCATAGATGGCTAGATTCACTCAAGGTATCTAGGGGAATTTCAATAACAAATGGCAAAAACTAGTGAGGGTGATGGTGGAACAAGAGATGGTTAGGGTGGATGAGGTGGAAGATGGCTATTGATGATGAAGTCTGGATCTCCTCCTGAAGTACCTATTGTGCTTAAAACATATGTGTCTCCCAAGAACTATGCAACAAGATACATTTTCATAAACTAGAAAAGCATGAATCAATTGCCTATATTATGCATGAAGAGAGTGCTAAAGGGAATGAAAGCATGAGTGAGATCTTATTACAGAAATGGAGTAATGGAAAATGATGACAATAAAATGAACCAAATGCTGAATCAAGACAACAAACTCCAAAGCTCATGCAAGAACTAGAAATCTGTGTTTTTGGGGCTGCTGAAGGGTATCTTCCTCAAGTCATGGTCCCAGAGGGAGGATGTGAGGCCGAGACACCTGCTAACAACCTTATGGCGATCCTTTTTCTCCTTACTTACCTGCTAATTGAAAGAAGTCACAAATGGAAACAAACTAACATACAACCAATCTAATCTACATTGTTGTAATGGAAATGTATCTACTTAAGAAAATGAACACTTAAAATATGAATCTATGCTAACATACATGTACAATAAAGAGGATCCTTGGCTACTAGGGTTGGGCCCTAACCCAAGAGCTTCAGACCTCTGAGTTAACTCAGTTCTAGCTCAAAACAAAACTCATTCTTATTATCAAAACAATGGATTACATCCAAAACTGTCACAAGTCTTGCATCTCGAAAATAGAGTAGTGTTTTACAATAAAAGATATGAATCCTACTGAGGTCCTAGGCCTCTCTATTTATACATTTGAAGTCTCCAATGACTTCCTTAAAATTAGGGAGGCTCAAATACCAAACTCGAGATAAACTGGTGCTTTGTCTTTCACTTGCTCGGCTGCCTTCTAGTCCTCATGATTTGGCTGTTTTCACTCCGAGCTGATGGAGGAATATTTGAATGGAAGGGTAGTAATTGAGGAGGATTTACCTCCTATAATTCCTCTCCCTTGTCCCATTGGAGTTTTTAACAAGGACTTTGCCAAAATTCCTTGCTTTTATCCTTTAATCCTGCATCAAATGCACACTAGACCACAAAGCAAAATATCCAACTCTAAATCATCTCATAAACAAAATATAATCAAAAGTATGCAATAAGTTATGAGAATAGTTGGTTTGACTAAGCTAGGAGGTGAATTAAGGCCCATATAATCACCCAGTGATGAGGCTCATCAGTCATTGAGGAAGAACCCTGCGGAGGTTTGGTAGAAAGGGAAGATGGACAAGGAAAAATAGTTGTACGAACCCTTGGATCTTGAAAAAGCTGAGATTTGTGATAGGGTTGAAGAGTTGGATGCTAAGGAGGGCGAGCCTATCACTAGGCTCCCAGATTATATCTCTCCACGAAAGGGCAAAGCTAAGGTACCCAAGGATCCAGATTATGGCAAGTTTATGGTCTCTACATTGCTATTACCGAAGAAAGTGCCATTTGAAGGCACGTAGCTAGGATGCATTCCCACCCTAAAAATGGAGGATTGGGATCTAGTTGATCACAAGAAATTCTCACACCTGGAGAAAAACTAATACTTGGAAAAAATATACTATGAGGAGACCAGAGTCACCTGACCGGAGACTATGAAGTGGGTCACGGGGGTTGAAAAATCTAGGTTACTGAATATGTTGTGGGTACCACACTTTGGCTGAACCATTATCAACACGATGTGCATACACCAATTATTTATGCTGGTGCATGATGGGTGTCTCTGGCTGGGAGAGCCCATCCCCATCACTCATATGTTGATCCATCGTATCACAAGGTTACCCTACCAAGGGTTGGATCCTGCCAAGGAGTTTGGAGGCAAGAGTTAAGAGAAAAAAATTGTGGATAAAATGAATCATGAGTATGGCTTAGTGAAGAAGTCGTGCATATACTCTATCCATTCCATCACCAACAGGGCGGTGTCGTTTTCCGCCCAGATTTTGGCTTGTAAGATCATGAGAAAGTGTCGTGCGGATGAGGTGTCGATGCCAGTTATTTCATTGGCTGCACAGTGCGCAAAGAGGGTGCAATACAACTGGGCACATTACCTCTGCAAAGAGTTCTTGTTGAATTGTCATGAAGCACAGGATGACGGCAAGGCATTCCACTATGCCTAGTTGCTCTTGTTGATTTCCCTCATCACGTAGAGGCTGCTAGAGGAAAAACAGTTTCCTCCATAGGATGATGATTTACCGGAAGCCGTAAAGTTAACTTCATTATGGGCAACTAAGGAACCAAAGTGGGTCATGGAGACAAAATTATTTTGGGTGCTAGTCGAGATGTACCTTTGCACTGTGATCAACCATAGGCCAAGATTGTCACTAACATTGTTTGGGAAATTGGAGGCCTACGTGGAGTTTAAAGTATATTTTCACAACGTATCCATCTGCATGAGGTGAGACCCTAAGAAAGTATGGTACAAGTTACCATACCTAGTACAGGACACAGATTTATAGAAAGTCATAGGAAAATGGCTGGCTGAGTGGAGGTAGCCATCAGATCTCGACATAGGAACAAGCACGACCAGGGAAAGTTCCTTCACATAGGCCATAAAAACTCATAAGAAAAAGGAATGTGCACAGGCTACCACTCGCGAGAAGGAATTGCAGAAAAAGAAAGAGGCTGAGAAGGTAACAACCCAAGGAAAAGAAAAATAAGAAAATAAAAAAGTTGTTGCTAAGGCAACCGCTCACAAAGAGCGCACCGTGAAGGAGACCACATAGGAAGTTGAGGAGTCTGCTTCTCAACATACTACGGATAGGGAAGGGTTCGAGGAGGAAGGAGGCGGTGGAAGGGAGCAAAGCACTCACTTTATATTGCAAAAGAGGACTAGGGAGACCACTTCCACATCCAGAAAGAAACTGATTAGCATGCACATGCGGATCTAATGGTCCTCAGTGAGGGGGACTTGGATGAGATCAACGACAAGGTCTGCAACACAATGACATAGTTGAGGACACAATTCGAGCAATAGTACATGCAGAAATCAGGGAGCGTGCAGAAGGATCTACGCAGGTTGCAGATTCAAACAGGTTGAATTCAGGTGAGCGTGGGACAAGCGAGTGGGATTCAAGTGAGCCCGCTGCAAGCCATCATGTTGGTGCTAGACATATATATGACTCTGGACCTCAGAGTTATTATGTTACCTAAAGGATCACTCCACGCAGAGTTAGATGAAGCAAACATTACCGTAATCTGTTACCCCAAAGTAGGTTTATTTAAGTAGGCTGAAGTGATTAGTATGCTTTGTTTGCTAGTTTTGATTGATTGATTGGCTTGAAGTTTCATTGCTTGATTTTTGAGTTTTTTGGATGGTTTCTATGACCCTGGAGTATCTAGGTCAATTACCATTCATTTGTTTATTTACTCATTATGTCTTTTCTGATTTGTCACTTCCTTTAATCCATCTTTTAGTCGTAACATATTCATTGCTTCATTTTCAATTGAACGAGTGAAAGGGTCTTGTTTGTTCTCTTATTTCAAGTGTCTCTTTTCTCATTCTGAGCATAGATTACATTGCTTGATTTTTCAATTGAAACATCTGGGTGTTTGTTTTGCTCGATTCAAGGAAGAAGTTATTTTTAGTTTCATTTATTATGCTTTGGATTTGATTGATGATTGTTTGTTCGGAATTGTGAAAATTTTCATTAAAGTGCTTTATGTGAAAGATTCATTTTGCATTTTATGAAAAGAAGAACATCATTCTAGTTTACTTAAGCAAAAATATTGCATTAGTAGTGTTATTGGGAAGCTAGAATTGCATCATCATAGGCATGGAAATGAAATCGAACTTATTTTGTTGTTAAGAGAAGATTAAGTGCATTTAGGACATATATTAGTGAAATATTTCATTCCTTGATTGTTATATTGATTGTGTGCTCTCTATCCCTCAATTAGTGTTAACTTTCATTGAACAAAGATCTCTTTTCTCATATAGGTTCATGTAGGAGTTTTGTCAGATGACAACAGTAGGGCCTTGAAATTGAAACCTAATTCAAGATCAACCGTTAAAATTTATTGAATTAACCTAAGGAAGCATTAAAACTTAACACTCACATTTAGTGGTCTAGGCTAGAGACATGTTCCGACGTCTTTAAACCTAGCAGCTATCGTTCGCTTCGGTAATAGGCAATGCTAGTATGGAATTGTGTTCCCCGTACCATCGAGTATACAAAGGGAGACCCCACTAGTGTGTAATCCTTTATCCATAGGAAGCCCAGTCTGCTACCTTGTAAACGTGATACAACAAACACAATATTTGGGGAGATTGACTGCCCATACTTCTCAGTTTTCCAGGAGGTATTCTGCAATTCAGGTTACTTGGTAATCCTTTTGCCTAGATTATCTGGAGCAATCATTTTGGTCTTTTTGACTCGTTAAATTTAAAATATCATCGAGCACTTGTCCTTTCGAGCTCGTTAACTTCGAAAGCGACTAGAGTCACCTTTTGCCCTTTTCTCGACTCTTAAAACATGAAAAGGAAAAGTTTTGTTTCAATGTTCTAAAATTAACTTCCCATGAAATATTCCTAGTTAAAGTTATATTCCTTAGTAATTCTTTAGGGTCGATTCCAATGGCAACATTTCCAGAATCTACTAGTCAAGGATTTCCCTTAGATGGAAATCCTATTCCTTTTCCTTCTTTTGGAAATGTTGGTGCTCCTTATATGGCAACATTATCCCTCCCCAGGTTAACCATTGGTTTACTTGTCTAGATTTTTTCGACCTTGGTGGCCCCGAGTGTCCCAAATCCTGCCCCGTCATCTCCTTCATGTGAATCACATCATGTTGATTCTAAGGTTGACCTCTCCCCTTCTTCCCCTATTTCTTCCTCTTCCTCTTATACTTCGCCTGATGAAAGTTTTAAATCCAGTAACCAGGAGGCTAAGAAGAAGAAGAAGAAGACGAAGAAGAAGAAGTCAGATAAGCGAGAGGCCAACCATGCGGAAGTTACTACAAATGCACCTCCTGTGGACAAACTTTCTGATCCTCCACGGAAGGTTACATTCCCTTGCAAGTTGTGTAAGGGTGACCATCTCCTTCAAGAGTCTCCTGGGATTCCCAGAGTCTTAGAGGTATGGTCTCGAAACCTGAACTGACCATCCTTGGCAAAATCTGGAGATCATGTCGATGTTATGCCTTCAACTAATGATGGTAAGAAGAAGGGAAAGATTATATTCCCCTCTAGTTTATGTGAAGGAGAGCATATTCTTCACCTTTGTCCTCTTATGGATAAATCTTCCAAAGTTTTGGAAATCCTTGTAGCTCCTCAACCCCAACTTCCTGTTGGTTATCAGAGGCTTTCTTCTGACCCTCTCCTAGTTGGTCAAGAGGTTGACTTAGGCTCATCTCTTGCCTATCCTGCTCTTCCTAAGAGAGACTCTCTTGTGTCTGTTCTCGACCAACCATTGGTCAAAAAGAGTGTCGACTTGGTTCCACCACTAGTTTCTCACTCTGTTCCCGAAGGGAGTGGTGATCATACTACTCATGTTATTCTCATCTCCTCAGATTTTCGTGAATCGAAGCGTGACCCTCCCATCCTGATTGTTCAGGAGAGTCCTTCTCCTATTCCTGTACAGCATGGGGGCAACCATATGATACCCCCACCAAGTAGTTATGTCGTCTCTTTCGATTGGGGTCCATTGAATGCTTTCTGCCTCCCATCTTATGTGCCTTTCCAGATCATAGTACAAGCCTATAATATGGTAGTACATGGCACTATATTAGATGAAGGCACGTCTGTTAGTGTCATGTCTCCTATTACTTGGAAAGCTTTGGGTTCCCCACAACTTGTGTCTATCACCCAGAATCTGTTGGCTTTCAATGGAGGAACTAGTCAACCCTTAGGGATCCTTTCGAATTTCCCTATTACTTTGGGAGGAAAGACCATCTATATAGATGTTATGGTAGTCCAAGGTCCCTTAGATTTCAATCTTCTCCTTGGATGCAACTATGTTTATGTCATGGGAGCTCTTGTTTCTTCACTTTTCCGTGTGGTTTGTTTTCTGCATGAAGGGAGAATTGTGACTATTGATCAACTGTCATTCATTGGTCACCAGGCACCTCATTTGCAACCATCGTCCCCTATTGGCTCTTTTTTGCAAGCAGTACCTTTCCCACCACAGGTCAATTATGTGGCTACCCGTTATGTCTCCGGATTTGCTGATGATCACATAGATGGTATTGTACATTATGTACTGGGGTCATTGGAACCCATTCTGTCTTTGGTACCAAATGACATGTATTATTCCCAGAGCGTGGTTATTCCATCTAGTGAAGACCTCTTGGGAGCCATGTTCTGGTACAGTCCATGATTAGATTAATGAGGATAGTTCCTGGTCTTGTGTCAACCTCATTAAAAAATGAAACAAAGGGTCATGAGGATAGTTCCTGGTCTTGTGTCAACCTCGTTAAAAAATGAAACAAGGAGTCATGAGGATAGTTCCTAGTCTTGTGTCAACCTCGTTAAAAAATGAAACAAGGAGCCGTGAGCATAGTTCCTTATCCTTTGTCAGGCTCGTTAAAAAATAAAACAAGGGACATGAGGATATTTCTTATTCTTGTGTCAACCTCATTAAAAAATGAAACAAGGGGTGTGAGCATAGTTCTTTGTCTTGTGTCAAGCTCATTAAAAAATGAAACAAGGGTCCCAGGATAGTTTCTTCCTGTATCTACCTCATTAACAAATGAAACTAATTTTGAGAATAATTCTTTTACTGTGTCAACCTCATTAAAAAATGAAGCACCTCCCTTTTCCAAATCGAGTCTTTGATTAAGATCTCGTAAAATTACAGTCAAGTCTATCCTAGATCTCGAAAGTGAACCTTCATTCCATTCACCTAGTTGAATGAAATGAAGCTTGGGGGGCATGTACCTTGAATTGAGTCATTATGCTGGGGACATGCAAACTTTTCTCAAGCATAGTTTTTCATTTCAAGCTTTTGTAAACATGAAACTAAATCCAAGCGGAGTTCTCCATGGTTCAAGCTTGTGTAAAAATGAACCCATGCTCAATTTACATCTCGTTATTGCTATTTTAATCAGCTGATTCCTGGTAGATGAGCTTTGGTTGTTTTATTCCATCGCCACCATCTCTTTCGCCGATCATATGCTTTCACTTGGTCATTTGTTTCCTTTCCTGAGGAACAACAATGATGAGTGGTTTTTTTTTAGCCAGCCTCCTGACCATTACATGTTTTGAGCAGTTCCACCATTGCCAGAACCAATTGCTACACTTTATACCACTCATTCCTCTAGGACGAGTCACCTTTAAGCTCTTTTCTGACTCATAAAAAATGAAAATATTACCGAGTATTTTTCCCTTTTGACTCATAAAAGAGAATAAAATGGGGGGTCCACTTTCAAGCTCTTTTTTGACCCTTTAAAAATGAAAAGATTGTCGAGCTCTTGCTACCTTGAACTCGTTAATGGATGCGAAACGTTGTGTGCCTAGTATACGTTTACCCCTTTTTTAGGTTGGGATGCACTATTTACGAAAAAGGAACTCCTTGACGAAAAGGGATGATGTTTAGTTTCCTTTTCCATGTCTTTTTCAAACTCTTTAAACATGAAAAAGATACCATGTTGCACCTTTGTCAGACTTGTTAAAACATACAACGACATCGGATTCATCACCATGATGAACATGAGCTTCTCCTTCCTAGGGCTCGTTAAACTTACTAGGTTGGATTCATCTGAAGGATGAACTTACAGTGCAAGAATATGCTATCCCCTTCAAGCTTGCGATTAAAAAATAATTGGGGTACTTGCAAGGAACGGTGGGGGAAAATTTGGAAATTCAATCAATTGTGTCAGAAGCTCACTCTTGAACATGACACTTTCTGCTTCTCGTCGAGTTGGGATATCCTCCTTTTTATCGTTGACCTTCTTGGGTTGGGCCGTTTATTTTTTCCTTCCTTTTGATGTCTGCTAGGTCATCATGACCACCGATCCTATGGATCAAAAAACTACCAAACTTCTAGTGGTGTCACCGATATGTTCAAGAGTTGTCCTTCTACAATTACACTTACCTCTGATTCTCTGTATCACCCAAAATCATTTTTCCTCCCTTTGTCTCATGTCGATGATGTGGGATACATTATGGCCCTCCTTTGACATGATTGCTTCCTGTTGACTTCCGCTCATTATCTGGGAAGTTGACCGAGAGACTCCTTTCCAATAGCTTAGAGCTTGCATGCCCTAATGGCAAGTTCTTCGCACTCGACGACAAGTTCACATCATTTGATTTCGATCGGGTGATTTCATGGGTGTTCAACTATAGTTCCTTTATTCACATTCTGTGAATTGTGCTGATAGTACCTTGAGAACCATTTTCATTATTGGTGGTTTCTCTCGCGCTTGTTAACAGTTTACATAATGAGCTAGTAATCAAGTGATTTTCTAGCATGTTCAACGTCAACACATCTATTCACATGTTAGAATTTTTACTTTAATCAGGTCGTGTTGGAGCGCAAGACCCTGGGCTCAGATTTCAAAAGTACAGGTTGCAAAGCGGTGTGACATGATTGTTGATATGCATGTCTCTTTTAGATGGGTGGCTGCAACCATACCATGTGTTGTCATATGTGATCCTTCTCATTATTGGATGGTTGTGACCATACCTTGGTTTCGATATGATCCTCTTTATCGGATGGTTGCGCCCATGCCTGGATCCATTTGCATGATCTTTCTCTAGATGGCTACGTCCATACCACAATTCATGTATCATTTGACAGAGTTTTCAATTATGTATATGTATCTGTACTTGCTTGCAGGTTTTCCGCTGACAAACTTCAGTTCCCCACACTAATTCATAAATCATTTCACCCCTCACTCTAGTTCAGCCTTCATGCTTTAGGGGGCATTTGTTACACAACATTTTGTTACTGTCCCTGTACTCCCCATTCCTTGATCTTAGAGGAACTCTATAGTGAACCCTACATGCTTTCCCTTCATGAAGAAACTCCCATTGTGTCCCTCTTCATGAGCAGACAAATTCCCTTTTGCGTCATTTCCAAAAACTCTTCTGTTTTTCCCAGTTTACAAGACCAATGCTAATGACCCATATCCTCCTCACACTGATATGTAGGGATTAAAACTATCCCTAGTGCTGATTAGAGCCACTGAGCCTTGTTCTATTTGTGTTGATCCTCTTTTGGAATTTTTTTTAAATAAGGAGCTGAAGCTTCCAACTCTATAAGCTTCGTAACGGAAGTTTGGTAAATGGCTGGGCCAGATGGAGTCGAGGATGTTAGTTTAGGCTCCTTTCCCCTATTAGGATGGAACTACCTCAAGAGATAAGACCTTCTCCCATGAGAAGGGGAACCATCTCCCATCCATTATGCTATATAAACCTCCCTTTTTCCCAAGCACAAGCTACTATGAGTGTTAGTGTGCTAGTTCTAATTAGGCTCTGGTTGAAGAGTAATCAACAAGTTATTCATAGTTGTAGCTCTCTAGTTGTGTGTAAGGGAGAAGTGTGAATCTGGTTTAGTGTGAAGGCTAAAGGGAAGAGCTTTAAAACTACCATCGTTGAGGCCATCATGGAAAGCTAACAGAAGTGTGTGGGAACCCAGATTTGTCGGAGGAGAACAACAACGTCAAGACAGTAGTTGTAATCTCTTCTTGATTTAATATGTATGCAACTATTGATTGATTTCCTACATAATATGTCATCTCACATGTTTATGGCTTAATGTTTCTTAACCTGTTAAGTAGGTTGAATATAATTTGTATATTATCATGGTTGTTGTTTGCTGTTGTTTACTTGTTTCAGGTGTTCGAAGAAGGAAACGTGAGATATCTGGAGCGAGCAAGCAAGGTCATCATCAAACGAGATAAGCGTACTAAGAGGTAGGTCCTCTTAATTGGTTTAACCTAAGGAAATCTTCCATAGAATGTCTTTTTTGTGGCTAGACCTACTCTTGGGCTGGAGGAATTGTTTGTGTCCGCACTTAGAATTTTACTTCACCACATGTGGGTGTCAACTTAGCCACGCTACCTATTCAAACCCTCCACGCACTTCATCAGGGGGTCTCGAATGAGCTTAGAATCAAGGAGCAATGCGTGCTATCAGTTATCAATGAGGTCAAGATGAACAATGAGAAAATTTTCGCAAAGAACACTTCGACGCTCAAGTAAAAGGAAGAATTGGTTGTGCGTAGACAAAACTTGGAGGCATCAATTGCACAGGCATGCAAGGCACTGCCAGAACTTCACTTTCTAGAGGACACAGAAGCAGCTACAAAGATTTGGAAGTTGGCTGCCGCAGTAAGAGAATCAAAGGATGAAGTCATCTAGTTCACATTTGAATTTCAAATGAAGATCTCAAGAGCTGGAATTGAAATTACAGTCGACCACTCTGCCAGAAATTCTAGAGTAGCACAAAGTAGCCATTAGGGACATCATGGCCACTTTTGATGCAGCAGTCACAGGCTTCACACTAGTCTTTGAACAAGCCATGGAACTATGGATGACTCTGCAGGAGGATCTGTTGATGCCTCTAAAATCATAGCACCAACATTGGGGGGTAACCACCCAGTCTGGACCTTAGTACTACTCCTTTTCCATTTGGGATGGTGGCTCCGACTGGATATTATGGGACCAGTTTCCCAATAATGTGTGGTTTAAAGAATTAGTATTTTAAAATGTATATCGAAGGTGGTAGATGGCTTAATCTATGACTTTAAAATATACAAATATACCTACATAACCTAGGTAATCTTATAACAATGCGAGTTTTGATAATTCCTAGCAGACAAACAATCATATAGATGATTTACTTATCCATAGAAATATGCATTTAAATAATGATTAATTTGTTTAAGAAATCAAACAAAGTAATTATAAAAAACATATCACATGACATCGTAATATTTATCACTGATATATATCTCTAATGTAACGATTCTAAATCGTTCAGAAGTGACTCAATATAGAATTTCTTGAAGTGTGTGAATACATCAACAATAGCAAATTAAATGAAATGCTAATTAAATCAAGACAAAAGAACAGTGATAGAAATATCGCATGCATTTGAGTCTTGATATGTAAATAACATTTCGGTTCCACCTCTTTATTCGAGAAACTTCTAGGAGATACAAAAATGCAGGTCTTGAAAAAGTTATTTCACAAAAATCTGAAACCTTGATCCTAAAAAAAAAATTAGAAGTGCAGAAGTGCAACTTCTAAAGTCTAGTTTTTTATAAAAATTGAGGAACCTTTCTTTAATAACGTGAGAGGGATTATATAATAGAACTAAAACAAACTGTCAACAAAAATTGCTTTGAGTTGTTAGAACTGTAAACATTAAAATCTGGGATTTGAGTTGCAAAAATAGTAGTGTGATTGCCTTTGGAAAGATTCATTGTATCTATTTCTTCTCCTGTATCTGCAACTGACAAATTGAGAGCATATTTTGAATTTCCAAAGGATGACTCATCCTGGAGTGTAGTTGTCCCGTGTATGTGGCATCTGAAGGCTCAGGCACCATGCGATCAACAGCATCGGTAAGGCATTTTATGGCCATCTGTTGGTTGTGCAGCTTAACCAAAAAGGTCCAATATGCATCCCCAGTAAGGCTTTGTACTCTGCTGAGTTGTTCATCTTTGGTGGCCAAATCCTGCTTCCATTGATTTTCTAACACTTTTGCTTTTGGGAGCTTTCCTGGGGAACAATCAGAAATCAGATTGGCTCCATATAAATTATCATTTACCAGCTCAATCACATTGTTCATTATAGCTCTATCCTTGGAAGTAACCCTTTCTTCCTTTATCACCTGTGTTTCCCATTCCGAAAACAATATTTCCTTATGCAACTCTTGAATTTTCGGTAAGTTAGCAACTCTACCTTCCACTATGCTTTGCCAGGAGAGGAAATTTGTGACCTTGTCATATGCATCCTCAAATTCTAATATGGTATTAACTACCTGATCGATCAGCGATGCAGTTATGATGCATAATGGGTCGACAAGCAATATTTTATGGCAAAGTAGATTAAGCTGCTGAGATAAGGCGTTATTCACTTCTAGGACTTCCTTCTTAAATTCCTCGACCTTAGGATAATCTCTGAACTATTCTATATATAGTTGTAGCTGTGAGACTTGCTCCTATTTAGCCTTCATTCCTTATTTATGTGTCAATTAAAGTTGTTCGAGTTGCTAGGATAGCTGTTGTTGTTTTTGGATGGCATGCTGGTCAATCTTTTGTTTCTCCAGGTTTAATTGCACCTTAAGCTGCTCATTCTTTTGTTTTTCTTCTGCCAACTGTTCTTCAAGCCGATTAATCTTTTGTTGTTCTACCACTGTTTTCTCTTCAAGCTAAGTAATCCTTTGATCTTTTTCTTTGATTAATTGGTTAACTTCAGTGGAATTATCAATTGTGGTAGCTATGTAAGCCCCTACAAATTGTGATAACTTAGTCAAACCCTCAGAAGGATTGACCTCTGAATCCTTCCATATAACATTCATAAATTCAGATTGAGGAGATATGGATGATGTCTGGTCAATTTTCCTATTTTTTCTCTGTCTCTTGACTACATCCCTGTGCTTTAGGCTATAAAATACATCCAAAGGTGGTATTTCCTCAATATTTAATGCAATTCCTCTTGAAGGATTTTTAGGGATTATTTCAATCTCTTTCTAAGCTATGTCTGTACTAGGTGTCCCTTCAATTGCACTCTCAGTAACGATGGGTTGTTGTGTTGCGGGCGATGCTGATGCAATAATGTTTTGGGGTAACTCTGGCTTTTGATCTACTGATCAGACTGCTCCCATTCTCTAATCACGATGGGGTCAATATTAACATCTGTGCTAGGGGGTTCACTAGTTTTTTCAATTGTTTCCCCTTCCCTAGAAATCTCTTCAATAATTTGTTCCCCGCTGTGTTCTGTTTGCTGAACAGTAGGGGTAGTATTCAATAAATCTAGAGGTAATGCTTGTAACCTCGACATCCTATATTCCATGAATTTATCCATCTTTGCGGCTCCTAGTTTGAATCTTGCCAGATGAGTTACTTGTGAGAATAACTCTTCTAAAGCAAATATATCATCAAACTCATCCTCCTCATGTATAAATTTACTATTTTTCACATGACTGGTGAAATTGTAAGCGACCTTGTTTGGATCATACTGTCTTTTAGGAATCACTGCTAGACTCAAATCCTTAGTTTTCTCTGCTTCTTTCTCAACATGTTTAAAATCATGCAATGTGTAAGTGCCACAACGGAGGGGAAATGGAGGCCACACTTGTTTTTTAGAGTCTTTAAGGTTTCTAGTCATCCCCTTTTCCACTATCTGGTATGCTATTTCCCTAGCTAATAGCTTATCTGGAATATAGAGTGGAAGGACATGAGGGTCTGTAATACTCCCAAAAACCCTAATATAGGTGAAATTTTCCTCCCCGAACCAACTACCGATTGAAGTTAAATCAATGCTAGCCTCGTCAGACACCCGAGGAGCAAGTTTGTTAAAAATGGCTTGATGAACAGGTAAAACAAAACCATGGCAAATTCTGTATATATGATTCTTGTAGTTAGACTTCCATAAATACTTATGATAAATATGAATGGGGGTTGGATCTTGAATAGTCCATTTCCAACCTAGAATGGGAAAGTCGAAATTAAAAAAGATTATGTCCATTATGTAGGTGCTCATATAAAATGGGGGCATGACTTGGGTGGTGACAAATCTATTCCTTCTATAATCTAATATTTGACTAGCCATTTTATCTGATAGAATGGTTTCCCAATCCATAATAAAGGAGTTCACTGTTGCTTCTATTAATGGAACCATTTCTATAGAAAACCTAGCAGAATCGGGGCTTCCAAAGAGCCTACATACCATTGCAGCAGCATAACAATATGGAGATGCTAAGGAGTCCACAGAGTACATACCAAAGGATTCATGTTTATGCTTGTTTGGAAAATGTCTCCACTGTTTGATAGGTTCTGACTCTATGTCATTCTCCCTAGCGAAAGCTTCCAGAAATTCCTTGTTGTAGTGCCGCTGGGGATCCGGCAAATGATACGTCTTCTTGACATCATTAGGCTTGAATGTCTTGAACATCCTCCTATCGGCTGTGAAGAAAGCTCTGACTATTATATTAATACTTTCGATTACCCATCTCACTAGATCATTATATGGTAAAACTTTGGCTCGGGCTGCTATTTTATGGAGGAAGGAGCTGGCCAAATCATTGAGCGTGATTTCTATTCGATCGGTTCCATCAACTGTTGCTTCTTCTTCTATCTCCATTGGATTTTTTGCTTCAAGTAAAGCATATATGCCTTCCCATGAGATTTTACCAACGCCTAAATAGGTAGTATCTGCAATTACCACCAATTTTGCTAGTGCTTCTTCCATTATAATGGGGGCCTTTTCCTTTTGATATTTCTTAGACATCTTGCCTGATTGTGTGATTCTCAGTCAACTTTGCAAAATGAGAAAGAGGAGCGTAATAGTCGAAAAACTTGAAAAGGGATAATACAAATTATAGACCAAATGTATTTAAGTGCATTATATGCATGAGATGTTATATTGTACTTAGCTATGAAATCTTCAAAGGACTTACCCATAACTGCTCCTTAATGTTTTATCATAACTTCCAACGTGAAACTTTAATGCTGAAACCATATGTCGCGTCACAAGTCTTGTAACGGTCTTTTTTTAGAATAGGTGTCGTGACTCTGCGATTTGCGATCAGCGATTGCATTATTTTAATATTTGTGTAATAATCGTGTATCGCAAATCGGGAGTTCCAAGCGCCATACTCAAAAGGTTTGTTTGCATAGTTTCTATTGTGATGAGTGTTGGGCTGGCATGGGGAGACAACAAGTTTCAATCTTGGAAAATCACATTATTTATTTATAATCGATTTAACCCTTTACCGCATGTATTCATAGTATTTATCACTTTGCTTTTATCGAGAGCGCAACATGCGATAATTAAATTGCATCATGATTCTTCAATGCAGTGTATTTGATGCTTCAGTATGAATCATCGATATGTGATTGTGATAGCCTTATCGCATCGCAAAGTTTCAATGCCGCTTTAAGTCATTCCATGGGATTAATGTTGTGCGAGATGCGATAGTTTTATTACATTGTGTGTATAAATGGCTTACCTTGATAAAACTTTGCGATGAGGGTTTTGTTATGACTCTGATTGCATCACAAGATCTCCAAAGGATGTTCATAGGTTGAAATGCGATTTGTGATGAGCAGTCCTAACTACTCTAAAAGAAAATTTTAATATGACTTTTATGGAAAATTTGTTATACTCAAAAGTTTATGGCTTTTGTTTATATTCTAAAGGGGACCCATTTCTTATTTAGCATTTTAAGACTAAGAGTTTAAAAATTTTAATGGGGGGGTTGTTGTATAGCACAACAGGACCCAAACTTGTAGAAGATTGGCACAAATGTCCGGGAGACACAACAAAAGTTTGATGAAATCAGGGAGACTGTGTGCACTTTGGCACCAATATAGCTCCTCATTTGATTGCAGGAAGGAAAACAACTGCAATAAAAAATTGAAGAGCTATAGATAAAATAGGTCATTTTAAATGCCATAATACAACCATGGATAGAGGAAGCAAGTTGGCTTACTCTATCAGTCCAGGAAAAGTTGAATACACTCTAGCAGACTCAAAGGACATTGCGCTTTGTGATGGAGGGGTTGACTACAGAAAAACTGGTAGAGGAAGTGCAGCAGGCCACAATACAAGGTTCTACTGACATAATTGTGTTGCATATGGAGTTCAATGACCTTCGCAACAAGATAGAGGTGCCAGCTGAGTGACTCAAGGGCGAGTCACCAAATTTTGGTTGGGGGCCTATTGGAATAGTGTCCCTGGGGTCAATTTTGTTAAGTTTTGAGTCAAATTTGTATTATTTTTTGTAGCGAATGTAAAGTCTCTGCGAAATGTGGAAAAGTGGAGCACGAAGCTAGTAGAAGTCAAAGGGGCTTTAGTCACTTAGTTGGGTAGGTGATAGAGTTGTTTTGATACCCGCCCATGGTCCGTGGACCATGGTGTTGTAAATCAAATGCTATATAAACTTGTGTCATTATGAGTCGAAGAATCAATCAATTAGTGAAAAATCATTTGTAAGGGGAAGGTGTTAAGGCAGGAAAGGTCTATTTCTTGTACTTAGGCAAAAGGGAAAGGCTCTTGCAACTGAGTGCTCGGAGACCTTGGTAAGTCCGCAAGATGCATGTGCAGGCCCCTGTAGCTAAGTGCGCAAGGATAAAGAGTCTGTATCTAAACGTTTATATCTAATCAAGGTTGTTTTGGGCCTAAAATGATGCATCTATGTTCTTTTATTTACTTATGCTCAGTTATATATTCACTATGTAATCTCTTTCATATGAATTAATGTTTATTTACTGCGCAAAACTAGTAGATCTGTAATATTTATGCATGATAAGTACAATTAAGTATCTTAGCGAAGATTTGAAGGTCATTTAGTTAGATTTGTAGTAGTTTCTTGTCAGAAGTATTAGATCTACGCAAAGGTAGATCTAAGTCGCAAGAACTTCAGGAAACCATCACACAAGGCTCTCGATCCACAAACCTGGTTCTAGCATCCCCCAATACTACTTCGAGTGAGACTACAACCTGCGCTATGTAGGTTTTCGCTGAAAGGGCCAATAGTTTGGGTTTTGTTGGTTAGTGCAATTAAAGCTGAACTTGGGTCAGGCCCCATCAAGCCAAAAATATTTTTGAGTGATTCCACTTGGAATGGAGACCTAATACATCCTAGTAAATAAAAAAATTGTTCCATCCAATTTGGATTTCATTTGGTTGGTCATTTGATGAAGCATAACTCCCTATAGCAAATCTATTGTTTCTTGTAGTAAACTACAGGAAACCTTGTAGCAGCCTTCCAACATGTATATACTTGCCCATATTCATTCAAGAAGCTTGGTTATTGTCCCTTAGAGTTGAATCAAGACCCCTAGGCTCTAAATCAATTATTAGGGAAGACTAAAGACCACTTAGGAATTGCCTCTTTACCCATGCAAAACATTTTAGCGATTTGGGCTAATGGACAAATTTATGGATTGGATAATACAATGATGATTTTCTTCATTGCAACATCTAATGAACCCTGTTAATGGATCTAAACTCTTTGAAATGTAATGGTTGACATTAAATTCATGATCTTTGCTTTATGCAATTAGAATAGGTTTATTTCCTTGTACTTTCTTTCTTACAATAGGTTAAGATTTCCATTTCGATCATTTCATTTTACTACAATTAGTTTATGATTTCACTTCATTACATGCACTCCATTACATCATGATAGAAAAGGAAGCACATTGTATGTTTCACATATAGTGTCGATACCTCTTAAATTTGTATGAAACATGGGTTGATAATTAAAGTTGGTAGCCTTGGGAGTTGCAACATTCTTGTTCCAATACCGAGGCTCATCAGCTTGATACACAAGTACACATGTTCCCCAACCTGAAACTCCTTAAATACCCTTTGTTGATATGCATAAATCTTCTACATGCCTTGTGTTGTCTTCAAATTCCTTTTAATAACCTACATATCTGGTCCAATGAGTACCTTGTTCACTAGATCACTCCAGTTTATAGGAGTATTACAACTCCGCACATAAAGTGTCTCAAATGGACTCATCTTAAAATATTTATGACATCCATTATTATAAGTAAACTCAACCAATGGTATATACTCTTCCCACTTCTTCTTCTAATGCATGACATATATCCTCAACATGTGCTCAAGAATCCTGTTGACCCTTTCTGTCTGTCCATCTTCATGTGGATGATAAGTTGTACTGAGAGCCAACTCTGTAACCAAAAATGCAAACAACTCCTTCCAAAACCTGGAAGTGAAATTGACATCTCTATCAGATACAATTTTCTTAGGAACACCATGCAATCTCATTATCTCCCTGATGAAGACTTGAGTTACTCACTAGCTGAATTAGTAGACTAAATTAGAATAAAGTGAGCTAGCTTGGTCAACCTGTCAACCACGACCATGATGGAATCATATAGTCTAGATGTCTTCAAAAAACATGTGATGAAATCCATGGAAATGATCTCCCATTTCCACTCTAGAATCGAAATCAAATATAATAAACCACCTAGGTGCTTGAACTCTGCTTTTACCTATTGTAAATCCAAAAACCTTGTGATGAAATCAACCACCTCTTTCTTCAAATTCGACCAATAGTAGAACTTCCTCACAACTTTCAAAGTCATATAATATCCTAGGTGACTTGAATATGGATTAACAACAAATTCCTTCAAGATAAGCTTCTTGAGTTCACTGTTATATGACACATAGATCATGTTCCTAAATCTCACCAAACCATCTACCATGAGATGATAATCCTCATGTTCATCACCTATATCCTACTATTGTAACATGTGCTTAAGTTGTTGGTACCTATCATCCTGTTGTCTATTGAGTAGTAAAAAGGGTCTTTTTAACCTCTATTTACCCTACATTAATCATCAATCTAGGTACGATTTTTTATTTCAAGAGTGTACTCAGTCTGAGGCGGTCACTTGTTCAAGAGTAATGCTAGTAGTATAGTGCTTTTACAAAAGTAAACAAATGTTGGAAACAAACTCTAATTGTAATGGCAAGAAACTTAAATGCTTTGTAACTAGATCATTCACTTAAGAAACTACATCAATCATCAGTCAAGGATGTAGTAATGATAACTCTTTCCTTTGTAAACTGATGTAAATGAAAATCAATCAAAGACAAGATCTCCAATTTGGGAACTAGACAGCAGTAGTCAGTGTTCGCTATAGTTGTAGATCTTTCTGTTCACACCAAAGCAAATGCTGGAAATAACAATTCAATTAACAGAAAAGGAACAAAAACTAATCTATTGAAAAGATCGAACAACAAAGCTTAATCTACAGGAATGAATTAAGCAACAATCTTAACCGAAAGGAATTGAACTTTAACTAATAAAGGAATTTGAACAACAATCTAGAAAGGAACAGTAAGTCTACGAAATATTGAACAACAAACTTAATCAAATGTAAACACACAATGACTGTAGAATCAATAACTTTATTCTAGCATAATAAGTATTAACCATAGTTATAAAGGAACGGAAATTGCAATGATAATGGAACAGTAATTAAAGGAACAATAATCGCAATTGTAAGTGAACTGTAGCTAAATGAACAACAATACCAATCTGTAAATGAACAGTGATGTCAATCTGTAAATGAACAGAAATATCAATCTGTAACAGCATAACAATATTAGATAATGCAATACTATTTCAGAATGAACAACATAACATTTCTAGTTGCAAATAATAGTCTTGCTATTCCAATTACGAATTCGATATAACAGAGCAAGTCATAAATTGTCTAGGAACAGAAGATCACTAAATAAACCAAAAAGGAAATCAAACCACACATGACTTGTAATCGGAAAATAATGATACAGAAAGCAAGTGATCCACTAGGGCCGGGACCTTAGCCACCAGGGACGCACTGTTGCGGTTACTCCAAGATCAGATAACGGAACATCAATGAAGTTTATGCATTAATCATAAAAAAAGAGTTACAGTTTGTTATCACTCAGGTTGTCCTTAAGCTCCGGAAAAGGATACGGCCGAGGTAACCACAGACCAACTTTGGACTACAGGTTCTAGCCAACCTGCAATCAGAGAGGGCTCTCTCTTTTAGATTTAGCTTTGTTGAAAAGGATTTTAGGCTAGGTCTTGAGTCCAGAGGGTTTTTGTTTTGTTTTTGGTGGGAAAATTGGTGTTTTTAGACAGAGAGGCAAGGCATAGTCTGGAAGTTTCAAACCATTGGGCGTGGAGTCGAGGAGGGGGACTGCTGTTGCGTTTTTTCTTGGTCACAACAGAGGGAAAATGGAGCAAGATAGTTGCGCATGAAACAATGTTTCAGTTTTAGGTGATGGAATGAAATGCTAAGTATTGAGAGGCAGTTAAGAATCTCTCAATCAGCTTAACAGATGGAGGTAACAGAGCTCTACCTAGGGGCAGTGAAGAATCCCTAGATAATTGGCCAACACAAGTGAATCGGGGTAAACATGAGCCAGGAGGAATTCATATTCATAACCAATTCAGTCAGAGGAAAACATAAAGAAATAGCAGAAATTGAACATAGAGAGTATTTAAACTAATTCTAGGCTATTCTTTCTTTCTGCTATTTAGATAGTGGTAAACAATAAACAGATGTAAGATGCACTTATTGCTTCAGGTTGTAGCACAATAATTCCATATTCATATCTCAAAAAACATTCATTTACAACAGTTAGTTTTCTCTCCAAGCTTTCAGCAGTCTTTGATTATAGAAAAACTCAGGTATACAATGCGAGTCTCTAGTCAAACTTCTCAATTAACCAACCCTTGAAACAATGTAGAGGGCGGTATATATACGGAAAACTCTCTACAACTGCTTTTATTACAACTTGACCTAAATAGGTCTGAAAGAAAGATGATTACTTAACCTAATCCTATCCAGAAATAAATGCAAAAAAATATCTCAGGCTGCGCTCAGGGCTGTCGTATCAAACTAAGTAAATGATGTAGTCCTTGGCGGCTTGGTGCAGTGTTTTCTGCAATAAATGTGTATGGGTTTCTGCTTTTTTTGCTGTCTGTCTGCATTTAAAGCTTTAACTGTGATTTGAGGGCAAGGATGGGCTTACGCCTCTTGATTTGACTTTCTGGGGGGCTCATCAATGTTCAGGTGCTTCGAGCCCCTAAAAAATCTTCGGCTGATACTCTTTGGCAATAAACCGATGTTGTTCTGACGTGCTATGGGTCTAATCACAAATTAATGGCCGCTGTTCGGCCTCTGTTTCCTTCAAAACTGTTTTCTGCTCCTTTCTGAGTGCTTCGCGAAGAAAAATGTTTCATTCGGTGCCTTTCGGGCTTCTTGGGGGCTGCAAAATGAAACGATTCCCTAAAGATTCCCCATTATGGCATAAAAAATCTAGCGATGACGCGCAAATCGCTCATCAAAAACTGCCTCAGGAACTGACTACGGGGCTCCCAAGTGCGATTTTTGCTCCTTCGCGCCAAAAAAGCGCTGATGACGTCAGCATGACGAGATGTTGTACGACGGGTGATATCAGCAATGACGTCAGCATGATGACGTGGTGGGATGACGTCAGGGGGTGAAGTCATCATGTACGGACGGTGACGTGGCATGTACAGTGGCAGGGTACGGTGGCAGGAGGCCACGTGGCTGGTGACTAGGCAGGGGGGGTGACGCGGCAGGTGACGTGGGGCTTACGTCATAGGGGAGGGCGGTAAGCGGTTTTGGGTGCACCGCCTTAGCGCCTGGGCGGTTTTGGTGGGAGGGGCTCTGCCACACCCAGAGTTGACGCATGGCAGGAGTACAGCGGTAATACTGCCCATCTCCCGGACGCTAAGCTTTGGGCAGTTCGGGGATGGGAGGGCTCGTCAGCCGTAGATCTGTGGGGCGGATGATCCAACGACTGGCGGCGAAGGTGAGTCGGCGGGGGTATACGGGCGGGGAATATGAGCGGAATATTCCAAATTTAATACGGCGCGGCAGTAGGGTTTTAAAACTTAGGTTTAGTGGGTTTGGGGGGTTTATGGAGTTTAAAAACGGGCGGGTTACGATATTTACAGTTAGGACTTAGGAAAGAGGGGTGGAACATGGGTTTTTTACACGCGGGTTTAATGATTTATGTACAAACTTTGGGTTAGGGGTGGAATAGAGGGATTTTTGAGGTTTTTAGGGCTAGGGGAGAGGTTATTAATCTGGCCAGGTGTCAGATTAATCCCTGCTTGGACACGGATGGGCTAAAAGCAGCCCCAGATGGACCATTTTTTCCCGGACTTATAAAGAATATGGCTATATTGCCAGGGAGGGGATATTTACATAGGGGAATTTTATATACAAAGTTGTAGTAGGGGAAGGGGGAAAACTGATAGGGAGTTATATACTAGAGTTAGTAGTTAATATGGAGATGATAAGCAGGTGCCAAGGTCAGGGACCTCAGGCTAATTTTGGGGAAAGGAGTTTGAAAGGAAATAAAATCCTTGAGTGAAGGAAATCTTCACCAAGGCAACTGATATGGAGGATGATGAAACTAAGAGGAATCAAGCAGATCTTGACCTCTTTGGAAAGTTAGTAAGTGACTTGGGAAATTAGAAGAAGGGGGAGTTAGTTATGTCCACCTTTGAGCTCCTTTGCATGAAAACTACCTGCACTGTGATCTGTAAAGATATAACACTTCAAAACACAAAATTTATCATAAATCACCATTCTGCAACCACACAACTACCTACCCTTTTTACAACACCTAGCATTTTTTGTTACTTCAGGAAAGGTGCACTTAGACTTGCAAACCCTGATTTCTTTTTCTCTTCAACTGCCTTCCTATCTAAGAACTACCCTTATTTCTGCCAGGGGCTCAGCTTGAACTGTTGAGCTCCCAAGATTCTCTACTTATCTACACATCTGCCAAGCTTGAACTGTTTGGACAGATTTTCTTTCTCTATTCTACAGCATCAATTTAAACCTAGGGAAACCAAGCTTAGGCTGTTTGGCTTTCCTTTAACTGAGAAATATTTCAAAAATGGAACTTTTGCAACATGGAAAAATGAACATTTTTGGTACTTCCACTGTCAATAATGAAATATGAAACCTGTTGCAACAGGAGGCTAACAGTGGCTCGACTTGGGGATGGCTTTTCCTTGTGAAAAGCCAAGAACAGCAGGTCAGACTGCCTTAGCTTTCAACGGCTTCTGTACTCTAAAAAACTTTCCTTTGCTGGGTACTTTATTGTATATAAAACAACAGGTTTGAAGAGCTTAGGGCCTTCACTTCAGGCATCAACTGCATCAAGCTGCTGTCTAAACAAAAAGCTGAAATCCTACCTACCTACCCTAATCAGCACTTGTTTGCTGGTTAGGTAAAATGAAACAGCGAGTGTAACTATTTTAGCAATTGTAGAAGAAAACAAACTGTTTGACTGATAGTTGATGAAATCAGGAACATTGTCTGGTCAAGTGCTCCCATAATCAAAATTGTGACATATGAAGGTATTTGCTGAATATCTTGGTCTTCATAGAGAAAATGTTTTGACGATTTTGAGTTGAAAATATCCTCCATGTAATCAGCTACAGGATCTATAAAATCATTATGTGGGAGAGTTTCTTCTAGGCCTTCTTTGTATGGTGGAACAGTTGCATCCTTAGTAACAACCTCTGCAGCCAGTACTTCTTTCTTTCTCTTGACAGCGTGATCAACTTTACTCTGTAAGTCAGAAGGTAATACAATTTCCCTATAACTTGGAGAAGGAAGCTTTTGAAAAAAGATTTTAGGATCTTGAAAATCATATGACTGGATTTGAGAATGCAAAAGTTCAATCTCATTTTCATGTTCTTCAACCACTAGGTCCAAAAAACACATTCTGATCTGGGGCTGCTCTATTGTTTTGACTTTTAATAGCACATATCTAACAAAATCTTCATCAAGCTCATATTCTGATAATAACTTTCTGAATTCATTTACAGCTTGTTGAACTTCATCTTTCACACACCCGGTCATCCTGACTGACTGTAAACACTTTGAAAATTTCTCTTACAGGTTTGTTCCTCCAGTGGAGTCTTGATTATGCAGATGGTGTGGAGTCGCCAGGTGGATGATCAACTTTGGAGTGCCTGATCTCTGTCCACCATTAAAGATCAGAACTAGACTTGTAAAAATGGTTGTGAAGGTCTGGTTCTTCCCCAGTGGAGCTTTCTTACCTTCTTCGTGAATTTATCTGAGGACAGGTCCCCAGTTGAGTTGCCATTATGTTATCACTCAGGTTTTCCTTAAGCTCTAGAAAAGGATACGGCCAAGGTAACCACATACCAACTTTGGACTGCAGGTTCTAGCCAACCTGCAATCAGAGAGGGCTCTCTCTTTTAAATTTAGCTTTGTTGAAAAGGATTTTAGGCTAGGTCTTGAGTCCAGAGGGTTTTTGTTTTGTTTTTGGTGGGAAAATTGGTGTTTTCAGACAGAGAGGCAAGGCATAGTCTGGAAGTTTCAAACCATTGGGCGTGGAGTCGAGGAGGGGGACCACTGCTGCGTTTTTTCTTGGTCACAACAGAGGGAAAATGGAGCAAGATAGTTGCGCATGAAACAATGTTTCAATTTTAGGTGATGGAATGAAATGCTAAGTATTGAGAGGCAGTTAAGAATCTCTCAATCAGCTTAACAGATGGAGGTAACAGAGCTCTACCTAGGGGCAGTAAAGAATCCCTAGATAATTGGCCAACACAAGTGAATCGGGGTAAACATGAGCCAGGAGGAATTCATATTCATAACCAATTCATTCAGAGGAAAACATAAAGAAATAACATAAATTGAACATAGAGAGTATTTAAACTAATTATAGGCTATTCTTTCTTTCTGCTATTTAGATAGTGGTAAACAATAAACAGAGGTAAGATGCACTTATTGCTTCAGGCTGCAGCACAAGAATTCCATCTTCATATCTCCAAAAACATACATTTACAACAGTCAGTTTGCTCTCCAAGCTTTCAGCAGTCTTTGATTATAGAAAAACTCAGGTATACAATGCGAGTCTCTAGTCAAAATTCTCAATTAACCAACCCTTGAAACAATGTAGAGGGCAGTATATATAGGGAAAACTCTCTACAACTGCTTTTATTACAACTTGACCAAAATAGGTCTGAAAGAAAGATGATTGCTTAACCTAATCCTATCCAGAAATAAATGTAAAAAAATATCTCGGGCTGCGCTCAGGGCTGCCGTATCAAACTGAGTAAATGATGTAGTCCTTGGCGGCTTGGTGTAGTGTTTTCTGCAATAAATGTGTATGGGTTTCTGCTTTTTTTGCTGTCTGTCTGCATTTAAATTTTTAACTGTGATTTGAGGGCAAGGATGGGCTTACGCCTCTTGATTTGACTTTCTGGGGGGCTCATCAATGTTCAGGTGCTTTGAGCCCCTAAAAAATCTTCGGCTGATACTCTTTGGCAATAAACCGATGCTCTTCTGACGTGCTGTGGGTCTAATCACAAATTAATGGCTGTTGTTCGGCCTCTGTTTCCTTCAAAACTGTTTTCTGCTCCTTTCTGAGTGCTTCGCGAAGAAAAAAGGTTCATTCGGCGCCTTTCAGGCTTCCTGGGGCCTGCAAAATGAAAAGATTCCCTAAAGATTCCCCATTCTTGCCTAAAAAATCTAGTGATGAGGCGCAAATCGCTCATCAAAAGCTGCCTCAAAAACTGATTTTGGGGCTCCGAAGTGCGATTTTTGCTCCTTCGCGCCAAAAAAGTGCTGATGACGTCAGCATGACGGGACGTTGTACGGCGGGTGATGTCAGCAATGACGTCAGTATGATGACGTGGCAGGATGATGTCAGCAGGTGACGTCATCATGTACGGACGGTGACGTGGCATGTACAGTGGCAGGATATGGTGGCAGGAGGCCACATGGCTGGTGACTGGGCAGGGGGGGTGACATGGCAGGTGACGTGGGGCTTACGTCACACGGGAGGGCGGTAAGCGGTTTTTGGCGCACCGCCTTAGCGCCTGGGTGGTTTTGGGGGGAGGGGCTCCGCCACACCCCAGAGCTTGACGCGTGGCGGGAGTACGGCGGTAATACCGCCCATCTTTCGGATGCTAAGCTTCGGGCAGTTCGGGGATGGGAGGGCCCATCAGTCGTAGATCTGCGGGGCGGATGATCCAACGGCTGGCGGCGAAGGTGAGTCGGCAGGGGTATACGGGTGGGGAATATGAGCAGAATATTCCAAATTTAATACGACACGGCGGTATGGTTTTAAAACTTAGGTTTAGTGGGTTTGGGGGGTTTATGGAGTTTAAAAATGGGCGGTTTACGATATTTTCAGTTAGGACTTAGGAAAGAGGGGTGGAACATGGGTTTTTTACGCACAGGTTTAATGATTTATGTACAAACTTTGGGTTAGGGGTGGAATAGAGGGATTTTTGAGGTTTTTAGGGCTAGGGGAGAGGTTATTAATCTGCCCAGGTGTCAGATTAATCCCTGCTTGGACACGGATGGGCTAAAAGCAGCCCCATATGGACCATTTTTTCCCGGACTTATAAAGAATATGGCTATATTTCCCAGGAGGGGATATTTACATAGGGGAATTTTATATACAAAGTTGTAGTAGGGGAAGGGGAAAAATTGATAGGGAGTTGTATACTAGAGTTAGTAGTTAATATGGAGATGATAAGCAGGCACCAAGGTCAGGGACCTCAGGCTAATTTTTGGGAAAAGAGTTTGAAAAGAAATAAAATACTTGAGTGAAGGAGATCTTCACCAAGGCAACTGATATAGAGGATGATGAAACTAAGAGGAATCAAGTAGATCTTGACCTCTTTGGGAAGTTAGTAAGTGACTTGGGAAATTAGAAGAAGGGGGAGTTAGTTATGTCCATCTTTGAGCTCCTTTGCATGAAAACTGCCTGCACTGTGATCTGTAAAGATATAACACTTCAAAACACAAAATTTATCATAAATCACCATTCTGCAACCACACAGCTACCTACCCTTTTTACAACACCTAGCATTTTTTGTTACTTCAGGAAAGGTGCACTTAGACTTGCAAACCCTGATTTCTTTTTCTCTTCAACTGCCTTCCTATCTAAGAACTACCCTTATTTCTGCCAGGGGCTTAGCTTGAACTGTTGAGCTCCCAAGATTCTCTACTTATCTACACATCTGCCAAGCTTGAACTGTTTGGACAGATTTTCTTTCTCTATTCTACAGCAGCAATTTAAACCTAGGGAAACCAAGCTTAGGCTGTTTGGCTTTCCTTTAACTGAGAAATATTTCAAAAATGGAACTTTTGCAACATGGAAAAATGAACATTTTTGGTACTTCCACTGTCAATCATGAAATATGAAACCTGTTGCAACAGGAGGCTAACAGTGACAATATTTTGTGTAATAGATTGCCCCCGAAAGTGCAAAGTCTGTAATAGATAGTATTTGTAATCTAAGAACAGTGAAGTACTTTATCATTTCGAGGATCATCTTGTGGAGAGCCTGGTTGGAACCTGTAAAAACATTCAATACAAAATATATATATGAGATCATATCATTGCTGAGGTAGGCGTTCCCATACTCAGATCAAAAATAACTAGAAAACTAACTAAACTGCTCTGACATAGGAATGATCTTGTAATACATCACAAGTATAGACATATGTAGACACAATATGGGTGCAGCCATGTGTTTGTGAATAGTCCACTGTATAATAAATAACAAAATTCCTCGCAGCCTGGATGGTGGAAACTAGATCCAGGCTCTTCATTTATACTTCCCGAAATAGTACGAATCTATCCATGTGAATGAATGTGTTGAAGTCGAACATGGTAGAAACCACTTGATTACCAGTCAATGATGTAAACTGTGAACAAGTGTGAGAGAAACCACCAGCAATGTTAATGGCTCTCAAATTACTCAGTACAATCCATGAAATGCGAATAGATGCGTTGATGTCGAACATGTCACGGAATCCTTTGATCGAAGGTCAATGATGCAACCTGTCGTCGAAGGTGAGAAACCTGCCATTGAGGCATGTAGATCCCCAAGGTACTGACAATTTCTAGATCATCTTTCTAGATAATGAGCTGAAGTCGATAGAAAGCGATCTGTCGTAGGCAAGCCCACAACACAAAATCATAGATCAAGTTTGAAGAAATATAGTTGCAAGGACTGACTCGAGGATGGTCAAGATGGATGACAGATATTTTGTAGATGAATGGTTTATTTGCACTGACCTCTTAAACACATAATGACACTGCAGATGGTTTGGTGACAATTGACCCAAAGCTAATACCCAAAAAGTGGCTGACGACTTTCAATATGGTTTGATTAACTGTTAGGCAAAGGATTTCCCAACCCAGGTGAACAAAAAGTGTCGTGTTCAAGAGTGGTTAAATGTTTTTCTAAGACACAAAGTATGACAAACAGGTTCATTTTTCTCTCTTTCCCCCACCATTTCTGGCAAGTACCTCTTTATTTTTGAAAAGCTTGAGGAGGATAACATTTGCTTGATTATAAGCTCATCCTTCGGATGAGTCCAACTTAGTTTAAATTCAAACCCTAAGAAGGAGTGGTCCATTCCTATTTGTAATTGAACAAGTCCTTTACTGTTAAATTTTAACGAGTCCAGTATAGGAGAAACTTGGCGTTTTTCAATTTTAGAGAGTCGGAAGAAAAACTTAAGAAAACTCCATAGTTGTCCTTTTTCGTAAATTTGTGTCTCCCAATCTCGAAAAAGTATAAAATAATACTTGAGAGAACCGCTTGACCATTACGATCAAGGAGTAATTTTCATCATTAGTTTCTCTGATCCCAAAATGTAAAAAAGTGACCAAAGACACGTCGTTTTATAACCAATATCGAATTTAAAACAACAAAAATCCGGCAATCTTTTCATGTTTATACAGTCAGAAAAGAGCTGTAAGTGGACCGTCTTTTTAATTCTGTTTTAACGAGATTAAAAATAAAAACTCGGCAATCTTTTCATATTTTAGGAGTCAGAAAAGAGCTTAAAGATGACTAATGTTTTTTTATCGAAAATGATCAATTTTGCCTGAAAAATCTGATATTCTGCACAAAAACTCAAACATTACTCATACCTGTTTAAAATAAATAAAAATGCTTCAAAAGTTACCTCTTTAAAGTGAAAAATAAACAAATTAAAAATTCATTTATTCAAAAAAGCTTATAAAAAGGGCTTTTGTAAATTCATTTTTACCGTTTGACTTCAGAGTGAGAAAGAGAGCTTTTGGGTAAGAAACTTCTCGTGAAGATTGTGGAAAATTCATCTGTTGGAATCGAACATTGTCACCTCCAGGTAATCCACATCACTTTACTCTTGCATTTCAACCGTTTGAATTTTGTTTTTAGGTTTTTATTTTGATTTTTAGGAAGAATTTTGTTTAAAAGTCCGCCCGCGAGGGTCCGCAGATGGAGCATGTGAAACCTGCGAACCCCGATTTTTTCCTACACAAGAAAGAGCTAGGGGCCTACACCTTCTATTTGGGTAGAGTGCGGACCTGCGCACTATCTCTAACTGGAGAGTGCGGTCCCCGCGGCATAGGTTTATAATTCCAAATTCTTCAAATTCCGCCCAAAAACTTTGATTTAAAATGTTCTAATCCGCCTTTTCTTTCAATGTAGGGTATACACCATGCTTAGTTGGCGGGAACGGGAGCACGAAGATGTGGACCTCGCTGCAATCAATCATCAACCTTCAATTGATGCATTAAAGGCATGTGGGTTATTTAAATTCTGGGCCATACCTGGCATGAGGGCCCAAGTAGACTTTCTGCAGTGGCTGGTGGACAAGTGGAATGTGCAGGACTAGTGTTTCATCATTGGTGGCCACTAGCTCGAAATGGAGCCAAAGGACATTTACTTTTTGACTGGTTTGCCTAAGAGAGGTGAAAAATTGACTCTATTCGGGACTAGGCTAGGTGGCGAGTCTGTCGATATCCTCCAGCTAGAGTTTTGTAATGACCAAACCAAGGACAAAGGGATTGACATCAAAACCATCTCCCGTCCTGAACTCAAAGTGATTGCATTTACTGTAACCAAACTCTGTAGAAGCGCATCACTACATATGGCCACCGGATCCCAAATGTGAATGGTAGTAAACTGTTTTTGAGGCACCGTCTTCAACTGGTGCGAAGCTGTGTTGGCTAATGTAAAAGGCCAACTGACTAGAGCAAAGAACAGACAACTGAAAAACTTTAGATATGGTTTCTTAGTTGTGAGCTTTGGTCTAGAGAGGGTCCCAATGTTGGTCCCATAGCATCTTTCCATTGAAGTTGGACTTCCCCAAGAGCCCAAGCTGATGCATTGGGTTGCAGTTATGGCCCGTCATCCTAAGGAGGGTTCAAAGGTTATTCGATTTCCTCCTAAGTATTTTCGTTGGTTAGAGAACCAAGTTTTTGCGATTCTGGATTTTCCTTATGCTGTGATGGATTATAATGGTGACCCAGACATGGATCTTCCACCAGGAGAGCAATGGGATGACTCAGGTAAAATCATTTTCAACATTTTCTAATTTAAATTTTTATTTTTATTTTTATTTTTAAATCGTCCCAAAAATGATAGTAAAAGTTTCAAATGCAGATGTAGGTCCACGGTGACCAGCCACTCTCCAGCCTTATGAGAGGAAAGAGCCAGCTGTAGCAGCACCAGCCCCATGGGACGAATCTACAGAGACCCTGGCCAAATTGGAAAACCATCTAGAGTGTTTGACAGCAGACATTCCAGAGACTAGCATAGATGACATTCCTCTTAGGCTACAGGGCTATGTGATTGGGGTCCCAGGACCTTTCAGGAGGTTCCTTTGTAGGGTGG
This sequence comes from Pinus tabuliformis, assembly GCA_031772625.1. NCBI lineage: Eukaryota > Viridiplantae > Streptophyta > Pinopsida > Pinales > Pinaceae > Pinus > Pinus tabuliformis. The sequence goes on along the minus strand of CM062819.1, from coordinate 2,001,692,183 downwards.
CCCGTACAATGGTTTCTTATCATGATCATCACCAGTGATAGGATGATCGCCTTTTGTAGACTCATATTACATTTTTTGTACTATCATTTTGCCGATCATAAGGTGTTTTCCAACCTATGATCAAAGACGATGTATATTTGACACACTTCTATGCTATGCTATATCACTATTACTGGCTATCTTGTAAAACATGTTATGGAATATTTTTAAATTTACTTTTTGATTATTGCAAATGTCTACTTAACATTCCAGAAGCAATTGCATATCTGCTAATGTATTTAAATATCTTGGAATATGCTGATATTCAATATAGTCAAATTCACGTTCCAAGAGACGAACTCTCAAAAATAATCTCAATAACACTGGATTTCTAATGGCATAAACTCTATTAAGCTGCAATACAACGAGTTCAGAATCTAACCTCACAATCAAACTTCGAATCCCAAATGAGATGGATTCAGATAATAACTCAATCACTACACTATATTCTACAATGTTGTTCATTGTTTAACCAAGGCTTACCCCATGCATAGATTCCAAATCATCAGAGGGTGAATAGATAACCCAAGCTACGGAAGAAATGTTTAGTGTATTATGACAAGCACTATCAGTGAAACCAATGTATGTTTGAAGAGACGTCGACATCTGTAATATCAAGAGTAAAATCAAGATAAGCAGGAATAATGACAAAAACACTCTCTAAACTAAGCACACTTTTCTAATCTAAAACACACCAGCTAGAAAGAAAACTAATCTAACTAAAATCTCCACACCCAGATTTAAGCATAATATCTTTTCAGGTAAAGACCGTTTCTGGGTTTACCTAAAGAGACACCGTCAAAGTCTACTAATTCATAGGCCCCTTTTGCCAGTTTTTTCTTAACAACATAAGGACCATGCCACATGGGTACGAATTTTCCAACGCCTAAATTATCATTTGCTTGATCGTACAGTAATACTAGGTCTCCTTCCGAAAAATTACGAGGTGTAACATTTCGATCGTACTGAGCTTTAATACGTTTGGCATGAGTTTCGAATGCTAGTGCAGCATCATGTCGATTCTCATCTAGCTGAGCCAAGTACAACAAACATTTCTCCTCTTTGGAAGTGGCTGGAAGTAATTCTATGGCCATTTGCAATGACGGGATTTCGCATTCAATGGGTAACACAGCTTCCAAACTGTAAACTAGTTGGAAAGGAGTGAAACCGGTTGATGTTTTTACTGAGGTTTGATACGCCCAAATCGCTGAAAATAACATGTTATGCCAATTCGACCTATGAATCCCAATGATTCGTCGGATCATAATGACTAGAACTTTGTTGATGGCTTCAACCAAACCATTAGCCTGTGGGTAATATGGAGTAGAACTATCGTGACGTAGGCCAAGTTAATCTGTTAGTTCAGTCATCATGATGTTTTGAAAATGATGCCCATAATCAGTGATAATCACTTGTGGAACACCGAATCTAGTAATTATATGATTGAAAATGAAAATCGCAGTAGTTTTTCCATCTGCCGAAAATGTAGGCATCACCTCAGCCCACTTTGTGAAATAATCTACCTCAAGGATGATATACGCATGCCCCTCGGCCGAGTGAGGGTTACATGTAATAAAATCGATACCCCATTTCACAAAAGGACCGACGACAATTATAGGGTGGAGAGGAGCAGGTGGAGCGGGCATCTTTCGATAAAAAAAATTGGCAATTGTGTCATTTTCGGACCGCGTCAATACAATCTTTAAACAAAGACAACCAGAAATAGCCAACGCGCAATATCTTTTGGGCTGTGGAAAACCCAGACATATGACTGCCACACGCTCCAGAGTGACAATCATTTAGAACCCTTTCAACTTCCGCATGAGTTAAACAACGTCAGAAAATAGAGTCCGCCCCACAACGATAAAGTGTATCTCCAATAATTTTTTATTGTTGGGATTGGAATCATATTTTCCGATGCTGAGATATTGAAATTTCAGGCTGAAAGGATTAGGTTTGGAGATAAACTATGATATCTCCATACCATGGATCAAGAGTGCTGATTAGAAACAAGGATTCGTCTGCAATGGGCTCTTCTGCCACAGTTTCAGTATCAGCAAGCGGGAAGTCACACATCAACTCCACAAAAACTAAAGATTTCTTTGACTTATATTTTTCAAACTCCAAGTCAAATTCCTGTAGGATAACAATCCATTTGGAATACTTGCCCCCTAGCAATTGTTTGGTCAAAATATAGATCATAGGGTTGCAGTCGAAAATTGCAGTAGTTTTGCGTAGTAAAATGTAATGACGAAAACGTTGGAAAGCTTGAATAGATGCCAAGGCCAATTTCTCCACACGTGAATATTTTAACTCAGTCGGATTCAAAGTTCGACTAAGGTAATAAATTACATGTTCACTACCGAATTCATCTTCCCAAACTAACACCATTCCAATGGTGGATTGAGAGGTGGCGAGATATAAGAAGTAGTACTGGTTGTAGTTGGGAGGATGCAATAATGGTGCATGGGTCAACGCGTGTTTAAGTGCATCAAAAGATTTGTCAGCTATGTCATCCCAAAAGAATGGAGTATTCTGTTTCAAAAACCTGGTAAAACCCTTTGTTATCTCGGCGTAGTTAGGAATGAATCAATGTAAAAAGTTTGCTTTCCCTTGCAAACTTTGGAGTTGGCGAAGATTCGAAGGAGGAGGCAATTTGACAATAGCTTCAACCTTCGAGGGATCAACACGAATGTCGGCTTTCGAAACAACAAATCCCAGTAAATGACCTGTTTCTATACAGAAAACACGTTTTTGTGGATTCCACCTAATTCGATAATGCCTACATATCATAAAGATTGCTCGTAAATGAATAAGATGATCAGCTCTATGTAATGAATGAGCAGGTAAATCATCGAGATAAGGCTGCACAATGTGCTTGATTTCATGAAACACGTAAGACATAGCTCTTTGAAAAGTTTCTCCGGCGTTCTTCAGCCCAAAAGGTAATTTGCAGTAAGCAAACGTCCCTCATGGACAAATGAAAGCCTTTTTTGGTTGATCAGCAGGTAGAATGTTGATTTGATTATAACCGGAAAAACCATCCATAAAGGAGAATATTTCGCTATCTGCACAATCATCAATAATTTGATCGATATAGGGAGTTGGATAATTGTCTTTTGGACAGGCTCGATTAATATCCCTATAATCGATACATATTCTTATTGTACCTTGCTTTTTGTTAACAGGAACAATATTTGATACCCAATCCGTTAAGGGAATTGGATAAATGAAACCTGCTTTAAGTAATTTTTCAACTTCTGCTTTAATAGCAGCAGCTTTTCGCGGGTGAATCTGATGCAAACGTTGCCGGACGGGTTTAGCATCCGGGTAAGTTTTGATTTCACGAACAATAATTGCTGAATCAATTCCTGGAATTTCCTCATATGACCAGGCAAACACATCGCGGAATTATTGAAATAGGGCCTTATATGTTTTAAGTTCATTTTCCGTACAAGAGGCACCTATATGAATGTTTTCAACAATTCCAGGTTTAACCGAAATGTCAATAGTAACTGTTCGAGAAATATTTCCCAAATTTAACTCAGAATCAAGATTTTGCAATGGATTCTGTGGTTCCTTGACATAATCAATCATAAAAATAGATGAAAAATCATTTTCAAAACGATCAATCTCAGATAAGAACGAAGATCTATGATGAAGATCTTCCCATGGTAAGTCATCAGCAGACAAAACATTTCACGAATCTACTCATCAGTATGAACAAGTTCAGAAAAATTTGTTGAATCTGAGTTTGATGTTGAAAGTGATTCTTCATGGACCACATTCATTAGGTCAATTTCGGTTGAAGAAGGATCGGAAAACAACTGTACATCCTTATACGCAATTTCATAGGGACTCAAAGGCATAGTATCACCAAATGAATCCATCTCAGATTCGTAAGGTATGATCCAAGGATCATCATAAACAATAGTGTCTGATGAAATCATATGAATGGTTGCAGTAGAAGGCGATACATTAGGAGGAGGAAAGGAAAATATTCCTAGTAAACTAGAATTTTTAACTAATCCTACGCCAACATCCTTATAAGGGATAGTTTTTTTGCCAACATTCTGGATACTTTCAAAAGAGGCTGGGTCAGATGAATAATAAGTTAGCTGGTTTATAGTTACGATCTTTCCATTATGAGGAAACTTTATAAGCCGAAAGACCAATGAAACAACAGCAGTCATAGCGTAAGACCAACTACGACCCAAGAGAAGGTTGTAATCTAGAGGGGCATCAACCACTTCCACATCTAGATTAACAATTTTGCCTTCAACCCCTATAGGTAAATCCTGTAGAATTCCAAAAGGATGGAAACCATGGCCATCAAAAGCCTTTAGAATGTCGGTAATTGATTGAGTGTAGGAGAACCAAGCGATCTCCAACACTGAATCGATATAATACACGTTGAAGCTCCCTCATCAATTACAGTCCTATAACAAGGTCTATTTTTTATTAACACTGGAATCTGGAAAGCCATTTGATGAGGTAAGCGAGGTGTACTATTTTCTAAATCGAAAATTATAAGGTTCGAGTCCTGAATATCAACAGCTCCTATAGCCGACAATAGCAATTTACGCCATGCTGGACATGATTGCAGCACCTCCAAAGCCGACATTGCTGAAGGTGAAATAGCTAAATCTTCAACAATGTTATAGTTCTGAGAAGCTCTCGCATGTGGATTGAAAGCTGACTTTCTAAGTATACCTTTAGCAGGCAGTTTGATTACTAAGTCTGAGTTAGGTTTCTCGATCTGTAGCAGATCGAAACCGGGAGTTGAAGTTGATGGGTTCTGTTATCACTCAGGTTGTCCTTAAGATCCTAAAGGATACGGCCAAGGTAACCACAAACCAATCTTTGGACTGCAGGTGCTAGCCCACCTGCAATCGGAGAGGGCTCTCTCTTTATGATTTAGCTTTGTTGATGATGATTTTAGGCTAGTTATTGGGTTCAAGGGGTTTTGTTTGAGTTTTGGTGGGAAGGATGATGCTTTCAAGTAGAGAGGCAGGGATAGCATGAAAGTTTTAGAACCATTGGGCGTGGAGTCAAGGAGTAGGACTTCTGGTGCATTTTCTTGGTCACAAGAAAGGAATATGGAGCAAGCTAGCTACACATGAAACAATGATTCAAGCTTAAAAGGATGGAATGAGGTCCAAGGAATGAGAGGCAGTTAAGAATCTCTCGTTTAGCTTAGCAGAGGGAAGGTGAATGAGCTCTATCTAGGAACAGTGAAGAATCCCTAGATAACTGTCAAACATGAGTGAATTAGGGGAAATATGAGCCACAGGGAATTCATATTCATTACTAATCCAGACGAAAACATAAAGAAACAGCAGAAATTGAGAATAGAGGGCAATTAAACCAAGTCTAAACTATTCATTCTTTCTGATATTTTAGATGGTATATCAATGGAAAACAAAGTTAGGGAACACTTATTGAGTCATGTTGCAGCACAAGAATTCCGTATTCATCCTTCAACCCTTAAACACACAACAAACAGTCATTCCTCCAAGCTTTTGAGCAGTTTCTGATTAAGTAAAACATTAAGTATACAGAGCGAGTCTCTCTTGGAGCTATACAACCAACCAACCCTCTGAACAGTAAATTAGGGTCGTTTTATAAGAAAAATATCTACAAAAATCAGATCTTAGATAGATCTGCTGTAATAAGTGTGTTTAATCTAACATATGTCTGAAATAAATGCAAGAAAATATCTTCGAGCTGTGCTGGGGGCAGCTATATCAAAAGGAGTTAATGTGTTGTCTTTATGGCTCTGTGCTGGCATTTGGCCATAACTCTGCTTTGATCTCTGACCCATTGGTGTTCGGTGGCTTTAAATGCTTTAACTGCGATCGAAGAACCTTGATGGGCTTTCACCGTTTTCTTTGACTTTGTTGGAGGCCATTCAATGTTCAACTGCTTTGGGAAATGAAGATTTCCATTAAAACATTTAACTGATACTCTTTGTCGCTTCTTTAATATGCTTTGGCACTGAATGTGCGCCTTTTCTATCTTCTAAATGATTTAAACTATCCCATCGACCTTTTATGGCTGCTGTTCGGCCCTCTGCTGCTTTAAGAACTGTCTTTTGCCCCTTTTCTGAATCCTGCGCGAAGAAATTCCTGTGATTTTGCGATTTTAAGCGCCTATTGGTAGCCGGGCCATGAGGGGCTTCCATTTTGACCTATTTTCCTTATCGATGCGCGATTAGCGCTAAGCGCTAATCGCGCATCGAAAACTGCCTTAGATTTTCATTCCGAGCTCTCTTTGCTACAATTTGCGCCCTTTTTGACGATGATGTCAGCATGACGTCAGAGGTGGGTCAAAGTACGGCGGTGACGTGGCAGGGTGATGTCAGCATGGTGACGTCAGCAGTACGGTCGGGTGATGTGGCGGTACGGTGGAGGTGATGATGTGGTAGTACGGTGGCAGCGACGTGGCAATGATGTGGCAAGGACACAGTGGCATGGAGGTGACGCAGGTTGATGACGTCATGGGGGAAACGTGGCGGTGACGTCACACAGGGGAGGGTGGTATCCGCGGTTTCAGGCGCACCGCTTTTGTGCGCAGACGGTTTCAGAGGAGGGGGCTCCGCCACAACCGGGAAGGCGACGCGTGGCAGGAGTACGACGGGAAAACCGCCCATCTCCCGGACGCTAACCCTTGGCATATCGGCGTATGGAAAGACCCGCCCACCGTTGATCTATGGCGTGCGAGATCTGATGGCCGACGGGACAGACAAGGCAGCGGAGGGTTAGGGACGGGGCCCGCGCGTATATAAAACAATATTTATGCCAAAAAGGGGGCTAAAACTTTGGTTAACGCGGGTTTTAAGGGTTCGTAAGTGGGAGTGGGTGGTTATTAATTTGATTGAATATCAAATTAATCCCAGATGGAATGTACGCGTGGAGGATATTAGTGTAAAGTTTATGTGTGGGGGGGGGGGGGGGGGACTGTGGTTGTTAATTCAACCGAATGTCAAAATTAACCCCGGGTTAGGACGCAGAAGGGCTAATGCCAAGCCCCAAATGAACTCATCATTTCCCGAACTTAGGAAATATGGCTATAGTGCCAAAGGGAGGGGCTATTTAATATTTTTGGGGAGTTTTATAGCTTTTTTGTATAATAGGGGATAAGGAAATGATATAGGGAGCTAGATAATAGAGTTAGGAGTTAATATGAAAATGACAAGAAAGCGCTAAGGTAAGGGATCTTAGGCTATTTTTTTTTTTTTAGAGGGGAAAATGACTCAAAGAGTGAATTAATAGTACTCCTAAGCAAAGTGGACCTTTACTTAGGAAAATATAGTGGAAGATGATGAATTCAAGAGTTGTCAAGTAGATCTTGACCTCTTTGGGGAGGTTAGTGAATGATTTGGGAAATAAGAAGAAGGGGAAGTTAGAGATGTCCAGCTTGAGCTCCTCCAAATGAAAAAACTACATCATAACTGTGATATGAAAAGATATAACACTTGAAAGCTGAAATGGATCACACAACTTGATTCTGCAACCACAACACTACTTACCCAGCCTACTTACCTAACATTTTTTCTTTTTTCTTTTTGCATGGGTGCACTTGGACTTGCAGACCCTGATTATCCTTTTTCTTTTTGTTGTTCTCCTATCTAAATCTACAATTATTTCTTCCAAGGGCCCAGATTAAGCAGTTGGGCTCCTTTGTTTCTCTACCTATCTAAAAATTTGTCAAGATTAAGCTGTTTGGGCAGATAATGATTCTCTATATTCTAAAACAAGAAATTGAAACCTAGGGAAGCCAAGATTAAGCTGTTTGGACTTCCCTTAACAGAAAGTTCTTCAAAAATGGTTAACTCATCAAAATTGGAATACAACAGTGGCATTTAGACTGGCACACTTTCATGCCTTCTTCGTTGGCCTTTTTTGGAAATACGGAGCATTGCAGTATGCAAAGTATGACATATTTGGCACTTTCAACTGTCAATCATGAAAGATGAACACTTGTTGCAACAGGAGGCTAACAGTGGCTCCACTTGGGGATGGCTTTTCCTTGTGAAAAGCCAAGAACAGTAGGTCAGACTGCCTTGATCTTCTATTGTTTCTGTACTCTGAAAACTTCCCTTTGCTGGCTACTTTAGTTATGTATATGACAACAGACTTGAAGAGCTTAGGGCCTTCACTTTGGGCTTGAACTGCAGCAAGCTTGCCATCCAATCAAAAAACAAAATCCTACCTACTTACACTAATCAACCTTCTGCTCGTTGGTTAGGTAAAATGAAACAGCCAGTGCAACCACCTAAGCAATTGTAGAAGGAAACGAACTGCTTGATTGACAGTTGGTGAAATCAGAGACATTATTTGGTCATGTGCCCCCATAATCAAATTTGTGACATATAAAGGCCACTGTTGATATTCTTGGCCCTCATAGAGAAAACATATTAAAGATTTTGAGTTGAGAAGATCCTCCATGCAATCTGCTATAAGATCCACAAAAGCATTATGTGGGATATTTTCTTTTGGACCTTCTTGGTCTGATGGAACAGCTACATCCTCAGTAACAAACCCTGCAACCAATACTTCAGCCTTTGTCTTCAAAGCAAGATTATCCTCAATCTGTAAGTCACAAGGTAGTACAATTTCCTCATGACTTGGAGAAGGAATATTTTGGAGGAATTCTTTAGGATCACGAAAATCAAATGACTGAATTTGAAATGCAGAAGTTGAATTTCATTTTCATGTTCTTCCACAACTAAATCAAGGAAATACATCTTGATTTGAGGCTGTCGTATTGTTTTAACCTTTAACAACACCAATCTCAGAAAATTTTCATCAAGCTCATATTCGGATAACAGCTTCCTGAATTCATCTAAAGCTTGATCTATTGCAAGATTTCCCACACACCTAGTCATCCTGTCTTGACTATTAATTCTTTGGCATATGAACTATTTATTTGTAGTCTTGATTAAAAAACTTGAAGCTCTGGATCGTATCTCTCTTTTAGGTTCGATCCTCCAGTGGAGTCTTGATTGAAAATGAAGTGGAGTCGTCAGGTGGATGATTTATCTTTTGGTGTGTCTGATACCTGTCCACCATCATAGATCAGATAACAAGATTTCCTCTTTGAAGCAACCTTCCAAGTTGTTTCTTGGATTTTTCTAAGAAGTTTCTCATTGGAGCTTTCCAACTTGATTTGTGAAACTAACTGAGGATGTTCCCCAGTGGAGTCGCCATTATGTTATCACTCAGGTTGTCCTTAAGCTCCTAAATGATATGGCCGAGGTAACCACAAACCAATCTTTGGACTGCAGGTGCTAGCCCACCCGCAATCGGAGAGGGCTCTCTCTTTATGATTTAGCTTTGTTGATGATGATTTTAGGCTAGTTATTGGGTTCAAGGGGTTTTGTTTGAGTTTTGGTGGGAAGGATGATGCTTTCAAGTAGAGAGGCAGGGATAGCATGAAAGTTTTAGAACCACTGGGCGTGGATTGAAGGAGTAGGACTGCTGGTGCGTTTTCTTGGTCACAAGAAAGGAATATTGAGCAAGCTAGCTGCACATGAAACAATGATTCAAGCTTAAAAGGATGGAATGAGGGCCAAGGAATGAGAGGCAGTTAAGAATCTCACGTTCAGCTTAGTAGAGGGAAGGTGAATGAGCTCTATCTAGGAGTAGTGAAGAATCCCTAGATAATTGTCAAACATGAGTGAATTAGGGGAAATATGAGCCACAGGGAATTCATATTCATTACTAATCCAGACGAAAACATAAAGAAACAGCAGAAATTGAGCATAGAGGGCAATTAAACCAAGTCTAAACTATTCATTCTTTCTATTATTTTAGATGGTATATCAATGGAAAACAAAGTTAGGGAACACTTATTGAGTCATGTTGCAGCACAAGAATTCCATATTCATCCTTCAACCCTTAAACACACAGCAAACAGTCATTCCTCCAAGCTTTTGAGCAGTCTTTGATTAAGTAAAACATTAAGTATACAGAGTGAGTCTCTCTTGGAGCTATACAACCAACCAACCCTCTGAACAGTAAATTAGGGTCATTTTATAAGAAAAATATCTACACAAATCAGATCTTAGATAGATCTACTGTAATAAGTGTGTTTAACCTAACATATGTCTGAAATAAATGCAAGAAAATATCTTCGAGTTGCGCTGGGGGCAGCTGTATCAAAAGGAGTTAATGTGTTGTCTTTATGGCTTTGTGCTGGCATTTGGCCATAACTGTGCTTTGATCTCTGACCCATTGGTGTTCGGTGGCTTTAAATGCTTTAACTGCGATCGAAGAACCTTGATGGGCTTTCACCGTTTTCTTTGACTTTGTTGGAGGCCATTCAATGTTCACCTGCTTTGGGAAATGAAGATTTCCATTAAAACATTTAACTGATACTCTTTGCCGCTTCTTTGATATGATTTGGCACTGAATGTGCACCTTTTCTGTCTTCTGAATGCTTTAAACTGTCCCATCGACCTTTTATGGCTGTTATTCGGCCCTCTGTTGCTTTAATAACTGTCTTTTGCCCCTTTTCTGAATCCTGCGCGAAGAAATTCCTGTGATTTTGTGATTTTAAGTGCCTGCTGGTACCCGGGCCATGAGGGGCTTCCATTTTGACCTATTTTCCTTAGCGATGCATGATTAGCACTAAGTGCTAATCGCGCATCGAAAACTGCCTCAGATTTTCATTCCGGGCTCTCTTTGCTGCGATTTGCGCCCTTGGCGCCCTTTTTGATGATGACGTCAGCATGACGTCAGTGGTGGGTCCCAGTACGGCGGTGATGTGGCAAGGTGACGTCAGCAGTACGGCCGGGTGACGTGGTGGTACAGTGGAGGTGATGACGTGGTAGTACGGTGGCAGCGACGTGGCAATGACGTGGCAAGGACACGGTGGCATTGAAGTGACACAGGTTGATGACGTCATGGGGGAAACGTGGTGGTGACATCACACACGGGAGGGTGGTATCCAGTTTCAAGTGCACCGCTTTTGTGCGCAGACGGTTTCGGAGGAGGGGGCTCCGCCACAACCGGGAGGGCGACGCGTGGCGAGAGTACGACGGGAAAACCGCCCATCTCCTGAACACTAACCCTCGGCATATCAGCGTATGGAAAGACCCACCCACCGTTGATCTGTGGCACACCAAATCTGACGGCCGACAGGACAGACAAGGCGGCAGAGGGTTAGGGACAGGGCCCGCGCGTATATAAAACAATATTTATGCCAAAAAGGGGGCTAAAACTTTGGTTAACGCGGGTTTTAAGGGTTCGTAAGTGGGCGCAGGTGGTTATTAATTTGATCGAATATCAAATTAATCCCAGATGGAATGTATGCGTGGAGGATATTAGTGTAAAGTTTATGTGTGGGGGGGCGAAACTGTGGTTGTTAATTCAACGGAATGTCAAAATTAACCCCGGGTTAGGACGCGGAAGGGCTAATGCCAAGCCCCAAATGAACTCAGCATTTCCCAGACTTAGGAAATATGGCTATAGTGCCAAAGGGAGGGGCTATTTAATATTTTTGGGGAGTTTTATAGCTTTTTTGTATAATAGGGGATAAGGAAATGATATAGGGAGCTAGATAATAGAGTTAGGAGTTAATATGAAAATGACAAGAAAGCGCTAAGGTAATGGATCTTAGGCTGATTTTTTTTTTTTTAGAGGGGAAAATGACTCAAAGAGTGAATTAATAGTACTCCTAAGCAAAGTGGACCTTTACTTAGGCAAATATAGTGGAAGATAATGAATTCAAGAGTTGTCAAGCAGATCTTGACCTCTTTGGGGAGGTTAGTGAATGATTTGTGAAATAAGAAGAAGGGGAAGTTAGAAATGTCCAGCTTGAGCTCCTCCAAATGAAAAAATTGCATCATAACTGTGATCTGAAAAGATATAACACTTGAAAACTGAAATGGATCACACAGCTTGATTTTGCAACCACAACACTACTTACCCAGCCTACTTACCTAACACTTTTTCTTCTTTTTTGCATGGGTGCACTTGGACTTGCAAACCTTGATTATCCTTCATCTTTTTGCTATTCTCCTATCTAAATATACACTTATTTCTTCCAAGGGCCCAGATTAAGCAGTTGGGCTCCTTTGTTTCTCTACCTATCTACAAATCTGCCAAGATTAAGCTGTTTGGATAGACAATGATTCTCTATATTCTAAAACAAGAAATTGAAACCTAGGGAAGCCAAGATTAAGCTGTTTGGACTTCCCTTAACAGAAAGTTCTTCAAAAATGATTAACTCATCAAAATTGGAATACAGCAGTGGCATTTAGACTGGCACACTTTCATGGCTTCTTATTTGGCCTTTTTTGGAAATATGGAGCATTGCAGTATGCAAAGTATGACATATTTGGCACTTTCAACTGTCAATCATGAAAGATGAACACCTGTTGCAATAGGAGGCTAACATTTCAAATTAGAAGATTCTGCTTCCTTACCACCAATAGGACTTTTACTTCCATAATATTGCGATTGCGTTGCAATCCTAACATGGGACATCATCATTATGGGTTCTTCTGAGGCATTTGAGGAAGAACCTATCATCTTACTGTCTTGAGTAGGAAAACAATCCTTCAAAACAGCAGGTGTTTGAGAACCTTTGACGATTTTCACAACCTCAGCTCAATGAGGGTAGTCTCTTTTAAAATGCTCTTCGTCACAAATGAGACAAGGATAACGAGGTTTACGTTTCTCATCAGTAGATTCCATTTTATCTAGTTTCTCTTTCGAATTTTTATCTAATTTATTTTTCTTCTTCCCCTTCTTCTTACCGCCGGATTTTGATTTGGCCGTAGATGACTCTACGACATGAATATCGGCAGAAATTTCAGCGGAAGAGTCTCCTGTCGGGGAATCTGGTAAAGTTATAATAGGAGAAGAATTCTTGGAAGATTTCTTCTTACTTTTGGTGTTAACTGAACCAATCATACCATCAACGGCATGAGACCCTGAAGGAGCTGCAGTTATTTGATTTTGTTTAGGAAGGTCGAGGATTTTCTCGTGTAAACTACCCGACTGCGTATAAACAAGGTCAAGGTACTGAGCTTGAGCAATTACTTGCTCTTCAGTAACAACTCTTGCCTTAGCTACATCCTCAGTGCTTTTAAGTAATAATGATTTAACAAACCATTCTGCTAAGATCTGATCTGGAATAAAAACTTTCACTAAATGTCGTTGACGTCTCCATTCATGAATGTGATCTGAAATATAAGTGGACGTTGACTATTTTAATGAAGTTAATAATTCCATGCCATTGTTATATCTGACAAGAAACTAAAAATGAGTTAAGAACGAAGTGGCTAGCTGACTAAAGTTATAAAAAGTGGCTCGCGATAACTCAATGTACCACTTGGCCGCAAGACCAATTAGAGTGCGTTGAAAAAGACGTAAACAAATTGAATCATCTGAAATAGAGTTAGATGCATACCAGAGGTGATAAGTCATCACATGGTTTGACGGATCCTCTCTTGATTTACCTTCAAACTTTGGGATATTGTTGGGAAACTTATTCGGCATTAGCAGCCAAAACTGAAGATAATTTATCAGATCATTCGTAAGGCGCGATAGATTAGGCAAGTCCAAAGTTGCAATGAATGGTAACTAACGATTAGGGTCTCGAAAACCCTGGGTCATGAGACCAGCCCTAGGAGGAGGATATCCAGGATAACTTGGAATTGGAATTGAATTTTGGATATTATATCCTCCCAGAAAACCAGGATTAACTGAACCGTACTGGGGTTGTTGAGGTTGCTGATAAGTATATCCAGGGTATGGTTGATACTGATAGACTGGGTTCTGCACAGCAGGACCGAATTGGTACTGTCCTTGGTACGGTTGATAAGTAAATTGAGGTTGACTTTTGACAACCGTACTTGGACCAGGTTGTCCTACAGGCATTTGAACCGAAGTTTGAATTGTAGGTCCACACTGAGGTAAAGATGCTTGAGGAGTTGATGCAGGAACAATAGAAACTTGAGCTGCCGATACTCCAAAAGTAGGTGGGGTAGATGGAATAGATGTTGCAGTAGTTGCAGCAGTTGTTTGAGGCGGAGTTCATGGTGAACTAGGCCCAGGTTGAGAAACTACACCACGTGCAGAAGTTTGAATAGTAGGCTAGATAGGTTGCTGGGTTGAACCAGAAACCAAGGTTTGTCCAGATTGAGATGACAACTGCACATTCGGTTGCAAGATCTATTGAGATTGAGATGGATCCCACACTACGTTCATTCCGGGGTATGGACCCATAGAAGGTTGAGCATATTGGGGACCATAACCGGGTTGAGGGTAGGGTTGATAATTCAAAGGTACATTTCTTGCTCCTTGGACAAATGATTGACCTGAAGGTGGTTGGAAACCTTGGGTTGGGTACTGACCTTGAGGTTGATAACCTTGAGGCACGTACTGAAACTGGGGTTTACCTTGAGGTACATTTTGATATTGGAGTTGACCTTGAGGTACGTACTGAGTCTGGGGTTGACCTTGAGGAATGTATTGTCCTGAAGGTATGTATTGTCCTTGAGATTGCCCCCTAGGCAATAACTAGGTACCTTGAGGTTGCCCCCTAGGCGATAATTTAGGACCTTGAGGTTGCCCCCCAGGCGGGAACTAACTACCTTGAGGTTGGGGATTTGGAATGGTACTTGACATCATAAGAATGTCTTCTACACTCAACGGTTTAGTTCCGTTATTACCAGTTAATAACCCTTGTTCAACAGGTTGAGGAGATGCTCCTGAAAAAGTACCAGTAAGTGATTAATACCTAGAAGGAACAGAAGGACCGCCATATAAAAATGTTTTTGGAGATTGAGAACACATGGATGACTGTCTCAACATATTCAAAGGAGGATAATAACCTCTAGGTGTGGGATGAAAAGGAATGCGAGGTGGTGAAAAATTTAGTCCCAGGTTTTCTAGAAAATTGGTCAATGAAAGATACCAAGCATCCCTCCTAGATGGACTGTAAAAGATCGATTCATGCTCCCTAAGTTCTATAGTTGGTTGATTTTCAGGGATAGATATACCTTCTTCCGGAGTAACAAGTTCTTCAATAGCAATAAGTCCAGAAGGAAGATTTTGGGTAACGACTCTTCCTACCCTGGGTGAACTAAGACCACTGGAAGTTGGAGAAGCAAATCCTGATGATGGAGTAGCAGCAGATTCAATTTCAGGTTCAGAAATTTCAGGTTCCTCAGCTAATTCACTAGTAGAAGAAAAACTACCAGTAACTTCGGAAAATGAAATAGGTTCAATAATATACTCTGGTGCTTGAACTTGATATTCAGGATGCACAACTAAAGAAGATTCTCCTTCTTTTGGTGACCCAACTCTACTGTCACTAGGAGTTATAAGAGCTCGTAGCCCTTCAAGTTGGCTTGGTGAAAACTCAAAAGGTTGGCCCCGAAGTCTACGGGACTGCCTCGGTAATTCAGCCACGATTAAATATTTTAATTACTTCACACGCAAACAAGGAAAAAACTCAATGAAAACCACCCAAAGTCTCTAAAGAACCAAACAATTTGAAGCACACGCCTAAAGAATCTAGGAGTTCAAACCACACACAAATAGTAACTTTCCGTACCGAAAACACTAGTTGGTGATGAAATCCAACGTCGCAGAATTCAATACAGAAATGGCAGTTGGAACAGTTACCACGACAACTTGCTTAATGAAACAGACTGGCACAAGTTTCTCCACTAAACCATCTCGAGTGAAGAGAACCCCCCAGAGCCTTAGGAAATAATCCTATACATTATGGTCACTATGGTTACCAACAGAAACAAATATACCTGGGGGAACAGTCTGTGATCCGATACACACGCAAGGGCAGAGTAGCAAAGCTCAATCCCCTTGAAGGCTCCTTGACATAATCCAAGGTTTACCAACAAGTGACCCCAGGCTCCTCGACAATGGTTAATCCGAGGTTTACCGTTTTTAATACATGTATATCTACTATCGTTCCTAATGAGGAAGGATTGATTACCCCACTGGTTCGGATATGACCTCATGCTTGACTCCTTTAAGAGGAGCTTCCCAGAGCATAGATGTAACAATTGGAATTTATCTCTTACCGCAAGATACAGCTACTTGTTTGTTTTTACTATCTTGGAGAGTTAATTACTTCCTACTCCAAGATACTAGCCTAAGCACCCCTAGACTGAGACTCTCCTTATACAGAGCAAGCTTCAGCAGGCTAAACTCAATGATGATGTCTCACTGTTGGTCTGATATAAGTGCAGCCCTATGTTGGTGATAAAGAGCCCAAGAAATAAAAAGATTGCTAGATTGATTTTACTTTAAGCGTTATTTTTATGGTTATTTCTTAAGTCAAAAGGTGTGGAGATGAAACTTTATGGTGTGAAGACTCGACTCCAAAATACTAAAAATGCACCTAAGATGATAAACAATCCTTTTTCTTCAATGAAGTTCTAGCTAAAGAAAGGGTTGAGAATGCAAATACTTGAAAAAACAAATCTTTCGTTAACAAACAAATGAAAAGAAAAACTTTTTTGTCTTTTTCAATAAACTAAAAAATGAGACTACTAATTATGCTCACGAAAAAAAATATATCCCTTTCTTTTCAACACTCAAATACTACAAAAACAAACTTTTCAAAAGAGATTTTTTTTTTTAATTTCTAGAAAACACTCAAAACTATGAAAAATATAATCTTGAGATCTACAAATTCTAAAAACCTAATTGAAGTAAAAGCGTACAAAATTTCTTTTCGAGGATTTTTTACTTAGTTATCAGCGAACTAAGGACTAATTTGTTCATAATAACAAATTAATCAAAAAACAACCAGCTTATGTTTTCTTCTTTTTTTAAGTGAAATCCAAAACTTTCAAAACAAGTTCTTTCGAAGCTTTGCAAAGAGAAAAACGAGATGTATTCCTCACCATAGGCAGATTTAACAAATCGGTCAAACTCATAAAGAAGACCAGCAAAAACCAGGGTGATCTGAGGTTTCTAAGGCTTCTAAGCTCTGAGTTACTACAAAGACCAAACGAAAATCAAGCCAGGCACACAAAACTTCTAGAAATTCACTTAAAACCTAAATGCCAATGGTATTCACCTACAAAAAGTTTCTGACAGGACACGTGCAGATCTGGGTAGAGGCTAAAACACATAAACAAATCCTAAACTTAACTAAATGAAAATATTTTAAGTTTATCAAAATTTTGACAGGGTCTGCAGGCCCCCAATATAACCAGGTGCGGTACCGCTCTATGTAGTAAAGCAATAGTGTGGGGATGTTCGCACTGTGTTACAACCAGAACGTGTGGTCCTCTATCAAAAGCGTGAAAAACAAAAACAATTCACAATCTAAAGAAACCACCCAATCCCACACACATCAAGCAAAAACCAGAAACAAAGAAAAATTTTCTCAAGTCAAAGTAAAAGCAAAGGCAAAAAACGAAAATTCAATTGCCCAGTGGAGTTGCCATTTTGTCGAGTGGATAAATCATTCTTGTGGACAAGACCGATCTCCCTAGTATCTATTGATATCTAGCGACAAGAAAGACAAACAAATTCTATCTTTCTCTAAATATTGTGATCTATAAATAAAATCCAATAGATGTTTTATACCCTACCTCAAGTCCAATGCCAGTTTGTGGAAGCCATGCTCCATTCATCCAAATGAGCTCCCTTTTAAATAACCTGCAAACACAAATAGGCAAACATCAAATAACACCTGCATAGCCAATAAAATAAACCATATTTATCATGATGATCAAGGAATTCATGAAATAGACCATAGAAGACAATTTATTGAGAAAAATGAATCTAATTGTATTAAGTTTAAACAAAGAAGAACTTTACAACCTTGGTGCCTTGATGTTGTACAAGCTCTTCCCAGGATCCAGCAAGAATGTCCTCTACTTTGACAAGCTTCACTCTCTTCCTAAGGAGATGAAAAGGTATGTAATCTTTCCTCTCAAGCTCAATTAGGAAGTCTAAATTCCAACAGCATTTACCCTCAAAAATATTCAGCTTTCAACCTCCCTAGCAACCAACCCAATGCCTCATTTTATAGTGCAGAGGAAGGAAGTTACCAGGTCCACCTTCAAAGGGATAGAGTCCTCCTTCAAAGGGATAAGCTCCTCTCATCAAGGGGTTAGCTTCTTTAGTTATGGGATGCATGAACCACCTAGGAGCGAACTTGCCACCTCAAGATTCCTTCTAGAAGCATCCAAAATTAACCCAAAGTGAGTTTTTAATAATAAACTTGTGCATTTTTTACTTTTACAGGGGTCTGCACCCTTTCCTTTAGAGACAGAGCGAGCAGGTCCGCAGGAGACATGACCAAGGGGTACGGGACCGCAGGTAATGCTAAGAGAAAGTGTAGAACCAAAGTTTTAGTGATTTTCAAGGACTTTCTCTCATTTTTAAGGCTTGACATGAAGAGCTGAGGTTTAAGACTTGCATAGGAGGACAGTATGAGTGGTGATAGGCTCACACTGACTGCAAAAAGTCATGGTGACAATATTTTGTTTAACACATCGCACCTCCCGTGTGTTGCAGGTGAGATGCATCCATGTTTCCTTGTGTTACAGGTGCGATGATTGAATGAGACTGTTTTTGCCTCCAGATTTTGGTTTTTTCTTCATTGTCTTCAGCTTTATTCAGTAGTTTTGTTGTCTATGATCAGTATATCTTTGTTGAAACCAACTTCCTTTGCATTATTCAGCCTCCATAAAAAGGAATTATGAATGTTTTTTATGTATTTTTCATCATTTACAGTTCTCCTTTGCAAATAGTAGCTTAATCGAATTGTCGTCTTTTGATTTGAAAGTGTCGCAAGTGTCGTTTTAAGTCAAGAAAAAGAGTGTCACAAAGCATTCCTCTTTTAGATAGTCGATTACACTTTTTCCATTGTATTTGATTTGAATCATTAGTATTTCAAGTGTCGAAAGCAATTTTAAATTCGAAATCGCAAAGTGTCATCTTGGCTTTACTTTCGTTTAAAAAAAAAAAAATTGTTAGTACTGTTGCTTTGAAAGAAGATAGTTCAGATCTATACTTCGTTTTCTTTTTGTCATTCTCACATTAAGGAAACTGAAAAACAATACATGCATGTGCATTTGCATTAAGACTACATGCTGAAGTTGATTTAGGAAAAGTGCATCTAGTGTGTGCTCTCTGCTCTATGTTGAAATAATTTCATTTCTCTTTCCTTAGTAGCTAGGATTTTCATTGCAAAAAGAAATTAGACGACTGTTTATCAACTTAGATTGCATATTTAGGAATTGTATATCTACATCACGCAGTGAACCTTAAAGGCAAACTTCGTAAGAAATATCAACTGTAAAATAAACTTCAATGAACATCAAAATGCTTTGGAACCTAACGCACAACATTTAGAATTCTAGGCTAGAGAAGTATTCCGGCATCGTAAAGCCTGGTAACTATCGCTTTCATCGTAGCTTGGGTGATTCCTCCTCTTTGAGACGACAAGTGCCAGTATGGACTTGTGCTCCCACGTACCGTCGAGTATATATTGGGAGACCACAGTAGACTACATCCTTTATCCTTAAGAAGCCGTGTCTGCCGCCCTATCGATCGCAATGCACTGAACACAGCGTTCAGGAAGATTGACTGCCATACCGTAAAAAGTATTCTGTAGTTTTGTAATTGATTTGGTAATCCCTTTGTCTAGATTTCCAGAGTAATCACTTTCGTTCCTTTTCAGACTCCTTAAAATAAAAGGTCCATCTGAGCACTTGTCACTTCAGGCTCATTAAAAATCGAAGGCGACTAGAGTCATCTTTAGCTTTTTCTAACGACTCTTAAAAATTGAAAAAGCAATTTGTGTCAAAGCGTCATAAAATTTATTTTAATCGGAATAAGGTCATTGTTCCCTCATTGGTCTTTAGGTTGAGAAATGGAGTCTACCAATCAAGGATTTCCCCAAAATCCTAGTCCCTTCTCCTCTTGGGGCGATGTTGGTGCTCCACACATGGCTTAAAATCTAACATAACTTCCCTTTACAAAGGGGATACATGGAAGGAGAACTGTCTTCTCAAAATCTTAAGGATAAAAATTGAATCAAACTTAGTCCTGATGATGGAACCCCTTTGAGGTTTGAAACATCGACATAATGAACATAATATTGTGGATAATCCGGATCATGCTACTCCAAAAAACTACCACAGAAGCTTAAAATCTAACATAACTTCCCTGTACGGAGGGGATACATGGAAGGAGATATGTATTCTCGAAATCTTAAGGATAAAAATTGAATCAAACTTACTCCTGATGATGGACCCCCTTTGGGGTTTGAAACATCGACAGAATGAACACAATACTGTGGATAATCCAGATCATGCTACTCCAAAAAACTACCACATAAGCTTAAAATCTAACATTACATTGTCCCTCCCAAGACTCACAATTGGCCTGCCAGTATGGCTTTTCTCGACCTCTATCGTTCAAAACACCGCAATTCCTCAGCAATCCAATCAGCAACTAGATGAAGTTGCTCCCCAACCTTCTACTTCGTATGTTTCTCCCTCTCCTTCTTCCTCTTCGCTTGGTGAAGCTAGTAACGCTAAAAACTAAGTGACTGAGAAGAAGAAGAAAGGGAAGGAGAAAAATAAGAAGAATCCAACCACGAAAGGGGGTAACCATGCATCGTCTGGCAAAAATCCACACACTACACCTTCCAAACCTAAATCTCCATGTGTCATTTGCAAGGGCGACCACTATCATCGAGATTGCCCTTGTATCCCACGGATCCTGAGGGATTGGTCTCCCCGTTTGCACAATCCGGTGTCTTCGACCGCTGACGATCATGTTGAGAGCGCACCGTCAACTATTGAAAATGAAGTCAATGAAGAAAAAGGAAGATCCAAATTTCCTTGTAGACTATGTGAAGGAGATCATGCCCTCCACCGTTGTCCCTTCCTAGACGAAGCTAAAAGAGTCTTGCATGACCGTCCTGCATCACCACAGCGACTTCCTCCTAGATACAAGAAACTCTTGCTAAGTCCATCGCTAGTTGAAAATCCAACTGACACACAGTTGTTTTCGGTTGAAGCAACTATCGTTGAAGATAAACCCTCTGAGTCAACACTAGACCAAAGTCAACAGGTCGAGACGGCAGTCAACCCAATCTTGTCTTCAGAGGGCCCACCTTCAGATGATACTGTCACCAAAGAGAATGAGAACGACACTGTTCAAATTCTCTTCGTAAACACAGACTCCGATGAACATGGGGGAAATCTACCCATTCCTTTACCGCAGGAATGAAGTTTGTCAGAGATTCATCCAGCTGTTTATTCGGTCCCACCTCCAAGCAACCTAGTCGTTTCCTTCGATTGGAATCTACTAGGCAGACCCCGCCTACCATCTAATGTACCATTCTGAATCATAGTACAAGCTTAAAAAATGATTATGGTTGGTACTATTATAGATGAAGGGGCTTCTGTGAGCATCCTTTCCTCAACTGCTTGGAAAGCGCTTGGTTCGCCATCACTTCTTCCTGAGATTCGAAATTTGACAAGCTTCAACAGAGGAACCAGTTGACCGTTAGGGATCCTTCCAAATTTGCCTCTAACTTTTAGAAGGAAAACCATTCATCTAAACGTGATGGTAGTCCAAGTACCTCTAGATTACGATCTACTCCTTGGGTATGACTACATTTATAGCATGGGATCAATCATTTCCTCACTCTTTCAAGTGATGTGTTTTTCACATGAAGGCAGAGTGGTTCAACTCATAGACCAGCTTTCGTTCCCTGGTTCAAACATAGTTATTAGTCAAATGCCATCCCTAACTGGTATTTTTACATAAGGAATGTTTAATCAATCTCCAGTTCGTCCACTTGATGATCGCGAGTGATTCGGTGATTGTGATTGAAACCCAGGAGGCATGCACCCTGGTCTACTTCGGCAGGAAAACCCCGGATATAAGGTAGGTTTCCACGTGGGAATATGACTAGTTTGACAATCCTGTCCATCTAGGAAAATGGATCAGACTGGAAAAGGATTCCCTTGTCAAAGGTTATGTGATTGGCACTGACAACAATCACCTTTGTCCATTTCGATGGACATCGCCAAGGAAGTGTTTTCTCTGTGACGCGGATGGAACAATCTTGCAAATGCAAGAACTTCCATATGGTGACCTAGAAACTCTATTTTATACGTGGGGGCATGCAAACCTTTTTGCATGCAAGTGAAAAGCAACCATTTATTTTCTTAGTTTGTAGGCTCTTAACCCTTTAAACGCATAGGTTGGTCGTTCCTAGCTTGCATAACGAAAGGCTCCGGAGCAAAGTTTTGAATGGTGCAAGCCCTAACAAATGAACCTATCGGTGAGACATCCTTATTATACGAGTGTCACGAGCAGTTTTATGCAAAGTTCAAGCTCATTAAAAAATAAACCTAGCCATGAGCAATTTTACGCGAAGTTCAAGCTCGTTAAAAAATAAACCTAGCAATGAGAAAGTGTTCCCATAGAGTTTATGCTCATTAAAAAATGAACCCCACCTTCGGTAAATAACCATTGCAATCGCGCAATTATCATCTTTTGAACCTTGATCGTGTTCTTACCATCACCTCCACTCTTCTTTAGTCAATCATACGCCTTCGTTTGGTTGTTTAACCTTTTGAGGAATAGCTGCGACGAGTGATTCTATTAGCCACCTTCTTTACATTGTCGTGATTGAAAAGTTCCAAACCTTACTTGGAACCAGTTGCTATCCAAAAACATTACTCATTCCTCAAAAAACGAGTCTCCTTTAAGCTCTTTTCATTTGACTCGTAAAATATGAAAAGATTGCTGAGCAATTGGCCTCTCCAGCTTGTTAAAGGGATCGAAAGTGCCATCCCTCCTCTATATTTTAATCTTTTTGGACCTGAGGGATTATTACACAAAAATATCGAGCGCTTGTCTTGTTCGGCTCATTAAAACTATCGAAAATTCATCCCTTTCATATTGTTTTACACTTTTTCGGACTTAAGGG
This sequence comes from Pinus tabuliformis, assembly GCA_031772625.1. Taxonomy (NCBI): domain Eukaryota; kingdom Viridiplantae; phylum Streptophyta; class Pinopsida; order Pinales; family Pinaceae; genus Pinus; species Pinus tabuliformis. The sequence goes on along the minus strand of CM062819.1, from coordinate 2,001,669,185 downwards.
ATTACATTACGAAAATGGACCACTGGAGTTGCCTTTCCATCCCTTTTTAGACTCTCTGAAATTGAAAAGGACTGAGTTATCTTTGTCGTTAAACTCGTTAAAACAATAGCAACAAACTTGTCCATGCAGACAAGAGCGAGTTTCACTGTCGCTAGGCTCGTTAAAACATAGCGATAGGTTTGCCTGAAGGGAAAATTATAGAACAAGCATATGTTATCCTCCTCAAGCTTGAAAAAAATAAAGAGGTACTGGTCAGCAATGACTGGGGAAAAAGGAAAGAAAACTTGAATAGCTTCATTGGTAGCAGGTCGCTCTTGAACATGACACTTTCACTCCGTCACCATGATTGAGTCGAGTTGGGTTATTTCGTTCACCGGTCATATCACCATTGGTCCACTGTACCATCCACCTTGGGGTTAACACTACCAATCCATTTCAGTGTCGCTGGTATGTTCAAGAGAAGTCGCTTAGAGAATTCACCAACCTAGCTAACGCCTCATCCACTGCAATACCTTCACTCTCCATTTTTCATGACCACCACCCTGAACCTTGTATCATCAAATCGTTTTCACCTCCACAAAATCATTTTCTTCGTTCTGTGTCATAGATGTGGGATTCATTAAGGCCCTCCTACGACGGGTCACTTCTTGTCGACATCAGCTCATTATCCAAGAAGTTGACTTAGGAACAACCCTTTCATTACTTTGAAGTTTGCATGCCTCTGTCAGACTAAACAATGCGCACCGGAAATAAAATTAAACAAACATACACAGCACATTAAAAAACACAAAACCATAACACACAGATTTAACATGGTTCACCCAACCAATCTGGGCTACGTCCACCAGAACAGAGGCATCGACAATCTTATTATTCAAAGGAGATTACAACAATTCTAATTCTTCACACATACTCTCAGCTCACCCTATTTTCTCTAAACTCACTACACATTCTCAATCCTCTACGGGATTACATTTCTATATAGCTGGAGTATAAAACTGAATCATAAATTCCCTCACAACAAATATAGGATGCATTAACTCCTCCTCAAAAAATATTGGAGCTAATATAGCAACTAATCCTATTGTTGTCACATACGTGAGATTTTTTCCCAAAATTAATTAACAGAAAAATCTCAACAATCTCCACCTTGACAAAAATTAGCCTGATACCCTATTAATTTATTATTTTTATCTTTTCTTCAAGCCAAGAGAAGCCAGACACCAACGTAGCTTCTCTAACAAAACTGGTTTCGTGAACATGTTTGCACAGTTTTCCTTCGTATGCACCTTTTCAAGAGAAACACCCCTTTCAGTGATAACCTGTCTTACAAAATGGTACTTGATAGGTATATGCTTAGATTTACTATGATAGGCCAGATTCTTAGCCAAATGAATTGCACTTTGACTATCACAAAATAACTTGATGTTGTCCTATAACCTACCAAACTCACCAATCAAACCTTTCAACCAAACCGCTTCTTTGCAAGCATGTGAAGCAGCTATGTATTCTGCTTCAGTAGTGGATAAAGCAACAATATTCTATAGCTTTGACATCCAGCTAATAGCTCCACCTGCAAGAGTAAAGACATACCCTGAAGTTGACCTTCTCTTATCCAAATCACCTGCAAAATCGGAATCAACATAACTGCAAACAAATTCACTACTTCTGTTATAAGTGATACAATAATCACTTGTGCCTCTCAAATACCGAAGCACCCATTTCAATGTTGACCAGTGTTCTTTTCCTGGATTTTCCATATACCTGCTGACAACCCCAACTGCATGTGAAATATCTGGTCGAGTACAAACCATCGCATACATTAAACAACCTACTACATTGGCATATGGAATTAGAGACATATATTCCTTTTCTTCATTTGTATTAGGACATAAACTTGAAGAAAGCTTAAAATGGGAAGCTAAAGGGACTGAAACAGGCTTCACATTGTTCATACCAAACCTCAAGAGTATTTTCTCAATATACTTCTGTTGTGATAGCCACAGCTTACCATTGCTCCTGTCTCTGAAAATCTCCATGCCCAAAATTTGTCTTGCTGCTCCTAGATCTTTCATATCAAATGTCCTATCCATCTGAGCCTTTAACCTGTTGATCTCTGTTATGCTTTTGCTTGCTAAAAGCATTTCATCAACATACAACACTAAGATAATGAACATGACATTACTTAATTTCTTAAAGTAAACACAATGATCATATTCACTTCTTATATAATTTTGACTCAACATGAAAGAATCAAATTTCTTGTAACATTTTCGAGGTGATTGCTTCAGACCATACAATGATTTATTGAGCCTGCAGACAAATTTCATGTTGCGATCTTGAACAAACCCTTCCGGTTGTTCCATGTAAATATCCTCATCTAAATCTCCATGTAGAAATGTAGTTTTAACATCTAGTTGTTGTAATTCTAAATCAAGTAAGGCAACTAATGCTAATACAATTCAAATTGAAACAATTTTTACAACTGTTGAAAATATCTCATGAAAATCAATGCCTACTTTCTGAGAAAAACCTTTCGCAACCAGCCTTGCTTTGTACCTATCCTTTGAACCATCAACACCCCTTTTCAATTTGTACACCCATTTACATCCCACAGTTTTTCTGTCTTTAGGAAGTTCTACCAGATCCCATGTGTCATTCTTGTGTAATGCCATCATCTCATCCTTCATAGCTTCTTTCCACTTTTCACTTTTAGAACCTTCTACAGCTCCCTGATAGCACAAAGGTTCATCATCGTTAGTGGTTAAAGCAACTGAAGTAACATAATCATCATACCTTCTAGGAGGACATTTAATTCTCGTGGACCTCCTTAGAGATGTTTCTGGTACTTCCACAATTTGCTGATTATTATCTATAGGAACTTCTTCATGATCTGCATCTGAAACATGTTCATGATCTACATCTGAAACTTGTTCATGATCTACATCTGAACCATGTTCATCTTGATCATCATCAATATTTGGACTGGTTTCAAACTGAATGTGTTGAAGCTTAGATACATTATCCTGTTTCAATTTATCATCTACATCTGAATTTTCAAGTGAGGATTCATTAAATTTAACATCTTTGTTAATGATGATCTTGTGAGTAGTAGGATCCCACAATCTGTATCCCTTAGTCCCATCACCATATCGAACAAAGATATATCTTTTTGATTTAGGATCTAATTTAGAACACTGATGTTTTGGAACTAGAGCATATGCATCACAACCAAAAACTTTCAGTTTAGAATAATCACAAGGATGACCTTTCCATACCTCTTGAGGAATTTTGCATCCTATTGCAGTTGATGGTGATCAATTTATCAAATAGCAAGTTGTAGCAACCGCTTCTGTCCACAATTCCTTCTGCAAATTGGCGCTACTCAGCATACTTCTTGCTCTCTCTAAAAGAGTCTTGTTCATGCGTTCAGCAACTCCATTTTGCTGAGGAGTATACACAGTGGTTTTATGTCTTTCGATCCCAGCGTCCTTGCAATAATTATCAAATTCCTTTGAAGTAAACTCACCGCCATTGTCAGTTCTTAAACATTTAATAGTTATTCCAGTGATGTTTTCAACTAATGCTCTAAACTGTTTGAAAATTGTAAACACATCAGACTTCTTCTTTAACATGTAGACCCATACTTTTCTAGAGAAATCATCAATAAAAGATACAAAATATGACGAAACTCCATATGAGGTTGTAGGAGACGGACCCCAAACATCAGAATGGATATAATCAAGGATTCCCTTACTAGTATGTTTTCCAGTTTGAAACTTCTGCTTGCTTTGTTTCCCAAACAAACAATGTTTACAGAAATCTAACTTAACAGACTTTAGACTAGGAAGTAACTTACGATCAGATAAAATCTTTAAACCTCTTTCACTCATATGGCCCAACCTTTGATGCCATAAACGAATAGAATCACTGTCATTTTCAGACACTATAGAAACATGATCTAACTCTGTTCTTCCTTCTAAATGAAAGAGATTTACAACCTTCTTTGCTTTCATTACTAGTAAAATTCCTTTATAAATTTTCATTACTCCACCTTGAACAAAGGTTTTATATCCATTTGTGTCCAGTACTCCTAATAAAATGAGGTTTTTCCTTAGTTCAGGTACATATCTTACATTAGTTAAAATTTTATTTGTCCCATCAAACATTTTAAGCTGAACAGTTCCAATTCCCACAATGTTACACGTGACATCATTTCCCAGGTAAACTACTCCGTCATTGATTGCTAAACCATTCCCTATGAATACACATGTGATTTGATGCACCAGAATCTAACAGCCAATGTTGATCATGACTAGACAAATCAACTGATAACACTTCATCACTCATAACTGTCTTGGAGGCCGAACCTGTATTTGTCATGTTTGCTTCTTGATTTGTTGTTGAAGAGTCTTCTTTGGATGCTTGCTGTCTCTTCCAACAATCCTTCTTCAAATGTTGCGATTTGCCACGAAACCAGCACTTTACCTTACTCTTCTTCCCTTTCAATTTTGAACGCGAGTCACTGTGCTTACCAGAGCGTCTTTCTCTCGAACGACCTCTAGCCATCATTGCTTCTGATGTAGAGGTTTCAGAATTTGACCTCTTCCTTGTCTCTTCGGTCAACAAAGCTCCAACAACATCATCAAATTCAAGGGTTTCTCATATATTTAGACTTATAGAAGTAACAAAATGATCCCATGACTCGGGCAACGAGCACAATAAAGTTATAGCTTTATCTTCTTATTCAAATTTTACTTCTATACTTTCTAATTGCACCAGGAGAGTACTAAAGACATTCAAATGATCAGTGATAGTTGTACCTTCCTTCATGTGCAGACTGTACAATTGTCACTTCAGAAGAATCCTATTGGTTAAGGATTTTGTCATGTACAGCTTCTCAAGCTTTGTCCACAAACCAGCAGCAGTTTTCTCTGACACGATGTTAAACAAAACATCATCCGCCAAACACAGTCGAATACCGCTCAGAGCTCCTCCATCCAAATCATTCCATTCATCATCTGTCATGGTGTAAGGCTATTTGGATTTTCCCAACAGTGCCTTCGCCAAGCCTTGTTGCACAAGCAGATCATGCATCTTCACTTTCCAGATTTCGAAGTTATTTTTGCCATTGAACTTCTCGATCTCAAACGAGCACTTTGAGTTTTTGCCATGTTGTAAGAAACTAAATCTACAATTCCAACTTAATAAATAAAGTTAATATCTAACAAAAAATTCCTTTGCCTTCTACTGTGCTACCTTTACCTTATCATACAATCTCTCTGCTGTATAAACTGCAGTTTACAAACGAAAAACAAATAACAAAATTGCAGTTTTACCAAAGCGATCCTTGCTTGGTGCGTTGGCGCTTCTTTGACAGCAGACGATCTGCACCAGAACAAAAAATTGGCGCACTTAAACCCGTCGATTTCATGCCAATCGAGATAATGGAGCTCTGACGGGAGCATTAAACTCGGATCCGCGCCAATTGGCGCGTCTGTTCCAAAATAAAACGCGCCAACCCGTTCACTGTCATAAATTGGCGTGTCTGTCTCTACCGAAACCGTGCCAATTTCCAAAACTCCACCTTTAGCATCTCTGTCACACGCACCAGCTCCACAGCCAGAGACCTGTAGGTTATGGGCCCTCCACGCTTCTGCTGTGCCGCTCTGATACCACTTATCAGACTAAACAATGCGCAGCGGAAATAAAATTAAGCAAACATACACATCACATTAAAAAACACAAAACCATAACACACAGATTTAATATGGTTCACCCAACCAATCTGGGCTACGTCCACCAAAACAGAGGCATCGGCAATCTTATTATTCAAAGGAGATTACAACAATTCTAATTCTTCACACATACTCTCAGCTCACCCTATTTTATCTAAACTCACTACACACTCTCAATCCTCTACAGGATTACATTTCTATATAGCTGGAGTATAGAACTGAATCATAAATTCCCTCACAACAAATATAGGATGCATTAACTCCTCCTCAAAAAATACTGGAGCTAATATAGTAAATAATCCTATTGTTGTCACATACATGAGATTTTTTCCCAAAATTAATTAACAGAAAAATCTCAACAGCCTCAATGGCAAGTTTCTCACTTTCGGCGACAGGTTTACATCAATGGCCTTCGATCGAAAGATTTTGCGTGGTGTTCGACATCAACTCATGTATTCACACCACGTGAATTGTACTGCAGTACCTTGAGGGTCATTATCATTATTGTTGATTCCTCTCGCGCCTATTAACAGCTTACATCATTGGCTGGTAATCAGGTGATGTCTTTCCATGTTCGACATCAGAACATCTTCTCACATGGATCGACTTATACTTCGGGTGAAGATTGAACGAGTTTGAAGACCCCGGATCTAGTTTCATCCATCCGGGCCGCGATATATTTAGGAAAATAAAGAAATCAAATGTACATCACAGCTGCACAGATAATCATCCAAACTAAAGGATGATGTCTCTACCAGAATCATCAGTCTGCCACACAGACGATTGTCTGTCTTATGTACATGAGTATGAATTTATAAAGTTGAGCATGGGAATTCCCACCTCAGCTAGATAATGAAAATATTATGAAGATAATGTATTGTATTATATCTTATTATAGGTCACCATCCAGTTTGAAAAACCTCGGATCCTCATTATAAAGCATCTCACCCGACATCAAAAGGATTTACGACCTCATGCTTTAGGGGGCAACTGTTATAGACATATTTGGGAACTGCAACTCCAATCACATATGTCCATATACCAAGGGCTTCTAAACCCATAAAAGTGTTGTTTCATACCCTAAAGGAACAAGGTGAGTTGATTACATCATCTCCCAGAAGTTCTCCATGAAAAACTACTCAGCCCTGGTCAAAACAGAACCATACAGACTGCTCCATGCATAGGGTGCGATGCATCTCACCTATTACACATGGGGGGTGCGATGCATACTGGAAAGCCCTTCTGTAGGGTGTGACGAGTGAGAGCAGGCAAATGGCAGAAGCAATTTTCTAGGTGGAAACCCAGAGAATCTTCTAGAAATTGCTCATATGACACTTTCCTCTCTGAATTCGCCCAGGGATGAGTAAGAGATCTGAAATATCCAAGTGGAACCAAGAACTATCAATGAAATGAAACTAATCAAAATCCCAGAAGCTAACTCACTCTCCTGTAAACATCTATATATGGATCCCTCATCCTAGAGATCCAGGGCCTGGAATTTTGTAATTTGCAAAGAAGTATTGTTGGTTTCTCTTTGAAGACATTGTTGGGTGATCTTGCTTTGTATGAGGTGAAGAGGGCTTTCATGCTGGGAGGATGATGTTCGATCAGACATCCTGGTTGTAATCCTCTCTTCTACTACTTCTATCAATAAAGCTATTTGAGTTTTCCTCCATATGCTTGTATATCTCTAAATCTTGTTTGTGTATGCATTTATATGGTTAATGTACATCTGGTCCTACATTATTTATGGTTATAGATCTCTATGCTTTGATGGAATTTTGCTGCCTTGAATCTACAGGTGTTCTTTGAAGCGGGACAAGTGAGAAAGGAGTGGTGAAAGCTCTATCAAAGGAGAGAGGAAACAATCAAGGAGACTAGTGAAAGACTGAGGTTGGTACTCTCTGCTTCTCTCTCATCTATCTCTCATAAAGGAAAACACAAGTGACTTTAGTTTTTTTGTTTCTAAGATAGTTACCCATCTTAGTGGGACTACAACTCTGAATGGACACTAGTTTTCCCAATAACAAAATGGCGACTCCACTGGTGAGTGAATAGTTTGTTTTTTTTGTTACTGTTGTTTGCTTTATAAACCACAAACGGAGCCTGAAGCTAAGCCAGCTAACCTTCGAATTGCTTTTGCTATGCAATTGCAAAGTAGATCAATGCTGCTTCAGTCAATCTCTGGGTTGGTTTGTGAACTGAACATCTAGCTTGCAAACATCCTAAGTGCCTTGGTGGTAGCTCGAATAACCTCATTAGATCAGCCCCTATACTCTATGTTTACTGACTATCATTAGCTAAGCTTAAACCCCTGAACATAGCTGCAAACTATGAGTGAAAACCAAGCACAGTCTCATCCCTGGACCATCGCATTGTCTCTTCTTGGCAACCTAGATGCATCGCACCTCCCGTGTGTTGCAAGTGAGATGCATCCCTGTTTCCCTGTGTTACAGGTGTGATGATTAAATGAGACTGTTTCTGCCTCCAGATTTTGGTTTTTTCTTCATTGTCTTCAGCTTTATTCAGTGTTTTTGCTGTCTATGATCAGTATATTTTTGTTGAAACCATCTTCCTTTGCATTATTCAGTGTCCATCAGAAGGAATTGTGAATGTTTTTATGTATTTTTCATCATTTACAGTTCTCCTTTGCAAATAATAGCTTAATCGAACTGTCATCTTTTGATTTGAAAGTGTCGCAAGTGTCATTTTCAGTCAAGAAAAAGAGTGTCACAAAGCATTCCTCTTTTAGATAGTCGATTACACTTTTGCCATTGTATTTGATTTGAATCATTAGTATTTCAAGTGTCAAAAGCAATTTTAAATTCGAAATCTCGAAGTGTCGTCTTGGCTTTACTTTCTTTTTTTGAAAAAAATTTGTTAGTATTGTCGCTTTGAAAGAAGATAGTTCAAATCTATACTTCGTTTTCTTTTTGTCATTCTCACATTAAGGAAACTGAAAAACAATACATGCATGTGCATTTGCATTAAGAATGCATGCTAAAGTTGATTTAGGAAAAGTGCATCTAGTGTGTGCTCTGCTCTATGTTGAAAGAATTTCATTTCTCTTTCCTTAGTAGCTAGGATTTTCATTGCAAAAAGAAAATAGATGACTGTTTATCATCTTAGATTGAATATTTAGGAATTGTATATCTACATCACGTGGTGAACCTTAAAGGAAAACTTCTTAAGAAAGATCAACTGTAAAATAAACTTCAATGAACATCAAAACGCTTTGGAACCAATGCACAACGTTTAGAAGTCTAGGCTAGAGACGTATTTCGGCATCGTAAAGCCTGGTAACTATTGCTTTCATCATAGGTTGGGTGATTCCTCCTCTTTGAGACGATAAGTGCCAGTACGGACTTGTGCTCCCACGTACCGTCGAGTATATATTAGGAGACCACAATAGGATACATCCTTTATCCTTAGGGAGTCGTGTCTGCCACCCTACCGATCGCAATGCACTGAACACAGCATTCAGGAAGATTGACTACAGTACCGTAAAAAGTATTCTGCAGTTTTGCGATTGATTTGGTAATCCCTCTATCTAGATTTCCAGAGTAGTCACTTTCATTCCTTTTCAAACTCCTTAAAAGAAAAGGTCCATCTGAGCACTTGTCACTTCAGGCTCATTAAAAATCAAAGGCGACTAGAGTCATCTTTAGCTTTTTCTCGACTCTTAAAAATTGAAAAAGCAAGTTATGTCAAAGCGTCATAAAAATTATTTTAATCAGAATAATGTCATTGTTCCCTCATTGGTCTTTAGGTTGAGAAATGGAGTCTACCAATCAAGGATTTCCCCTTGGGGGAAATCCTAGTCCCTTCTCCTCTTGGGGGGATGTTGGTGCTCCACACATGGCTACATTGTCCCTCCCAGGACTCACAATTGGCTTTCTAGTATGTCTTTTCTCGACCTTTGTCATTCAAAACACCGTGATTCCTCAGCAATCCAATCAGCAACTAGATGAAGTTGCTCCCCAACCTTATACTTCATTTGTTTCTCCGTATCCTTCTTCCTCTTTGCTTGATGAAGATAGTAACGCTAAAAACCAAGTGACTGAGAAGAAGAAGAAAGGGAAGGAGAAAAAGAAGAAGAATCCAACCACGAAATGGGGCAACCACGCATCGTCTGGCAAAAATCCACACACTGCACCTTCCAAACCTAAACCTCCATGTGTCATTTGCAAGGGAGACCACTATCATCGAGATTGCCCCTGTATCCCATGGATCCTGAGAGACTCATCTCCCTGTTTTCACAATCCGGAGTCTTCGATCGCTGACGATCATGTTGAGAGCACACTGTCAACTAGTGAAAACAAAGTCAATGGACAAAAAGGAAGATCCAAATTTCCTTGTAGACTGTGTGAAGGTGATCATGCCCTCCACCGTTGTCCCTTCCTAAACGAAGCTAAAAGAGTCTTGCATGACTGTCCTACATCACTGCAGCGACTTCCTCTTGGATATAAGAAACTCTCGTTGAGTCCATCGCTACTTGAAAATTCGACTGACACACCGTTGTTGTTGGTCGAAGCACCTATCATTGAATATAAACCCTCTGAGTCCACACCAGACCAAATTCAACAGGTTGAGATGGTAGTCAACACAATCTTGTCTTCAGAGGGCCCACCTTCAGATTATACTACTACCAAAGAGAATGAGAAAGACACCGTTCAAATTCTCTTTGTAAACAAAAACTCCAATGAACATGGGGGAAATCTACCCATTCCTTTACCGCAGGAAGTAAGTTCGTCAGAGATTTATCTGGCCATTTATTTGGTCCCACCTCCAAGCAACCTAGTCTTTTCCTTCAATTAGAATCTACTAGGCAGACCCCGCCTACCATCTAATGTACCATTTCAAATAATAGTACAAGCTTACATAATGATTATGGTTGGTACTATTATAGATGAAGGGGATTCTGTGAGCATCCTTTCCTCAACTGCTTGGAAAGTGCTTGGTTCGCCATCACTTCTGCCTGAGATTCGAAATCTGACAAGCTTCAACAAAGGAACCAGTCGACTGTTAGGGATCCTTCCAAACTTGCCTATAACTTTGAGAAGGAAAACCATTCATCTAAACGTGATGGTAGTCCAAGGACCTCTAGATTACAATCTACTCCTTGGGTGTGACTACATTTATAGCATGGGAGCTATCGTTTCCTCACTCTTTCAAGTGATGTGTTTTCCACATGAAAGGCAGAGTGGTTCAGCTCGTAGACCAGCTTTCGTTCCCTTGTTCAAACACAGCTATTAGTCAAATGCCATCCCTAATTGGTCTTTTTACACAAGGAATGTCTAATCAATCTCGAGTTCATCCACTTGATGTTCGCGAGTGATTCAGTGATTGTGATTGAAACCTAAGAGGCATGCACCCTTGTCTGCTTCAGTAGGAAAACTCGGGATATAAGGTAGGTTTCCACGTGGGAATATGAATAGTTTGACAATCCTGTCCATCTAGGAAAATGGATTATAATGGAAAAGGATTCCCTCGTCAAAGGTTATGTGATTGGCACTGAAAACAGCCACCTTTGTCCATTTCGATGGACATTGCCAAGGAAGTGTTTTGTCTACGACGCAGATGGAACAATCTTTCTAATGCAAGAACTTCCATATGGTGACCTGGAAACTCTATTTTATACCTAGGTGTTACACAGCAATTTGTCACTGTCTTCCTGTCAGTCAACCTGCTGTGCCAAGAATTCACACATAATCAAGTTCATGCCTTCTGAACTGGCCCAAAACCCACTTTTCCAAAGTTTTCCTCATCAGCGCGTCTGTCTCTAAAATATCCGCGCTGACCGGCGGCTCTTAGTGTTTTCAGTGCGCTGCCAGCGCGGAAGCACACGACTTTTCCGCGCTGGTCGCCATCGCGCCTCTACTTGTATTGAGTCGCGCTGACATGACTTTCCCAGTTATTGAGGCGCGACGTCAGCGCGTCAGTTGCCTTATAATCCGCGCTGATCCTGTTTGGGCGAATTTGTTCCAACAGCCAGCCTTCCAGATTATTCCAGGCCTGGTTGTTGGCTTTGTGAGTATCGACTCCCTTCTATGGCATGTCTGTTCGACTCTTTGCAACCACTTCCCTCAAAGATAAGCTCATCCTTCCACCTTTTTAGGAGGCTCCTTCTCCTATATAAACTGCCACCATTACCATGAGCAGCTAGTTTTTGAATAGCTTGGATTGTGTAGAGCTTATAGTGCTCAGATAGCTGCTACTATAGGTGTTTGGTGTGCTAAGTGTGGGAGTGATTGATAGCCTAGGGAAGGTTGTTTTGTGTTGCTAGTGTGAGAGAGAGTTTCTTGTCTTGGGAGAATCATTTCCAAAGGTGAATGCTTGAGACGCTTGCTGACTGGCCCCTCCTGAGAAGGATACCGACGTCGGAACATTTGGTTGTACTCTTCTCTATTTTGATGAATAATAGATGACTGCTACTATTGTTCCATTCTCATTTGTATATGCGATGGTTAAATGTGAATTACATCTTTTCTGACTGATGTATGGTTGCTTTTACTAGATTTCACGCTTGTGTTTGTTTCCTCTTCTTGTGTGCAGGTATCTATTCGCGGGGATCGCGGAGGAGTGTGACCAGCCGAAGTGAAGGAGCGAAGGCAACATCTCTTCGTCAAACGACAGCGCAGGAATCCAAGTAGGTGCTCTTTACCTCTTGTTTAATTTTAATTAGGAACATGCATAGCAGCATTGTGTGATTGTTGCTAGACCCTTGCTGGGCTAGTAGGGATCGCCTCTATCCGTAGAGGGGATTTACCTCTCCAACAATTTGGCGACTCCGCTGGGGATCAGCCTTCTTGTCTCTTGAGTCCATCTTTGTGTTGGAATTTGATTGTTCTCGTTTGTCGAGATTCTGGGATTGTTTCTCTGCCTGCAAACTTTCTGGGTGCATCTGAGAAGTGTTTTAACTGTCAAAAGGTCTTTACCTTTGGTTTGGGAAGTTTTTGTTTTGGCTTTATTGGTTTTTGCCCTCAGCGCGCTTTAATTAAAAACAGACGTGCTGACGTCGCGTCCCTTCTTCGGTGTTGCCTTTGTCATCGCGCCTGTATCATCCATAGTCGCGCTGACCTCGTTTTTAGAGACAGCGCGTTTTATACGTGTGCTTCCGCGCTGACGTCGCGCGCTTGCTTCTTTGTCTTTCCCGTCATCGCGTCTGTGTGATTAATACCCGCGCTGACCTCATTTTTCCGAGACAGCGCGCTTTATCCGTGTATTTCCGCGCTGACGTCGCAAAGTTGCTACGGGACCCCTCCTGTCAGCGCCAAGTTGCTGAAGGCCACCCGCGCTGATCTTGTAAAATTTGATTTTGTCCAGATCAGCCCACTGAACCTACTCCGTTAACTTTCCCCTCTTCTCTCCCCTTGGTTTGTGGCTTGTTTTTCACTATTTGAACTCTGAGCTGCTTGCTTACGAAGTCTTGTTCCGCAGGGTTTCGTTTTGCTCATCTTTTCGGTTTTGCAAATACCTTCCTCTTTGCTGTCGCTGCTTGGTTTGTGTTTCCATCATTACTTTTATAGTTGCTGGATTGTGTTGAGTCTCTAATTGACTGGTTGTGACTCTCATCCTTCGGGTGTTTGCTTTTCTCCATTGATTTCGCACTCTAGCCCTAGGGCATCTAGAGGCCGTGTGTGTGTCAAGCCTTCCGTAGGGATCTTGTTTGCTTGTTTGACCAGCCAATTTCAGATTTGTTTATGCACTTGTTCAGTGATTGTTGAAGTGTTTTGGGTTGTGTTTCCGAGTGGTTTTCGCTTCCTCCTTGCTTGCAATCCTTGCTTGTCTTGCCGAGCTTAGATCACATAGCTCGTGCAGAACTTAGTTTTCCTTTTGATTTGAAAGCTTTTGTTGGGTGTTTTGGGAACTTTGTGTGCTTTCATTAAGTAATTTGCTTGGTGTTCCGGTTCCTCCAAATTCATTTAGATGCTTTGTGCCATTGAAAGGAAATCAAACTAGTAGCTTTGCTTTAAAAAATTGAAAAGGAAAAGAACATTTCGTTGATTTGCATTTTCAAAAGAAAAAGTTTCCTTTCCTCGCTTTAGCTGCATTAAGTTGCTTGTTTGCTTGTATTTGTTTTGTTTGGTCAAGATTCTTTACCTTCTCATAGCTAGAATTCATCGAACAAAATGAAATTCTTTGGCATGTAGTTTGCATCTAGGTAATTGTGAGAGAACATACGATAGAGCCTGAAATCGAAACTTAATCTCAAGATCAACTGTAAAATGAACCAAATGAATCTAAAAACGCATTGGAACTAAACGCAAATATCTAGAGGTCTAGGTTAGAGATGTGTTCCGGCGTCTTTAAACATAGTCACTGTTGTTTCACATTAGGTTGGGTGATTCCTCCTTCTGTGACTCGATAGTGGTCTAACACGGACTGTGCTCCCACGTACCGTCGCGTATATAGGGAGACCCCACTAGGCTTTTATCCTTTATCCATAGGAAGCCGAGTCTGCCGCCTTGTGAACCGTAACGCACTGAACACAGCATTCGGGAAGATTGACTGCAGTACGGAAAGTCCTTGGCTCTCATACGATTGCTGAGGTGTATAAGCAGTTTTACGGGTTGCTTGGTAAACCTTATACCTAGAGTCTCCAGAGCAGTCACTTATGATCCTTTTCGGACTCCCTAAATGAAAAGGTGCCTGTGAGCGTCTTGTCACTTCGTGCTCATTAAACATTCGAAGGAGACTGGAGTCATCTTTTCGTCCTTTTCTCGACTCTCGAAACATGAAAAGGTCAAGTTTGGTTCTTGTGTCTTAAAATTAATTCGGCCACGATAACATCACCCGGTTAGATCTTGTGTACGTTAGCTTGAGTAGGTTTCGTTTTCGTTCGCTATGGCAACTTTTCCAGGATTCACTAACCCAGGTTCCCCCTCTGATGGGAATCCAGGACAATTCCCTCCTCTTGGGAATGTTGGTGCTCCGTATATGGCAACGTTGTCCCTACCTGGGTTAACTATCGGGTTGCCTGTGTGGTTGTTTTCAACCTCTTTGGTCCCTACCGTATCGGCTGTTAGTCCATCAGTCCCTCCACCTGAACAACGTCATGTTGATCCTAAGGTGGATCTCTCCCCTTTGACGCCTACTTCTACGTCGTCCTCTTATACTTCGCCTGGTGAAAGTCTCGATTCGCATAACCAGGTGGCTAAGAAGAAGAAGAAGAAGACCAAGAAGAAGAAGTCCCCTAAGGGAGAGCCTACACACACAGTCCCCCCCTCAAGTCCAGCTATCCCCTCCAGTATACCTGAAGTCGGGTCACCTTCTGCTCCTCCGCGGAAGGTCAAGTTTCCTTGTCGATTATGCAAGGAGGACCATCTCCTTTGTGATTGCCCTGGCATTCCCAGGGTATTAGAAGTTTGGTCTCACGATCCAGCCCGCCCTCCATCGTCCACTCATGATCATGGCGATGCTACCTTATCAGTTAGGAATGGTAAGGAGAAAGGGAAGCTTCGAATCCCCTGCCGACTTTGTGAAGGAAAACATCCCCTTCACCTTTGTCCACTCATGGATAAAGCCTCTGTTGTGTTGGAAAGTCTTGCTGCTCCTCCGAATCCATTTCCCGCTGGTTATCAGCGTCTTTCTACAGCTGTAGATCGCGCCCCTGTTCACAAAGAGATCGCTTCAGATTCTCCTTTCGTCCAGGCCCCTCTTCCCGAACCTGGCTGTTCCCAGCCTGTTCCAGACCCACCGTTGGTCGGAAAGGGTGTTGATTCGAGTTCACCTCCTCTCAACCACTCTGTTTCGGAAGAGAAAAATTCTCATGTTCTTCTCGTCTCCTTGGATTCTCCTGAGCTTGATAAAGGTTCTCCTGAAACCTCTCCGGAGAATTTAGATTTGGTTCTTTCCGAGCAGGGGGGCAACCATGTGGTTCCCCCACCAAGTAGTTCGGTCATCTCCTTTGATTGGAGTCGTTTGACTGCCCCTCCCCTTCCGTCCCATGTGCCTTTCTGGGTCACCGCCTATGCTTGCAATAAGGCGCTGCCCGGCACTGTGTTAGACGAAGGAGCATCGGTTAGTCTCATGCCCGTTACTACTTGGCGAGCTTTGGGTTCCCCATCGCTTGTACCTGTCGCACCGCATCTCACCGCATTTGACGGAGGAACGAGTCAGCCTTTAGGGATCCTCCCAAAGTTCCCTATTACTTTGGGAGGCAAGACTGTCTATATAGACATCTCAATTACCCAAGGTTCTTTAGACTTCAGTCTTCTCCTTGGTCGTGATTATGTGTATGCCATGGGAGCCCTTGTTTCTTCACTTTTCCGTGTGGTCTGCTTTCCACACGACGAAAGAATCGTGACATTCGATCAATTATCGTTCATTCGTCCACAAGCCCCTCCTGCGCATTCGTCTTTCCCTCCTGGCTTTCATCCACAAGTTGCATCTGCCTCGCCGCAAATCAACTACGTGGCCACCCACCCCATGCCCATACCCAGTAATGACACCATCGTGCATAGTGTCCTGGGGGCATTAGGTCCTGATTTCCAAGATGTTGGCCTCCCCTCTGGAGCCACTTTCTTGGGGGCCTCCACTTCTCGTTCATTACGATGAAGTTTGTTTGGAGCACAGTTCCTTGTCTTGTGTCAAGCTCGCTAAAAAATGAAACACGGCGTTCCGAGGATAGTTTTGCTAATGTATCAACCTCGTTAAAAGAATCAAATCACTTTGTTCCGAGGACAGTTCTTTTACCTGTGTCAACCTCATTAAAACAATGAAACATAAGCTCGTGCAATTCGAGCGCAATAACCTTTTTGTCAACCTTCAACCCATTTTCAATGGCTTGAAGCTTGGGGGGCATGTACCTCCAATTGAGACACGACGCTGGGGGCATGCCCGTCCCTTTCCCATCAAGCATAGTTTGCATGTATATACGTGCCTTTAAGCTTGCATCAAAAATAAAATCCATTGTTCAAAGCATAGTTTGCATACGTGATTATCATGTGTGTTTTCAAGCTTTCATAAAAATAAAATATGTGCATATTTCACGATGGGTCGTTTGTTATGCAAGTAGATACATCAGATCACATGTGTGTCGAACAGTCGCATAGCATATAAAACACATCATCATATGTAAAAGATCCATCTAAGAATAAGCATACGTTAATTTTCTCAAGCATAGTTTGCATGCGTGCTGTGTGTGCTTTTAAGCTTGCATTAAAAACATTAAAAATACATGGGTCATCTGTTGTGCAATTCATACATAAGATCACATTTGTACTGAACATTTGCATAACATAAGCAAAGCATCATCACATGTAAACAAGATCCATCCAAAAAATCGGTATGTATATATATATATATCGTGTGGCGCACTAAGGCGCTCAAAAAATAAGTGTATGTGTCAAAGCATAAAGTCACTGTTCTCCATACATCGAGACAGATGTCTCGCAAAACATCAAAAAGAAACCTAGGCGACTACTGTGCTGGGTTGTGCTCTCTATAGCACACAGTTGCTCGTGCCACCCGCCTCAACAGGCGGTGCACCCTGGGTGCTACCCCCACTGTATGGATCTGGTGCCCTATGGGAACCTCCTCGACTCCCTGATAGCCTGGCACGCCCACCAGCAACCCCTCAAGGTTGCGAGCTATGGTCTCAGAAGTATCTACTCCTGGAGGGACCAAGGCAAGGACATTAGCTCCCTGCCCCTCTCTCCGTGCCTCTGGGGCTAAGCCGACGGGTCTGACAGGTCCCACATCTGCACACGGCGACATTTGTTAAGACATATGCATTAAAATCAAAAAACAATTAAAAAACTCAGAAAAAATCAAAGTGTCATACCTCCATCATCCCAGTGGTCTCCCGGCGGTAATGGCATGTCTGGATCGTTGCGGAAATCCATACCTGCGTATGGCCAATCCTCAACGAAAACAATCTGATGCTCTAACCACTCTCGAAAAACCACTCCCCAATGAGCTGGCCGGCCACCACCCCCGCGTGGCATGATGCGAGCCCATCGAGTGGCCCGCGTCTCCTGAGGACTCCTGGGAGGATCCACGGCTATAGTCTGCAGCCGCATGACTGGTACCCGCTCCAGAATGAGTGGGAGTAGGAGCGACCCATAGCCAAACTGTTTCGACTCTCCGCGTCGACAGTTGTTGAGCTGCCTCTTCATGCTGTTGGTCACCGCAGTGGCCCAATCAAACACTGTAGGCTGTAGACAGTCAAGAGCTAGCAGCAGGTGGGTCTTCGAGGCCTCATGGTTGGCCAAGCTTCCCGCTGCCCGGGTCACCATAAACAGGATGGTGCGAAGAACTATGTCTCTCACCGTGGGAATCGACACCTTCCCACTCCGCGTCTTCACGGCCTCTGGACATACTCGAGCCATGAGTTCGTCGAGAGTCTCGCCGCTGGGCCGCTGCCCCTCCAGAATGGGCCTCGCACCCCGGCGTGACAAACCGGTCAAGAAATATATGTCCATGAAGTCGAACTCGATATCTTTACCACGGATGGTAAATTTACCGTCTATATGGTTCCATGACCGGATCAGGAACTCCAGTAAGTCGTGATGAGCTCTCAGGCGTGGAGTCAAGAAGAATTTTAAAAATCCACATGCCCGCATTGCATCTCGACAATCCGCTCTTGCAAAAGCGGCGATATCCTCAACATCATGAGCCCTCTCTTGCCACTGGAAGGCCATTGTGTCCTACATAAACAATAAGAACAATTAGAATGCTGGTAGATAAAAATTTCACGTCCAAATTATTAAAAACAATATTTGGCTGCGCCAGCGCGGCTGTTTCTAAAACAGACGCGCTGAAAATGGCGGCCCTTTGTATTTTCTTCAGGTCAGCGCGGAAGAACATGGGTTTTCCGCGCTGACCCGAAATTTGGTATGTGTTATTTTCATCGGTCAGCACGGTCCCGAGCGGGAAACCCGCGCTGACCAAGAGCGCACCCATGGCTCAAAAACTTGCCCAATTGGGCCAATCCCACCGTTAAATTACGAATGAAAATGCTCAAAAAAGGGCGCGTGGCAAGAGGAACCTACCTGGAGCAAGCCGTTCGCCAAATGGTGTCCACACGAGGAAGAATTGGCTCCGTCAACTTCACAGCTTCACAACGTTCTCAGAGGCTCAATTTGGTAACAATGGTGAAAATGACTATTTACCTTTCCATTTATAGTAAAAATGGCTTAATTGACTTTAATTTTTGCGAATATGGGTTTATGGTCATGTTTTTACCATGGATTTTACGCTTCTGTACTATTTCATACATGTTTTAATATGTTTTTAACATGTCGAACGGATTTATGCGGGTGTTTTTTGTTGTGTAGGTCCTTCGAAACGGTGAAAATCATAATGATCTTAAAATCACTTGATCGCGAACTGTCGTCTTTAAGCTCTTTTCCGACACAAAACAAGAAAAGATGGCCGAGTCTCCTTTCAGCTCGTTAAAGGGAATGAAAGGCGGTCATTTTAAGCTCTTCTTCTGACCGTGTAACTTAAAAAGATTGCCGGGTGTTTGTCGTTTCGCACTCGTTATCGGCTCTAAAACGACATGTTTCCGACCGCTTTTTTACTTTTTCAGGTCGAAAGCACTATTTACGAAAAGTACTCCTCGATCGTAATGGTCGGGCGGTTCTTTCGGGCATTGTTTTATACTTTTTCGGGCTCGAGAGACACAACTGCACGAAAAAGGACCCCCCTGGAGTCTCCTTTTCCGCTGTCTTTTCAGACTCTCTAAATAAGAAAAGACGCCGAGTTTTTCCTTTGTCAGGCTCGTTAAACACTTGATGACATCGGACATTGTCAAAATGACACTCTTCAAGCATATGCTATCCCCGTCAAAGCTTGTCATCCAAAAATAATCGGGGTACCTGCCAGAAATGGTGGGGAAAATGGAACTATAATAGTAGTCGTGTCAGCAGTATGTCGCTCTTGAACATGGCACTCCTCTGCTTCGTGTCTGGGTGGGACCATCTCATCTCGCTTTTCACTGGCTTCCGTGGGTTTGGGTTATCCTATTTGGCTTATCATCTGCTCATTGCCATCATTATCATACCCTTTGCTCATTTGATGTCAAAATACTGCCAAATCCGCTATAGTGCCGCCGATATGTTCAAGAGAAGTTGACCCCTGCAACAATACAACCTCATCTGCTATCTCACACAAATCATGTTACCTCTGTCTCGTGTCGATGATGTGGGAAACATTATGGCCCACCTTCGGTCAAGGTCACTTCCTGTCGACTTCAGCTCATCATCCGGGAAGGTGACCTAGAGACTCCCTTCAGGTGCCTTAGAGCCTGCATGCCTCAATGGCAGGTTCTTCGTGTTCAACGCGAGGTTTTCATCATTGGCCTCCGATCGGATGATTCCGTGGGTGTTCGACACCAGCTCATTGATTCACACTCCGCGGATTGTGCCTATAGTACCTTGAGGGCCATTGTCATTACTGGTGGTACCTCTCGCGTCAGTTAACAGTTTTCGTCATTGGCTGGTAATCAGACGATGTTCACGCATGTTCGACTTCAACTCATGTATTCACATGCTTGAACTTGTACTTTGTTCGGGTCGGGACGGAGCGCAAGACCCTGGGTCCCTGTCTGTTATGGCCCAGGCTGCGATTTTGTGGATGATCATTACATGACTCATTGATGGATGGCTGCGCCCATACCTGAGTCTTCATGGATGGCTGCGACCATACCTTATCATTATTCTGGTATCCTTAGCTGGGTGGCTGCATCCATTCCACAGACCTTTTTCGCATGTCTTTTGGATGGCTGCGCCCATGCCTAGACTGCATGTACTTGATTATCAGAGATATTCGGTCCTTCCTGGTGGTGTTCCAGTTCAGCAACGTGTTGTAAAGCATTTCACCCCTCCCACTCTCTCGGTCCTCATGCTTTAGGGGGCATCTGTTACACAGCAATTTGTCACTGTCTTCCTGTCAGTCAACCTGCTGTGCTAAGAATTCACACATAATCAAGTTCATGCCTTCTGAACTGGCCTAAAACCCACTTTTCCAAAGTTTTCCTCATCAGCGCGTCTATCTCTAAAATATCCGCGCTGACCAGCGGCTCTTAGTGTTTTCAGTGCGCTGCCAGCGCGGAAGCACACGACGTTTCCGCGCTGGTCGCCATCGCGCCTCTACTTGTATTGAGTCGCGCTGACATGACTTTCCCAGTTATTGAGGCGCGACGTCAGCGCGTTAGTTGCCTTATAATCCGCGCTGATCCTGTTTGGGCGAATTTGTTCCAACAGCCAGCCTTCCAGATTATTCCAGGCCTGGTTGTTGGCTTTGTGAGTATCGACTCCCTTCTATGGCATGTCCGTTCGGCTCTTTGCAACCACTTCCCTCAAAGATAAGCTCATCCTTCCACCTTTTTAGGAGACTCCTTCTCCTATATAAACTGCCACCATTACCATGAGCAGCTAGTTTTTGAATAGCTTGGATTGTGTAGAGCTTATAGTGCTCAGATAGCTGCTACTATAGGTGTTTGGTGTGCTAAGTGTGGGAGTGATCGATAGCCTAGGGAAGGTTGTTTTGTGTTGCTAGTGTGAGAGAGAGTTTCTTGTTTTGGGAGAATCATTTCCAAAGGTGAATGCTTGAGATGCTTGCTGACTGGCCCCTCCTGAGAAGGATACCGACGTCAGAACATTTGGTTGTACTCTTCTCTATTTTGATGAATAATAGATGACTGCTACTATTGTTCCATTCTCATTTGTATATGCGATGGTTAAATGTGAATTACATCTTTTCTGACTGATGTATGGTTGCTTTTACTAGATTTCACGCTTGCGTTTGTTTCCTCTTCTTGTGTGCAGGTATCTATTCGCGAGGATCGCGGAGGAGTGTGACCAGCCGAAGTGAAGGAGCGAAGGCAACATCTCTTCGTCAAACGACAACGCAGGAATCCAAGTAGGTGCTCTTTACCTCTTGTTTAATTGTAATTAGGAACATGCATAGCAGCATTGTGTGATTGTTGCTAGACCCTTGCTGGGCTAGTAGGGATCGCCTCTATCCGTAGAGGGGATTTACCTCTCCAACATTAGGGGCATACAAACCTTTTTTCATGCAAGCGAAAAGCGACCATTTATTTTCTTAGTTTTTAGGCTCTTAACCCTTTAAACTCGTAGGTTGTCCGTTCCTAGCTTGCATAATGAAAGGCTCCGGAGAAACGTTTCGAATGGTACAAGCTCCCTAAAAAATGAACCTATCGATGAGACATCCTTATTATATGAGTGGCACGAGTAGTTTTACGCAAAGTTCAAACTCGTTAAAAAATAAACCTAGCCATGAGCAGTTTTACGCGAAGTTCAAGATCGTTAAAAAATAAAACTAGCATTGAGCAAGTGTTCCCATAGAGTTTAAGCTCATTAAAAAATGAACCCCACCTTCGGTAAATAACCATTGCAATCGCGTAATTATCAGCTTTTGAACCTTGGTCGTGTTCTTACCATCACCTCCACTCTTTTTTAGCCGATCATACGCCTCCGTTTGATTGTTTACCCTTTTGAGGAACAACTGCAATGAGTGATTCTATTAGCCACCTTCTTTACACTGCCATGATTGAAAAGTTACAAACCTTACCTGGAACTAGTTGTTATCCAAAAACATCACTCGTTCCTCAAAAAATGAGTCTCCTTTAAGCTCTTTTCATCTGACTCATAAAATATGAAAAGATTGCCGAGAAATTAGCCTCTCCAGCTCGTTAAAGCGATCAGAAGTTCCATCCCTCCTCTAGATTTTAATCTTTTTGGACCTGATGGATTATTACACAAAAATATCGAGCGCTTGTCTTGTTCGACTCGTTAAAACTATCAAAAATTCATCCCTTTCATATTGTTTTACACTTTTTTGGACTAAAGGGATTACATTATGAAAAAGGACCACTAGAGTTTCCTTTCCATCCCTTTTTAGACTCTCTAAAATTGAAAAGGACCGAGTTATCTTTGTCATTAAACTCGTTAAAACAATAGTGACAAACTTGTCCATGTAGAGAAGAGCGAGTTTCACTGTCGCTAGGCTTGTTAAAACATAGCGACAGGTTTGCCCGAAGGGAAAATTATAGAACAAGCATATTTTACCCTCCCCAAGCTTGACAAAAATAAAGAGGTATTGGTCAGCAATGACTGGGGAAAATGGGAATAAAACTTGAATAGCTTCATTGGTAGCAGGTCGCTCTTGAACATGACACTTTCACTCCGTCACCATGATTGAGTCGGGTTGGGTTATTCCGTTCACTGGTCATATCACCATTGGTCCACCATACCATACACCTTGGGGTTAATGCTACCAATCCATTTCAGTGTCATTAGTATGTTCAAGAGAAGTTGCTCAGAGAATTCACCAACCTAGCTAACGCCTCATCCGCTGCAATACCTTCACTCTCGATTTTTCATGACTGCCACCCTGAACCTTGTATCATCAGATCGTTTTCACCTCCACAAAATCATTTTCTCCGTTCCGTGTCATAGATGTGAGATTCATTAAAGCCCTCCTATGATAAGGCACTTCTTGTCGACATCAGCTCATTATCCAAGAAGTTGACGTAGGAACTGTTAGTTCCAATCTTCGAAGCCTGTCACTAGGGATCAACATGAGCTCTTACTATGTCTGGTTTTGTTAGATGTTTTTCACATGATGTTCAGCACAAAACATGTCACAAGTGTGTCCATCAGAAGAAGCTCAGAAAAATATTTCCAACGGTATATCACGCTTCCATAACTGGTTTCTAGATTAGAAGATATGATCGAAATGAATGAGTGATTCTTGGTTATGCATGTTTTGAGGTCAGTTGCTGCGCACAATGACAAGTTTAGTACAAAATCAGTTTATGAAAGAATGGTAAGGAATTTTTCAAAATTGAAAGATTTTTTTGTTAATAACATATCATATAACAAAAACCTCCTTCAGTTTATGCACAGGTGCTACTATGTGGGAGATATACAATGATATTTGGAGCCTACATTTAAACAAAGCAAAATTTTCATATTTTTTATTGTTTTAGTCATTTTAGTGCGGGGCCATTTTACAACAGATGGAAAGTAATTTTTAGAAACCCAAACAGGTTTTTGTTAATCACAATCCATTTAACAAAAACCTCTTTTATTTTATTCATAGGTGTCATGGATTGGGATATGTGACTAGATATTTACAACTCATTTTCACAGATTTAAATTTTTAATAATTTTATGTTTTAGAGATGATTTTGTGGAACAGAGTGCGAGCAACTGGAAATGAATTTCCAAAATTTGAGAGAGGGTTTTCTCCAGAATAACCTTATCTACAAAATTGTCTTTTAGTTTTGTAACAAGTGCTATGGTTTAGGAGATACGAGTTCATATTCAACACCTATTTTCAGAAATTCGGCCCAAGTTTAATGTAACTAATTCTATTTTGAAGAAAATGGTTGAGCTCAATCCGTTAGTAAAAGGATGAGAAAATGTATATATTTTATGAATTTTATAGTGTAGGTGTTGGATTTTCGTAGAAGGTTGGACTTTTGAGAAAGCCTTTAGCTTCATTGTACACTCATATCAGCATTTTGGCTACGGAATTGAGATCAGGGTTTGCAACACTCTTTGGGATCCCTGTGGCATTTGTTTTCGTTCAGTGATTTTCTTTTGTAATTGTGAATTTGCTTATGTGTTATGTATGCCATTCTCTATCTTGTTTCTTCTTAACTAAAGAAACAAGAGTGTAAGTAGAATCCATTGAAATTGCAGTGCTCTACTTGAAGTTTGTTTTAGTTTCTTGATATTTTCAGTTGTTTGGAGAGGATCCATGACTTTCCTTGCCCTCTTCAACTCCTCACCTGTCTAATCCCTCCATATCATTCGATTTGAAGTGCCAAAAACATTTTCCTACCTTACCCCATTGATATCTCTGCAAGACTGAGCCTCAATCCCTGCACCCAAAATCTACCTTTCCATCTAAGCCAACAGAAAACATCTTTAAATTCAATCAAACTCTTTTGCACACATACCTAGCCTAAGATCGGTATTTCTATCATTCATCTCAAGCCCTCATCGATTATAATTTGTTGATATTGACCCAGAGAGAGCCCTCTCCCGACCTTGTAGGGCTAGCTACTAGGTTAAGCATGGTTTGATGTTGGCCCTGGATCCTACCTTCCTCAGCCTAAGGTAAATCTAGGCACTAACATAGTGGCGACCTTACTGGGAAGAAATTGTTTGTTTATTAGTGTTCTTCATTTTATAAACTACAGACGGAGTCTGAAGATTAGCCAAGTAGCCTTCAAAATTCTTTTGCTTTGCATTAGCGCAAGTAGATAAAAGCTACTTCAGTCAATCTCCAGTCTAGTCTTATAAACAGAATATCTAACTTGCAAATTTCCCCAGTACAATTTTGTAATCAAGTTCAGATCTGATTGCTGATGGTGGACAGTAGTCAGACACATATGAAGGCTGAAATCATCTACCTGGTGAC
The DNA here is from genome assembly GCA_031772625.1 of Pinus tabuliformis. Classification (NCBI taxonomy): domain Eukaryota; kingdom Viridiplantae; phylum Streptophyta; class Pinopsida; order Pinales; family Pinaceae; genus Pinus; species Pinus tabuliformis. The sequence continues at coordinate 2,001,644,043 of CM062819.1, read as the reverse complement.
TCCACTGTTCGAAGTCCCGAGTTTCAAAGTATTGATGGTGGCTCCACTGGCTAAATGAAGGACTCAAATGTTGCTTCTATTTTTTCAAGGTATTCATGTATCGATTTTTCTAATCTTCCTAGTTTTCCTAATCAATTACCAAAGGATGCATACATTTTGAGTAATGGCCCTAAATTCAATGGGAAAAATCTGACTTTAACTCTAGAACATATAGAAAATTTTAAAACATTTGTGGACATTCTTAGAGTTAAAAAGGAAGATGTCTTCATCAGATTATTCTTTGATTCATTTCAAGGCAAATGTAGAAAATGGATTGAAGGTTTTCCTATCAGATCTATTGAATCCTTTGCATATTTTTGGCATATCTTTCTTGAAACATGGATGGAGAAAGAGAAAGAATTCAAAATAGAGGTTCCCTCTATTCAAGGTTTTAGAGAATGGGAAGATATGTGCATGGATGATGAGGTAGATGAGAACTTTGCTTCATCTCTTTCTTATTATCTGAAATCCTGTCGATGCAGCCATGAAGTTAAGCTCATTTTTTTGCAAGAGTTTTCCATCAGAATTGAAGGAGATCTAATTGAATTGGAGACCCAAATATAGTCCCAGGATCTGGACTATCGAGTCCCATTCTTTGGGGACCTTTTTCAGCAGAAGGAACAAAAGGTAAGGCTGCCCATGGATATTTGCATTGATAGTTTGTAGCTGGAAGCATGTATTGAGGAGTTGGGGTATCAAACAGAGTCTAGTTTTTTTATTCTATTGCAACATACATGGAATTTTTTTTCATTTTGAATGATAGATCAAATTGTCTTTTACACAACCAGACTCGTTATGTACATGTATGGCTATCAGCATTTACATTTGTGTCCTGGTTGAAGCACTTTCAAGCAGCATCCTTGTCAAAGGTACCTGATTGGTTGATATGGAATTACAACATTACTTGATCTATCAATTTTGCAGCAAAGTGGGTTAGATTTGTACATAAATAAGCTACCCGAGGCAGCATTTCAGTTTTCGGTATTTGTTTATGTACATGTTGCAGAATGTATAGGATTTTGGATTGGTATGAGTTGTTTTGAGTTTGCAGCTGTTTGACTCCATGACCCAACGGATGAGGCACTTGGTATACGGTGTTCTTGACACCTCCAAGGAGCTGCCATCCCCAATGGAGCCGATGTTAGTTCCAGTCTTCGCAGCCTGTCACCAGGGATCAACATGAGCTCTTACTATGTCTAGTTTTGTTAGATGTTTTGCACATGATTTTCAGCACAAAACATGTCACAAGTGTTTCCATAAGAATAAGCTCGGAAAAATATTTCCAACGGTATATCACGCTTCCATAACCAGTTTCTATATTAGAAGATATGATCGAAATGAGTGAGTGATCTTGGTTATGCATGTTTTGAGGTCAGTCGCTGCGCACAATGACAAGTTTAGTACAAAATCAGTTTCTGAAAGAATGGTAAGGAATTTTTCAAAAGTGAAAGAGGTTTTTGTTCATCACATATCAAATAACAAAAACCACCTTCAGTTTATGCACGAGTGCTACTATGTGGGAGATATAAAATTATATTTGGAGCCTACATTTAAACAAAGCAAAATTTTCATATTTTTTATTGTTTTAGTCATTTTAGTGCGGGGCCATTTTACAACAGATGGAAAGTAATTTTGAGAAAAAAAAGAGATTTTTGTTAAGCACAAGAAATATAACGAAAACCTCTTTCAGTTTATTCATAGGTGTCATGGATTGGGACATGTGACTAGATATTTACAGCTCATTTCCACATATTTAAATTTTTAATGATTTTCTTTTTTAGAGATGATTTTGTGGAACAAATTGCGAGCAACTAGAAATGAATTTCCCATATTTGAGAGACATTTTTCTCCAAAATGACCTTATCTACAAACCTTTCATTTTTGTAACAGGTGCTATGGTTTAGGAGATACGAGTTCATATTCAACACCTATTTTAAGAAATTCAGCCCAAGTTTAAAGTAACTGATTCTATTTTGAAGAAAATGGTTGAGCTCAATCCCTTAGTACAAGAATGAGAAAATGTATATATTTTATGAATTTTATAGTGTAGGGGTTGGATTTTGGTAGAAGGATGGACTTTTGAGAAAGCCTTGAGCTTCATTGTACACTCATATCAGCATTTTGGCTAAGGAATTGAGACCAGGGTTTGCAACACTCTTTGGGATCCCTGTGGCATTTGTTTTGGTACAGTGCTTTTCTTATGTAATTGTGAATTTGGTTATGTGTTATGTATGTCATTCTCTATCTTGTTTCTTCTTAACTAAAGAAACAAGAGTGTAAGTAGAATCCATTGAAATTGCAGTGCTCTACTTGAAGTTTGCTTTAGTTCCTTGATGTTTTCAGTTGTTTGGAGAGGATCCATGACTTTCCTTGCCCTCTTCAACTCCTCACATGTCTATTCCCTCCATATCATTCGATTGAAGTGCCAAAAACGTTTTCCTACCTTGCCCCATTGAGATATCTGCAAGACTGAGCCTCAATCCCCGCACCCAAAATCTACCTTTCCATCTAAGCCAACAAAAAACATCTTTAAATTCAATCAAACTCTTTTGCACACATACCTAGCCTAAGATCAGTATTTCTATCAGTCATCTCAAGCCCTCATCGATTATAATTTGTTGAGATTGACCCGGAGAGAGCCCTCTCTCGACCTGGTAGGGCTAGCTACCAGGTTAAGCATGGTTTGTTGCTGGCCCTAGATCCTACCTTCCTCAGCCTAAGGTAAATCTAGGCACTAACAGGAACAACCCTTTTAGTACTTTGAAGCTTTCATGCCTCAATGGCAAGTTTCTCACTTTCGGCGACAGGTTTACATCAATGGCCTTCGACTGAAATATTTTGTGCGATGTTCGACATCAACTCATGTACTCACACCACGTGAATTGTACTGCAGTACCTTGAGGGTCATTATCATTATCGGTGATTCCTCTTGCGCCTATTAACAACTTACATCATTGGCTGGTAATCAGGCGATGTCTTTCCATGTTCGACATCAGAACATCTTCTCACATGGATCGACTTGTACTTCAAGCGAAGATTGAACGAGTTTGAAGACCCTGGATCTAGTTTCATCCATCCGGGCTGCGATATATTCAGGAAAATAAAGACATCAAATGTACATCACAACTGCACAGATAATCATCCAAACTAAAGGATGATGGCTCTACCATAATCATCAGTCTGCCACACAGGCGATTGTCTATCTTATGTACATGAGTATGAATTTATAATGCTGAGCATGGGAATGCCCGCCTCAGCTAGATCATGAAAATATTATGAAGATAATTTATTGTATTGTATCTTATTACAGGTCACCTTCCAGTTTGAAAAACCTCGAATCCTCATTATAAAGCATCTCACACGACATCAAAAGGATTTACGACCTCATGCTTTAGGGGGCAACTACTATAGACATATTTGGGCACTGCAACCCCAATCACATATGTCCATAAACCAAGGACTTCTAAACCCCTAAAAGTTTTGTTTCATACCCTAAAGGAACAAGGTCAGCTGATTACATCATCTCCCAGAAGTTCTCCATGAAAAACTACTCAGAACTGGTCAAAATAGGACCATACAAACTGCTCCATGCCTAGGGTGCAATGCATACTGGAAAGCCCTTCTGTAGGGTGTGATGAGTGAGAGCAGACAAATTGCAAAAGTAGTTTACAAGGTGGAAACCCAGAGAATCTTCTAGAAACTACTCATATGACACTTGCCTCTCTGAATTCGCCCAGGGATGAGTAAGAGATCTGAAATCCCCAAATGGAACCAAGAACTATCAGTGAAATGACACTAATCAAAATCCCAGAAGCTGACTCACTCTCCTGTAAACATATGTATATGGATCCCTCATCCTAGAGATCTGGGGGCTAGAATTTTGTAATTTGCAAGGAAGTGCTGTTGGTTTCTCTTTGAAGACATTGTTGGGTGATCTTGCTTTGTATGAGGTGAAGAGGGATTTCATGCTGGGAGGATGATGCTGGATCAGACAGCCTGGTTGTAATCCTCTCTTCTACTACTTCTATCAATAAAGCTATTTGAGTTTTCCTCCATATGCTTGTATATATCCGAATCTTGTTTGTGTATGCATTTATATGGTTAATGTACATCTGATCCTACATTATTTATGGTTATAGATCTCTATGATTTGATGGAATTTTGCTGCCTTGACTCTACAGGTGTTCTTTGAAGCGAGACAAGTGATAAAGAAGTGGCGAAAGCTCTATCAAAGGAGAGAGGAAACAAGCAAGGAGACTAGCGAAAGACTGAGGTTGGTACTCTCTGCTTTTCTCTCATCTATCTCTCATAAAGGAAAACACAAGTGACTTGAGTTTGTTTGTTTCTAATATAGCTACCCATCTTAGTGGGACTAGCAGCTCTGAATAGACACTAGTTTTCCTGATAACACCAAGGTCCTAATCTAGCTAATGTTGGTTTGCTCAAAAAAGAGTAACTGATTGATTTTAATGTAAATTTTAGTGTACTTTCTTATTTGTCTTTGGTAGGGGTGTTGACATATGAATATGATGAGACTCTCGACTCAATAAGCCATGCAGAACAATGCTTTGAAAAAAAAATCAATTTCTTATGCAAGCAAGTCTTATTCTACACATGTGTCATTTCACATATTCATGGATTCGTCAGTGCATCTAAAGCCATTCAACACTTTGCAAACCCGAAAGTTTCTCTTCTCAATATTCCCTAACAACTACTGAACCAAAATAAAGCAACCTACAACTATTTCGACAGAAGGAGATATATAGTTTATTAGCTTTTCTTTCAACAAAAATTTCTTTTATGAGAGAAAAACTAAAACATTTTCTTAAAAATGAATTTTAAGACACCAAATTTGTTAGCATGATACTGTTGCAGATCTTACTTTAGCCCCTTAGACAAGTTTCCCCCCCTTTTGGTCCACAAAATCTTTTGAAAAACATGGAAATGGGAGACTAACACTTTGTCTGTGTGTAAACAAAGCTTTAGTTTGGCCACTAACGCTCCCTGTGCACAGTCAAAGAGCTTTATAAAGCTCTGTGTAGACCAGCAACCTGCGTTAGTGAGGGAAATAGCTCAAAAAGAGGGCTTTTGGGATCAATTTCTGAGGAGAATGCAACTTTGCAGGATGCAACAAGTTAGATGGTGGATCAGAAAAGGATTTGAAGAAGCGGGAAGCTCATAGAAGAAAGAGAAGATCTGAGAGGAGTCCGGGTAACCAGGAACTAGATGTATAGTCCCCAGTGGAGTCGCCAATTCTGCTATGGGGTAAAATGCACGGGATGAAAACTACCCTCAAAGGCCTTCCCAGGACCTTTGACAGACCGTAAGGTTATCTGCACAAGCTACCTATTACACACGTGTTCATTTATCAAGCATAAATTGACAGGGTATGGAAAGAGGTTCACCTTTGGTTCCTTCTAGATTCACTTGGGAATCTCCTTGCGGCAAGAAGAACTCCTTCTAAATTGGCTCCAAGTTGATTCCTGCACAAAGGACAATCACAGCATACACTTCTGAAAACAAATGTAAGAATTTGTAACAAACATGTATTAATGTATAACTTATCTACTCAACTTGACAAGCATCAGAATGAAAAAATAAATGGACAATATCACCGACACTTGGAGTAGGGAACACAACTACACTCCTATATTCAGAATGGAAGAGTGATTACAACAATCCGTTGTATCAGCCTTCCTTACCCCTTCTTCCTCTCTCTCTCTCCTTCTTTCAACTAGCTCCTTCAAGAATATGACAGTTTCACAACAACTCTATAAGCTATCCTTCTAAATTCTCTGACCCCTTTTGCAATGGCCCTCTCATTGCTTATATAGTAATCGAATTATGGCTGCCAAGCTCCATCTAGAGTTCATTAGGGTGAAAACCATGAACCTGCTCTGTTTACAAGCTTTTTCCCATTTGCCTTCATTCTCGAAATAGAATTTCTCCAAATATCTTGACTTGTTGGAGTTTCCCTACTTTTCTTGCACAAATTAAGGGATTTAATATCTAGATATTTTATGAGTAGATTCATTGGCATAACCTCTTAAACATCACTTAAGTTCACTAACGCCCCCCCTGGTCTAACAACATGCGTTAGCAGGCTGACTAACGCTCCTTTATGCTTGGTAACAAGCTTTATAAAGCAGGTTGTCAGTGTATAGAGAGTGTTAATGTGGATTCTGGGCCTGCAATTGTGGTCATTGTTTCAATCACCTTGTCTTTCACCTCTGTGTTGATGAGGAGGTCAATTTGTCCTATAACATCCTGCCCTGGTTATCGGGAATGTCCGACCACCGATCGTTGATCGCTAATATTGGCATCGGTCGATCGCGTCAGCATCCCACACATATATCACCCCGGGTGTTCGATAGTGGTTCCACTAATCCGATCTGATCGTTGATCGCACCCTGCTACCACCAATATGCATATAGGTGATACCTCCGATTGCAATTTCCTCCAATCCACCGATCCGATCTGATCGGAGATCGGCGATCAGGGGTTCCACTGCCCAAAGCTTAAGTCCGCCTCTATGCAACCTTCGATTGTGATTTGGCCTTACATGCTTAAGACTCATTCTTGAAGGAAATCCTCATTTTCTTAAGGATTGAAGAACCCTTATTTGTGCGATAACTTCATCATCCGGACTCGGATTGAAGTACCATTTGCACCATTGGAATCAAGAAGACGAGATCTCCACTCTGGTCCTAAGTTGACTTCATTATGCTCACTTTGAGTTTTCTGAGTTTTTCCATGCCATTGTATCTAAATATCCACTTGGATCAATCATCCCTATTGAGGAGCTTTTGGACTGCCAAAAGCTTTTCATTAGTCAATTGGCAAGTGAGGGAATTGTTCCCTCACTTTCCCTTTCTCTAGCCATCTCGCCTTTGTTGGTCACTTTAATTGCTTAGTAATTCAAACAACTAAGTGCTACATAAATTATCAACCCAGGGAAGTCTGTTTATTTCAAAGGCAACTACGCACTGTATGTGCTCAATCTCAAAAGCAATATAAGTTGTAATAATAAATAAATTGGTCACACCTTGCTCTAAGCAAACTGAAGCTCCACTCAAAGCTACAGCACAAACAATCTATTGCAGACAATCACCAAAGAATGCTTAATTTCATTAAAAGAGTAATCTAATGGAAAAGGAGTCAATCTGCAAAGGAAAGCACTAGCTATGCTGTAATAGAGAACAGGACCCTATTCCCAAAGCAGGGATCTTTAGCACCTGCTTTTTATTACTATGCTTGCCAACTCACTCTGTAAACTCAATTGCCAATGGAACACTCATGAATTAACTGTAGATGAACTAAATAATGCAGCAATCAATTGGAAAAACAGAGTTCAGAAACAATGCATAAGCACATTCAGTAAACAGAACTTTTAACAAGGTATGAATAGGAAACACTCTTAACACACTACAGAAATATAATGGGTGAATCTTGGGATGAAGGTGGGCCATGTCCTTCTCACAAGATTCGCCAGGAAACAAGAACTAGAAAAAAATATTCAGAACAATATTTTATTCATCCATCAAAATGTCATGTTACAAAAAGGTTCGAGTTCTTCTCCTTCAGCTAAAAAACCCTTCCACAATCTATTCATCCCCTCTAATGTAGATGTCTCCTCTTTTTAAAGAGGAGACATCTATTACAATTGATTACATTGTAAGTCCTCTCTTTAATCCAATATACCAAAATAAGGAAATCAGTTTTCCCATTAACAAAATGTTGTTACAATGGTTATGGTAATGCTGACTTTGGAATGTGGTAGTTACAGCCAATGTAGCAGCTCCTTCAATGATCTTCTTCTGTTGCTGTCAAATCTAGAATGCAAATCACGACTTCTTTAGCAATGGGATTTGCTCCTTGTTCTAACTTTTACAGCAACATGACCTGTAATAATAGCCCTGCGGTTTTCGAGCTATTTCAACAACGTAAACTGCAATGGTAACTGTTTCAACAACTATCTGTTTCAATCAATAAATTATGAAAGTAATGTAATTGTATGTAAAATAAATTAAATATATAGTAATGAGAAGAAATATTGTATACCTTTGGAAAAGTGGGTTAAAGAAATAACAAGGACTTTAAATATGGGTTGAAAACGGATGACATAATAGCAAAATATATGGTCAAAAAGGGACAATATGAGGTCCTAACATCCCCCCCAACTGAAAGGGTTGCATGTCCTCATGCAAATTTTACTCTGAATCTGAGTCCGAGTACTGGGACTTGCAGTGAAAATTACTTAGGCAGTAAGTATAGAAGGTGCTATCAACCAAGTCTCTGAAACCATGAACATTCTGTAATCTCTGCCATGCTGCTAGCTCCTCCTTTTTGGACAACCTGAAGTAAGCCTTATATTCTTGTGCTGGTAGCCATAGAATAGGGAAATGAAAATGATACCCTAACCATTTTTTGGCACACTGTTGAATGCATTTGACATAGTTAGGTAGCTATGAAATTGTTGTCTCAAGATTAAGAGGGTTAAAAGGATGATATTCCTTCCTTTCCTTAGGAGACTATTCCCAAAATAGGTTGTTTGCCTGTAAGGCAAGGGCTCCCTTGGCTTTGACATAATGTTGGCAGTCTTTTAAGACTGCTGCCTGTAACTGTCTAATATGCTCATTCATTCCTGGTTCCTTCAAAAACTGACGATATTCAGCAACAAAAATGGCAGCATTCTGTGGCTCAAATCTAATCCACAAAAGGCGATTATCTTCATTGTGTCTTGCTGAAAGGAAGGCATTCTGCCACGTGAGATGATTGGCAAGGAAAGAGACAAAGGCTCTAATTTGAATGTCACCAACCAGAGGGTTTAGATTGAGTTTCCTATCCTCAGGGATGGCTTCACTATGGAGATACAGTTCACAGAGTAAATTTTGTTCACTGGGAGATGCTTCTGCGAAGGTTTTCACAAACTATTCAGGTGTAGATACCTCATGAGGTCTACCATATCTAATTTCCTTTATTTGGAAGAATGCTAAGCGTTCTGTAAGAAAGAGAGAGTAATTGGAGGATGGTTTCCTGGTGGCCAGTAATCTTTGAACCAAATTAAACATGAGGAGAAATCTAGTTTTTAACTATTTATTTTCCCTGTTCTATGCACGAGACTGTTCCAAAACTTCCCAATTTGCATATATATGATTTTGCCATGATAATTTGTGCTCCTGCAAGATTGTTTCTTGCGACATAACATATTCCTTCTTCCATTTATCCATTTTTGTTTGAGTGCTGCTGGTCTGAGTGAAGACAGTTTTTGTAGGCCGGGGTTCAGTCTGAGTAAACATAGTATTTGTAGGCTGGGGTATAGGACTTTCGGTTTTAACAATCACAGTAGGCCGAGGTATTTGTGGTTTAAACTCTTTTTCAAAAATCTTTGAAGGCCTTGTTGGTTCTTGTGTAACAACAGGGCGTTCCTCTTTAATTGTAACAGAAGTAGATGCAGGGGTGGCTCCAGGCAGTGGAACTTCAACTATTTTATAACTAACTTGAAGATAGATATTACGACATTGGCTGCACATATATTCATTATACCGGTCTTTCTTTGTACTCTTCTCAGCTGTGGATGTTGCATGAGCTAAAGTATACAAATTAAGTTCTTTGTCATAGGCTTCCCTTACCATTAATTCCTATTTGTAAGCTTCAAGTTCTGATTTTAGAAACTCATTTTCCTATAGAAGGGAAGCCAAGGTGATTAGGCTTTGTGTAGCAGTGGCCGTTTCAGTAGCTGATTCCAGTCAATGAAATACCTGTTGTTTCGTAGCAGCTTCATCATTTGGAGCCTCAGCAGTTGGTTCTTGTGTGGCAACTGCTGAATCATCGGCTGGTTCTGTAACAGCTTCATCATTCTGAGCATCCATATTTTGCATATCAGTAGATGGTTCTTGTGTGGCAACTGTTGACTCGGTAGTTGGTTCTTATGGGACAGCTATGGTTTGTGCAATGTCCTAGTTATCTATGTCTTGCTCATCAGCAGTTGGTTATTGTGTAGCAACTGCTAAATCGGTAGCTCGTTCTTGTGGGGCAGCTACATCTAGGTCGTCTGTTTTCTGTTCATCAACAGTTGGTTCTTGTGTGACAACTATTGGATCAGTAGCTTGTTCTTGTGGGGAAGCTACATCTAGGTCGTCTATTTTCTTTTTATCAGCAGTTGGTTCTTGTGTGACAAATGCTCGATCAGTAGCTGGTTCTTATGGGCCAGCTACATCTAGGTCGTTTGTTTTCTATTTATCAACAGTTGGTACTTGTGTGACAATTGTTGGATCGATAGCCGGTTCTTGTGGGGCAACTACATGTTGTACATCATCTTGGTTACCTAGATTTGGTGGATCAACAACTGGTTCTTGTGTGGCAGCTGTTGAATCAGTAGCAGGTTCTTGTGTGGCAACTACATTCTCTGAAAGAAATGATGTCACAAAATCCTGGGTATTTTTCATTTCAGTACTCGACGGTGAGACAGGTAAAGATTCAGGGCCTTGGGACTGTGGTGGGGTATGGGGTTTTAGAGTAATAGGTGGGGAATTGGGGATGGTAGTAACATTTTCTGCTTCGGTAGACGTCCTTGTTTGTCTTTGAGGTAAAAGGCAGGGAAAACAGTGGTTTTTCTTTTGTGAGTGGTTTTCTTTAGAGGAGGAGGGTCATGAGGGATAGTAGCTTCTTTGGTTGAGGCCCTTGTTCGTCTTTTTGGTAGGGAAGCAACCTTTTCTTGCCTTTTTCTTTTTAGCTTAGTAATGGGAAGGTTATCATCAGAATCATCACTAGGAATGTGAACAGTGGAAGTGGATGATTCTGCTAAATTATGGGATGGAGTTAATGTGGTGGGATGGTCAATTGGATTAGCTGATGCAGGTGGTGGAATTTCTGGGGGGTCAGAAATGCTTCCTGGTTGCTGTTCGGAAGGATTTTCAACTTGCTGAGGGATTCTAGGAGTTTGTTGAGGAATTTTGGCTGCTGTTTGTGGAATTTCAGCAGCTTATTGGGGAATTTCAGCTGTTGCTTGAGGGATTTCAATGGATTCTTGGGGTTCTAGGGGTGGATTGTTAGGTGGGGGAGGGTTCTGTTGGACCAAACCTCTTTGAATTAATAACTAGACAAGACGATGATGGGTGAGGGAAAGGAGTGGGTATTTTGCATTCATACAGTAATGTGACATATTCTTTAGACACCCAAGTAGATAATACAACATATTTAACAGTCGACCATGTCTCAAATGATTTAACAGGAAAAAATCATGCTGATAGACTACCTGGTAGCGACCTTCACATGTGAGATAGTGCTTGACAAATTCGTCAACCTTCGGCCATGGAAGTGGTAATGAATGAAGTGCAACACCCCTGCCTTTAGGCTCGACCCGCTCTCCTGGTAGAAGAAAGTCCTGTTGTGCATTAAGAATGATGTGTTTATGACTAAACCATCGGGTGCCAGTGGCTGGTAGGCCTGAAACCTATGCTATATTATCCTCTGAAACTAGAATTCGAACTCCTTGAATGGTACAATAGCCATCTCGTAAATTACATGCAAATTCAAGGACTTGTTGTGGATCAAATCCCTGGAGCCTCCGAAAATAATCTACCCAACCGGCACGCTAAAAAATCTGATATACCTCTGGGTGTAATTCTAATAAAGCTACCGATTTGGGCTCATAACGAATAGCAGGTCCTCCCATAGTTACCAGCTTCAGTAAAATGCACAGTGACAAACCGAGTTACGGCACTGAGACAGAGTAAATTTGCAAATGAGTTCATGGAATAATAAAACAGAGACAGGGTGATGAGACGTAATCGTGGGTAAAAAAACAAGGTGATTGGCATGTTGTGAAATGATGGCGTGATGATTTGATATTGCCCCCAACTACGGCTAGAATAATGAGTTTTAAATGTAGGGCGATCGTGGTAATAATGTTGTAATCTTCTCATTTGACTATAGTTTAATAATATTTAGACATACAAATACATACCTCATGTTTACCTTTGATTGATATTCGGAAAATATATAGTATACATTGCTAATAGATCATCAATGGTTATGGAAAAGGGGTTTTGAAAAATGAGGGTAGTTGTATGAAAGGCCTACATAATGATAGGAGAAGGCAATGAAAGAATAATGCAATAGATGATTCTCACAACTGAAAGTAATGTATATTCATTCCTTGAGAAGAATGGTGTTTTGGCGACAAGAAAAATGGTAAGAGTTAGTGTTTCAGCAATGGGAAAATGGGGAAAGGTTGGTGTTTCAGCAACGGGAAAATGGATGGAAATTGGTGTTTCAGCAACGGGGAGAAAAATGTTGCTGTAAATGGGAGAAATAAGGAAAATGTTGCTAAAAAATACTTATGATAAGAATGGGAAAGATGTTGCTGAAAAATAATGGGGGACATAAGGAGGGGAAAAGGAAGAATGATCAAAATAGGGGAATGAATTGTGAATTGGAGTGAGATAACAATGCTTCACAAGATGAAGCTTAAATCTGCTTGTAGTAAGATTGTTCTTTTCAACCAGCTTCCCTACATCTGAGATCTTCAAAATAATCAATTGTAACATGGCAACCCTTGACACGGATTATTAGTTAAGAAATCTAATCTAATACTAAAAAGAATATAATGCAGAAATTAAATACAATGAGGGGTAGCAGGCTCCCCCAAAAAGATATAATGTGAATGTACCATGCAGGTAGCTTTAAAATCCTCTTTAGAAATGGGCTGCTGGTAGGGACGAAGCCGATACCCATTTACTAATAATGGTGTTCTAGAATCATCAATTGTTAGGAGCCTTACTGTTCCATTGGGAAAAACAGTATCTATTTCATAAGGTCCCAACCATCTTGTTCATAATTTCCCTTGAAAATTTTCAAACCGAGAGTCATACAATAAAGCCCAATTACCTTTTTGGAACTGCTTATGCTTAATAGTTTTATCATGCCACCTAGTTCTTTACTGTTGAATCATAATTGTTTGATGGATGGCATCTAACCTGTTTTCATCCAATTCTTGAAGCTGCTGCAACCTGGCTATCTATGCATCAGTCAAATCAAGGTTAACAGCTAAAGCAGTTCTTAAGTTTTTAATCTCAAATTCCACAGGAAAAACAACACTTTTACCATAAACCAGTTCATAAGGAGAAAATCCTATAGTGTTCCTCCAAGTAGTTCTGTAAGCCCATAATGCCTCAGACAGCCTTTGAGACCAATCCTTCCTATTTTCCTTCACTGTTTTTGTTAAAATAGCTTCTATGACCTTGTTTGTACTTTCCACCTGACCATTGGCTTGGGGGTGGTAAGTCGTAGTCATTTTATGATGAATATGATATTTTTGAAGCGTGGATTTAAAACCATGAGAATTAAAAGGAGGTCCTCCATCTGTAACTAGTTCTCTAGGCACTCAAAATCTAACAAAGATTTCTTCAAATAGAAAAGTTAAAACAACTTCTTCATTAGCTCTAATAAGTGCCTTAGCTTCCACCCATTTAGTCATATAGTCTGTACAGACCAATATGTAAACTCTTTGACTGGATGGAGGATTGATGGGTCCTATAAAGTCTAGAGCCCATCTTTCAAAGGGTTCAAGTATTACCTAGGGATTCAATGGCATTTCATCTCTATGATTAGGTTGACCCATTCTCTGACAGCTATCACAGGCCCTAACATATTTCTTTGCATCCTTGAAAAGTGAGGGCCAATAATAGCCCATTATGAGAATTTTATGTGTTGTCCTCTTATTAGCAAAATGCCCTCCACAAGGGCCATCATGACAAGCCTTCAATATATCATAAACCTCATCTTCTCTAATGCATCTTCTAATTTCATGATCAAGTCCTGTATGGAAAAGACACCCACTTATCCAGCTATACCGAGCACTTTTTTGAATAATATTTCTTTTCTCCCGATGTGATAAGTGTGATGGTAGCTTCCCTACAACCAGATAATTGGCAATGTCTACATATCAAGGTGAGTGAGCAGATACTGCAAATAAATACTCATCAGGAAAGGAATCATCTACTAGAGTATTATCATCAATTTTTATTTGAGAAAAGAAATCAGCAACTACATTTTCTTTACCTGGTCGATCTACAATTGTAATACCAAATTCTTGTAATAGCAATAACCATCTGGTAACTCGAGCATTTGTGACAGATTTGTTCATTAAATACTTAATATCCGAGTGGTCAGTATGAACAAAAGTAGGATAACCAGTGATGTAATGTCGAAATTTATTAATAGCATAAATGACTACTAAAAATTCTTTCTCAGTAACTGTGTAATTAAGCTCAACAGGGGTCATATTCTTACTAATGAAATAAATAGCATAAGGAAGATGATTTTCTTCTTGTCCCAAGACAGCTCCAATTGCAGTATCCGAAGCATTAGAGGATATATGAAAGGGAAGTTCCCAATCAGGTCCCCTTAGAATAGGAGTTGTAGACAACTGATACTTAAGTTCATCAAATGCTTAATGGCAAAGATCAGTCCACTTAAATTCAGCGTTATTCATAAGTAACAAAAACAAAGGAGAAGTTATTTTAGAAAAAAAATTGATAAATCTCCTGTAATATCCAACATGTCCTAAAAAAATTCTTACATCAGTTTGTGTTTTAGGGATAGGAAAGGTCTGAATTACCTGTACTTTGGATGGATCTACCTGAATCCCTAGGAATGAAATGAAGTGCCCTAGTACAATTCCTTCGTTCATCATCATATGACTTTCTTTAGTACTCAAGGAAAGGTGAGCTTGTATACAATGTTTAAGTACTCTCTCAAGGTTTTGTAATGCATCTTCAAAAGTCACACCATAAGGAGTAAAGTCATCCATAAATATCTCCATAGAGTCATTAAGGATATCAGAAAAGATTCCTATCACTACTCTTTGAAACATTGCTGGAGCGTTACGTAGTCCAAATGGGAGAACTCTATAAGCAAAAGTTCCCCAAGGACTACTAAAAGTGGTCTTGTCTTGGTCTTGGAGTGCAATTTTGATTTGGTTATATCCGCTAAATCCATCTAAAAAGGAAAAGAATCTCTTCCCTGACAAACTATCTAGAACCTGATCAATGAATGGCAAGGGGAAATGATTTTTTTGAGTGACTTTGTTTAAGGCTCTATAGTCTACACACACTCTCCATTTCCCATTTTTATTAGGTACTATCACCAATGGAGAAACCCATTCACTGTCAGATATGGGGTATATAAACCCTGAATTAAGCAATTTTTGAAGTTCTTATTTAACAATTTCCCTCAAATTGGGATTCATTCGCCACTGGGGTTGATAGACTGGTCGGCACCCTTCCTTAATATAGATACGATGAGTACATAATTCAGGAGAGATCCCCTTCATATCTGTATTGTCCCATGAGAATGCTTCCTTGTTTTCTCGAAGTAACTTCATTAGCTGTTTTGTTTCAACATCTGATAAGTTGGGGTTTATGTTCAATGTTTTGCCAGGTTCAATTTCTACTATTATGCTTTTGGAGGAGATAGCAGTTGATGTTTGAGGTAAATTTTCAGATTTAATCTTTTCCTGGGTTTCAGGTTCGAAAATTGCAGTCAACTGATTATATGTTTCAAAAGTGATCGAGGAGGGTTTGGAAATAAAATTACTAATTAGTTCATCCTTCGTGGTATCTTTAAGAGCTAAGGCTTGTCCGATAGTCAAAATAGGTTGAGTAGCATTATCATCATAATCCAACCATACAGAATCATCATTATTAATCATAGGTGTGGCACGAGGATAAAGAGTAAGTTGCTTAGTTTCACATCCATTAGAAATTGCCATTGAACCTAATCTACAGCTAATAAAGGCATCTACTGTAGCCAGCCAGGGTATCCCCAAGATTAGAGGATGTCCCCCCAACTTTGTTTTAGTCTGTAATACCACAAAGTCAGCTGGGTAATTCCAGGATTCAACTAAAATGATTAGATCTTCAATGACTCCTTCTGGTTTGATTGGGGAATGGTCAGCTAACTCCAGGATGGTTGGTGTCTCTCTGATTACATTCTTTAACTGTAATAGTTGTGAGGTTTCAAGGGTCATAATATTTATAGCAGCACCTAAGTCTACCAGAACTCATGAAACAATAGTTTTTCCAATCTGTATTGTAACCATAGGATGACCGGGGTCACTGTTTGGTCAATTTAGTGTGATCTAAATTGCTAATTATAATGTCAATCCGGGGTTCATAAACTGACGAAATGAAGTGTACTATATGTACTAGATAACCATTTCCTTAATCTTTTTTCGTTTTTGAGTTTTTTTTAGTTTATTTTTGGATTTATCTTTCCCTAATGTGTGATGGTGAGAGTGAAAGTGAAGTATGAAGTATGGATGGTGATGGTGGTTTCTACGGTGATTTTCTCAAACTTGATAGTGCTCAAGAAGAAAGCTTTAAAACAACTAAACTGAAATCAATTCTTAAGAGAAAGTAAATGCATCAAAAAGTGAACTAATGACAATGGCCCAGTATCCTTGCTGCTGAATGAAAAGAAAGTAAAAATTGAACTTAAAGCAACTCAAACCAAAAGCAAAGCAACTAATTCACACTACTTAAACTCTTCAGATCCTTTACCCTTCAGCTCAATCTACCTTGTGGGAAGTAATCATGAATAAGTCAAGCAATATGCTATCTAAATGGCAAGAAATTAAATTGCATAAAAGAAACTAGTCACACTACTTTAACTCTTCTGGTCCTTTACCCTTCAGCTCAATCTACCTTGTCGGAAGCAACCATGAATAATTTTACGCAATATGATAACTAAATTGCAAGAAATTAAATTGCAGAAAGGAAACTAATCACACTACTTCAACTCTTCTCATCCTTTACCCTTCAGCTCAATGTACCTTGTGGGAAGCAATCATGAATAAGTTTAAGCAATATGATAACTAAATCACACTACAGTTAGTGATATTCTGATTTCTTGCTAATAGAGTCACTTCACTATAGAAAGAAACCATAAATTGATGAGCAGTATGATATCTAAATAACAAAAAAAAATAAGTAAGCAAATCACAACTTGGAAAAGACAGTGCTGAAATTAAACTTCAGAAAATGAAAGTTAGCAGGAAGGACAAGATGATCTCATATGCCAATAGTTATCAAAAAGATGAAAATTTACCCGGGCTGCCTAAGAAAACCTGCAGAAAAGCACTGATCAGTTGACAGTTATAAGAAAACAGAGGTGAAAATCTAAACATCAGTGAGTTACGAAACATCAAACAGTGTGTTATGTACAAGCTAATGATACAAGAACATAATAAAACCAAATTAAAACTTTACAAGGCTTCAGCGCGCAGGGGCCCTCTGCCACTTCAGCCGGTCAACAAGTAATCACACGAATAAACTCAGAAAAGTCTCCTCATATATTAAAAACAACAATATGTATAAACAGTGGGGTGACAACACAACAGTTCAAAATTTACATATCAAGGAAAAAACTCCTTTACAGTGTTCATCGACGCGTTATTTATAATGACAAAATGCTGAGACTAGCTAACTAACTCGTACGTTATTGACTGTGTTGCTAAAGACACGTAGATCCCTTCAGCCGAGATCTAGCGTAACTATCATCATGTCTATTAAATCTTTGGAGTGGTTGTTGTTAGATTTCGGTTACAGAAGTGATCTCCAAGTGTGCTGGTGTCTTCGTGAGCTGAGGACTGTGCCACGTAACGTTCACGTGCTCAAAACAGAAACGTGCCACCGCTGAACTCTTTGGTTGGCTCTACCTTTGACCTTCATTGACCGTTACCTTCCATGGATGATTTGGCTACTTCGAAGGGACACGTTACATGTATCCGTCACCTGGAGCTTGCCCATGTGGCTCGTTTCTTCATAGGACACCTGTAGCACAACTTTTAACAAAATAGTTGTGGAATCTTGTGCTGGCTGCAGAAACCTATGCTGGCTGCAAAAATTGACAAGTTTCCACAGCTGCATGAACAAAAAACTAAACCAAACAACAGTCATAAGTATAGTCAAAAAACCATGTAAAGAGCTCTTTTTAAACTACAATGCAATGATTTAGCAGCTAGGTGGATGCAATAAGTGGAAAAGGAAGGCTGAGAGAGTGTATAGGAAGGTGCAGGTTTGAGGCTCAACATACCCCCACTGTGAAGGTGTTGCATGTCCTCATGCAACCAAAATTGAGTTATTTCCCTCTAATCCATGTGTTCTGATGCTTCTGCAAGGACATCTAGCCCTCTTTTCTTCTTCCTTGATGCTAACATCATCCTTGGCTTCCTAACTAGGCATTTGAACTTGAGGTTAATCAATGCTCTGCTTAACTTTTTGCACTTCTTCTTCAGTTTTCTGTTTTTCTTTTGCCACAGTCCTAAATGGAGCATAGTATTATCATGGACAATATTGTCTACTTTACTCTGCTCTTTGAGTGCTTCATTTTCTTGTATGATATGCCTATTTAGGACTTCTAACTCAAATATTTCCTGTTTCAAAGACTGAACTTGTGCATCAGGTGGTAGAGAGGTACTTGGTCCTGCAGCTGATTGTTCTAAGGTTTCCAGGTAATTATATGCTTCTTGTTGATTAGAATCTACCTCAGGTGTCTTTCTCGGCCTAAACTCGAATTCTGGTGAAGGAGGACTGCTCTCTTTCCGGCCGAAAAGGGATTTCCTCACGTGGAGGACTTGACTCAATGCTCGGCTGAGTTGGAGATTTCTCAAGTGTCTATTTATCTAAATCAATAAAGTGAGACTGTTTTTCTTTGGTTTTATTCCCCTTCCCTTTTAGCCTAGTGCTCCTTCTTAAGTATGAACTAGTACTCTTCTCTTGTGCACTCTGTTTTCCTTTTTGCTCTTTCTTGGCTATGGCAGCAGCTTGAAGATCTATTAATCTTTCTGAAAGAGGTTGATAATCCTCTTCTATGGATTGCTCAGGGGATGGATAGACTTCTTGGATAGTCCTTTTGCCCTTTTCCTTTTTCTGTTCGTTACTTCTAGCTCTATCTTCTTTTCCTTTTTGGACTGTTTCTTGAATTTCTATTGTAGGGGAGTCTTGGATTGTAATGCTTTTTTCTTTCCTCCTACTTTTCCTTGGAATTTTTGGTGGACTGCTTCCAGAGGCCTCAGACGGCTCTTGGAAGTAGTTCCTTGTCAAGAATTGCCCCCAAGTATCCTTAGTTTTCTTCAACTATTCCTCAATAAGAATTTTGATGAGTCCATGGTGGTAAAGATGAGGTTCAATATTGCCTACATGTTTTTGAACTGTAAAACTCATCTTTTTCAAACTTGATAGCAGAAAATGAGGCAAATTAAGAGTGTGACCGTCCATGAAATTCATCATCAGTCTTACATGATATATATACATAGAGCCAAAACGACCTTCACACGTGATAAATTTCTGAATGACTAACAATAGACTAGACCATTCCTCTTTTAATACATTAACAGGGATGCCTCTTGTGAATATAGTGGTATCCATACCTTGGTTTTGTAGCATGGTTCTCCATATTTGATCTTCCACACTTCTATTTTTAAACCACCTTTCACCCTCTTGAGGTAGGCCTGTGGCAGCTGCTACTGTGGCCTCGGTCACTGTGAATTTTAAATCTCCAACCTCCACTGTTTTCCATTAAACGCCCTTGAAAAAGCTTTGGTCACCTCCTTGTTATAGCCTTTAAACTTCTAGATAAATCGTAGCCATCTGACTTTCTTCAACAATTCCTTAACTTGAGGATAACCCTCCAAGTATTTCGGTCCTTCCGGCTCAGCTCTCAGTAATTTTCCCATTCTCTGTTTTAAATTCCACTGAGAGTTCTTGTGTGTGTGAGGGTTAAGAGAAAAAATAGCTCTGTTCAGGGTTTTGGATAGACTATAATGACGGTAGTCAGGGTTTAGAGCAAACTGTAGTGACGGCAGTTGGAAATAGAGAACAGTGACTGAGCAGCGATAAACGAGTTCATAAAATGAAATGTGGACGCATGCAAGGAGTATGATATAAGTGGAGTATGAGTGGAGTGATAAGCGGTGGAGTAACGGCAAGATTCCTTCGGGTCGGATGACTGTGTATGAGATCTTACACGTCTCAACAGACGGTTGCGGAAATTACAGCTGGGAAGAGCCGTAGCACAATAGGTCACGTCTCAAGAGTACGGGTAATAACTAGAAGTGCAGTCACATTTGAGTTCAAACTCGGAGTAATCATGAGACCTTTAGGGAGATAAATGCGAGTGTGTGGAGTGACATCGCGGAATAAGAGTGATAGTGGGCTAATATATCAAATCATTGCACATAGGAGAGCCTGTTATGGTTTAATAACTATACATAATTATGACTTGAATTGTTATTTGATAAAGATTTTTTATCATACCTTTGGAAACTTTGTCAATTCTTGCTCAAGGCTTCTAACCAGTTGCTCTTCTTTGATATCTTGGAGATGCCCCATGTCTTTAGCTCAATTACACCTGCATTTCATGATTATGGCACTAACAGTTGATTGTATTTTTGAAAACAGAGTGATGTTGGCTGCGGAAACTGCTTCTGGCTACGGAAACGGTTTCCAGCTGCGGTAACTAAGACAACACCCCCTTGTCTACACAAAGATAGTTAGAAAAGAACTAACTGAATGAAAATAGTCCTGAAAGGGGTTTTTATTAATGAAATGAGATGGAATGAATGGAATGAAGTGAAAATGAAGTGGAATGAAGTGAAATGGAGATGAAAATGAGATGGAGGTGAAGTGAAATGACAAGTGAGATGAAGTGAAGATGGAAAGAGAAGGAGAGGAGATGTTTTTTTGTGGAAAATATAGTGTCAGGTGTCCCTGATTTTCACTCTATATTTTCTGCATAAGACCGCCAATCTGGGATTGGTTTTCAGGATTATACAACTTTTTTTCTCTTTTTTTTTTTTCGAAAACTGAAAGAAACAAAGATTAGGTTGGTGGAAGAGAAGGATTCTTCTCCACCAACCTTATTGCAGAATTCTCTTGGAACATTTTGAAAAACTCCTCTTTTGAAAGTGGCTTATGATAAATTTTCAATCGGTGACCATTCACAATAAGAGGAGTCTGAAATTCATTAATGGTCTTGATTCTTACTGCTCCATTGTTAAAGACTTTATCAATCTCATATGGCCCAAGCCAATGAGTCTGAAACTTCCCTTTGAAGTCTTTAAACTTGCAATCAAACAGTAAAGCCCAATCTCCCTCTTGAAACTTTCTCTCTTTAATATATCTGCCATGCCACTTAGTTTTTTGATGTTGAACTAGATCAGTCCTTAAAATTGCATCTTGTCTGATCTCATCTAGCTCATTTAGCTGCTCCATTCTGTGCTTTTGGGCTTCTGATAGATTCATCCCCAACTAAACTGCCATCTTGAAAGTCTTGACTTGAAACTCAATGGGGAGCAGGACTTCTTTCCCATAAACAAGTTCATAGGGAGAATGTCCTGTTGTGTTCCTCCATGTAGTTCTGTAGGCCCATAAGGCTTCAGGAAGCCTTTCTGCCCAATCCCTTCTATGGAGATGAACAATTTTGGTGATGATGCTCTCAAGAACTTTGTTTGTATATTCCACTTGACCATTTGCTTGAGGATGGTAAGGAGTAGATTTTCTGTGCTTGATTTTGTATTCTTCCATCAGCTTCCCCATCAAGTTAGATGTGAATTGACTTCCCTGATCTGTCACAATTTCTCTTGGGACACCAAAACGAGTAAAAATATCCTCAAAAAGAAATTGAACAACTGAATTTTCATTGGCAGAAGGCAATGCCTTGGCTTCTACCCATTTAGTGACATAATCAGTGCAAACCAATATATATTTATTTTGTCTAGATGGTGGATTAATGGGTCCAATGAAATCTAAAGCCCGTTTTTCAAAGGATTCGATAAGTACCTGTGGCTGTAATGGCATTTCATTTGAAAGAGTCGGTCTCCCAACTCTCTGGCAGCTGTCACACCTTCTGACATATTGTTTTGCATCTTTGAAGAGAGAAGGCCAATAATATCCTAAAGAAAGGATTTTATAGGCCATACTCTTGTCAACAAAGTGTCCACCGCATGGTTCATCATGACATGCCTTGAGGATGTCAGGCATTTCATCTTCCCGAACACATCTTCTGATCACACAATCTAGCCCTGTTTTAAACAATTCATTAGAAATCCATGAATAATTTGAACTCTCCTGAATAATTTTCCTTTTCTCATTAGGAAATAAGTGTGGAGGTAGCTTCCCTGTAACCAAATAGTTAGCAATATCTGCATACCAAGGAGTCTTAGTAGTTACTGCAAACAAATATTCATCTGGAAACTTATCCTCTACAGGAGAATCTTCGTTAGTATTTTGGATTCTAGACAACAAATCAGCTACTGTATTTTGTTTCCCTGGTCTATCTAACACAGTAATATTTAATTCTTGTAAAAGTAAAAGCCATCTTGTAACTCTGCCATTAGTAATAGGTTTTTTCATGAGATATCTAATTGCAGAATGATCAGTATGGACAAAAGTTTCATACCCTGTTATATAATGTCTAAACTTGTTGATTGCATGAACAACAGCTAAGAACTCTTTTTCAGTCACAGTGTAATTTAACTCAGTGGGAGTCAAATTTTTACTGGTGTAGTAAATGGCATAAGGAACTAAATCCTTTTGACCCAACACAACTCCTAGACCTATATCTGAAGCATCTGTAGAAATATGGAAAGGAAGTTAACAATTTGGCCCTCTCAAAATGGGTGCTTCAGATATTCTTGTTTTCAAAGTTTCAAATGCAGATTGACAATCAGGATCCCACTTGAATTCACAGTATTTTGTAAGTAATTTGAAGAGTGGAGATGCTATTTTGGTGAAGTTTTCAATAAATCTTCTATAATATCCAGCAAATCCAAGAAAACTTCTAACATCTTTTTGACAATTTGGAATAGGCAACTTGGAGATGTCTTCAACTTTTGATCTATCAACTTTAATCCCATCCCCTAAAATATGATGTCCTAAAACAATCCCTTCAGTAAACATCATAAAGCATTTCTCATGACTTAATGAAAGGTTTGTTTCTTTACATCTTATAAGGACTTTTTCCAAATTCTCTAATGCCTCTTTAAATGAATTACCATAAACTGTAAAATCATCCATATAAACCTCTACACAATCATGAATTAGATCAGAAAAGACTCCTAGTACTGCCCTTTGAAATGTTGCAGGTGCATTACATAATCCAAAAGGAAGTACTCGGTAAGCAAAAGTTCCCCATGGACAAGTAAATGTGGTCTTGTCCTGATCTTCAGGTGCTACCTGAATCTGATTGTAACCACTAAAACCATCCAAAAATGAGAAATACTTTTTTCCTGCTAAAGTATCTAACACTGTTGGAAATAATACTGAGAGGGGGGGTGAATCAGTATTATCAGATCAATCAAACTTTTTCAATGCTCAGAAACATATACGCTACTTCAGTTAGGTGAACCAGCGTGTACACGCTACTATGACTAAACAAAACAGCGTATAAGAAGAAAACTCATAATTTAGTTAGCTTATTCTTCAGTTAAGTTCATCAGGACATTATTCACCACATTAATAGTAAACAGGTGCAGTATAACAGAATAGATCAAAAGCCACACACATGAACACCAAGATGTAAGGTGGAAACCCAATGTGGGTGAAAACCACCTGCTGCAAGTTGTCTCTATCTTTCTTTAATATGAAACTTCAGTTTACAATCTTTTGTACTGGTGCAGCCTTATACCAGTACGCAGGCTACAACCTGCAGAAGGCTACAACCTTCTCTCGTTCTCCAAACTTCCTTGGAAGGGAGCTCCAACCCCCTTTGCTCTTGTACTAGCCAAGATACTAGTACGTAGGTGCTGACCTACAATCTTCTTTCCTTCAGGTACCACCTTTCATACATTTTCAGACTGGATATTCCTGAAGCACAACATTACAATCTGTAGACCCCAATTCATTCAATTTTCACAACAGATCATTGAAGCATAAAACAACCAAACTTTGAATCACTGAACCACTGAACCCTGTCAATCACCAGTTACCAGAACACAGAGCAGACTACAGAACTCTGCAATAACAGTCAGACCCCACTGTAAACCCAAAAACAAGCTTCAAAAGATATACGCTACTTCAATGAGCAAAACCCGCGTATACACGCGCTTTTGCCGAAGCCAACCTGCGTACAGATCTAAAAATAAATTTTCTCAATTTGCAGCTGTACCAGACATCAGTTAGACCCAGAACATAACATTGCGACAATATGCAGATCTAGAAATACGCATAATCACCCATATCATGATAGTGCATTTCAAACCATTAGATCCCGATCCATCCTTAGATCTAGTCTTCCATCAACCGATGTGATCTCTCCTTGGCTTAGATCAAGCAACCCAGCACCTGCATATCAGATCTCTTTCACTCTTAGATATTCAAGCCTTGTCGAAAGATGTCTTTGCCTAATGATCTTCTTCTCCTTATATAGCCTTAGGCCTTGCTCAATACCAAGAGCCAAAACCATAGTAACACAATACCATCAACTTCAAAACTAGGGATCGACACGCCCGTCGAGACACAATGGTCCGAAATCATAGGCACAACTTCCAAGGACTAACCACCATGGACCAAAAGGTACTTTTCCACATACACGCGCTTTTTCTGAATCCAACTAGCGTGTACACGCGACTTGAGCTTAACGAACCTGCGTATATGAACTTCCTTGGCATGCTGTACTAAGATCTGTCTTCTGATTAAGTTGCCATCACCTGTACCAACCTCTGAACACCTGTACCAACCTCTGAGTGAGTTGCCATCAAGGACAACACTTGAATCATAATGCCAACAATCTCCCCCTTTGGACTTGATGGCAACCACCACACCAAGTCACTCTCCCCCTTTGACATCAAGGGCAAAGGGCTGTGCTCCCCCTGAGGACATGCTGATACCTCTGCTTCCCCCTGAAAGTAGGCCAGATCTGCAAAAGATGTTCTTCAACAAGAACCAAGACTTATACACCATAAGGGACCTTCCTATCACCAAAAGACTCAATACATACATCCAGACTCCCTACCAAGAGGGGACATAACAGAAACAACCAATTATATTACAGCATTCATCCCAGGCATAGTGGGGAAACCAACATAGGCCGTTACATGACCTTGACACCATAAAAGAGACATCGCAAGAGAGATACATGACATAGAGACAACAGATCTAGACCAAGACTTATGAAAGTCACCAGCAGCATATGATAAACATCTTTTTAGATCAGCAACCGGGATTTCTTTCTGAGCTCCTTTTCCTGAAATCAACAACCAAAACATCTGAATGCCAACAGTGCTTTATGAGACTTTTAAGCTGCTCCCCCTGAACCTGTGCCTGCTGCACCCCCTGAAACCGTGCCTGAAGAATTCTGACATATCCATTGCTGTTCAGAACTCCAGAGTTTTCCCTTGCTGTTCAGAACTTCATATATGCGATTTCTCCTGCATGAAACAGCGTATGTACGCGGATATAATCCTGCAACAAGCGTACACCTTACACGTGACTTTCCCACCATAAATCAGCGTGTATACGCGTATATACCTTACGTAACTTGCGTATACCAACTTTTCTGTAGAACAGACAAGCTTCAACAGCAGGATGAAGCATCAACTACTCCCAGCTTTTGTCTGAGATGTTCAAAAGTTTCCCTGGGCAGTGGTTTTGTGAGAATATCAGCAACTTGTTCCTTAGAAGGAACATACTCCAACTTGACCTTCTGCTCAAGCACTTGTTCCCGGAGAAAATGGTACTTGATTGGTATGTGCTTGGTCTTTGAGTGCATGACTGGATTCTTTGAAATGCTGATTGCACTAGTATTATCACATAAGATAGAAACTGGTGGAGTGCAAGTGATTTGAAAGTCCTGCAAGGTCTGCATCATCCAAAGAAGTTGTGTGCAACAAGATGCCACAGCCACATATTCTGCTTCAGCTGTAGATAAGGCAATCGAACTCTGTTTCTTGCTGAACCAAGATACTAATCTGGAACCCATGAAGAAAGCACCACCACTTGTGCTTTTCCTATCATCCACACTTCCAGCCCAATCTGCATCTGTGTAAGCATGAAGAGTGAGATCTGTATTTCTAGGATACCATAAGCCATAGTTTTGGGTCCCTTGAAGATATTTGAAGATTCTTTTGACTGCCTGAAGATGAGTTTCCTTTGGGTTGGCTTGAAATCTTCCAACCATTCCTACAGCATGTGTAATATCTGGTCGAGTACCTGTCAAATAAAGCAAACTCCCAATCATGGATCTATAAGTGGGTTGGTGAACTGCTGCTGATTCATCATTAGCACTGAGGCTGCATCCTGTAACCATGGGTGTACAAACTGGCTTTGACTCTTCCATGCCATACTTCTTCAAGATCTGTTTGAGGTATTTGGTTTGAGACAAGAAGATACCTCCTTCATTTTGTTGGATTTGCAATCCAAGAAAATATGTCAATTCTCCAAGAAGTGACATTTCGAATTCTTTCTGCATAACCAAGGCAAAGTTTTGACTCATAGTCTCTTCATTGCTGCCAAAAATAATATCATCTACATAAACAACAAGAATTAGCAATTTGTTATTTTCAACTTTTATATAGAGATTGCTATCTGCTGATCCTTTTGAAAAGCCTTGTTGGTGAAGATATTTGTCCAACCGATAATACCAAGCCCTTGGAGCTTGTTTGAGTCCATAGAGTGCCTTTTTCAATCTGCATACAAGGTTTGGATCATTCCCAAGAATGAAGCCATCTGGCTGCTCAATATATACTTCTTCTTCTAAGTCTCCATTCAGGAAGGCTGATTTCACGTCCATTTGAAATACCTTGAAGTTTTGAAAGCTTGAGAGAGCAAGGAACATTCGGATGGCCTCTAGTCTTGCCACAGGAGCAAAGGTCTCTTCAAAATCTATTCCTTCTTACTGTGCATACCCTTTACAAACAAGTCTGGCCTTGTTTCTAATTACTTCTCCATTTTCATTTAATTTATTCTTGAAGACCCATTTTGTTCCTATTACATTCTTATCTTTTGGTCTAGGAACTAATTCCCAAGTGTTGTTCTTTTCGATTTGCTCAAGTTCTTCATCCATTGCTTTGACCCAACATTCATCTTTGCATGCCTCTTTCACATTTTGTGGTTCAGTGGAGGAGAGTAGTGCCAAGTAGCTTGAAGCTTCTGCAAGTGTCCTTCTTGTTTGTACTCCTGCTTCTTTTTGCCCCACAATCTGAGTTTCTGGATGATTCTTTTGGACATATCTGGATGGAGTCTTCTCTTCTATTCTTGTCTGCTCCTCTGGTTCTTCTTGAGATTCTTCTTCTTCTTGAGGTTCTTCTTCTACATCATTTCGCCTTTGAGAGTAACCTTCATCTTCTTCAATGTCTTCATGATGAACTTGCCTAGGAATATATCCCTTCTCATCAACCACTATATCAATACTGTCAACAATTCTGCCAAGTCTTTTATTGTAGCACTTGTATGCTTTGCTATGTGGAGAATAACCAAGAAGAATGCCCTCATCTGCTCTAGGTTCAAGTTTGCCAAGTTGCTCATCAGTATTCTTAATATAACATTTGCTCCCAAAGATTTTGGAATGCTTCACGGAAGGAGTTTTACCACTCCAAAGCTCATGAGGTGTTTGAGTGCTGTTTACTCGGACATTTGTTTTGTTAAGAATAATAACAGCAGCATGTGCAGCTTCACCCCAGAAGGTTGCAGGAGTACCTGATTCATCGAGCATAGCACGAGCCATTTGTTGGATAGTTCTGTTCATTCTTTCCACAACCCCATTTTGCTGAGGAGTTCTAGCTGTAGAGAATTCTCTTCTTATCCCATGTTCATCGCAGAAATCGAAAAATTCATTTGATGTGAACTCCCCACCTCTGTCAGATCTGAGGCACTTAATTTTGTGTCCTGATTCATTTTCAGCCAATGCTTTGAAGGATTTGAATTTTTCGAATGCTTCATCTTTGTGCTTCATAAGCCCTAACCAAACAAACCTTGAGAAATCATCAATGAATAATATCAGATATTCTTCTCCTCGAGGTGTCCTTTTCCTAAATGGACCACATACATCTGTATGGACTAGCTCAAGAGGCAAGCTAGCTGATCCTTCCTTCTCTGGAAAGTTAGTTCTGGTTTGCTTTCCAAACTGACAAGATTTGCATATGGTGTTGTCTGGAATTTTGATATCTGGAAGATCGCGAACTGCCTGATATTTGCATGCTTTCCTTATTTGTGAGAAGCTTAGATGTCCCAACCTTCGATGCCATAACCAGTGCTCTTCATCCTTGCTAAGATAGCATTGTTGTTGTCCTTCTTCAAATATGTACAGATTATTTGGAGTTCTTTTGCCTTTGAGAACTGTTTTACCTGTATCAAGATCACGAACAAGACATCCATTCGATCTGAAAATAACCTCGGTTTTTTGATCACACATCTAGCTGACACTTAGTAGATTATGCTTCAATCCATCAACATACAAAACATTTCCAGCCTTGACCTTTTCTTTCAAAGGAGCAATACCTTTTCCTTTTATAGTTGCAGGAGTATCATTTCCAAAAGATACTTTCTTTCCCTTTTCTAAAGTAGAATAAGATTCAAGTTTTTCTTTATCACCTGTCATATGTTTCGAACATCCACTGTCAATGTACCATAGATTTTCCTGTCCTTCTGCATAAAAAGCTATCCCACATCTTTCTGTCTGAGGTTCCTTTATTCTCCATTTTTTGGTGCTTGTGGCTTGTTCCTTTTTCTCCTGAAACCTGCTCCTGCATTCAGAGTCTTTATGACCAAAATTATTGCAAATAGAACATTCAACTTCATTTTCAAGAACCGAAAAGTTGTTATAGGTCCTCTTTGTAATCCCTGTCATACTTCTTTGTTTTTGAGCTTCCCTAGTCATGATTGTTTTATATGCAACACACTGAGCTGCTTTGTGACCAAAGTTATGGCAAGAAAAGCATTGTCCATTGAAGAAGCTTCTGCGGTTATTGAATCTACCAGCCAACTGATTGTAATTTCTATTTTCATCTATTCTTGAGCCAAACTGAGAGAATTTTACCTGTGGTTGGTTGTAGCTTTTGTTCACCCTTAAGAAGGATTGTCCCTGATAGTTTCTGTTTGTAATTCATCCCTGCTTTACCTGATTATCTTCATTGTTCTTCTGCTCATTTCTTCTTGCTGCATCAAGATAACTTTTTGAGGTGGATGCTTGAGAGGTTTCTCCATTATAGCCCAAACCTGTCTTGTTTAGAGGAGACCGCTGCACATTGATAATCTCATCCAAAGTTTCAGATCCTTTGACAAACTTAAGATTAATAGTTTTTGTTTTCTCAATTTCTTTTCTGAGACCAACAATTTCACCTTCTAGTTTTTCAAGATGTTTTTCCTTTTCATCAATTTGAAATTGCAAAGTATCAATGATCACACTCTTTTCTTCTATGCATCTCTTGAGTCTAGTAATTTCATTATAGAGATTATCCACATCTACAGCATCCTCATAATCATCATCTTCAAATGCCATTAACAGCTTATATTTATTACCTTGTTCATCTTCATCACTGTTTGATAAGCCATCACTATCTTCATGGGTGTAGTAGCTTTTCTTATTTGCACTTTGTTTCTTGTTCCATCTAGCAGGTTCTTTTCCTTTATCCTTATAAGGACATTTTGCAGCATAATGACCTACTCTTCCACAAGCAAAGCATTTGAAAGGTAGCTTACCTCTGAACCTTCCAGAACCCCTTTGAAGATTTCTGACAAAATTTGATTCTTCTTCCTCTTCTTCTGGAACATGGCTTGCTTCATAGTAATCTTCTTTTCCTGATGCCTTAAAAGCAGCTTCCCTTCTGTCAGATGGACCTCCCTTTCTCATTTCATAAGCAGTTAGAATTCCATGTAGCTGAGACATAGTGAGAACACGGAGATTTTCTTTTTCTTCTATTGCAGATACTTTAGATTCAAACTTGGGGGATAATGATCTTAGAATCTTTTGAACTACTATAGTCTCTTTTATTTCTTCACCCAAATTTTTCATGCAATTAACAATCTCATCTACCCGAAGAAAATAATTAGCCACACTTTCATCATTATACATCTTGAGAGTCTCATATTGAATCCTGAGAGTTTGAAGTTTAGCTTGCTTTACCTGTTCATCTCCTTCATAGCTAGTGATCATTTTGTCCCATATCTCTTTTGCTGATTTGAAGTGCATGACCTTCATGAATTCTGTTTGGGATATACTTCCTAATAGAGTACTGACTGCTTTTGCATTTGTTTCATACTGCTTTTTCTCAGCTGGATCTGTAGGAGTAGCTGAAGGAAAAGCATAGCCTGTTTCTACAATATTCCAAACTTCTGTACCAAGAGATTGAAGATATGCAGTAACTCTTACCTTCCAATAATTGAAATTTGTCCCATCAAAAATCGGTGGCCTGATTGATGCTTCTTTCTCGTAGTTGCTCATGATGAATGATCTACCTTCAAGCGATCAAGCTTCTCTGAAGGACCTGCTCTGATACCAATTGTTGGAAATAATACTGAGAGGGGGGGTGAATCAGTATTATCAGATCAATCAAACTTTTTCAATGCTCAGAAACATATACGCTACTTCAGTTAGGTGAACCAGCGTGTACACGCTACTATGACTAAACAAAACAGCGTATAAGAAGAAAACTCATAATTTAGTTAGCTTATTCTTCAGTTAAGTTCATCAGGACATTATTCACCACATTAATAGTAAACAGGTGCAGTATAACAGAATAGATCAAAAGCCACACACATGAACACCAAGATGTAAGGTGGAAACCCAATGTGGGTGAAAACCACCTGCTGCAAGTTGTCTCTATCTTTCTTTAATATGAAACTTCAGTTTACAATCTTTTGTACTGGTGCAGCCTTATACCAGTACGCAGGCTACAACCTGCAGAAGGCTACAACCTTCTCTCGTTCTCCAAACTTCCTTGGAAGGGAGCTCCAACCCCCTTTGCTCTTGTACTAGCCAAGATACTAGTACGTAGGTGCTGACCTACAATCTTCTTTCCTTCAGGTACCACCTTTCATACATTTTCAGACTGGATATTCCTGAAGCACAACATTACAATCTGTAGACCCCAATTCATTCAATTTTCACAACAGATCATTGAAGCATAAAACAACCAAACTTTGAATCACTGAACCACTGAACCCTGTCAATCACCAGTTACCAGAACACAGAGCAGACTACAGAACTCTGCAATAACAGTCAGACCCCACTGTAAACCCAAAAACAAGCTTCAAAAGATATACGCTACTTCAATGAGCAAAACCCGCGTATACACGCGCTTTTGCCGAAGCCAACCTGCGTACAGATCTAAAAATAAATTTTCTCAATTTGCAGCTGTACCAGACATCAGTTAGACCCAGAACATAACATTGCGACAATATGCAGATCTAGAAATACGCATAATCACCCATATCATGATAGTGCATTTCAAACCATTAGATCCCGATCCATCCTTAGATCTAGTCTTCCATCAACCGATGTGATCTCTCCTTGGCTTAGATCAAGCAACCCAGCACCTGCATATCAGATCTCTTTCACTCTTAGATATTCAAGCCTTGTCGAAAGATGTCTTTGCCTAATGATCTTCTTCTCCTTATATAGCCTTAGGCCTTGCTCAATACCAAGAGCCAAAACCATAGTAACACAATACCATCAACTTCAAAACTAGGGATCGACACGCCCGTCGAGACACAATGGTCCGAAATCATAGGCACAACTTCCAAGGACTAACCACCATGGACCAAAAGGTACTTTTCCACATACACGCGCTTTTTCTGAATCCAACTAGCGTGTACACGCGACTTGAGCTTAACGAACCTGCGTATATGAACTTCCTTGGCATGCTGTACTAAGATCTGTCTTCTGATTAAGTTGCCATCACCTGTACCAACCTCTGAACACCTGTACCAACCTCTGAGTGAGTTGCCATCAAGGACAACACTTGAATCATAATGCCAACAAATACCTGATCAATAAAGGGTAAAGGAAAGTGATCCTTCAAAGTTGCTTTGTTTAATTCTCTGTAATCAATGCAAACCCTCCATTTACCATTCTTTTTAGGTACTATAACCAAAGGAGAAACCCACCGGCTATCTGAAATTGGATAAATGAAGTTTACATTAAGTAACTTTTGGAGCTCTTCTTTCACTATCTCCCTAAGGTTTGGATTCATCCTTCTTTGAGGTTGTCTGATTGGTCTATTGTTTTCCTCAATGTAGATGTGATGAATGCAAGTCTTAGGGTCAATACCTTTCATATCAGTATACTCCCATGCAAATGTAGTAGAATGTTTTTGCAAGATTTTGGTTAGCTCTTCCTGTTGTGATTTTTCCAAGTTTTTGTTGATATTCAATGTTTTTCCTGGAAAAATCTCAATGGCAGAACTACCAAACTCTTCCATAGAGAAAAGAGACATTTGTCTAGATGATAGACACTCAATGTCAGAATCCAATTGAAATTGTGTGTGGTCATATTCTGAAGATGTTTCAAAGTTTTCTAATGTGTTCAGAATTTGACTATCTTCACTAATCTCAGAAATGGTAAAGACAGGTTGTATAGTATCTTCATCATCAACCCACTCATTATCTCCTATTTCTGTAATTGCTTTTGCTGGAGGATACATATTGAACTTCTTTGTCGAATTACCATCAGAAATATACATATCCCCAGACCTACAACTGATAAAAGCATCAGCTGTGGCTAGCCAAGGTCTTCCTAAGATGAGAGGATGTCCTCCTAGATTACTCTTGGGAGTTAAAATCATGAAATCCACTGGATATTCCCAAGAGTCTA
Source organism: Pinus tabuliformis (assembly GCA_031772625.1). Lineage (NCBI taxonomy): Eukaryota > Viridiplantae > Streptophyta > Pinopsida > Pinales > Pinaceae > Pinus > Pinus tabuliformis. The sequence goes on along the minus strand of CM062819.1, from coordinate 2,001,611,193 downwards.
AGGAGACTGAAATGTCTTCTAATACACCATCTGGTTTAATAATTGATCGATCTGCAAGTTGCAATAAAGTAGGTGTAAAAAGAAGATTAGGAAGTTTTAACTGTTCCATAGTCTGTCTACTCATGATGTTGATAGCATCCCCTAAATCAATCAAAGTATTTGGTATTTCTACCCCATTGATATGTGTTTTGACAATTGGACTACCGGGATCTACATATTTCTGCATAGTAATTTTCCCCATCATGATATCTGCAATTTTCCCTACCAGGTGGATTCTTCTTGTATAACTTGGTTTCCTTCCTGGTCTTTTAAGACTCAACCCTTTTATTGTTTTCTCTAGAATAGGAATCTCTTTAATGGCTTGTAACAAGGGAATCTTGATACAGACATTCTTCAATTCATCTAGAAAAGCATAGTCAGGCAACAAGATTTGTTTTTCCACCCCTTTGTCAATTTGTAATCTTTTAGGAAAAGGAGGTGTGGATGAAGATGCAGGTTGATCAACTATAGGAGTTGTGGGGGTTAACTCTTTTTCTTTTTCTTTTTGAGTACTTGGGTTTTGAAGAGATGCTTCAGAACCCTTATTGGCTTCAAGAGAATCTTCCTCAAAAACGTTTTGCTTTTGAGCATCTATAGAAGGCTTATCTAAGACTCTACCTGATCTGAGTTGTACATCATTGAGAGGAACAATCATATAGGCAGGAAATTGTCGACCTTCCATCATGTAAGCATTTTGAGGGTTTTTGTTATTGGGGTTTGGCAATGGCTGAGAAGGAAGTTGATTTGACTTTTGTTGGAATGGAAGCAAGAGTTGAGAATTTGGATTCTGTTGAGAAGGTTGTTTTTGTTGTGGAAATGGAAATGATAGTTGTGGGTTTTGATTTGGAAGTTTTGGAGCTTGTTGGTTTTGAAAAGATGGGGGATATTGATAAAATTGAGCAAATCTCCCATAAGGATTTTGCATGCCTTGTACCCATGATTGAAAAGGATTTTAAGGTTGGGACTAAGGTTGTTGCCAAGGATTCCAATTTGGTGGGGGTTGAAAATTCATAGAGTTGTTAAACCCTTGATTTTGTGGCCCCTGCCAAGGTCTCCTTGCAACAAAACAGAGAGATTCGATTGTATTTGGATCTTCTTGAAAGACAGCTTTGAGCCCAGGAATTGAAGGACAATCCTTGGTCTCATGATTCTCTGAACAAATTACACATGTTTCTACAACTTTTGCATCCAAGGGACATTCCCTTAGAGCATGTTTCTTCCTACACTTTGGGCAAAAGATGGCCAAAGCCTCAGCTTCTGCTTTCTTCTTATTGTGAATCTTAAGAGTGTCTAGTTGCTCACTAAGACTCCCTAAGATGTCAGTCTTGAATTCATCAAGCATGTTGCCAATCTCAGCCCTACTTACTGATCCAGTTGCAGATTTGTTTGCTATGATGAGAGAAGGATCTCTAGGCCCTTTTTGAGTTTTAGATTTCCCCCTTGAGAGATGGACACATAGCTCTGCTATATCATGAAGTGGAAGTTGAGATATGTCTCCTTTCCCCATCATGTTCAAAATATCTATCCATTCATCTCTAATGGCTTTTAATAGAAGGGCTTTCAAGGTCTCCTGTCTCCTCATCTAAGTTACTCATCTTTGCTCTTTTCAGGTTGTATTGAAATCTTTCAAGTAAATCCTCCAAGTTTTCATCTTCTCTTTGCACCATTTTGAATACCTCATCCTTGTGATTGGTGGGCATACAATAGTCCAGGTACCTATCCAAAAATGTTTGTTTCATATCATTCCAAGTCCTAATGGATTGAGTGAGTAATCCCATGAACCATTTCAAGGCTGCTCCTTTCAATGTTGAAGGAAACAGTTTGAGTTTTTGAGAGTCTTCCAGATAATCATAAGTTCGACACACGACCTCGAACTCAAATAGAAATGTTTCAGGGTCCTCATTTCTTAACCCATGAAAGTTTGGGAGGACAGATGGTGAGATGTTTTTCATTGTGGCTCGGGAGTCCTCATCGACTATAGGAAATCCAAATGAGTTATCTCCATCCCTATTTCCCCCAATGTTACCTCTACCTCCTCCATTATTTCCTCCTCCTCCTCTACCTCTACCAAATCCAGTTGCTCCTTCCTCTGTCATGGTAGTTTCCCTGGATACTTCAGAGTCCTCTGGTTCCTCTACTAAGGGTGAACGAGAAGGAATTTCTCTCTCTTCTTCTTCAGATGATTTTACTTCTTCAATTACAATTTGTCTCTCTATAGAAGGAAGGAAAGGATCTCTTTCTAGTTCAGATTCGATGGAAGGTGTGGGAGAGTCAACTACTGCCTCTTGAATTCCAGGAATCCTAGGGCTAGGAGTGTAAGTTGGAGATGATGGAGGTGTCTCTTGTCTATTCCTTGAAGTAGATGGAGCTGTAAAAATCGAACTCTTGTCTCTAGCTAAAAACCTTCCCCTAGAATCTCTTGCTCTATGCATGTCACTTTTTATTTTTCTTCAAGTCGGGCTAATAATTCTCTTTCTGATCTTCTAGGTCACTCTAGGTGCAAGAAGAGAGCATGCTCAAGAAATTATTAAACCAATAACTTTCTCTTTTCTTATCCTCGAGATCACACTAAGTGCAAGAGGAGAGCATACTTTGAGGGGTTATCAATTTTCCTTCCTTGAAATTTTCTTGTTTTTTTTTTAGAAATTGGCTACCTAATTTCACTTCCCCGGCAACGGCGCCAAAATGTTTAGTCAATTTAGTGTGATCTAAATTGCTATTTATAATGTCAATCCGGGGTTCGTAAACTGACGAAGTGAAGTGTACTATATGTACTAGATAACCATTTCCTTAATCTTTTGTCATTTTTGAGTTTTTTTTAGTTTATTTTTGGATTTATCTTTCCCTAATGTGTGATGGTGAGAGTGAAAGTGAAGTATGAAGTATGGATGGTGATGGTGGTTTCTACGGTGATTTTCTCAAACTTGAAAGTGCTCAAGAAGAAAGATTTAAAACAACTAAACTGAAATCAATTCTTAAGAGAAAGTAAATGCATCAAAAAGTGAACTAATGACAATGGCCCAGTATCCTTGCTGCTGAATGAAAAGAAAGTAAAAACTGAACTTAAAGCAACTCAAACCAAAAGCAAAGCAACTAATTCACACTACTTAAACTCTTCAGATCCTTTACCCTTCAGCTCAATCTACCTTGTGGGAAGTAATCATGAATAAGTCAAGCAATATGCTATCTAAATGGCAAGAAATTAAATTGCATAAAAGAAACTAGTCACACTACTTTAACTCTTCTGGTCCTTTACCCTTCAGCTCAATCTACCTTGTGGGAAGCAACCATGAATAAGTTTAAGCAATATGATAACTAAATTGCAAGAAATTAAATTGCAGAAAGGAAACTAATCACACTACTTCAACTCTTCTCATCCTTTACCCTTCAGCTCAATCTACCTTGTGGGAAGCAATCATGAATAAGTTTAAGCAATATGATAACTAAATCACACTACAGTTAGTGATATTCTGATTTCTTGCCAATAGAGTCACTTCACTATAGAAAGAAACCATAAATTGATGAGCAGTATGATATCTAAATAAAATAAAAAAAATAAGTAAGCAAATCACAACTTGGAAAAGACAGTGCTGAAATTAAACTTCAGAAAATGAAAGTTAGCAGGAAGGACAAGATGATCTCATATGCCAATAGTTATCAAAAAGATGAAAATTTGCCCGAGCTGCCTAAGAAAACCTGCAGAAAAGCACTGATCAGTTGACAGTTATAAGAAAACAGAGGTGAAAATCTAAACAGCAGTGAGTTAAGAAACATCAAACAGTGTGTTATGTACAAGCTAATGATACAAGAACATAATAAAACCAAATGAAAACTTTACAAGGCTTCAGCGCGCAGGGGCCCTCTGCCACTTCAGCCGGTCAACAAGTAATCACACGAATAAACTTAGAAAAGTCTCCTCATATATTAAAACAACAATATGTATAAACAGTGGGGTGACAACACAATAGTTCAGAATTTACATATCAAGGAAAAAAACTCCTTTACAGCGTTCATCGACGCGTTATTTATAATGACAAAATGCTGAGACTAGCTAACTAACTCCTACGTTATTGACTGTGTTGCTAAAGACACGTAGATCCCTTCAGCCGAGATCTAGCGTAACTGTCATCATGTCTATTAAATCTCTGGAGTGGTTGCTGTTAGATTCCAGTTACAGAAGTGATCTCCAAGTGTGCTGGTGTCTTCGTGAGCTGAGGACTATGCCACGTAACGTTCACGTGCTCAAAACAGAAACGTGCCACCGTTGAACTCTTTGGTTGGCTCTACCTTTGACCTTCGTTGACCGTGACCTTCCATGGATGATTTGGCTGCTTCGAAGGGACACGTTCCATGTATCCGTCACCTGGAGCTTGCTCATGTGGCTCATTTCTTCATAGGACACCTGTAGCACAGCTTTTAACAAAATAGCTGCGGAATCCTGTGCTGGCTGCGGAAACCTGTGCTGGCTGCGGAAATTGACAAGTTTTCGCAGCTGCATGAACAAAAAACTAAACGAAACAACAATCATAAGTATAGTCAGAAAACCATGTAAAGAGCTCTTTTTAAACTACAATGCAATGATTTAGCAGCTGGGTGGATGCAATAAGTGGAAAAGGAAGGCTGAGAGGGTGTATAGGAAGGTGCAGGTTTAAGGCTCAACAGTCACCATATTTAACAGGGGCAGTTTTTCCGGACATTAAAGCAGCGAGATCAACCATCACATGAACTGTAAGGGGATCTTTAGATTTCCTATCAGGTTTCTTAATACAAATGTCTCTGACGGTTCTGGCATAAATTGGTACATCTCTGAATGCTTGTAAAAGTGGGATTTTAACATAAAGATTTTGTAATTCCCCTAAAAGATTAAAATCAGGCGGCTCTAGTGTCTTAGTGAGAGCTAGACGCTCTAGAAATGGTGGCTCTGCTGCTTCAGCACCTTTATTAGAGGGTGGCTACTGTTTCAGCACCTTTATTAGGTAAATTATTCTTTTCTGTCTCTTCTTTGTCAGAGTCAGAAGAGGTAATATCATCAATAATCAGCTCAACTACTCTTCCAGATCGTAAATGAATATCATTACACTACACAGGGTAAACAGGAGATGTAGGCAGGTTCTGAATATCGATGACTTGCACAGCTTTGTTATTATTAGGGTTAGGGTTCAGTTGTACAAGCAGCTGGGGTCTCATTGTCTGATTATTTGGTGGAGCACCTGACGATAGAGATAGTGGTTGCTGAAACTGAGGAAATTGGTTTGGGAACGGGATTTGTTGAGCTCTCCAGTTTGGGTTCCATTGATTAAAATAAGATTGCTATGGAGGCCAAGGAGTCCACATTACAGGGTCTACAAAGGGAGGGTTTGTTTTTTGCATGGGTGGGAAATTCATTTGATTAAAGGGTTGGTATTGCATTTGGTTGAAGGGCAGGTAGTTTGCTTGATTAAAAGAAGGATAATTATTCCAACGATTAAATGGCATATTAGAGTTCATACCTTGTCCTCGTGGTTGCCATTGCCTCCTTTGTGTCAACAAATAAACTGCTTCAGCTTCCTCCTCGGTTGGTTGCAACGCTGCTTTTATTCCCGGTAAAGAAGGGCATTGTTGAGTTTGGTCCTTCTTGCAAATGGTGCAAATTGGTACCTTGTCCAATGAGCATTCCCTTGGTGGATGTTTTTCTCTACATTTAGGATAGAAGATGGCCAAAGCAGCTTCCGCCTTTGCTTGTTTCTTCTTAACCTGCAAGGTATCAATTTGTGAAGCAAAAGAACATAACATTTCAGTTTTGAATTCCTCAAGTAGATTACCTATTTCAGCTCTTGTTGCTCCTCCACTGGCTGATTTTTGGACTCTTGAATATGTATTATCCCTGCTTTTTGATATATTTTCAGCTCCTCTTGAACATCTCTTGCAAAGGTTGACAATTTCATCATACGATTCTTTAGATATGTCCCCTTTACCAAGCATATTTAGCATGTCTAAACAATCATCCCTTACCCCTTTCAATAATATTGTCTTAAGAATATCTTTACTTACATTGGGGTGATCGGCTCTCTACAGATTGTATTGTAGTCTTTCCACAAAGTCCTCCAGATTTTCGTCATCCTTCTGAACCATCTTAAATAATGCTTCCCTTTTTTCTCTTGTCCGGCAGTAGTCTTGATATTTGGTCAAGAACTTCTCCTTCATTTGTTCCCATGTCGTGATTACCTGACTTCCCAGACTCATAAACCATCTTAGTGCATATCCTTTTAATGCTGCTGGAAATAGCTTCAATTTTTTAGCATTAGTAACATAATCATAACTTCTACACAATATATCAAACTCAGAAAGAAACTCATCAGGATCCTCAGAAGATAAACCATGGAAGTTAGGTAAGGCTGAGAGTGGGATATTCTTCATAGGAGTTGCCCCCCTAGGAAGGTCCCCAATAGGAAATCCCAACGTAGAGAGAGAAGTTTCCCCTCTTCGTTCCTGCCTTCTATTATAGAATCCTTCATTATTCTCTTCCATTGGTTTCTCTCCCATTGCACTTGCCCTGTCTTCAATGTTTTCTGTTAGCTCCTCAATGTCCTTAACTGGTTCCTCAGCGTCCTCAATTGATCCCTCAATGTCTTCAGCTGGTTCCTTGAAATCTTCTGCTAATTTTTCAATTTCTTCTATTGTTTCCTCAACTTTTTCAGGACCCACAACTTCCTCTGTTTCGTAGTTTGTTTGGAGGGAGAGCTGAGGCTTGGGCTTCCAAGAGCTCAGCCTCTAAGAAGTTTCAGCCTTTGATATAATATCATCAATAAAGGTCTTTCTTCCTCCTCCTTTACCCTTGCCACCTGTATGGTTGTTTTTCTTGTGTCCTCTCATGCACTCTATATATCTAAAAGAAAAACGTTAATGCTTTTTGAAATCTACAATTGCCTTCCCTGGCAACGGCGCCAAAATGTTGGTCACTTTAATTGCTTATTAATTCAAACAACTAAGTGCTACATAAATTGTCAACCCAGGGAAGTCTACTTATTTCAAAGGCAACTACACACTATATGTGCTCAATCTCAAAAGCAATAGAAGTTGTAATAATAAATAAATTGGTCACACCTTGCTCTAAGTAAACTAAAGTTCCACTCGGAGTTACAGCAAAAACAATCTATTGCAGAAAATCACCAAAGAATGCTTAATTTCATTAAAAGAGTAATCTCATGGAAAAGGAGTCAACCTACAAAGGAAAGCACTAGCTATGTTGTAACAGAGAACAGGACCCTATTCCCAAAGCAGGAATCTTCAGCACTTGTTTCTGATTACTATGCTTTCCAACTCACTCTGTAAACTCAATTTCCAATGGAACACTCATGAATTAACTGTAGATGAACTAAATAATGCAGCAATCAATTGGAAAAACAGAGTTCAGCAACAATGCATAAGCACATTCAGTAAATAGAACTTTTAACAAGGTATGAATAGGAAACACACTTAACACACTACAGAAATATAATGGGTGAATCTTGTGATGAAGGTGGGCCCTGTCCTTCTCACAAGATTCCCCAGGAAAAAAGAACTAAAAAAAAATATTCAGAACAATATTTTATTCATCCATCAAAATTTCATGTTACAAAAAGATTCGAGTTCTTCTCCTTCAGCTAAAAAACCCTTCCACGGTCTATTCGTCCCCTCTAATGTAGATGTCTCCTCTTTTTAAAGAAGAGACATCTATTACAATTGATTACATTGTAAGTCCTATCTTTAACCCAATATACCAAAATAGGGAAATCAGTTTTCCCATTAACAAAATGTTGTTACAATGGTTATGGTAATGCTGAATTTGGAATGTGGTAGTTACAGCCAATGTAGCAGCTCCTTCGATGATCTTTTTCTGTTGTTGTCGAATCTAGAATGCAAATCACAACTGCTTCAGCAACGAGATCTTCTCCTTGTTCTAACTGTTACAACAACATGACCTGTAATAATAGCCGTGCAGTCTTCGGGTTGTTTCAGCAACGTAAACTGCAATGATAATTGTTTTAGCAACTATCCATTTCAATCAATAAATTATGAAAGTAATGTAATTGTATGTAAATTAAATTAAACATATAGTAATGAGAAGAAATATTGTACACCTTTGGCAAAGTGGGTTAAAGCAATAACAAGGACTTTAAATATGGGTTGAAAACGGATGACATAATAGCAAAATATATGGTCAAAAAGGGACAATATGAGGTCCTAACAGCCTTGTTGGGTTGCATTCCTGTGAATCCAACTCGAAGGTATTCTACATCTCCTCACTGTGAAGTCCTAGTCCTTCTATTGAGGATGATGTCTTCGGGAAATTCATCGAGATATTCTAGTGCGAAATCATTGATGGTAGGAAATATGCCCACCTCATGAGTGTCCATGATCAAAGGAGTTTCCTACAGCTTTAGGTTCTCCACATTCACTACTGAGTACATCTGCATATATACCAGCAAGTCAAGACGAAAGGCATTGTTCCCAATCTTCTCCAATATGGTGAATGGTCCATACCGGATTGGCAGTAGCTTATTTCCTTCTCCCTTCATCCTGTCTTTGCTGATGTGGAACCACACCTTGTCACCCACTTGGAATTGACGGTCGACCCGGTGTTTATCATGTCGAGCCTTATAATGGGCTTCACTTTTTTCCAACTGTTCTTGCACTGCTTGGTGAATCAATTGGATTCATTGAATGAACCGCTGAGCTTTGTCCTTATCATTATGTCCACTGGAGCCATCCTCCCTTCCAAACACCATATCAAAAGGGTCTTTTGGCAGGTAACCAAAGCATGTCTCGAATGATGAACGTTGCGTCGATGATTGCACTGCTCGGTTATAGGAATGTTGTATATAGGGGTGATGTTCATCCCACAACTTGGGATGTTCCCCACAATAGCCTCGTAATAGGTGTACCACGGTACGGTTAACAACCTCTGTCTATCTGTCGTTATGCGGGTGAAATGTCATGCTTCTTTTCAGTTTGGTGTCCATCATCCTCCACAAGCTAGTCCAGAACTCCCCAAGGAAGCGAGAGTCTCGATCTGACACAATTTATATGGGTAATCCAAAGTGGACCCAAACATGCTGAAAGAAAAGAGAAGCAGTCTGCTCTGCAGTAATCTGCTTTTTACAAGGCATAAGTATACACATTTTGCTAAAACAGTCAATGACGACATACAAATAGTCGTGACCCTTCCTAGACAAAGGTAAACCTCCTACAAATTCCATTGACACACTTTCCCACGGACGACTCGGAATAGGGAGTGGCGTGTAGAGCCCAATTTTTCTATTAGAGGGCTTTGAAACAGAACACATCACACAACCCTTTACATAGCGAGTCACAATGTTTTTCATATGAGGCCAAAAAAAAATCTTTTTACATGACATAAAGTCTTCTCAACACCAAAGTGTCTAGACACAAGAGAGGTGTGGGCCTCTCGAATTACATGCACTCTTTCTCTTGTGGGAATACATAATTTACCAAGGTGATACAACAATTTCCCCTACAAGTGATAGTTGTCCACCTGTGAACCATGGGTTAGTTTTGCATAAACCTCCTTAAAAACATCATCATTAGCATATTGTTCAGCATAACTTTCAAAAGATAACGAAGCATTATGCAAAATAACAGAAGCATAAATAGGATGGCGAGATAGCATATCGGCCACTTTATTGCTAGTGCCCTTCTTATACTTTATTACCAGGTGAAACTATTGAAGAAAGCCCATCCACTTGAAATGACAAGTTTTCTGCAACTTGGTTTGTGACTGAAGATACTGCAAGGGCTGATGATCTGTATGGATGATGGTCTCCTTTCCGATAAGGTAGTGTTTCCACTTTTTCACACTCTTCACCGGGTCATAAAGCTCCTTGTCATAGGTGGGATAGTTTATCACAACTTGAGAAAACTCCTCAAAATGGTAACAAAATGGCTTCTTTTGCTGCATCAGTACAACTCCGATGGCATAACCGCTAGCATCGGTTTCGATCTCAAATGGCTGTTGGAGATCGGGTAAGGCTAAAACTAGAGCGGTGCTAATTTTTTCCTTCAATGTTTCGAAGGAGTTCCGATGTCTTCCTCCCCATTGGAAGATTTGTTTCACGCTTTTCAATGTGTGCAAAGGTGTTGCAATAACAGAGAAATTAGCAATAAATCTCCTCCAATACTAGACTGCACCTAGAAAGCTACGGACCTCAGTTACACTAGTAGGCTTAGGCCAATTTACAATTGCTTCAACTTTAGCGGGATCAATTTTTAACTAACCATGACCAACAATATGACCTAGGTAACCCAAAGATGTTTTCCCAAACTCACACTTTGACAATTTTACAAAGCGTTTTGCCTTTTTCAGCACATTAAGCACTTTCTTTAACTGACTCACATGTTCAAACCAATTCTTGCTAAAAACTAGTATATAATCTAAATATACAAGAACAAACTCATCAATGAAGGGCTGAAATATATTATTCATAACCCGCATAAAGGTGGTTGGTGTTAGGTAAACTTGACTCAGGATAGAGTCAAATTTGAACAAGTTAAACAGTGATGGTTTTGGGCCACATGGTATTGTGCACCCATAGTATTATGCCCGTGGTATTATATGTAATGGAGCTTATAAAAGGCTAAAAGGACTTCATTGTAATGAAAGACCTAGAGGTGAGCAGTGAAGGCTCACTTGGTCGGATTGGCCAAGTTTTTGGCCAATGCTAATGAGATCTTATTAGGTTTTATTTTTCCCCAGATTTGGGGTTTTCCCAGATAAACATTTGTGTTTATGCTTGTTGCTGGTTATTTTTTATATTTATTCCTCTCAGTAATTATTTAATAGTTGGATCATTGCAAAGCTCGAATGGCATTACCATCCATTCGAACAGCCCCTGCTTGGTTTTGAAAGCGGTTTTTCACATGTCCTGCTCCGCAATTCGGACCTGGTGATAACCATTGTGCAAATCCAACTTTGAGAAATATACAACATTTTTTAATTGATCCAATAAATCATCTATGCGTGGGAGGGGATAGCGATTTTTTACTGATATTTTGTTGAGCGCGCGGTAATCCACGCACATCCTCCAGCTACCGTCCTTCTTTGGCACTAGAACAATCGGTGAACCGCGTGGAGAGGAGCTTGACCTGATTACGCCTTGGTCCAACAATTCCTACACTTTCCACTTAATCTCCTCCATTTCAACTGTTGACATCCTGTACATGCCGATATTCAGTAGAGGGGCGTCATGCAACAGGTGGATTTCATGTTGGATTTCCCTCTTTGGAGGTAGTCCCCGCGGCTCCTGAAACAATTCATTATAATCAGAAATTAAGTCCATCAATTCCTGTTTATGCCTCCCATCGTAGCCCTGGAACGTGTCAGCAAATTCGGCCCCTTTCTCCCTTACGACCATAAGCATGCATGTCTTGCTGGAATTCACTAGTTGTTTCATCTGCCCAGCACTTACGACGCTGGCGTTAATCTTATTTTTATGAGCCTGCACTATGTATTCTACTCCATCCTTGGTGACGTGATATTTATTCTCATGGCAGAAAAAGAATACTTTCCTGTCATACAGGTATGGGCTCCCCAATACCATGCCACGGATATCCAGTGGTATTACATCCATCTCTACTTCGTCTACCAACTTAAACGCAATCACAAATTTTACCTTGCACTGTTGGGTTACATTTAATTTAGCTTTATCATGTATCCATCCCAGTAGGTAAGGCTTTTGGTGCGGTTTTGTTTCTAAGCCAAGCTTCTTTACCAGGGATTCTGCAACTAAATTTGCTTGAGACCCAATATCAAATAGAGTTTCAACCTTGGTGTGATTTACTACAACTCTGATATGAAATAATTCAAGTCTTTTTCTATCATTCGAAAGGGACTCATCTACAGAACTGGTGCTTCCATGTGATTTAGAATCAACAGGGGGTGTAAGGGTACCTTTTGTTCCCGCTGCTGTGACTAGCGCTTCTTCTTCCGAATCTGATCCAAGGTCTTGCTATGTTGTTGCCACTGTTTTCTGCTTTCCTTTTCCTCCATACTCCTTTGGACGCTTTTCTGGGTGCTTCTTCCAAAAGTGATCATCATAGTGGCCTTCATTCTTGCAGTGATTGCAATAAGGCCGCTCTCTCTCTTTGGTTGTTGCTATTTTCTTCTTCTTCCCTTTCCATTTCATTTTGGATTTTCCATTGGGAGGTTTGAACGGTGGCTTTCTGGACTGGTCCTCTCTTTCATTCTTGCCCCTGTTCTCAATATGAATTGCTTTTACACTAGTTTTGTCAATAGTGGTTGGTTCAAACAATGACAATTAATGCCTAATATAACTATGCAGTGAGCAAATATACTTAGTTACAACTTCAGGTGTATCAAGTGCAATACCCAAATTCAGTGCTTGCTTCCTAAATTCTTCTGTAAAACTCTAAACATCTTGCCCTTTGCCTTGCCTTAAATATTGCCAATTCATCAAAGCTTTCTGTTTGTATCCTAAGGGATAAAATTTTTCCCTTAACGCAGAAGTAAAATTAGACCACGAGGAAAAGAGCTTACCCACATTTTTACTGCTCTGCAATTTTCTCTCCCACCAAATGAGAGTTGTGCTACCCAATCGTAGAGAGACCAGCTGGATTTTCGCCTCATCCTCTATGATTTGTTGAATCTTGCAGTAAACCTCAATCTGCCTGATCCAATTATTAAGCTTCTCTGCGTTACTTTCTCCATTAAATACAGGAAGATCAAATTTAACATCTAATTTAAAGAAAGGTTTCTTAGATGTGTCCTTGGGATTTCTGGGATTATTATGGGGAGGGGAAGAAAAACCTTCATTCGCGGGAGGAGAAGGAGGGGGATCTCCTCCACCATCTCCATGTGCTGAGCCTAGTCTTCTGCAATTCTTTCCTCTTCTCTCTCCAACCTTAGAACCAATTGACTAACATTCTCTGCTATCAAATAGAAAGTCTTTCTGAAATTGTGCTCCTCTTCAATATGAGCTTCCTCTTCAGCCATGTTTCTTCTTCGAGGTGCACACCCTGCCCCTGCCTCTGGATCGAAAGGTTCTAGATTACCTTCGCCTCTTTGAAGCCTGCCTCTTGTTAGTATACAAACATGCAATTCACATCTAAAAAGCCCTACTTTGATACCACTTGATCCAGGATGTTTTCGCTTATAGATGTATAGAAAAGAATTACATATAAAATTGCAGCTTAACACGAAAATGTGCGCATAAGAAAAGAAGAAGTAAACACATAAAAGGCACAAAGTAGGACACCAAGGCTTGATAACGGATTTCATCCAATTCGGACTACGTCTCCGGGCCCAGCTCAACAATGGGGAGGCCTTTATTATTAAATGGCATGAAAGAACAGAATTACATTCATCAAACTGTCACACAAGAGGCTTATACCTCCAATCTGCAAGATGGTTGTGCAATAGATGCCTAATATGGATAGGTAAGCAACACCAAAGCATCCCCTGGCAAAGAAAGGGGCTGGAGTATGTAAACTATCCAAACAGATCAACATGTGCTCTCGGCCTCCTGCGAAACAGCATGCTGCCACCAAAATTGCCTCCCCTCGCTCTTTCCAACGATCCTCTTTTATAATGGATTCTTGGACATGATCCCATTTAAATCAAGGCTTGCCTGGTTAACTATGGAGGTTGGTAGCGTGGAATGATCGGCGGGCACAACCATTCCTGTAAATGGCCTTCTATTGTTTGAAACGATAAAACTTAAAAAAAATCCCGAAAAACACTGAAATCCGCCCAAAAACCATATACCCGGACTTCATAAAACATAAAATCGGGTTTATTTCCCATATCGGGTCCGCGCTAAGGTCACAAATCGACATATCGGGGGTGTCCCTGTCCTGGTTATTAGGAATGTCCGACCACCGATCGCTGATCGCCGATATTGGCATCGGCCGATCGCGTTGGCATCCCACACATATATCGCCCCGGGTGTCTGATAGTGGTTCCGCCGATCCGATCTGATCGCCGATCGCACCCTGCTACCGTTGATATGCATATAGGTAAGACCTCTGATTGCGATTGGCTCCGATCCACTGATCCGATCTAATTAGAGATCGGCGATCGAGGGTTCCACTGCCCAAAGCTTAAGTCCACCTCTATGCAACCTCCGATTGTGATTTAGCCTTAAAGGCTTAAGACTCATTTTCGAAGGAAATCCTCATTTTCTTAAGGATTGAAGAACCCTTCTTTGTGCAATAACTTCATCATCCAGACTCGGATTGAAGTACCGTTTGCGTCATTGGAATCAGGAAGACGAGATCTCTGCTTTGGTCCTAAGTTGACTTCATTCTGCTCACTTTGAGTTTTCTAAGTTTTTCCATGCCATTGTATCTGAAGATCCACCTGGATCACCACACTATCGATTGATCGATCTTGTACCTTCCCTGGTTGTCGGATAACCTTGCGATCCACTCATACAGTTCAGAAGAGAAGGATGCGAAGAATATCTCATGGATTTCCATATATATATAGCGATCCAGCCACCTCTTCGCAGATATCTGCGGAGTTTTGTTTTCCTGTGTCACGAACTCGTGAAGCTTCTTGTCCAACCACTCTTCAATTTCCTCCTTTGTAGGGTTCCAATGGCACGACATCAGAGATCCCTTAGGCGGATCCCGGTCCTAGCAACGAAACCATATGTTGGCTACTTGGGGCCTGACCCAGGTTCAACAGTGAATTAAACCAAGAAAATCCCGATACTACCGGCCCTTTCAGCAACAATCCACGATGCGCGGACTGAGGTCTCACCCGAGGTAGTATGGGAGGGTGCTGGTGTTAGGATATTCCGACACATAGGATATAGTTAAGTTCAACTTGGTCTAGTGTAGAGTTAGGTATAGAGTTAGGTAAAGTGTGTTTCTTTACCATTGTATATTTTGTAACTTACAATCCGACGGTCACGATATGTAGTGATCCGAAGGTTCATTCTCTCCTCGGTATTACCGACACTTGATCCGTGGCTTAACACCCGATTGGTCCATGAATTCTATTTAAAGCGCATGGAGGGTCATTTGTAGGGTAATCCGTGCATGAGAGAAGCTTATGTAAATTTTCATTCTTTGATTAATAAATTACCTGAAGTGGCCGCGTTGGCTCAGGCCGTGGACTGTTTCCCTCTTTCAGGATTTTAACCACGTCAAAAATACTGGTGTATTGATCTGTGATCTGGTTGTGAGAGGTGTCCTTTTGGTGTTCTTTCTGAGGAACTTACCCTGTAAATTCCTACATGGTATCAGAGCTATTTGAGGGCCGCGTCCGTTGGTGATCCAAATCTGAAGCCGGTAGAACTGCATCCGTCTGCCGTTTCCTAAATCTGTTGTTTCTGACTGCTTTCGGGCCGAGAGGACTGCTCTGTTGTGTTCGGAGCATCTGTTCCAGTGAGGAACCCCTTTCGTTTCACGCGAAAAGGTTTCCGGTAGCCCTAGCTGTGTCATTTTTAAGATCTGGAGGCATATAGTGTTTATTTGCAGTTTACTGTTATTTTCTCTCTGCTTATTTCGGTTTCGGTTTATTTAGCTTTTTTTTAACCAGATCTATACCTTTCATTTCTGCGTATGTTCTTTGCCCTGCGACTCTGTGCGATCTGGGCAAATCAGAAACAAAAAGGAAGGATTTTTCTCATGCATATGCTCTTTTCCCTGCACCTTAGTGTGATCTCGGAAAATCAGAAACATTGAGAAAAATATTTAGTTTTTTCGGCTAAAGCTAACTTTGAGCCGCAAGGTTCAATTTTTGAAAATATTTAGTTTTTTGGGTAAAGCTAACTTCGAGCCATAAGGTTCGTTTTCTTTTCATGTCCGTGTTGGGTTTTGTGTTTTTGTTTTGTAGGGAAAAAGAGTTTTCTCAAAGCAAGCACGCAACCCAAGGCTCTCTCTCTCTCTCTCTCTCTCTCTCATTTTTTGTATAGATCAATTGGTTCAAAGCTATTTTAAGAGAGTAGAGATCTTGGGTTCAAGTCTCCATTTTGTGGGGGCGGACTTTTTCATTTCCGCACATTCCCGCACTTCGTCGGCAACTTCAACAACTTTTTTTAAAAAAAGCCATAACTTCTTCATCTTGAAGCCTTTTTCAGAGCCGTTTTTTTTAAACCAGCCTAATTTTTCGAGATCTATCCATTGGAACACTTACTTTCAGCATCTTCAGCTTCATTTTCTGTTGAAATGGAAAGTCAATACCAAGTTACCCTTGACAGCACCAACTACTTCCAATGGTTGTCCTACATGGAGGATTTACTTAGAAGTAAAGGTCTCTACCGAATAGCCACAGGCCAAGAAAAGAAACCGAAAGATGAAGAAAAGGCTGCTAAATGGGAAAATAGACAAGATCAAGCGCGTGGTTTGATAGGGATGTCTATTTCTCCAGATCTTAGATTCCATATTGCAGAACTTGAAACTCCTCATGAAGCAATGGAACAAATCAATAAAGTTTTTGGGATTAAAAATGAAATTAGAGCCCATCAACTTGAAAATGAGTTGCTTACATTGGACCCTAATAATTTTTCTTGCATTGAAGATTTCTTGTCTAAGTTCAAGACCCTTAGATATCTTTTGGAAGGTGTTAAGGTTAAGAAAGAAGATAGTAACCTTATTTATTCCATCCTTACTAAGTTGGGACCAGCCTACTCTGTATTTGTTTCCACCTTCCATTCTACAAGAGAAGCCTTCATTTCTCAAGGAAAAGACTACAAGCCCCCTTCCTTTGCCTCTTTTTGTGATTCTTTAATAAGAGAACAAGAAAAACGCTTACACCTTGGTCTTCTTAATCTTGGAAACTCTTCCAAGAAAGCGTTAGCCGCCCAGCAGCAACCAAATTCAAAGAATCCTAAAAAGTCATATCCTAAAAGGAATGGTCCTAAACCAAACAAGGGTCCTAAGCAAACTCAACCTCAAAATGAAAGATCATTTCAGCAAAATGATAAGACCAATAAAAACAAATGGAAGAAGACTGACATACATTGCACTTTTTGTAATCGAGATGGGCACTTAGAATCAAAATGCTTTAAGAAGATGGAAGCCTTGGAAGCAGCAATGAAGAAGCATAACATCCATTTGGGGCAATCTTCAACTTCAACTTCATCTTCAGGAATGGCACTTACTGCATGTGGTTGTCAATCATCTCGGTCTGGTTATGCATTAAATGTATCTTCTTCTTCTCATTCTCATGAGTGGCTCATTGATTCTGGAGCTTCTTATCACATGGCCAAAAACAAAGCCATGTTTTCTTCTTTAAATGATTGTAACACCAAAAATATCTATGTTGGTGATGATAGATCTCTTAATGTTGTAGGGACTGGAACTGTTCATCTAGACAATGGTCAGTTTAATGATGTATTATGTGTTCCAACCTTATCCTGCAACCTTCTATCTGTATATCAGATAACTCATTCAGGTGAAGGTAAAATCGTTGAATTTTCACCTCATGATGTTGTAATCAAGGACTTAAAAGATCCTAAACAAATTTTGGCTACTGGCATTGCTGATGATTCTACAAGGTTGTATAAGTTTCACAACTTTGGGTCATCAAATCTTCCCTCAGTATTTGTTGCTCATAACGATGAAGTGAGAAAACTTTGGCATGAGCGATTTGGTCACTTAAACTATCCCTCCCTTCAGCATCTATGTAAAGAAAATATGGTGACAGGTCTTCCTATGGTATCTTGCAGAGATGGTGTTTGTTCCGGATGTGTACTCGGAAAACATCATCGGGACAGTTTTGAAAAACGTGCCTCTTGGCATGCCTCAGCCCCTTTACAGCTTGTGCATAGTGATTTATGTGGTCCACTTCCAGTTGTGTCATTCTCTAGTTGCAAGTATTTCTTAACTTTCATTGATGATTTCTCTAGACGCACTTGGGTATACTTCTTAAAACTCAAGAGTGAAGTATTTAACACTTTTTTGGCCTTCAAGGCCTTTGTTGAAAAACAATCTGGACATCAAATTCTTAAGTTAAGATCCGATAATGGCTGAGAATATGTTAAAAACACATTCATCAACTATTGCATTGAGAATGGAATTCAAATGCAACATACTGTTCCATATACTCCACAACAAAATGGTGTAGCTGAAAGGAAGAATCGCACCTTAAAGGAAATGGTTAATTGTATGCTACAATCTAAAGGACTTGGTCTTAGTTTTTGGGCAGAAGCAATTAACTGTGCAAATTACATAATAAATCGCACTCCTACTAAGGCTTTAAAGAATATCACTCCAGAAGAAGCATGGAGCTCAATCAAACCAGATGTAAGTCACTTTCGTGTTTTTGGAAGTGAAGCGTGGGCCCATATTCTAGATGAAAAGCATAAAGCTTTAGAACCTAAGAGTGAAAAATGTACTTTTGTTGGATATTCTGAAGGTGTCAAAGGCTATAGACTTATTCCATTTAAGTCCAAAAATGTTATCATTAGAAGAGATGTAAAATTTGATGAAAATATATCAGCCTACGAGCCTAGTCCGGCGAATGTGCCACCTCTCCCTATCTCTTCTACCTTTGAAAACATTTCTTCTTCATATGATGAAAGTGAGGATGACAATCCTCCCCCGCCATCTCAGGATCCTCCTTCAGCTCCTGAGCTTCCAAAATGGGTTCGTGCTACTCGAGATGCAGCAGGTGATCTTGCCGGTGATCCTACAGATCGGCGACGCACACGTTCTCAGTTCGAGAGAGCCTCTTCTTTACTGGCTCAAGCTCCAGTAACTTATGATCCTGACACCTTTGCAGAAGCTTCAGGCCATCCAGATTGGGAAGCAGCTATGAATGAAGAATATCATTCATTATTGGCAAATGATACATGGGATCTTGTTCCTTTACCAAAGGGACGAAAACTTGTTGGATGCAAATGGGTTTACAGAACCAAGTATGGACCAGATGGGAAAGTTGATAAACATAAAGCTCGTCTTGTTGCTAAGGGCTTTCCACAGGTTGAAGGCATTGACTACACTGAAACCTTCTCCCCTATTGCCCAAATGAACTCTATCTGCCTTGTTCTTTCCCTTGCTGCCTCTTTCAAATGGAAAGTCCATCAGATGGATGTTAAATCTGCCTTCTTGCATGGGGACTTGCATGAAGAAATCTATATGGAACAACCCATTGGCTTCATACAAACAGACTCCAGCCTTGTTTGTTGACTTAAGAAATCCCTTTATGGTCTCAAGCAAGCTCCTCGGGCTTGGTATGCCAAAATGGATAGCTTTCTTTTAGAATCTGGCTTTTCTAGGTGTCATTCTGACAATACTGTCTACACCAAGAAAGTGGGCAACTCTCTTATCATCCTTGTTCTTTATGTTGATGATCTTATCCTTACTGGTCGTGATCCCAACCTTATAAACCATGTGAAGTCTAGCCTCAAAAGGAAATTTGAAATGACAGACTTAGGACTCTTACACTATTTTCTCGGTCTTCAAGTCTTGCAATCCAAGGAGGGTATTTCCCTTTCCCAGTCCAAGTATGCTTGTGATATTCTACGTCATTTTCACATGGAAGACTGTAAGCCAGCCCCTTCTCCCTTTCAGTCTGGAGTCAAACTCTCAGTCACTTGTACTTCTCCTGAAGTTGATGCTACCTTATACCGTCAACTTGTAGGAAAACTTTTGTATCTAACCCATACTCGTCCTGACCTTTCCTTTGTTGTTGGCCTTGTTGCTCGGTTCATGCAAAACCCCCGTGAAAGTCATTGGAAAGCAGCTAAAAGAATACTTCGTTATGTTCGAGGTACAGTTCAGTTTGGCATTCATTACAGTGCCAAAGCATCTCCTCTATTGGTTGGTTTCACTGATTCCGATTGGGCTGGTGACCCTGATGATTGGAAGTCTACTGCCGGTTATGTGTTCACTCTTGGTTCAGGACCTATTACATGGGCTTGTAAGAAACAAGCTGCCATTTCTCTTTCATCAGCAGAAGCAGAGTATCGTGGTGCCGTAGAAGCTAGTAAGGAAGCCTTGTGGCTTCGTCAGATCTTGTTAGAATTTGGCCTTCAGCAGCAGCATCTGACTACACTTTGGTGTGATAATCAAAGTGTCATTCAGCTATGCAAAGATCCAGTCCAACATCAGCGCAACAAACACATTGAACTGCACATGCACTTCATCAGAAATCTCATTCACGACCATGTTCTTGAAGTGCAATATTGTTCAACAGATGATCAAGTTGCAGACATCTTCACAAAGGCTCTCACAGAGGCAAAGTTCACTAAACTTCGATTTATGGTTGGAGTTCAGGAAGTTGTCACTAAGGGGGAATAGGCTCTAGTGCCTCCTTCCTTCTCCTATTGTGTCATATTTGTAAATCCTTCAATCCTATCCCAAGTTGTTCTTAAGGGGGGATGTTAGGATATTCCGACACATAGGATATAGTTAAGTTCAACTTGGTCTAGTGTAGAGTTAGGTAAAGTCTGTTTCTTTACCGTTGTAACTTACAATCCGACGGTCATGATATGTAGTGATCCGACGGTTCATTCTCTCCTCGATATTACCGACACTTGATCCGTGGCTTGACACCCGATTGGTCCATGAATTCTATTTAAAGCGCATGGAGGGTCATTTGTAGGGTAATCCGTGCATGAGAGAAGCTTATGTAAATTTTCATTCTTTGATTAATAAATTGCCTGAAGTGGCCGCGTTGGCTCAGGCCGTGCACTGTTTCCCTCTTTGAGGGTTTTAACCACGTCAAAAATACTGGTGTATTGATCTGTGATCTGGTTGTGAGCGGTGTCCTTTTGGTGTTCTTTCTGAGGAACTTACCCTGTAAATTCCTACAGCTGGAACTAGGTTTCTGCACCCTAGGGATGTCTGGATGAAGTCTGGGAAGTTCGCGAACCGATCCTACATGCTTGCATTTTTCCGCGTAGCCATCTGTCCTTCGCGGCTTATGCAACTTCTCCCGCGTAGCTCTGTAAAGGCACGAAGAGACGTTGTCTAGATCCTTTATCCTTACTGTGGCTTTATTATAGATCTTAACTTAATTATGTGGGCCCAATATTCTTATTAATCATTCAACATTTATAACCAATGCACGCAATCATAAACTATAAAGAGATGCATAAATATCACAGAAACAATAGCACATAGTATTCCCTAATCAACTTATCTTTTATTAATCTTATGTTCCAATGCAATCCCAACTCTACCCTGTGCACTCAGCTGCATGGGTCTACGCACATAGCTGCGGACTCTACTAAGCCTTTGCACACTCAGCTGCAGAGCCTCTCCCTACTACTACTACCCAAGACTCGGACTTACAAACTCAGAGTGAATGCGTCACCCAAAGAATATATGGCCTGAGATCAAGACTAAAAATTGACTTTCCACTCAGAGCCTCGCTCTATTTATACAATCACATGGTCTGCGGACCATGGGTAGGCCGACACATTCTATATTTAATTACATTATCTTAGGGCGGACAACCCTAGACTCTCGCACTCCGCGTCCACATTTTGAGGGGTATTTACAATACATTGACCAAAACTTGAGCTTTAAGCCCCAAAACTTGCTATGGGGGGATGCGCTACCCAACAGGGATCCCACGCCCAACACCTACCCTAGGAATCAAATTCTTGATCAATTCATTCTCTCCGTGTGTGTTTCCAAATGAACCCCAAGCCTCCATTTTATACTTTTCGTGTTTAGTCTTGAACGACCGAGATTAAGTCTCTAATCAATGACTAAGATTAAAACATGACTTGATTTTCCTTCTAGATCATTCTCACCCATATTTTGATTAATACCCATTAATATTTTAATTTTCCTAAGTCTAGACTTAGGAACGCTATTAAAAATATTAATTAATTTAACAAAATACAATCCGGGTGGAATTTCACCAAACGGTTTCTGGGTTCTTTACAACTCATGTGCCTTAGCCTCTCCACCAATTTTTAAGGCTAGATCACTTTTGGTGCTACAAAAACTAACAATAGTGGGTTCATAGGAGCATTCTCGCAAAAGTTATTCAGGTTAGCAAGAACATAACTCACTACTAGTACAATTTACCACCCGCAAATATATGGAGAAACATAAGTTGTAAATAAATGGGTGGAAGGTTACTTATGAAACTATGTAATAGAGAAATAGAGAGCATGGACTAAGTGTTTGTATTTAAGAGAATATTGTTATAACACCACTTATCACATTTCCATAGGGATGTCACCTTTCCGAGCCTTATATGGAAATGAGGCACTGTCTTTTGTAGACAAAAATTTTGGAGATAACAGGGCACCATTAGCAAAGGATTGGATCCAAGGATGTCAAGATATTCTCTGGGCACTCAAAGATAATTTACAGACAGCTCAAAATCGACAAAAGTTATATGTGGATCGACAAAGGCTAGAAAGGAGTTTCAAAGTGGGAGATGTAGTCTACCTCCAGCTACAACTATACAAATAGTCTACATTGAAGCATAAAGGAGCAGAAAAGTTAAAGCCATGATTTTACGGGCCTTATCGAATTATCTGGAAAATAGGAGAAGTAGCATATGAATTGGAGCTTCCAGCAAAGAGAAAAATTCATAACATATTTCATGTTTCTTTCTTGAAGAAGGTGATAGGGGAGAACATCAAATCATCACTTAACTTACCACCATTAGATGAAGAGGGACATCTTCAACTAGTTCTAGAGGAGGTGTTGGAGGTTTGAGAAAGGAAGCTTCAGAGTACAACCACCTGTGAATATGTGGTACTATGGAAATATTTTCCCGTCGAAGATGCCACCTAGGAAGGAGAGAACATATTGTAGCATCAAACATTGAAATTACTTGAGGGGAAGCAATTTTGGATAGGGGAACTATAATATCCCCATCCAATTGACCCATTTGGACCAAGACTTATATATATATATATATATATATATATAACTAAATAAGCGACATAGAGCCCATAGTTTTGGCCCAAACTAATTCTCAATCAAGGTAATTACCTGTGGTATTTTTCCAACCATTGAGATTTAAAAGGGCCAGAGGAGGAACGAAAGCTAACATGGAATTTAGGATTTTCTTCATCCGTGTTTGAGAGCTTAGACGAGTTTTCAAGTGAGATCCTTAGCCTCTCTTTAGTGGGATCCAATATCTCACCCTAGTAGGAAAACCCAATTTCGGTGGTGTCTCTAATCACCCTACCTAGTCCAATTTATTTGATTTTAATTTGAGAGAGGTTTTGTGTATCTTCTATCTCCCCAACCGAGAATGTGAGTTTGAGATTTTCTCTGCAGGGTTCTCTATAATTTATGGGAGTTGAGACACTGGGTTCCTGGTGTCACAGACCTCCGCGATTGGAGATAACAAAGACAGGGCCGAAAGGCCATTGATTTCCTAGGCCTGCGACGTCGAGCAATTGACTGCGTAGTGTTGTGTGGCAACTTCATTGTGGGGATTCTGCCACCTGTGACTTGTAAGGAACCATGGCCGCTGAGTACATGTTTTTCGGTGAGTCATAATAGCACTCTGGGCGTGTAAGATTCCTAGCGGCGGACTGAGCATTGTTTGGAGTCAACGACCGCATAGAATAATCGACGCCCTCATCCACCCCCTAAGGATCCATAGTCGTCGAGTACTAGCTTCTTTGTGAGGAGAATACAAGGTTAACCTTCGATTTATTGAGGTGGAATAAATTAAATTAGAAAATGTGGTAAAAGCCCTCTTTTATACATTGGAGCACCTTGTATTCTCCTCACAAAGAATACAAGGTTAACCTTCGATTTATTGAGGTGGAATAAATTAAATTAGAAAATGTGGTAAAAGCCCTCTTTTATACATTGGAGCTTTTATACATTGGAGTGATACGTGAATACAATTGGATTTTGGGCTTGGACCAATTTTATTATCGAATGAATACACAATGTTATATGGGAAATATTATATGAACATAATATTTCATTTACTAGAACATATTAAGATAAGATGCAGTGCTCAAAGTATACTCAAAATATGAAGATAAGATGCAGTGCTCGTGCATCATACGTATACGTATACATAAATTTCATCGTATAAAAATGTTTAATTTTATAATTATGTTTAAAGTTTTAGATTGTTTTGTTTTTTTAAATCTAGGATAATCGGTAACTGGTGAGAGTTATCCTGAACAGATTCAAGATCAAATCTAATTGGCTGCCACTATAAACCTAGATTACGTGCAACAACCTGCAAGCCGCACAATAGCAGGAAACTTATGCCTCAACAAGAGCCGAGACGTCCTCTATGGGGTCGCCTACTCTTCTAGCCAAGACACAATAGGTCATATATATACTCAATGAGATTTGAACCTTCATCTCATGGGTTTTACCCAGCGAAACTCATCGCTAAACCCCATATCATTGTATTAATGTTTTAGATTGTTATTTTGAATATATTATTGCATTGAGAGACACTCACGAGTCCAACATAGAAAATGTAATGTTATGTTATGTAAACATTTGCACTTTTTGGACTCTAGGTTTTGATAACTCATGGTTTTTCCTAGGGTACTCTTCTCAACTGTAGTTTATTTAAAGGCATAACATTAAAATAAACATAAACATAAAAATTAAATTAAATTAAAAATTGAGGTCATAGAGTCAATTTTGCGTTGGCCGTTTTTTAGCTCCAAGTTTTAACGACCCACAATTTTTCTAATGGTGTGTATATATATCCATCTTAACTCTAGATCTATCAAGCGTCGAGAGGGATCGAAACTTTCGAGGTGCAAACCTTTCCTTAGGTTTTGCGCTAAAAAAAGAAGTTTGCGCCTTGAGAGATTTGTGTCCTCTCGACACTTTGAGAAATCGAAAATTAAGATGGATCTAGGCTTAATAATTATGAATTTTAACTATTGTCCTAGAAATAGATCCTCTTTTGAATTCAAAACATCAACAACAATAAAACATCATCATAAAAAATATAAATTATTTATTTGCAAAAACACATCACAAAAACCTAAAATCTATCGATATATAATAAATTATATTTAAAATTATAAATATAAATATTACTACTTTAACGAAAGCTTCAATTATATATTAAAATTTAACATTTTAAATAATTTAAAAAAATAATATTTTATTTCAAATATTTTTAAATATAAATTTAACTTATGTTTTAGCAATCAAAACACTATTTATTTTGTTTTTATCGGAATCAAAACATTATTTTTTCTCTATTTTACATCAAATCATAACTACTAATATCAAGTCACGGCCATTTTGACATTTGATATTAAGAAAAAGTACAAATCAAACCCACTGCCATTTGACATTAAAGAAGAAGTATGGAAAGAGCTAATCAGTCATATATTTGGTATTTAATGCCCTCAGAGTAGCACGCGATTTAACGCGATAACACTGGAGCGGGAAAATTCGGCATTAAATAATATTTTCCCGCTCCCGTGTTATCGGGCTAAGTGGCGTGCTGCTCTGAGGGCATTAAATACCCAATATATGACTAGTTAGCTCCAGCCAAAAAGTACAGCCTGATCTCTTGATCCATTAAAGTGCCCTTTTGACCTAATCTCTTGATCCATTAAAAAAATGTTTATTGTAAATGATGTGACATCCCAGTGAAGTACATGCATCCCATTACAAAATTCTAAATTAATGAGTAACAAGTTTAACCTATATCCTTCAATTCTAAATTTGCAAATCGCTGCACATTTTTGTTCACCTTTTATTTATTTATTTTAAATTGGGGAATAATTTTTCACTTTTACTTATGATATTCAATATGTGAAAACCAGCATACACCTATATTGTCTATCATCAACAACTTGAGGAAACACAAAAAGAGTTAACCACCTAAATATGGCTACTCTAAAAAATTGCAAACAAAATAGAGCATAGGCTCAAAACCCAGCCAAATGGAATGGCTCCTTCTTCCATCATGACTACGTTCTGTAGAAGACCTAAGTGAATGAGTCCCAATACCGTTGGAAGGCCTTTCTCTGATACGCAGTCTGTTGTAAGAGATGGTTTCAAAGGACTTTTTTAGATTTTCAATGTGTTGCAATCAGTTTGAGAGTATGGAAGCACAAAGTATTGATTGATTTTTCCTTTTTTTTATGGATTAGATTTTTGTGATCCATAATGTTTAGTGAGAAAAATTTTTAATGTTTATGTTTATTTATTTAATTTTAAATTTTTTATTTTTTTTGAAAATTTGTATGATTCTTAATTATTCATTTTTTTATATTTTTTTATTGTCTTTTATAATTTATGTTATTTTATTTGTTATTATTTATTATTTTTATTATTCATTTTTTATTTTTATTTTTATTTATTTAATTTATTTATTTTTTTATGAGGATTTTTTTAAACTAACTCTCATGAGCTTTATAGTGAAATGGGTCGTTGGGCAGTTCCTAAAATACCATGGATGGAAAGGTTCTGCCATCTCTGTGAGAATACGAATATCGAGGATGAAAATCACTTCCTCTTAGAGTGCCCCACGTACAACCACATTAGATCTCAATTTCAAAATCTTTGTTGCAATACTAACCTTCCAAGCATTTTACGATGTCAAAATTACAGTGAGCTCGGGAGGTTTCTCTCCAAGCTTTTTGAGCATAGGAATAAAATCTTAAATCAAACTAAATCATTTGTTTATTTAGGTCCAATAGACCAAAGTTTGGTCTCAGTGGATGTTAACCATCATCATCAATTACTTTGACTTTATAGCATTTCAATAAAATTTAATTTTTATTTAATTAATTTTTATTTTTGACTTTCTAGCTCCAATAAATTATTTGATGTGATTTCTTCGGAAAATTTATTCCCATATTTTATTGTTGACCCTGTTTTATTTATTGATTTTTTTTTATATATATATATATATATATATATTTCTTTTGACTGGTATATATTTTTGTTTTATTTTATTTATTTTTCCATTAATTATTTTTAATTTAGTTTATTTTATTTTTATTAATTATTTTATTTATTAAATGATCTTGTCTTGATTAGGGTCTTGACTCCATTTTATAATTTGCGACTTCACTCCTTGTTTAGAGTTTTATTTTTTTAATAATTATTTTAAATATTATTTCTCAAAACTGTTTGATATAGTGATTACTTATTAATATTTGTTTTTAATAAATTAATAAACTAATATCATAATTTAAAAATAATTTAATCTTTTGAGAAGAGGCTTGGTAATCTTAATAGGGATGACGGATGGAAAATTAGTAGTTGTTGGGTTCCTGCCCTTTCCTCTAGATTCTTTCTCTATCTTAGTGTGATTCCTTTTATAATAATAATAATAATTTCCAATCTAACTAAATAAAAATGGCTTCTCATTAACATAGTCGTTTTTATAACCGTTTCCTTTCAGTTGTTAGAAGACCACCCATATCCCTATTTCACCTACAACTATGATCTGATTCTTCATCTTGTCCTGATGATGAATCACATAGGTTGGTTCTTTTGATGTGATTTCTTCAAAAAATGTTTTTATTCAATTTAAATATTATTTTTCAAAACTAGCATTTTAATATAGTCGTTACTTATTAATATTTTTTAGTAAATTAATAAACTAATATCACTATTTAAATATTATTTTTCAGTTATTTAATAATATTTGTTTTTAATATATTAATAAATTAATATCATAATTTAAATATTATTGTTCAAATATACTCGTTACTTGATCTGGTCCTAATGATGAACCACACTTGTTGGTTCGAAATGCATAGGCCAAAAATTTCTCATATATAATTTGTACTGAAAAACTTTGCTTAATAGATTATTAAATATTTCATTTTTTAATTTCTTAAAATTAAAATAAATAAATTAATAACTTAGAGGTGAATCCCTTGATTCCCATGACTAAAATTCTATATTAATTAATTGTAACAATATCTTCTTCCAAATTTGTAATTTAAAAATACAAATTATTGCCATTTTTCCCTTCTCTTAAATTGTTAACTTAAAAAAAATGGTAATATAACATATAATTTTTCTTTAATTTCTATATTATTTAAATATTATTCAAATTATTTAAATAAAAATATTATATATTTTTAATTTCTATATTATTTAAATAAATTTAAATGAAAGTATGATGATGATGGTGGTGGTGGTGGTG
This sequence comes from Pinus tabuliformis, assembly GCA_031772625.1. NCBI lineage: Eukaryota > Viridiplantae > Streptophyta > Pinopsida > Pinales > Pinaceae > Pinus > Pinus tabuliformis. Next base: position 2,001,583,115 of record CM062819.1, on the reverse strand, counting down.
GTGGTGGTTAACATCCACTGAGACCAAATTTTGGTCTATCGGACCTAAAGAAACGAATTATTTAGTTTGATTTAAGATTTTATTCCTATGCTCAAAAAGTTTGGAGAGAAGCCTCCCGAGCTCACTGTAATTTTGACAACGTAAAAGGCTAGGAAGGTCAGTATTGCAACAAAGATTTTGAAACTGAGATCTAATGTGGTTGTACGCGGGGCATTCTAAGAGGAAGTAATTTTCATCCTCGATGTTTGTATTCTCATAGAGATGGAAAAACCTTTCCATCCATGGTGTTTTAGGAACCACCCAATGACCCGTTTCACTATGGAGCTCATGAGAGTTCGTTCTAATCTTGGCTATATTAATTTTCTTCTTTGAGCTAGCTAAAATAGAGAGATACTTTTGATCTTCTAGGGTGGGGTTGATGACCTCCTTATAATATATTAATTTTCTTCTTTCAGCTAGTTAAAACAGAGAGATACTTTTGATCTTCTAGGGTGGGGTTGATGACCTCCTTATAATATCTTAATTTTCTTTTAGCTCCTAAATATTTATCACACCACATTTTTTCTTTGAACTTAGAAGTAACAATATTTTTAATGTTATTAATGTTTTGTAATGCAACATTCTTGTCGATCTCCCAATGGTTTAACTAGGCCCCGGTGCCTTTATACCAACCTCATTTGAGCCTTAGTTGGTTTTGGCTGGAATTTAAAGCTAGCTTAGGAAGTCTATGGTCTCCTATGTTATTGAGTTTGTGCTTCTACAACAAAAGCCTAGTCATAGCTAGGCTTTCGATAGGGGAAAGACCCACTTCTATAAGGAGAATAGGATTGGGTGTGTTGCTTTTAATTTTGAGGTTATACGTTATAAAACGCTTTTGGATTTGCTCAATATTTCTCCAGGATTCTCTAGAGATGCTACAACCCCAAACCTCACATCCATATAAGATAATCGAAGTGACTAAAGTTTCAAAGGGGAACTTCTTTCTATCACACATTATGAGGTTTGTCGTTTTACAATTATTTTCAAGACCAAAATAAGATTTCCATCCCCCATTAATCCTTTTCTCAATGCTATAGTTCCAGTTGAGCTTGTGATCAATACAAATTCCTAGGTACTTGTAGGAAGACACTTCCTCCAAGTTACTATTGTCATACATAAAATTAGCGTAAGTGTCCTTCTTGGATTTGATAACCATAACTTTTTTTTTGTCAGTGTTAACAATCATACCCATGGTAGAGCAGAAATCCTTAAGAAGTATAAGTTTCTTATCAAGATCAGATGGGCACCTTGTGAGAAGAACAATATCGTTAGCGTAGAGAAGAACGATGATGACTATCCTAGCTATGATCTTGCCAGCACATCCTGGTTCCTCTAAACAACCTTCTAGATTGTCGATGTAAATGACAAATAGGGTAGGGGAGAGGGGGAAACCTTGTTTAACTGTGATATTACACTTAATTTCTTTTTACCACCCATCATTTCTCTGTAACTTGGCAATTACATTCTCGTATAACCTTATAGCGACAGCTCTCAACTCAAAAGGAACCTTTAGCTCTTCTAATATGTTCCAAAGGTTGTTTCTAGGAACCGTATCGAAAGCCTTTCTAAAGTCCACAAAGCAACAAAAGGGATTGGATTTATCATTGCAACATTCCTTCACAATGATCCTAAGTGTAATGAGGTGGTCTGTTGTTGAGTGTTGCTTTCTAAAACCCGCTTGGCCTTTAACTCGCTTACCTTCACTTTCAAGCCATATGCTCAACTTCCTTTCCAAAATAATACCATATAACTTGGCTTAGGAGAGGGCTGATCATAATTGTCCTATAATTAGAGAGGTTATTTGTATCCCCACTTTTAAAAATAGGGATAATGAGGCTTTGAGTCCATGGTTTAGGGAACCCTTGCTTGACCGCTTGATTGAAAAGCTTATGAATGTGGGGGATGAGGACAGGACCTCCAATTTTTAAGATTTCTGCCTGGTAACCTTCAATGTCTTTAGCTTTCCCATTAGCCAAGTGATTAACCCCAAAATCAATGTCTTCTAATGAGAAAAATTCTTTCGTTGTGCGCAGGGTTTCAAAGTTATCCATGACATTTGGAGATTCATAAAGCTTTTTAAGATCAGAATTCTAGTCATGTAAAGCAATTTTATTATTATCTTTAGTTTTCCTAGTTAGAATCTGCCTCCAGAATTTCTTAGGAGTTACCTTAGAGAGGTGTAAGAGATTGTCTTGTCTTTTATGAATATACTGCATTTTTTTCCTTTTAGTTAGGGCTTTGTATATTTTTATCTTGCCAATTTTAAGATATTCACCAACAACTTCCTTAATTCCTCTCCTCGCACTTTTACAATCTTTTTCATACCATGGGTTGGTTTTACTACTTCTTTTATTACTTGAAACTTCAATTGAGAACTTGTTAATAGGATATGAGAGGGTTGTAGTAAAATTATGATAGAGATCTTCTATGTTGTCTATACTAGATAAGGGAAGCAAATTAGTTTTTAATTCATTTAGAAAGAGATCTTTTTTATTTCTATCAAAGATTAACTTCTTTTGGCTATAAGTATTATCTTCTATGGATTCTCTATGCATGACAAAATTGAGAGTTATAAGTAAAGGCCTATGATTAGAGTTAGGATCGTGGTCATTTAAGATGTCAAAATTTGTTATGTCATTGTATAGAGGGAGATTGGAGATAACATAGTCTACCACGCTGCTACCAAGCCCATGGATGCAAGTCATCTAGCTAGAATTGGGCCACTTCTTTAGATCGTTGCAAATTATGAGATCCTGAGCACTACAGAGCTTGACTAGCTCCGACCCAAACAAATTCTCCCTGAGGTCTTCAGATCTCCTTTTGTACTAGCTAGCCAGAGGGAGGTCTTCATCTAACCAAAGAGGATTAGGCTTGGAATGATTTCTTAGAAGAATAGCTTGGTTGCTTGAAGTTAGAGCATTAAAGTCACCCATTAAAAGGATATTTCCTTCATTCCTTAGGCTAGAAATATCATTCTCTAAACCATTGTAAGGACTATTTTTATCTAGATTCTTTTTCGTATAGAAGTTAGAATTGATGGGGAGAAAATAACAGATTGCTATGTAGGTCTTTTTATCATAAATGTCAGTAATTTCTATCCAACTATATTGGTTGTAAGGGTCGTTTTTATAAATCCTAGCATGGGGAGAGATGTTTTTCTTAATGTAACAAGTTATACCCCCAATGCCTCTATGAGAGGATCGCTTATTCCAGGTAGACCATAATGTAAAGCCATCTATGTTAGGGACCTTAGTTTCTTTGTGCTCTCAAGTTTTAAAAGAAAATTAATATCAACATCATTCGAGATCCAACTTAGCTTGGGACCTTTGTTCCATGGAAAGCCCCGACAATTCCAAGAAAGAATCCGTAGCATGTTGAGTTGCTATTTATTATTATCTTTTTTGTTTCTATCTCGAATAACGACTTTTCTATTTCTGATTATTACCCATTTTCCTTCCTTCCTAGCTTCTTTACCTTTTGAACCTCCTTTCTCAATTTTGCTTGATCTTCTAAAATGAGATCTTCATTTATAAATATTCTCGTTCCTTTTAGACTTGAAGTTTTACTAAGTATGTGATACTTATGGTCAGTAGAGCTCACCTTTATTCGGATCAGCCTTCCTTTATTCTCAGTTAGTTTCCCCAATCTTGTTGCTTCTGTGAGACACATTGTTTCAATTTGTAATCTGTTATGTAATTCTGTCTGGGCTATGACTAAAGTATCCTCGTCTACCTCCTCTTTCAAACCGAAGATTATAAGGTTCAAGGCCCTTTTGTTACGCTCATGGTCTAATTCTATCAATTTTTTCATTTCATCTTTAATTGGTTTGATATCTAATTTACCTGCCACACTATTTAGGGTGAGGTGGCTATTAACTTTTTCTTCTAGCTCTTTAATCATGTTCTTCATTTTAAGACTCTCTAAAGTATCAAAAACTACTTGCTGGGATGTTTGGTTCATATCTTGGTTTTGTTTTCCTATAACCTGCAACCTAGTCTCCATTGCCTCCATCTTATTCTCCAATAGTTCTATTTTATTTTCTATTTGTTTTTGGATCTTGTCTGTGAGAGATGTGAATTTATTTTCCAGCATGGCTGCTAACTCTGTTTGTAGCTTGACTTCTCTTTCTTGCCTATGTTTCTCTAAAGACTCTATATACTCATAGAGACTCTGTAAAGTAACTGTGCTAAGTCTACCTTTGGTAACCTTTGGTAATTGTGGTGAATTATTCATACTTGAAAATATATGAGCATATATGTATTAGAAGAATATAAGGAATGTGTGTACCTGATATCAGCAAGCCGGACCACAGACGCATGTGCCCCAGATTGTTTTTCTATTATCGCAGAGAGATCGTGAATTATTTTCTACTACCACAGAGAGATCGTGAATTATTACCGCAGAGAAATCGTAAATTATGACCGCAGAGATCATAAATTATTACTACAGAGAGATCGTAAATTATTACCGTAGATTATATATAGGAATGATAAATTTGAAAAAAAAAAATTTCGAACATCTTTTTTTCTTATATATGAAGATCTTTTTTTCTTATATATGAAATGTAAGGTATAGTAAAATTTTCATAATTTTTCTTTTAATTTGAGATTTTTTTACTCGATTTTTATTAAATTTAAAGTTTTTAATAAATTTATTTTTTTATCTTTTTAAATTTAAAGTTCCTAATAAGTTGAGAGCGAAAGTTAATAGTGAGCCTTATAACTAAATTTAAAGAAGTTTAATATAATTTTAATCATAGATATATATATATATATATATATATATATATATATATATATATATATATTATTTTTTATAAGTAGGTTTATTTTAAAATTGAGCTTTTAATATTTTAATTTAATTATTAATAATTATTAAATGAGCATTAGAGATCTATATGTTAAAAAATATTTTAAAATATATACAAATTAAAGGTTGGTATATTTATTTTGGAATTGGGTTTCTAGAATTTTAATTTATTTATCAATAATTATTAGATGGATGGTAAGGATTTTATTTCCAGAGCATATTTTAAAATAATTTCAGTATTATATACAAATCAAAAGTTGATATTTATTTTCAAAGTAGTTGTGCATTTTTACCTTTTTATTTAAATTCATTAATAAAAAAAATGTCATATTAACAAGTGTCATAGTTTTTTGTGCATATGGTATTGATAAGCCATGGTATTGTAAGAAACCCTATTTACTAATTAAGAATCTCCATAACAAAATGGGGTGAATCGTCGTGCTTGATATATATATATATATATATATATATATATATATATATACTTTTTAGGATTTTTTTATTTTATTTTAACAACTTAAGATGTATGATGAAGTAAGTGTTTATATGCTTATTATGGATCGATGCCAATAGACATTTACTAGCCATTTAATTTATATAGTTGCACTAGTTATTAAGAATATTATAACTTTAATCTTATGATTTCATATCTTAATACTTGGTATGAGTATTCACGCTTGTATGAATATCTAATTTTTTTAATCTTATTAGTCCTTACTAAAGCATGACTCTATCAATGAATTTTCTGGTTCACCACTATTACTTTATCATTAACCAGTACAACTTATAATTTTTAACTATATATATATATATATAGTAAGTAATTTTATTGTCAAAAAAAGAATGACCAAGTCATTGATAATTACATCAACATAAATTTTGACACTAGTGCATAGCAAATCAGATTGCAATATAAACCTATAACAAGAAAACTTGTTCCCAATTTATCCAAAAATATTAAAAAAATAAAAAATCCGTACAACAAGAGCTTGAGCCTGACCATCACAGAAAAAAATAGAGATACCAGCATGAAAAAAATACAACCCAAAAATTAACGGAACGACCCACCCATCAATAAATCCAAACATCAAACAAATAAGAAGCCAACCAATCAACTGAGTAGAATATACTTGCTTAACATAACAAAGCCGTGTGCCCATATGACTTTATGGTGATACTAAGGGATGAGGGTGACAAAAACAATACTATGTTCCCTCGTTTATACCAAGAGTTGCATGCCTTCAATACACGTCAAGTTGATGGTTGTATAATTGAACTCGTAGAATAACAAGAGTTGCATGCCTTCAATACACGTCAAGTTGATGGTTGTATAATCGAACTCGTAGAATAACTTGGTGATAGAGTTTTTTTTGTTTATCAGAAGGTACCATTTTGGCTTGTTAGTAATCTCATCCCTTAGGCATTTATTGAATTTAGATAAATATCAATTAAAACGCAATTTGTGATCATATTTTTAATGATAATTTATATGGAAGAGGTACAAACTATTTGAACTATTTGTCATTGTTTTTAGATTTTAAGAAAACTTGTGTTCTATAATTTTTCGAGGGTGTTTTTTTGAACATTTAATTAAACCATAACTTGAAGGTTTTATTACAACCTTTGCACAATGTAAAACTATGCAAATCACTGCTTCACATATTTTATGCCATAATTTATGGACATAGTTGCAATATCTGTTAGACTAAACAATGCGTAACGGAAATAAAATTAAACAAACATACACAACACATTAAAAAACACAAAATCATAACACACAGATTTAACGTGGTTCACCCAACCAATCTGAGCTACGTCCACCAGAATAGAGGCATCGGCTATCTTATTATTCAACAGGAGATTACAACAATTTTAATTCTTCACACATACTCTCAGCTCTCCCTATTTTCTCTACACTCTCTACACACACTTACAATCCTCTACGGGATTACATTTCTTATAGCTGGAGTATAAAACTGAATCATAAATTCCCTCACAACAAATATAGGATGCATTAACTCCTCCTCAAAAAATACTGGAGCTAATACAACAACTAATTCTATTGTTGTCACATACATGAGATTTTTTCCTAAATTAATTAAAACAGAAAATATCAACAATCTCCACCTTGACAACAATTAGCCTGATACCCTATTCATTTATTATTTTTATCTTTTCTACAAGCCAAGAGAAGCCAAACACCAATGTAGCTTCTCTAACAAAATTGGTTTCGTGAACATGTTTGCACAGTTTTCCTTCGTATGCACCTTTTCAAGAGAAACACCCCTTTCAGTGATCACTTGTCTTACAAAATGGTACTTGATAGGTATATGCTGAGATTTACTATGATAGGCCGGATTCTTAGCCAAATGAATTGCACTTTGACTATCACAAAATAACTTGATGTTGTCCTGTAACCTACCAAACTCACCAATCAAACCTTTCAACCAAACCGCTTCTTTGCAAGCACGCGAAGCAGCTATGTATTCTGCTTCAGTAGTGGATAAAGCAACAATATCCTGTAGCTTTGACATCCAGCTAATAGCTCCACCTGCAAGAGTAAAGAAATACCCTGAAGTTGACCTTCTCTTATCCAAATCACCTGCAAAATCGGAATCAACATATCCGCAAACAAATTCAGTACTTTTGTTATAAGTGATACAATAATCACTTGTGCCTCTCAAATACCGAAGAACCCATTTCACTACTAATCAGTGTTCTTTTCCTGGATTTGCCATATACCTGCTGACAAACCCAACTGCATGTGAAATATCTGGTCGAGTACAAACCATCGCATACATCAAACAACCTACTACATTGGCATATGGAATTCGAGACATATATTCCTTTTCTTCATTTGTATTAGGACATAAACTTGAAGAAAGCTTAAAATGGGAAGCTAAAGGAACTGAAACAGGCTTCACATTGTTCATACCAAACCTCAAGAGTATTTTCTCAATATACTTCTATTGTGATAGCCATAGCTTACCATTGCTCCTGTCTCTGAAAATCTCCATGCCCAAAATTTGCCTTGCTGCTCCTAGATCTTTCATATCAAATGTCCTAGCCATATAAGTGATACAATAATCACTTGTTGGTCTCTGTTATGCTTTTTCTTGCTAAAAGCATATCGTCAACATATAACACTAAGATAATGAACATGCCATTACTTAATTTCTTAAAATAAACACAATGATCATATTCACTTCTTATATAATTTTGACTCAACATTAAAGAATCAAATTTCTTGTACCATTGTCAAGGAGATTGCTTCAGACCATACAATGATTTCTTGAGCCTGCAGACAAATTTCTTGTTCCGATCTTGAACAAACCCTTCCGGTTGTTCCATGTAAATCTCATCATCTAAATCTCCATGTAAAAATGCAGTTTTAACATCTAGTTGTTGTAATTCTAAATCAAGTAAGGCAACTAATGCTAATACAATTCGAATTGAAACAATTTTTACAACTAGTGAAAATATCTCATGAAAATCAATGTTTGCTTTCTGAGAAAAACCTTTCGCAACCAGCCTTGCTTTGTACCTGTACTTTGAACCATCAACACCCCTTTTCAATTTGTACACCCATTTACATCCCATAGTTTTTCTGTCTTTAGGAAGTTCTACCAGATCCCATGTGTCATTCTTGTCTAATGCCATCATCTCGTCCTTCATAGCTTCTTTCCACTTCTCACTTTTAGAACCTTCTACAGCTTCCTGATAGCAAAAAGGTTCATCATCGTTAGCGGTTAAAGCAAGTGAAGTAAAATAATCATCATACCTTTTAGGAGGACGTTTAATTCTTGTGGACCTCCTTAAAGATGTTTCTGGTACTTCCACAATTTGCTGATTAGTATCTGTAGGAACTTGTTCATGACCTGCATCTGAAACTTGTTCATGACTTACATCTGAACCATGTTCATCTTGATCATCACCAATATTTGGACTGGTTTCAAACTGAATGTTTTTAAGCTTAGATACATTATCATGTTTCAATTTATCATCTACATCTGAATTTTCAAGTGAGGATTCATTAAATTTAACATCTCTGTTAATGATGATCTTGTGAGTAGTAGGATCCCACAGTCTGTATCCCTTAGTCCCATCACCATATCCAACAAAGATATATCTTTCTGACTTAGGATCTAATTTAGAACACTGATGTTTTGGAACTAGAGCATATGCATCACAACCAAAAACTTTCAGTTTAGAATAATCACAAGGATGACCTTTCCATACCTCTTGAGAAATTTTTCATCCTATTGCAGTTGATGGTGATCGATTTATCAAATAGCAAGCTGTAGCAACCGCTTCTGTCCACAATTCCTTCTGCAAATTGGTGTTACTCAGCATACTTCTTGCTCTCTCTAAAAGAGTCATGTTCATGCGTTCAGCAACTCCATTTTGCTGAGGAGTATACACAGTGGTTTTATGTCTTTCGATCCCAGCTTCCTTGCAATAATTATCAAATTCCTTTCAAGTAAACTCACCACCATTGTCAGTTCTTAAACATTTAATAGTTCTTCCAGTGATGTTTTCAACTAATGCTCTAAACTGTTTGAAAACTGTAAACACATCAGACTTCTTCTTTAACATGTAGACCCATACTTTTCTAGAGAAATCATCAATAAAAGATACAAAATATGACGAACCTCCATATGAGGTAGGAGGAGATGGACCCCAAACATCAGAATGGATATAATCAAGGATTCCCTTACTAGTATGTTTTCCAGTTTGAAACTTCTGCTTTCTTTGTTTCCCAAATAGACAATGTTTGCAGAAATCTAACTTAACAGACTTTAGACTAGGAAGTAACTTACGATAAGATAAAATCTTTAAACCTCTTTCGCTCATATGGCCCAACCTTTGATACCATAAACGAATAGAATTACTGTCGTTTTCAGACACTATAGAAACATGATCTGACTCTGTTCTTCCTTCTAACTGAAAAAGATTTCCAACCTTATTTGCTTTCATTACTAGTAAAATTCCTTTATAAATTTTCATTACTCCACCTTGAATAAAAGTTTTATATCCATTTGTGTCCAGTACTCCTAATGAAATGAGGTTTTTCCTTAGTTCAGGTACATGTCTTACATCAGTTAAAATTTTATTTGTCCCATCAAACATTTTACGCCGAATGCTTCCAATTCCCACAATGTTACAAGTGACATCATTTCCCATGTAAACTACTCCATCATTGATTGGTTTATAAGTTTTAAACCATTCCCTATGAATACAAATGTGATTTGATGCACCAGAATCTAACAGCCAATGTTGATCATGACTAGACAAATCAACTGATAACACTTCACTACTCATACCTATTTTGGATGCCAAACTTGTATTTGTTGTGTTTGCTTCTTTCTTCTCTGTTGAAGAGTCTTCTTTGGATGCTTGCTGTCGCTTCCAACAGTCCTTCTTCAAATGTCCCGATTTGCCACAAAACCAACGCTTTACCTTACTCTTCTTCCATTTCGATTTTGAACGTAAGTCGTTGTGCTTACTAGAGCGTCTTTCTCTAAAACGACCTCTAGCCATCATTGCTTCTGATGTAGAGGTTTCGAAATTTGACCTCTTCCTTGTCTCTTCGGACAACAAAGCTCCAACAACATCATCAAATTCAAGGGTTTCTGATATACTTAGACTTATAGAAGTAACAAAATGATCCCATGACTCGGGCAATGAGCATAATAAAGTTATAGCTTTATCTTCTGATTCAAATTTTACTTCTATACTTTCTAATTGCACCATGAGAGTATTAAAGACATTCAAATGATCAGTAATAGTTGTACCTTCTTTCATGTGCAGACTGTAGAATTGTCGCTTAAGAAAAATCCTATTGGTTAAGGATTTTGTCATGTACAGCTTCTCAAGCTTTGTCCACAAACCAGCGACAATTTTCTTTGACACGATGTTAAACAAAACATCATCCGCCAAACGCAGTCGAATACCACTCAAAGCTCTTCCATCCAATTCATTCCATTCATCATCTGTCATGGTGTAAGGCTGTTTGGTTTTTCCCAATAGCGCCTTTTCCACGCCTTGTTGCACAAGCAGATCATGCATCTTCACTTTCGAGATTTCGAAGTTATTTCTGCCATTGAACTTCTCGATCTCAAAACGAGCACTTTGAGTTTTTTCCATGTTGTAACAAACTGAATCTCCAATTCCAACTTAATAAATAAAGTTAATATCTAACAAAAAATGCCTTTGCCTTCTACTGTGCTACCTTTACCTTATCATACAATCCTTCTGTTGTACAAACTGCATATTACAAATAATAAAATGCAGTTTTACCAAAGCGATCCTCGCTTGGTGCGTTGGCGCTTCCTTGACAGCAGACGATCCACGCCAGAACAAAAATGGTGATTGGCGCGCTTAAACCCGTCGATTCTGCGCCAATCGGGATACTGGCGCTCTTGCGTGAGTATTAAACTCGGATCCGCGCCATTGGCGCGTCTGTTCCAAAATAAAGCGCGCCAACCCAATCACTGTCAGAAATTGGCGCGACTGTCTCTGCCGAAACCGCGCCAATCGCCAAAACTCCACCTTTAGCAGCTCTGTCACACGCACCAGCTCCACAACCAGAGACCTGTAGGTTATGGGCCCTCCACGCTTCCGCTGCGCCGCTCTGATACCACTTGTTAGACTAAACGATGTGCAGTGGAAATAAAATTAAACAAACATACACAACACATTAAAAAGCACAAAACTATAACACACAGATTTAACGTGGTTCACCCAACCAATCTGGGCTATGTCCACCAAACAGAGGCATCGACAATCTTATTATTCAACAGGAGATTACAACAATTTTAATTCTTCACACATATTCTCAGCTTTCCCTATTTTCTCTACACTCTCTACGCACACTTACAATCCTCTAGGGGATTACATTTCTTATAGCTGGAGTACAAAACTGAATCATAAATTCCCTCACAACAAATATAGGATGCATTAATTCCTCCTCAAAAAACACTGGAGCTAATATAGCAACTAATCCTATTGTTGTCACATACATGAGATTTTTTCCTAAATTAATTAAAACAGAAAATCTCAACAATATCCATGCATGATTTTTTAGATATTTTTGTGGTGATTTTTTATTTTAACGCTTTCCAAAAAAAAATCCAAAAAGAAAGTTCTTGAAAATAATTCATAGGTCAAGGCATATTTTATGCCATAATTTATGGACATAGTTTCAATATTCATGCATGATTTTTGGATATTTGTGTGGTGATTTTTTTATTGTAAAGCTTGGCAAAAAAACAATCCAAAATGAAAGTCCTTGAAAATAATTCATACGACCTAAATGAAATATTTATTATCAATGGCTTTCCACCATAATTTAAGCAAGTCTTTGCTTAAAAAATGGATAGGATTAAGATGTAAATAAATATACTTAGTTACTTCTTGCCACTATTTATGTTTTTCTCATCACTTATGCAGTGGTAAAACTATAAATGTGTAGACTCACTAGTGATTACTGCCACTAAAATTTATGCAAGTACAAACATTTAATTTATCCACTTTACATCTCAATTTATTAGGTCTTGCCAAAGAAAAAATATAAAATTCAATTTACCTATTAACCATTATTAATTTAGCATCAACAATATAAATTATAAGTTTATATAAAAAAATTATAAAACATAATTTCTAAATTTTCATATAGTAATACTTTGTAACATAGGAAAAGTCTATTGAATGAAAAATGGAGCAGTTATAGACATGTAATGAAAGTTTATAAGATTCTGGAATGAATGGAAAGTGCTAATAATTATTTGTCTTTGATTTATTAACAAAATATTGATTCATATCATTTCATTGGATGAAAATGATTGCCTTGTGATTAGAAATAAAATATTTTTTGTTTTCAAATCTATAAATCATTGCACTACGGAACTAACTTAGCTAGGTCAAACAACAAAGTTAAAATTCACGAGAGCAATCATTTTGTTTTTTTTTTTGTGGACTACACAGATGAAGCAGCCTGTCAGATAAAGCGACGTTAAAAAACAAAATAATGGGATGAGTATGACCAGAGAAGGGCATGAGAATTTTGACCCATTTTCAAACATAGATGTTGTTTGAATAAATCAGTCTTTATCATAAAACTTTACGATAATAGTGTACTCTTGACCGAGGGACAGTGCATATCATAGATATAAGTTTAAATGGTCTCTAATCCCATTCATCTCCTTAGAATACCACTTTACGGTATTCCAGTTCTTCCGAAGACATGGAGACATTATGATTTAGATCTCTGCAAAACCTTTAATGGCCATAGCCCTCCACAGTCCTTTTATGTTGAAAATAATATCATCTCGGTGCCCCAGAATGGTACCTTGTGCAGACAGAGTGCATTTGGCTCATACTCTATGGTACCTTATACCCACTTTCTCTATGTTAAAAATGGCAGAGGGAATCTAACAAAAAAAATGCTTCAAGTTTCTCAGAAAAATAGACGAGAGGAGAAGAGAGGTTCAAATGTTGAGTCACGCTTCCTACATCCAAGGACATCATGAGTTCAATGTCTCACTGCAAAACAAGGTGGCCTTTTGCCATATGATCGCGGAGCTTAATAGGAGAGTCTAACTGAAAGAGCATTTCTCGACACTGTATTCTCTTAAGTGAACTTAAGTCGATTACAGATTCCCAAAATATTTTGGGATCCGATACACATGAGTGCGGTCAAAAAATTCACCGTGCTCATGCCCATTATATTCCGACTTAAGGATGGCCCATTCTCTCCTGCCTCGCAATTCCAAGGTATTATAATTTTTCAAAGTATTATAATATTTTAATTGTAGTGTTGAAGATATTGTTTAATAGTTGGGTAGGGCGATTTGGTGGTTACGGATTTTGTAGCAAACTTGTAATCCAATTTTTTACAAGACTGTCTATGTTTGAAAGTTACTTTAAAGACTTTTCAATTACACGCTTTTATATATAAAAACAAGAACGAGTAAATAATCTTATTGTCGAAAAAAGAGGGTGAATGAGTCATTGATAATTACATTAACATAAATTTTGACACTGGTGCATAAAGGATTAGATTGCAATATAAAAATATAACAAGAAAACGTGTACCCAGTCTATCAAAAAAACATCCGGTACAACAAGAGCTTGCGCCTGACCATCATGGGGTAAGATAGAAATACAACCTGGAAAAAATACGACACAAAAATTAAGTGATAGAACGACCCCACCTATCAATCAGTCCAAACACCGAACACATAAGAAGCCAACCAATCAACTAAATAGAGTATACTTGCCTCACATAACAAGTCGTTTGCCCAGATGACTTTACGTTGATACTAAGGGATGAGGGTGACAAAAACAATACTATGTTCCCTCGTTTATATAAATAGTTGCATACCTTCAATACACGTCAAGTTGATGGTTGTATATATTATAATTGAACTTGTAGAATAAAAAGAGTTGCATGTGTTCAATATGATAGTTCAGAGCATACATAGACACAGCAGATTTATATCTAGAGATTTAGACGACAATAGCAAAGGATAATTTCAGAGACAGACAAATAGAAAAACAACAAGATTACTCAATCAGAAATAGCAAAATAGATAAAACAATCGCTGGAGAACAAAAATCACTTAGCATTACAAAATAGGCTTGGACCTTGGCTTGCTTTCCTTGGCCAGAGAAATTACAAATTTATATAGGCTGAAGAAGGATCTAGAATCCTGCATGTGATTTAGATGGAGATCTAGAAGCTAATTGCAATGTAGAAGGATCTAGAATCCTGCATGGAGATCTAGAAGCTAATGGCGGCGTAGAAGGATCTAGAATCTTGCATGGAAATCTAGAAACCAATGGTGGTGTAGAAAGATTTAGAATCCTACATGAATTTGGCTTCACACTTAACATTCTCCCATTTGAAGCCAAATAAGAGTCATGAATCAAGTCACACCAAGTCCTACCATGCCTCTACATAACTCATGTTTATTTCATGGTAGAGTCTTAATGAACATATCAGCAGGGTTGCTATCTGTATGGATTTTTTCCAAGGATAACTATTCATCCTCCAACATATGCCGGATCCAAGGTACCTTAAGTCAATGTGCTTGGTTTTTGAATGAAATGCTGGGTTTTTCGCTAAGTGAATGACACTCTGACTATCAAAATATAACACATACTTTTCCTGCTTTATTCCTATCTCTCCTAGGAATTGCTGCATCCACAACATCTCTTTACAAGCTTCTGTTGTAGCTATGTACTCTACTTCTGTTGTAGAGAGGGCTAATGTTCTTTGTAGCCTTGACACCCAAGATACTACTGCTCATACAAATGTATACAAGTAACCTATAGTGGACTTTTTGGTGTCCATATCTCCAGCCATATCAGCATCTGTAAATCCTTAAAGCACAGAGTCATCATGACCAAAACATAAACAATAATGACTAGTACCCTTGAGATACCTCAAAATCCATTTTACTGCTTGCCAATGTTGTTTGCCTAGATTGGCAAGGAACCTACTCACTACTCCCACTGAATATGAAATGTTTGGTCATGTGTATACCATGGCATACATCAAGTTGCCAATCGCTGAAGCACAAGGAATCTTGTTCATCTCTTATTTCTCCTTGTCATCACTAGGACATAATTCAGTACTCAGCTTGAAGTGGGCTGCAAGGGGTGTACCAAATGGCTCGGCATCCTTCATATTAAACTTGTCAAGCACCTTCTTGATATATTTTTCTTGTGACAGCCACATCCTTTTGTTTTTCCTATCACGCATAATCTACATGCCCAATATCTGTTGTGCTGGTCCCAAATCCTTCATTGCAAATTTGCTACCCAAATCTTTCTTCAACCTATTGATCTTATTCTTATCATGCCCAATAATCAACATGCCATCCACATATAACAATAATATGATATACTTTCCTTGATCATACCTTTTGATATAGACACAATGGTCAGCTCCCAACCTTTAAAAACCATGTTCCAACATGAATGAATCAAATTTCTTGTACCATTGTTGAGGTGTTTGTTTCAACCCATAGAGACTCTTCTTCAACTTGCAAACAAGGTCTTCTTTTCCTTTTTCTATGAAGCCTTCTAGCTGCTCCATATAAATTTCTTCCTCCAATTCTCTATGAAGGAATGCAGATTTTACATCTAATTGTTCACATTCTAGGTCTAAAGTAGCAACTAGACCAAGAATAACTCTAATGGATGACATTTTAACAATAGGTGAGAAAATTTCAGTGAAGTCAATACCTTCTTTTTGGGCAAAACCTTTCACCACCAGCCTTGCTTTATACCTCTCCTTCTTTTTGTCACCTTCATGCTTAATCCTATAAACACATTTGTTTTGTAGAGCCTTTCTACCTTTTGGGAGGTTTACCGACTCCCAATTTTTATTTTCCAGCAAAGAGTTCATTTCTTCTTCCATTCTTCACTATGCTCAACTTTACAAGCTTATTGAAAACAATTAGGTTCACCTTCATCAGTCAACAAAATATAGTTTGAAGGAGGATACCTTTGTGAAGACTTATGAGGTCTAGAAGATCTGTGAACCAATTGTGGTGGTGCATTATCAGGTTGAATCTCTTGTAAAGGTTCCTACAAGCTTCTTTCTTCTTGTTGTTCATCATTTTCCACTTGTTGTTCTTCATGCTCCTGAATTTGCTGTTCATTTTCTTGTATTGGTGGTATGTTTTCCTGCTGCTCTTCAAACCTGTCAATAACCTTCTTGACCTCCAACTCACCTACAGTCCTCTTGAACATTTTTGACTCATTAAATATAACATCCCTGCTTCTAATAATTTTATGTTTGACTGGATCCGATAGACGATAAGCAAATTCTTCATCCACATATCCCAAAAAAATGCATTTCATAGATTTATCATCTAGCTTAGTTCTATTTTCTTTGGGAATATGTACAAATGCTTCACATCCAAAGATTTTCGAGTGAGAATAATTCAAATTCTTACCAGTCCAAACTTCTTCACTGATACCGCCATCCAAGGATGTAGTTGGAGCTCTATTTATGAGGTAGCAAGCGGTCCTGACTGCTTCAGCCCAAAAATTCTTCTCCAAACCAGAATTGGAAAACATACTTCGCAGCTTTTCCATAATGGTGCGATTCATCCTTTCTGCAACACCATTGTGCTGAGGAGTATCAGGCACAGCCTTCTCATGGTTTATGCCAAGCCTATTACAATATTCCTTAAATGCATTTGAGAAATATTCTCCACCATTATCTGTTCTTAAACACTTGAGCAATTTGTTAGTCTCTCTTTCAACAACAACATGAAATTTTCGAAATATTCCAAACACTTCACTTTTACTTTTCATAGGATATTCCCAAACTTTCCTAGATGCATCATCTATAAATGTTACAAAATATGATGTTCCTCCTAATGATTTGATGTTAACAGGCCCAAACACATTTGAGTATACCAATCCTAACACAATTTTCTTTTTGTCATGGCCACCTCTAAGGAATGAAATCCTTCTTTGTCTACCATATATGCAATGCTCACAAAGATCAAGATTGTAGGATTTCAAACATGGCAATAATTTTTTACAACAAGGATTTTTAAGCCCTTCTCGCTCATGTGACCCAAATGCTTATGCCATAGATCTGCTGAATTTCCTTCTTTTGTGACAGTAGCCAAGTCTGATTTTTCTATCATTGTCTTCAATGTGTATAATGTTCCTGTCTTGGGTCCTTTGGCCACAACCAATGCTCCTTTGCTAATTTTCTAGCCTTTTTTTCTAAATCTTGTAGAATAGCCTTCATCATCTAGTCGTCCCATATAGATTAAACTCATGCACTTTTCTGGTACATGCCTGACCTGTTTCAACAATATATCTTGTCCATATTTCATCTTGATCTGGACATATACCACTCCAACAATACTGCAAAAATTATTACTCCCCAAACGCACTCTACCATAATCACCAGGATTATATGAAACAAAACTATCTTTGCATGGGGTTACATGGTGAGATGCCCCAGAGTCAAGGATCCAATCAAAGCTACTACTAGATGTATATACACATGCATCCTCTACTGAAACAGTAAACAACGCATCACCATCTGTGGCTATAGCAGTAGTCTCACCTTCATTTGTGTTGGATGACTTGTGGTTTGTACTAGACGGTCTCTGATCCTTTTGTCCTTTCTTCCAGAATCGATATTCTTTCTTCATGTGATTGGATTTGCCACAATGAAAGAATATGATCTTGCCTCTCCTTGATTTTGATCGCCTATCGATCTTGATCGCCCTTATCGGCCTCGATCCATTCTCCTACCACGATCAGGTAGAGCTAGAGCTTCTCCTCCCTGGTTTTCCGCAATTGACTTGCGTCGCAGTTCCTCATTCATTAAACTACTGCTGACATCATCAAACTTCAGGGTCCCTGCAATTTTTGAAGTGCTCATAGCTACAATTAAATTTTTCTAGTTGTCTGGAATAGAACACATTATTAAAATAGCTCTAATTTCATTATCTAAAATGATTTTAACAGAGGCAAGCTGATTAGTAATAATAATAAATGCATTCAAGTGCTCAGCAACTGAAGAACCCTCCCTCATTTTAAGACTATAAAGCTTCTTCTTCAAGAACACTTTGATTGATGTCGTGTTCTTCTCATATAGATCATGGAGCTTCTTCCATAATCCTTTAACCATCTTTTCTCTGAACACATTGAAATACACATTCTTTGCTAGATATTGGCAGATTGTTGCAATCACCTTTCTATCTAGCTTATTCCATTCTTCATTTGCCATCGATGAGGGTTTCCTTTTTGTGCCTTCAATCAGCAAATACTGATCCTTCAAAATCAGTATATCCTCCATCTATGCTTTCCATAGGGAAAAATTAGCCCCGCTCAACTTCTCCATATATGTAATTGTTGTCTCCATTGATGCCCAAAAACAAAAGCTCCACTTAAAAATAAAAATTTAATTATTACTCTTTAAATTTTAGTAATAATGACCTTCCTCCTTTTAAAATACCCTTTTCAAAATTCCTGCTCCCTTTTAAAATATACTTTTCAAAATTCCAACATATAATTATATAAATATAAAAACATATATAATTTTTAACCTTTTCCCATTTCACACATACATATGTTGGTTTGTATACATGCAAGCTTGAAGAAAAAAAAACTACAAACTCCACGTAAAGCACTTACGCACTCCACATTTCAGGCTTCATGGCACGTTTCACCATATGGCCACGACCTTTTTATTTCTTGCAACAACTGTCTTAATGTTCCTCAGCTAATTCCTCAGTTATTTCCTGAACAGATCTTTTTCCTGGACTCTCTTCTTTGCAGAGATTTCCGATTTCCTAGACAGATCCTTCAAAAGCTCCAAAGGTAACATCCAACGTTTTAATGAACGCTGCGACAGTAAGGCGATGGAACTTAGCAACTTGTACAGTGGATATTCGAACTTGGCTCTAATACCAGTTGATAGTTCACAGCATACATCACACACAACAGATTTATACTTAGAGACTTAGACAGCAATAACAAAGAATAATTTCAGAGACAGACAAATGGAGAAACAACAAGATTACTCAATTAGAAACAACGGAATAGATAAAACAATCATTGGAGTACAAAAATCACTTAGCATTATGAAACAAGCCTGGAACTTAGCTTGCTTTCCTTGGCCAGAGAAATTACAAATTTATAGAGGTTGATGAAGGATATAGAATCCTGCATGTGATTTAGATGGAGATCTAGAAGCCAATGGAGGTGTAGAAGGATCTAGAATCCTGCATGGAGATCTAGAAGCTAATGGCGGTGTAGAAGGATCTAGAATCCTGCATGGAGATCTAGAAACTAATGGCAGTGTAGAAGGATTTAGAATCCTGCATGAATTTGGCTTCACACTTAACACAATACACGTCAAGTTGATGGTTGTATAATCGAACTCGTAGAATAAGTTGGTGATAGAGTTTGTTGTTTATCATAAGGTGCCATTTTGGCTTGTTAATAATCTCATCCTTGAGGCATTTATTGAATTCATATAAATATCAACTAAAATGTAATTTGTGACCATATTTCTAATGATAATTTTGGAATCACTTATAATAATTATGGAAGAGGTACAAACTATTTGTTATTGTTCCTAGATTCTAAGAGAACTTGTGTTTTGTAATTTTTCTAGGGTGTCTTTCTGAACATTTAATTGGATCATAACTTGAAGCTTTTACTACAACTTTTGCACAATGTAATAACTGCTTCTCATATTTTATGCCATAATTTATGGACATAATTGCAATATTCATGCGTAATTTTTTAGATATTTTTGTGGTGACTTTTTATTTTAAAGCCTTGCAAGAAAACAATCCAAAAAGAAAGTCCTTGAAAATAATTCATAGGTGGAGGCATATTTTATGCCATAATTTATGGACATAGTTGCAATATTCATGCACGATTTTTAGATATTTGTGTGATTATTTTTTTATTGTAAAGCTTTGGAAGAAAAAAATCCAAAAAGAAAGTCCTTGAAAATAATTCATACCAGCTAAATGAAATATTTATTATCAATGACTTTTCACCATAATTTAAGCAAGTCCTTGCTTAAAAAATGGATAGGAATAAGATGTAAAGAAATATACTAAGTTACTTATTGCCATTATTTAGGCAAGTGCGAGCACTTAATTTATCCACTTTACATCTAAATTTATTAGATCTTGCCAAAGAAAAAATTTAGAATTCAATTTATCTATTAACCATTATTAATTTAACATTAATCAATATAAATTATAATTTTTTATCCAAAAAAATTACGAAACATAATTTATAATTTCTAAATTTTGGTATAGTAATATTTTCTAACATATGAAACGTATATTAAATGAAAAATGGAGCGGTTATAGACCTGTGATGAAATATTATAAGATTCTAGGATGAATGGAAAGTGCTAATAGTTATTTGTCTTTGATTTATTAAAGAAATATTGATTCATATCATTTCATTGGATGAAAATGATTGCCTTGTAATTAGAAATAAAATAATTTTGTTTTTCAAATCTATAAATCATTGCACTATAGAACTAACTTAGATAGGTCAAACAACAAAGTTAAAATGCATGAGAGCAATCATTTTGTTTGTTTTTTTGTGGACTACACGATGAAGCAGCCTATCGGATCAAGGGACGCTAAAAAACAATGGGATGAATATGACTAGAGAAGAGCATGAGAATTTTGACCCATTTTCACCCATAGATATTGTTGAATAAATCAGTCTTATCATAAAACTTTACGACAATAGTGTACTGTTGACCGAGGGACAGTGGATATCATAGATATAAGTTTAAATGGTCTCTGATCCCATTCATCTCCTTAGAATACCACTTTACGGTATTCCAGTAAAGTGGTATACCTTTATGATTTAGATCTCTGCAATACCTTTATGATTTAGATCTCTGCAATACCTTTAATGGCCATATCCCCCCACAGTCCTTTTATGTTGAAAATAATATCATCTCGGTGCCCCAGAATGGTACCTTGTGCAAACAGAGTGCATTCGGCTCATACTCAAGACCTTATACCCACTTTCTCTATTTTAAAATGGCAGAGGGAATCTAACGAAAAAATGCTTCAAGTTTCTCAGAAAAATAGACGAGAGGAGAAGGGAGGTTCAAACGTTGAGTCACGCTTCCTACATCCAACGACATCAAGACTTCAATGCCTCATTGCAAAACAAGGCCGCCTTTCGCCATATGAAACAGCATTTCTCGACACTGCATTCTCTCCTGCCTCACAATTCCAAGGTTTTATAGTTTTTAAAAGTATTATAACTTTTAAATTGTAGTGTTGAAGATATTAACAGTTGGGTAGGGAGATTGGGTGGTTACTGATTTTGTAGTAAACTTGTAATCCAATTTTTTACAAGACTGTTTATGTTTGAAAGTTACTTTAAAGACTTTTAAATTACACGCTTATATATATATAAACAAGAACGAGTAAATAATTTTATTGTCGAAAAAAGAGGGTGAATGAGTCATTGATAATTACATTAACATAAATTTTGACACTGGTGCATAAAGGAATTGCTATATAGACATATAACAAGAAAACGTGTATCCAGTCTATCAAAAAAACATCCGGTATAAGAGCTTGAGCCTGACCATCAAGGGGTAAGATAGAAATACAACATGAAAAAAATACGACCCAAAAATTAAGTGACAGAACGACCCACCTATCAATCAATCCAAACACCGAACACATAAGAAGCCAACCAATCAACTAAATAGAGTATACTTGCCTCACATAACAAGTCGTGTGCCCAGATGACTTTATCGTGATACTTAAGGGATGAGGGTGACAAAAACAATACCATGTTCCCTCGTTTATACCAATAGTTTGCATCCCTTCAATACACGTCACGTTGATGGCCGTATATATTATAATTGAACTTGTAGAATGAGAAGAGTTGTATGTGTTCAATATGATAGTTCAGAGCATACATACGTAGTAGATTTATACTCAGAGATTTAGATGGCAATAGCAAAGAATTATTTTAGAGACACATAAATGGAGAAACAACAAGATTACTCAATCAGAAACAATGGAATAGATAAAACAATCACATAAAACAATCACTCGAAAACAGAAATCACTTAGCATTACGAAACAAGCCTGGACCTTGGCTTACTTTGGCTAGAGAAATTGCAAATTTATAGAGGCTGAAGAAGGATCTAGAATCCTGCATGGGATTTAGATGGAGATCTAGAAGCTAATGGCGATGCAGAAGGATCTAGAATCGTGCATGGAGATCTAGAAGCTAATGGTGGTGTAGAAGGATCTAGAATCTTGCATGAATTTGGCTTCACACTTAACATTCTCCCACTTGAAGCCAAATAAGAGTCATGAATTAAGTCACCCCGAGTCCTACCATGCCTCTACATAACTCATGTTTATTTCATGGTAGAATCTTAGTGAGCATATAAGCAGGGTTCCTATTTGTATAGATCTTTTCCAAGGAAAACCGTTCTTCCTCCAACACATGTTGGATCCAATGGTACCTTAACTCAATGTGCTTGGTTTTTGAATGAAATGTTGGGTTTTTCACCAAGTGAATGGCACTCTGACTATCACAATATAACACATACTTGTCCTGCTTTATTCCTATCTCTCCTAGGAATTGCTGCATCTACAACATCTCTTTACAAGCTTCTGTTATAGCTATTTACTCTGTTTTTGTTGTAGAGAGGGCTACTATTCTTTGTAGCCTTGACACTCAAGATACTACTGCACCTGCAAATGTATACAAATAACCTGTAGTGTACTTTCTCGTGTCCATATCTCTAACCATATCGGCATCTGTAAATCCTTAAAGCACAGTCTCATCATGACCAAAACATAAACAATAATGACTAGTACCCTTGAGATACCTCAAAATCCATTTTACTGCTTGCCAATGTTGTTTGTCTTGATTGGCAAGGAACCTACTCACTACACCCACTCAATATGCAATGTTTGGTTGTGTGCCTATAATGGCATACATCAAGCTGCCAATTGCTGAAGCACAAGGAATCTTTTTTATCTCTTCTTTCTCCTTGTCATCACTAGGACATAATTCAATACTCAGCTTGAAGTGGGCTGCAAGGGGTGTACCAACTGGCTCTGCATCCTTCACATTAAACCTGTCAAGCACATTCTTGATATATTTTTCTTGTGATAGCCACAACCTTTTGTTTTTTCTGTCACGCATAATCTGTATGCCCAATATCTGTTGTGCTGGTCCCAAATCCTTCATTGCAAATTGGCTACCCAAATCTTTCTTCAACCTATTGATCTTATTCTTATCATGCCCAATAATCAACATGTCATCCACATATAACAATAATATGATATACTTTCCTTGATCATACCTCTTGATATAGACACAATGGTCAGCTTCCAACCTCTGAAAACCATGTTACAACATGAATGAATCAAATTTCTTGTACCATTGTCGAGGTGCTTATTTCAACCCATAGAGACTCTTCTTCAACCTGCAAACAAGGTCTTATTTTTCTTTTTCTATGAAACCTTCTGGCTGCTCCATATAAATTTCTTCCTCCAATTCTCCATGAAGGAATGCAGTTTTTACAACTAATTGTTCACATTCTAGGTCTAAAGCAGCAACTAGACCAAGAATAACTCTAATAGATGACATTTTAACAACAGGTGAGAAAATTTCAGTGAAGCCAATACCTTCTTTCTGGGCAAAACCTTTCACCACCAGACTTGCTTTATACCTCTCCTTCTGTTCATCACCTTCATGCTTAATCCTGTAAACACATTTGTTTTGTAGAGCCTTTCTACCTTTTGGGAGGTTTACCAACTTCCAAGTTTTATTTTCCAGCAAAGAGTTCATTTCTTCTTCCATTTCTTTCTTCCATTCTTCACTATGCTCAACTTTACAAGCTTCTTGAAAACAATTAGGCTCACCTTGATCAGTCAACAAAATATAGTTTGAAGGAGGATACCTTTGTGAAGGCTTATGAGGCCTAGAAGATCTGCGAACCAACTGTGGTGGTGCATTATCAGGTTGAATCTCCTGTAAAGGTTCCTATAAGATTCCTTCTTCTTGTTGTTCATCATTTTCCACTTGTTGTTCTTCATGCTCCTGAATTTGCTATTCATTTTCTTGTATTGGTGGTATGTTTTCCTGCTACTCTTCAAACCTGTCAATACCCTTCTTGACCTCCAACTCAGCTATAGTCCTCTTGAACATTTCTGACTCATTAAATATAACATCCCTGCTTCTAATAATTTTATGTTTGACTAGATCCCATAGACGATAAGCAAAATCTTCATCTGCATATCCCAAAAAAGTGCATTTCATAGATTTATCATCTAGCTTAGTTCTATTTTCTTTGGGAATATGTACAAATGCTTCAGATCCAAAGATTTTCAAGTGAGAGTAATTCAAATTCTTACGAGTCCAAGCTTCCTTAGGGATACCACCATCCAAGGTTGTAGTTGGAGATCTATTTATGGGGTAGCAAGCGGTCCTGACTGCTTCAGCCCAAAAATTCTTCTCCAAACCGGAATTGGACAACATACTTTGCACCTTTTCCATAATGGTGTGATTAATCCATTCTGTGACACCATTCTGTTGAGGAGTACCAGGCACAACCTTCTCATGCTTTATGCCAATATTGTTACAATATTCCTTAAATGCATTTGAGAAATATTCTCCACCATTATCTATTCTTAAACACTTAAGCAATTTGTCAGTCTCTCTTTCAACAACAGCATGAAATTTTTGAAATATTCCAAACACTTCACTTTTACTTTTCATAGGATATGCCCAAACTTTCCTGAATGCATCATCTATAAATGTTACAAAATATGATGTTCTTCCTAATGATTTGATGTTAACAGGCCCAAACACATCTAAGTGTATCAATCCTAACACGTTTTTATTTCTGTCATGGCCACCTCTAAGGAATGAAATACTTCTTTGTCTACCATATATAAAATTCTCACAAAGATCAAGATTGTAGGATTTCAAACCTGGAAATAAATTTTTACCAACAAGGATTTCTAAGCCCTTCTCGCTCATGTGATCCAAACGCTTATGCCACGGATCTGGTGAATTTCCTTCTTTTGTGACAGCAGCCAAGTCTGATTTTTCTATCAGTGTCTTCAATGTGCATAATGTTCCTGTCTTGGGTCCTTTGGCCACAACCAATGCTTCTTTGCTAATTTTCTAGCCTCCTTTTCCAAAGCTTAGGGAATAGCCTTCATCATCTAATTGTCCCATAGAGATTAAACTCATGCGCATTTTTGGTACATGCCTGACCTGTTTCAACAATATATATTATCCATCTTTCATCTTGATATGGAAATCTCATGCTCTAACAATACTAAAAAAATGATTATTCCCCAAATGCACTCTACCATAATCACCAGGATTATATGAAGCAAAACTATCTTTGCATGGGGTTACATGGTGAGATGCCCCAGAGTCAAGGATCCAATCAAAGCTACTACTAGATGTATATACACATGCATCCTCTATTGAAATAGTAAACAACACATCACCATTTGTGGCTACAGTAGTAGTCTCACCTTGATTTGTGCTAGATGACTTGTGATTTGTACTGGACGGTCTCTAATCCTTTTTTCCTTTCTTCCAGAATCGAAATTCTTTCTTCATGTGACTGGGTTTGCCACAATGAAAGCATATGATCTTTCCTCTCCTTGATTTTGATCGGCTTATCGATCTTGATCGCCCTTGCTAGCCTCGATCCATTCACCTACCATGATCAGCTAGAGCTAG
Source organism: Pinus tabuliformis (assembly GCA_031772625.1). NCBI lineage: Eukaryota > Viridiplantae > Streptophyta > Pinopsida > Pinales > Pinaceae > Pinus > Pinus tabuliformis. The sequence continues at coordinate 2,001,556,985 of CM062819.1, read as the reverse complement.
AGCTTCTCCTCCCTAGTTTTCCGCAATTGACTTGCATCGCAGTTCCTCATTCATTAAACTACTGCTGACATCATCAAACTTCAGGGTCCCTACAGTTGTTGAAGTGCTCATAGCTACAATTAAATTTTCCCAGTTGTCTGGCATAGAACACATTAGCAAAATAACTCTACTTTCATTATCTAAAATGATTTTAACAGAGGCAATCTGATTAGTAATAATATTAAATGCATTCAAGTGCTTAGCAACTAAAGCACCCTCCTTCATTTTGAGATTATAAAGCTTCTTCATCAAGAACACTTTGGTTGATGTCATGTTCTTCTCAATAGATCATGGAACTTCTTCCATAATCCTTCAACTATCTTTTCTCATGACACATTGAAATACACATTCTTTGCTAGATATTGGCAGATTGTTGCAATCACCTTTCTATCTAGCTTATTCCATTCTTCATTTGCCATTGATGAGGGTTTCTTTGTTGTGCCCTCAATCGGAAAATATTGATCCTTCAAAATCAGTATATCCTCCATCTGTGATTTCCATAGGGCAAAATTAGCCCGGCTTAACTTCTCCATATCTGTAACTGCTGTCTCCATTTTCAATATATTGATACCCAAAAACAAAAACTCCACTTAAAAATAAAACGCTAATTATTACTCTAAAATTTAGTAATAATGACCTTCCTCCTTTTAAAATACCCTTTTCAAAATTCCTACTCCTTTTTAAAATATACTTTTCAAAATTACAACATATAAGTATATAAATATAAAACATATATAGTTTTTAACCTTTTTAGATTTCACACATACATATGCTAGTTTGTATACACGCAAGCTTGAAGAAGAAAAAAAATTACGAACTCCACGTAAGGCACTTACGCACTCCACATTTCAGGCTTCATGGCACATTTCATCATATGCCCATGGCCTTTTTATTTCTTGCAACAATTGTCTTAACGTTCCTCAGCTAATTCCTCAGTTATTTCCTGAACAGATCTTTTTCCTGGACTCTCTTTTTTGCAGCGATTTTTTATTTCCTGGAAAGATCCTTCAACAGCTCCAGAGTTAATAGCCAACGTTTTAATGAATTCTGCGAGAGTAAGGTGATGCCACTAAGTGGCTTGCACAATGGATATTTGAACTTGGCTCTGATACCAGTTGATAGTTCAGAGCATACATCACACACAACAGATTTATACTCAGAGACTTAGACGGCAATAACAAAGAATAATTTCAGAGACAGACAAATGGAGAAACAACAACATTACTCAATCAGAAACAACAGAATAGATAAAACAATCATTGGAGTACAAAAATCACTCAGCATTACGAAACAAGCCTGGACCTTGGTTTGCTTTCCTTGGCTAGAAAAATTACAAATTTATAGAGGCTGAAGAAGGATCTAGAATTCTGCATGTGATTTAGATGGAGATCTAGAAGCTAATGGCGGTGTAGAAGGATCTAGAATCCTGCATGGAGATTTAGAAACTAATGGCAGTGTAGAAGGATCTAGAATCCTACATGGAGATCTAGAAACTAATGGCGGTGTAGAAAGATCTAGAATCCTGCATGAATTTGGCTTCACACTTAACACAATACACGTCAAGTTGATGGTTGTATAATCGAACTCGTAGAATAAGTTGGTTATAGAGTTTGTTGTTTATCATAAGGCACCATTTTGGCTTGTTAGTATTCTCATCCTCAAGGAATCTATTGAATTCATAAAAATATAAACTAAAATATAATTTGTGACCATATTTCTAATGATAATTTTGGAATCACTTATAATAATTATGGAAGAGGTACAAACTATTTGTTATTGTCCCTAGATTCTAAGAGAACTTGTGTTCTGTAATTTTTCTAGGGTGTCTTTTTGAGCATTTAATTGGATCATAACTTGAAGGTTTTACTACAACTTTTGCACAATGTAAAGCTATGCGAATAACTGCTTCACATATTTTATGCCATAATTTATGGACATAATTGCAATATTCATGCATAACTTTTTAGATACTTTTGTGGTGACTTTTTATTTTAAAGCTTTGCAATAAAACAATCCAAAAAGAGAGTCCTTGAAAATAATTCATAGGTGGAGGCATATTTTATGCCATAATTTATGGACATAGTTGCAATATTCATGCACGATTTTTAGATATTTGTGTGATGATTTTTATATTGTAAAGCTTTGGAAGAAAACAACCAAAAAAGAAAGTCCTTGAAAATAATTCATACGAGCTAAATGAAATATTTATTATCATTGGCTTTCCACCATAATTTAAGCAAGTCCTTGCTTAAAAATGGATAGGAATAAGATGTAAATAAATATACTTAGTTACTTCTTGCCGTTATTTATGCAAGTGCAAACACTTAATTTATCTACTTTACATCTAAATTTGCACTTAATTTATCTACTTTACATCTAAATTTATTAGATCTTGCCAAAGAAAAATTTAGAATTCAATTTATCTATTAACAATTATTAATTTAACATTAACCAATATAAATTATAATTTTTTATCAAAAATTACCAAACATAATTTATAATTTTTAAATTATGGTATAATAATATTTTCTAAGATATGAAACGTCTATTAAATGAAAAAGTGCTAATAGTTATTTGTCTTTGATTTATTAACAAATTCATAACATTTCATTGGATGAAAATGATTGCCTTCTAGGATGAATGAAAAGTGCTAATAGTTATTTGTCTTTGATTTATTAACAAATTCATATCATTTCATTGGATGAAAATGATTGCCTTCTTGGATGAATGGAAAGTGCTAATAGTTATTTGTCTTTGATTTATTAACAAATTCATATCATTTCATTGGATGAAAATGACTGCCTTGTAATTAGAAATAAAATAATTTTGTTTTTCAAATCTATAAATCATTGCACTACAGAACTAACCTAGCTAGGTCAAACAACAAAGTTAAAATTCATGAGAGCAATCATTTTGTTTGTTTTTTGTGGACTACACGATGAAGCAGCCTATCAGATCAAGGGACGCTAAAAAACAATGGGATGAATATGACTGGAGAAGAGCATGAGAATTTTGACCCATTTTCAAACATAGATATTGTTGAATAAATCAGTCTTATCATAAAACTTTACGATAATAGTGTACTGTTGACCGAGGGACAGTGCATATCATAGATATAAGTTTAAATGGTCTCTAATCTCCTTAGAATACCACTTTACGGTATTCCAGTTCTTCCGCAGACATGGAGACATATTATGATTTAGATATCTGCAATACCTTTAATGGCCATAGCCCCGCACAGTCCTTTTATGTTGATTTGAAGCGTCGAGAGAGTGAGCTCGATCTAAGAAATCGTACCCTGGAAGAATCGTTGAGAATAACCACTTCCCAAAAAGATGGGTGTAGCAGTTTTGATCAGAGACATAATAAAGAGCCTCAGGGAACGTTAATTTATAACAGTGATGATGTTGTTTTGGAGCAATCCAAGAAAATTCCCAACCAAGTAGACATGCGAATAAATGTTGAGATTGACCCACTTTCAGACCCAATGGATCTCATCATCGCCCTGCTGGATAGCAGTTGGAAATCGTATTAGCGCAGTGTAATGTGCAAACATTCAAGTTCGAAGCTCAATTTCTTCTCACACAAATTAAGGTATATACTGTACCTAATCTAAAGGCTTGAGGAACGTATCTCCCAGATGACTTTAAACTTGAAAACACAACCTGCCTTTCTCATTATGAAGTTATTACCTGTCTTCAGTTGGGTAGGTTTTTGACTTAGCATTACACCATGCTTAAAAAAAATTTGATTTTTTTTTTTAAATTTCATTTTCCAGGCTTATCTTACTGTTCAGTAATAAGAACAAAATCACTTCAGATCATATGAAGTAGTTGTATTTGTGGGACATGTTTGGGTGACTATGATTCAAAATTTCTGAATGAATGTACAGGGCGATGAGTGGGAGACTTCCAAATGGAAAAGTGTTGCAGAGTTGGTGAGACGAACGTTCATCTGAGTCATCTATTCAACGAGAAGCTCAATGCAGATATCACTTAGAGATTGACTGACTCTATAACAACCCCCTATCTACCTGTTCTCCTCAATCCCTTTTATGGGGAGATGGTTGAGTTCCATTGTATCTTATACAAATGATGAAGATAGAAAGTCTGATTGTATGTCGTAGTGATAGTTAATTTGATATGGAATATTAACCGATGTTTGACAAATCAACTAGAGTGATTGCTCTTGCTGAGAGAATTTGGCTCCATTTTACTCACAAATTGTTCTATGATGTCATTCTCCATGACTTATTGTATTAAATAAATGTAATATTTATGTATTTTCCTTCTTATGAAAGTCCCTATCCCACATCTCTACCATAAAAGGAATTTACAAAGTCCAATTTTCATATGATATTCATGTTTTCATTTTCAAAAGAAAAAAACATACATCTTTCATTAATTAGATTAAAAAGGAGTTGCACAATCTTGTTTCCGTGAACGGTGAGCCCAATCTCATCCTCCTCCATTACAAAAATGTTCATGCACTGGAAAGGTGTCGAGGGTCCTCAAGAATCAAAATGTCCAAAAATTATCAAGGAGTTGCTAAGAAAGTGAAACAAATGGACCAACACAGTCCTTCTTGACATATCCCAAAGAAACAATGATAAAAACATTAGCCAACGAAAATAAATCTAGAAATACAAAAGAGTCGACCGAAAAGCTAGATAAAGGAAAAACAGAGCAAAAAAAGGATGAAGTCAAAACTCAAAGGCTCCCGCCCCACACGCAGAACCGTTTACTAGATGTTCAAAGTGTATCAACCCCTAGAGGAGAGAAAGTCCACGCTTGGAGAGGGTGCCTGCGTCAGAATTTTTCTCTCGATAAACATGTCTGAAGGAGATCTCAGCAAATGAGGGCAGCAGGGACTTAATTTTCCCCATCTAGTTATGTAAAGAAGGAACCTCAAGAGCATTTCTCCCCTGAATCCAGCAGATGATAGATTTTGAATCACCAACTAGCACAATGGAGCACCCCAAAAGGGCCATCATTTTTTCTTTACAATTGGATTGAGAACCGCCACACCAGAAGAATTGAAAGGTTTGGGCAAGGTTTAACTTAATAATAACATTGCAACCACACCGGTTTACGGGCGTAGCCCTATCAAAGTATCCAATAGGATATGTACCTCCCATGTCAATAAAAGAAACAGAGCGTTGACGGGTGTTGATGGTGCTAGATACCACTAACATACATGGGGTCTTGATCCAGGAGGATCTCGTCAGATCAGTTACACAGGTTCAGTGTCGTCATCAGTATTCAGTGTCCGGTGTTGTCAGCTTCGACAATGTTGTTTGTGGTTCAGGTTGTTGAGGTAATGTCTATGGTTTTCATGGTGTTCGAAGGATATGGTTTTGTACCAAGTTGTCGACATGTGGTTGTCGTTAGTTCTGTCAGGATATGGTTGTTGACATGTGGTTGTCGTCCATTTTGCAGGATTTGGTTGTTGACGGGTTTGTCGTCATGTGACGATTGTTGCTAATGTCACTTTGTGACAAATGATGTAAAAAGGGTTGTCTTTAGAACAAAAATTATGTTAAGACCTAAAACCTTAACACTAAAACCCTAACCTAAACCATACATTAAATACACTGAAACCTAAGTCTAAAACCCATTACCCTGAGTCCTAGAACCTAACCTATCAAATCCATGTATTAATCCATAAACCTATGTTGAAAACCCTATCAGACATGTTACATTACAAATTTATGTAATAAAACATCACAAAATACATAAACCTAAGTGATAAACAACTCTCGGCCATATATTAAACATTGTAAAACAATATAAATTATAAACACAGTCATAAACCGCAGGGCTTAACCGCGTGGGAGAAGATCGCGGGGGTAGTTGACATGTGAGTGAAGTCTGCATTAACCATTGGGGTTAGCAATTAACCATCACAAAATTGGAAACCACAACCGTAATAGCGCAAGGACTGTGATATGTGAACAGGTTACAGTCAGAGGTTATGTTAACCGTTAGTTAACCACAGCATGAAAACTGCAACCATGTGAATGCGCAGGACTGTCAACCGGAACCGCCGGAGGAAATCGAGGTGGCAGTCAGCCAGTCGACCATCAAGCATGTGGCTAGTCACATGGAAATCGTCGGAATAGTGCACTATTAGAAAACTGCCAATGGTTTTTTGATAATATAAGGTCAAAAGTGGGTTTCAAAATGTATTTTTGGTGCAAACTAATTCTATGACCAAGCAACCTTATCCCTAAGGACAAAAGTGGGTTTCAAAATGTATTTTTGGTGCAAACTAATTCTATGACCAAGCAACCTTATCCCTAAGTGTCATTTCATGACAAGACCAAGACCAAACAAACCCTAAATTCAACTGATTCATTGTTAAACTCGGTGGAGGGAGTTTGAATGCACTTGGTAAGTTATAAAGGCAGTTTTGTTCATGAAGAGGACATTAGAGTGGTTTTCGGTTTTGTATGCAGGTTCTGGAGGTTATAGTTGATTTTATTTTCAGTGTAACAGGAGCATCCAGAGTCGGAATTGGGAACTGGGATATGTGTTGGAAAGCTGGTTCAGAGAGCTATCCTTTGACAGTGACCAAAAGTGCATGCATGCACATCAGTTTGGTCAAAATTCTGTGTAATTGATCTCTTCAGTTTCAATTCTAATAAACCAGTCATCCATCTTAAAAGCGGACCCGGAGACATAGTCCATCAGGGACAAACTCCGTAATCAATCTTGTTGTCTGATATCGCTGTGTTTTTGTTGTTTTCACTTCTATTTTGCACCTTGCTTGTGTTTTATCATCTTTCATAAAGCCTTCTTCTCAATTAGTTCTCACGATTTCAGCACCTTAATTTAACATTCTATTCATTAATGGCATAGTCAATTCTACATCAGTTTAACATATGATCATTTCAAATCATATAATTTAGTATCAGAGTAGGTTGCATTTGTACAATTTGCCATTGAATGTTAACCAGGTCAAAGTCGCAACGTGGAGAAGGAATCCTCGAACAGATTGATCCAAAGATTGGAAAGCGACAAGTTGTTCATAAGTCGACCATGACAGGATCTGATGCAAGTGAAAATACTGACACTAAGATGAGTGATGAATAGTTTCGGCAAGCATTCTTGACTATGTAGTAGATGTTGGGAGAACTCTATGAAGATAAGAAGGCGAGAGATGCAGCTTCTATTCAAAGACATTGAAGAAGGACAAAGGTAAAGGTGAGGATGATAAACCACCTTCACCTCCATCATCTCCATCATCATCATCATCTTCTTCTTTCAGTGCAAAATCTGAAACAGAAAAGAAACCTAAGAAAACATCTCTTTTGAAACTTGATGTAAAATTTGACTTACCTATTTATGATGGCAAAATGAATCTTGAAAAAGTTAGATAACTAGATTAAGCAGTTAGAAGTGTATTGTCGTATTCAAAACATCTCTGATGATAAAATGAAAATTCAGTTAGCTACACTTAGAATGGGGGGGAAAAATTTAATCTGGTGGGAAAGTAAAACTCAAATAGATGTAAAGCGGAAAGGTAAAGTCATCTCTTCATGGTCTAAGTTTTTAAAATCTCTTAGAAAACAATTCTATCCTTTAGGATACATGCAGCAAGATGTTATTGATTTGTAGCATTTGAGGCAAGGTAAAGGGGAGAGTGTTCAGGATTTTACCTAGGAATTCAGAAAGAAAGCATTGGCGGTTGGTATTTCATTGGATACACGTGAAACTTTATTAAAATACATCGGCAGTTTACATTCATATTTGCAGCATACATTATTGATGTTTAATCTTGATGATTTTGATGAAGTGTGTGTTCAATCCATACATATTGAATTAGGTGGCAGGCCATTCAAGTTTTCACCGCAATCACCCAAAGAGTTGGAAATCAAAGATTCCAATGATAGTAAGGGGAAGAACAATTTGAAGAGAAAGAAATCAGCGATAGCTCAAAAGGAAAGACCTACTTGTTCTCATTGCGAGAGAATCGATCATGATGACTCTAAGTGTTGGAAACTTCATCCAGAACTTAAGCCCAAAAAGTTCCTTAAGGAGAAGGATGAAAAGAAAGCAATTGTAGTACTCCAGCAAGATCTAGGTTCCAATTCAAGTGATGAAAGGAGGATAACTGCCATGGTTATGACAGGTAAAACTTCTGACACTAGTTCCAGTTCGAATACTGTTGCATCTTCATCAAACATAAATCCTTCAAATGAGGATAAAAGAGTTGAATTACTTAACATAAGGATAAATTCTAAGCACACAAAGATAGATACAATGTTTGACAGTGGATCACAGGCCAATTTAATATTTGAATATTTAGTTAAGAATTTGGGTTTGGAGACATAGAATTATCTAAGACCTTACCCATTAGGATGGCTAAATAAATCATTACAACTAATTACATTGATGAAGTGGAATTAGATGTGGTTCCAGTAGACATATGTGGAGTTGTCTTAGGAAGTCCTTATCTTTATGATCGTGATGAAGTATTTTATAGAAGAGAGCATAAATATCACCTTAAGAAAGATGGGGTTGAATTTATTAGTAGGGCACATCAAAACAAAAATCACTTTAATTTAGTTGTTGCTAATCACTTGAAGCGATTAATAAGTTCAAATAATAGATTTGTAATCATGTGTGTAAAGGAACAACTTAAGAAACAACATGATGTTTGTTCAAGTTATGAGTCTCAACTCGAAGATAGTTTGATCAAAGAGATAAAAACTTTTCCAGTTCTATTTAAAGAAACCAAACATCTTACTCATAAGCAGGGAATACAACATGAATTAGAGTTTGTACCTAAAACTCCTCTTCCTAAAGTCAGAATGAATAAATTCAGTCCAGGTTTAGAAGTTAACAGTTACAGGGATGCATGTCAATGTTGGGGAAAGTTAGTGTTACATTTATCTTGTATTGTGTCACCATTTCATGTTTCAAACAGTTTGGAAGCCTCTTTTCAAGTGGAGAGGAAGCCTATTTGTTTTCATATCAAAGCCTTTTCTAAAGCAGTGTAAAAGTATCCAAGACATCTAAGGGAAACTTATGCATCAAGGGAAAGTGCTAATCAATGGAAACATCATTGAATGAATGAAGAAATAGTGATTCAAACAAATCCGTAGCTAATTCAATACTTTCAAAGTCAAACTAAGTTGCAGCGCTCTTCACATTACTGTTTGATGAGTTTATTTGATTCTGATTTAAACAGGAATGCAAAAAATTACAGACATAACCATAAACACAAAGATGTAGCAGAAATAATAATTCATTTCATTAATGTGAAATACTGAAATATGCTTACAAACAAAAATGGAAATAAACCAGCTAGGGCAATGATAGCTTATCTTTGAGAAGAGATGTGGCGGCTACATGCCTCTGAACTGTGATACAATGAGGCTCCAAGGCCTATTTATTGTTGAGAAATAATGGAAAACCCTAAACATCCAAAAACCTAACCCTAGAAGATGAAACACCAAACTGTGGGCCCCATTTGGGTAAATTGGTACATCAACTTCCCGAGGTCGTAACTTTGGCATATGATCTCCGTTTGACACGCACAATATCTCGTTAGAAAGATCTATCCGAGAACTACAACTTTGGGAAAAGATACGTTAGTCCATGGACCCATGTTGCTACTATATTTCCCAAAAAATGTCGTTTAGGGCCTCAAAACGGATCCGGAAGTTCAGGACCTGAAAAAATGCTAAAAATAGTAAATTGTGCTACAATTAAGGAAACTGAAAATTTGAGAGAAACAACGTTGGGGGTTCTAGTGGACTTGGCAGGTGGCCACCAATATCCACCTAGATCATTCCTCCCCCCTTAGGAAGCAATGGTCCCCATTGCGTTGAGTTCCTCCATGAGATGAGGAAACTTCTGCTGAACTTGGTCCCTAGTGAGCCACTTGCCCTAGTGAAAGAGTTGGCCTGCTTTGACAACTTGATACAGTTGGATATTCTGTTGGCGAGTGTGCTTGATCTGTGTGTCCATGATCCAATCAGTTGCAACTTGTTCCATGTAATCTGGATTTAATTCTATGGGTGTGAGTTGTTCTGCAATGTCGGATGTGTATAGTAATGGTGGAAAGTATGGTCGAAGGCGGTCCACATTGAACACTAGGTGCAGGCCAAGGAATGGGGGAATGCTGAGCTCAAATTCATTGTCTCCCACAGCCTTGGTAATGGTATAGGGACCATATCGGAGTGGCCTCAGTTTCCGATAGGCTCCGGTAAGGCATTCCTTTTGCAAATGCAGCCAGACTTTGTTATCCACTTGAAACTTATGTGGCACCTGATGTTGATCATGTCGTTGCTTGTACTTGGCATTTCATTTCTCCAGAATTTCATGGACCTGCTGGCGAATATGTTGGATGTGCTCAATGAAGCTAGTTGCCTTATTTGTTTCGGACTAGACATGATCCAAATCTATGTGAGTAGTTGCAAATGGCATGGCCACATCAATGGGACATAGTGGCTGGAATCCCAAGCCCACCTGAAAATGGTTGTGGCTAGTCGAGTTGTGAAGAGCTCGGTTGTAACTGTGCTAAACATAGGGGAGGCTCTCATCCCATGTGTGTGGATGCTTTGAGTTGTACATGCGTAGAATGTGTACAATCATCCTATTGACAACCTTTGTCTGGCCATTAGTTTGAGGATGGAAGGCTGTGGACTTAGTGAGTTTGGTGTCCAACAACGACCAGAGACTGGACCAAAATGTACTGAGGAATTGACTGTCCCAATCTGAGACGATGGACTGTGAGATCCCAAAGTGCACCCATACTCGTTCAAAGAATAGTTTAGTAGTGGCTTCTGCTGTGATATTCTTCTTACAGGCCGCCATAATGGCCATCTTCGAGAACTTATCGATGACCACAAAAACACAGTCATTTCCATGCTTAGTGGAAGGAAGGCCTGACATGTAATCCATGGAGATGGATTCCCAAGGTCGACTAGGGGTAGGTAGCGGGGTATAGAGGCCTTTCTTCTTGATGGTCGGTTTGGCAATGACGCAGGCAGTGCATGACCTGATGTATTTCCCGACATCCTGTCAAAGATTCGGCCAATAGAAATACTTTTGCAATACTGCCACCGTTTTCTCGACCCCAAAATTCCCAACAGCCCGACTATAGTGTGCTTCCCAAATCATCTTGGCATGCTTGCCTGAAGGAACACAAAGGTGACCTAGGTGGCATAACAGGGCATCCTGGAGGTGAAAATATGGAACATGCTGACCCTCCAAGAGTGTCTAGTATGTGTGGCCGAATTCTGGGTCGCTTTTGTAAAGAAATGGCCAATCAAAAGTCTCATGCCCACAAGAGTTGAGCATAGTGGTTAACGCCATGATCGGTGGCCGACTAAGGCAGTCTGCAACATTATTGGTGTTGCCCTTCTTATACTTGATATTCAAATGGAACTGTTACAGGTATGTGGACCACTTCTGATGGTGATCATTTTGCAATTTCCCTTGGGTCTGTAAGAACTATAGGGGTCGGTGGTCTGTTTGGATGACCATTTCCTTCCCCAAAATGTAATGCTTCCATTGTCGACAGGCCTGCACAATGGAATACATCTCTTTGTCATAAGTGGGATACTTCCAGGCTGTGTTTGAAAGTGTCTCACTGTGATATGCCACTGGATGCCTGTGTTGAGTAAGGACTGCCCCAGTAGCATAGTCAGAGGCATCTATCTCAACCTCAAATGGTTGTTGCAAATCTGGTAACGCGAGAACTGGTGCTGTGCAGAGGCGATCTTTCAACTCTATGAATGCCTTCTATTGAGATTCAGACCAAAATAATTTTGCTTTCGCTCCTCCCTTGGCGACTTGACTCAAGGGCCAAGTGATATGTGAAAATCCCAAGACGAACCTGCGATAGAAGTTGGCAAGACCTAGAAAGCTGCAGACCTCTGTCAGAGTGGTTGGAGATGGCCAATCCCGAATGACTTGGATCTTGGCTGGATCCACATGCACTCCTTGTTCATCAATAATGTATCCCAGATACTAAACTTGGGTCATACCAAAAGTGAACTTCTCCAAATTGGCACATAGCTTGTGTTGCCGCAGTGTTTAGAGAACCTGTCAGATGTGGTGGAGGTGTTCTTCCCAACTCTGGCTGAAGATCAGGATGTCATCCAAGTATACCACTGAGTTGGTGAATGGATGCAAGATGTCATCCATTAGCCTCATGAAGGTTGCAGGAGCATTCGTCAATCCGAAAGGCATAACCAACCATTCGAAAAGGCCCTCCTTGGCTTTAAAGGTAGTCTTCCACACATCAGAGGGTTCGATTGGTACCTGGTGATATCCTGACTTCAGATCGATCTTGTTGAAATATTTTTCCCCGTTCATTTGGTCCAGGAGGTCATCAATCCGCGGGATTGGGTACCTATTACGGACAATGATCTTGTTCAGCACCCGATAGTTAATACAGAGTCTCCAAGTCCCATCCTTCTTCTGTACCAACACAATCGGGCTCCCACAGGGCGATGAACTCGGACGGATGTGACCTTTCTGCAGGAGCTCTTGAATCTTCCGATTTCATCGTTCTCCAGAACAGAGCACCGATAGATTAGTCCATTGGGCAGTGGCACACCTGGGGTCAGATAGATGGAATGCTTGACCTGACAGTGTAGAGGAACCCCTGCGGGGGAGGTGAAGATGTCCTCATACTCCTCCACGACCTTGTCTATCTGTAGTTGTCATGCGGAGGGGCCCTATATGGAGGTCATGGCCACCATCTTTTCTTTCCTTGAGGGTGTATCATTAGGAAAACAAATTTCTCGTTTTTGGAAATGAGCTTACTGCATTGTTTTTCAGTAACCAAAGAGATGGCGATAGGTGGTGCTACCTCTGGTATCTTGCACAACTTATTTCCCAATGTAACAATAACAACACAGGGCCTTGATTCATACACAACATGTCACTTCCACAAGGATGGTTGTCCTAATAATACATCACAAACTTCAAGGGGAGAAATGTCACACAATACTTCATCCGTGAAAAGCTTGATGTTGTATGGAGGGTGACACTGTTGGCTCACGCGAAGATCCCATCCTTGGTGAAGCCACCCAATGGTGTACGGTTGTGGATGTGCTGTGGTCGGTAAGCCCAACCGCTTCACGACCTTTGCCGAAATGAGGTTCTTTTGGCTCACACTGTCGACAATGAACTGTAGCGGGGAGCCCTTTACCCACATCTAGGAGTGGAAGGGACGTGTAGAGCATTGGAAAGGTATGTTTTAACGAATAACTTAGTGGTGTTTCAAGCAATAGTTGTAACCTTTTCTTTGTTATAAAATAAGGAGAATGTAATGAGAATGAGCACGAATGACCCAATCACTAATAGTTATCTTCTCTATGCAGGAAAAGACAAAAGTAGGAAGGCGCGGTGCAAAACGAGAGTTCCATGAGGAGATAACGGATGTCCCTCCAAAACCAAATAAAATCCAGACCAGGGCGAGTAAATCAAGGCAGATCAATCCGGGACGAGAGGAGTTAACAGTTTAACAGATCCCTCAGGAGGGATCGTTACTTTCAATTATTTTGTTGTTTAGTTAACTCTGCCATTACTTGTATAAAAAGGGGCAGCATCGAAGACTTCAGGGACTTGGGATTATCTTGTATCTTTACTTTCTGTTTACAGACTTCACAGTTGGTTAAACTCAGACTATCGAGTCTCTTTGAGACTTAGTTTTGCTGTACTATCATTGATGTGTTAATATAATATATTTGGTGTTACTTTCTCCTTGCATCTGAAGTAAGTTACGGCGGTGTGCCATTGGAAGCTAAGGGCCCGGCTCCAACGGACACTGGCTGATTGTATCATTACAGTTTGGCTTTGTGTGGTTTGTTTATTGTTCTTAATAATCTGATATACTTACATGCTGTTCCATACTCGTTCATCAGTAGTTTTTCCTTTTGTAAATCTTTGTAACAAGTTTACATCATATTTCCAGAATTGATCACATAACATTGTTCTGAGCTGTTCACTTCTGTTACAGAATTTATAAGTGGAATGTTTTAGCTACATATGGTTGGAGTGACGATCATAAGAAGATGGAATTAACGTTGTGTGTGGACTACTGGTGATCATTTCAGATTATGTGTACATATGATTGACGTTTCCTGTTTATGGTGGTTTGTTGTTCCATTTGATTAAGCTGTCTACTTGTACAAAATATTGCTCTTTCTTTGTATGTAAGTTGATGCCAAGAATTGAGAGTGTTGAACTCGCGAGATTTAGTTTCTTTACTGCCGTTCCTTTTACTGCTGTTCCATTTCTGAATTGTCGTTCCATTCTGCTTTCTTGCTGTTCCTTTTTACTTGCATTCATTGGTTTGGTGTGGGAGGAGGATCAAGGTTGTCGTGAGACACAGCAGACGCTATTATGCTCCTAGATCCATGATCCATACTCTAATTCCTTTTCCTTCATCGGTTTCTAGAGGGATGGGTTACTATTTTCGTACCCTTGACTGATAAAGTTGTCGCGTGTGATTTATTTATGCAAAAGTAATTTAGCCATAGCTTAGCATCCGTTTACTCTTGTATTTCTTAGACCTATACTACTAAGCATTACTCTGACAAATAACCTCAAATTGAGATACCCTTTACAATAACAAAACGCTCCAGGATTGACTTGTAATGTGAGATAACTAGAGGTGAAAAAGACCCTTGTTACAGCTCTACATTTTGGCGCTGACCGGGGAAAGGGTATAGCCATTTGTCTTTTAAACAGGGTAGTGTACGAATCTGCTAGGGGAGAGTTGGATTTTAAAAACGGAAGGTAAGAACCTGCGTACGGAGCATGTAAAAGCCCTGATCCACCGTCCGCTTTCCTAGCAGAATTGATTGGTTAAATAGGATTTAGCAGTTTAATTGGAGTGCATGACTAAGCAGAAAAAGCCAGAGAAAGATCAAAAGCCTCCATCCAAAGCCAAGGGGCCGGTGACCCTTGGACGAACGACCTTCATAGACGAAATATATAAGAAAGCCGAATCTCAGCCATCAGTAGGTTATAGGAAAATCAATTCTAAACAGCCTACTAGTTCCCTTCAGGCCTCGGGATCACCATCTGAAGCCTTTGCTGAAGTGCACAGTCAAACAGAGGAGCAGGACTTTCAAGAAATTGAAAATTTGACTCCTGGACTATTGCACGAAGGGAATCTTAGTAACCTTTGCGAAGGAGGAGGAGAAACAGGGGAAATCGGGGAACCTAGATCTCCTATTGAACCAAACCAGCCTTTAAATAGCCCGGATAAAGGAAGCGCTGCAAAAATCCTCGTTGAAGGAATTCATTCACCTCAGACAGTTGGGACCATCATTATCCCTGATAAAGGGAGTGTTGTCAAAACAATCCCTGTTAAGACTACCCCTTCTCAACCAAGGAACACTCTCTTGGAAATTCCTGAAGATTACTGGCATATATTCGATCCCATGGCGCAGAATCAGCCAAACACCCAGACCTCCACATTGCAATATCCTATAGTAGATTCTGCAGCAAATGCGCCGATGAAAGCTATCCCTCTCGAGCATATCCCCACATTTCATGGCCTTACATCAGAAGATTCGGATGCATTCTTGTTCGAATTTGATGTATTATGTAGAGGATACGATTACACCACCGATCCCCAGAAATTAAAATTGTTCCCCTCCACATTAAAAGGGGCTGCTTTAAGATGGTTTATGGGCTTAGGTGGTGGGGTTATTAACAATTGGGATCAAATGAAAGAAGCCTTTTTAAAGAAATATCAGGATTACTGTAGGTCAAGAGAACTAAAAGATGAAATCTTTCAAATGTCAGCCAGACCAAACGAAACTCTAGAAGAATATGTGGAACGTTTCCAATATAACTTGCAAAGATCTCTCTATGCATCGTTACCTCTGCCTGATAACGTGTTGAAAACCGCATTAATTAGAGGTATGAAAGAACAATGGATTGAGACGTTGAATATTATGGGGAAAGGAGACATTTATCAGGAAAATTTTGCTGATATCATTGATCTATGTATCAGGAGCTCAAGAGGCAGCACGAGGATAAAACCAGCAGAATATGATCGCTTTACCAGAGATAACAGAACATCAACAGAGGGAGTAACACGTGTGGAACTTGGAAATTTGCTAGAAAATTTTAAAACTGATATCCTGGGGACATTAACTACACAGCTTGATATTGTGCAGGCCAAACAGAAGCAAGCAGAGGCGGAACAGAATCTAGCGGTTTTCTGCCCTCGATGCAGGAAGAAACATAGCCATAAGGAATGCCCGCTGGATACAGTCCAAATATGTGCTATCTGTACCAAGGACCACCTGACTGAAAGCTGCCCCTCACTTCCTGGTTTGAAGGCAGTATACAAAGAAGCAGAAGAGGAGCCAGAATCAGCATATTTTATTAACCAGCGTCGTCAATGGCAGCCTAGGCAATCTGGTATGTTTTCAGACCCCTCCTCTTCTTTTCAACCCCCGCAGTTCAATGCTTAGCAACAGAATATGTGGCAAAACCAGTCTCAGCCCCCGTTTTCGAATTGGTCACCGCAAATGTTTCCTACTCCGAATCCTTGGATGACCCAATTTGGTTGGCCAAACTTCCCTTATCCCCCACCATATTGGCAGAATAATTCATATCCTCCGCAGTGGACCCCTTCTACTTCGCAAGGTTCACCCTGGCAGACAAGCTGGCCAAAATCGACATATCAGCCAGCAGGATCAATTCCACTCCCTCAACCAACTCTGCCAGCCTTACAACAAAATCCCCAGCCTAATCTGAGACCGCAGCTCCCAGCCCAACCCAACCCCAATCCAAATAATAGACCAGTTCAATCTCTTCAAATTATAGAATCCTCAGATATTGAATCTGATCTGCGGGAGTGCAATGATCTTCAGTTAAGATCTGGGCGAATAATAGAAACTGAGGGACATAGAACAACTCACATTGAAGATCAGTTACCTATAGAACAACCGTCACAACAGGAAGATGTAAATAAAGACCAGGCTCATCAGCAAGTAATTACATCTCCTCCACCTTTCCTAGAACGATTGGCCATTCCACGACCAACACAATATCCAGATTTTGATACTCTGGGAGAACTACAAAACTTGTATATAAGAATTCCATTCCTTCAAGCTATACAGGATATCCCCATATATGCAAAAACCATAAAAGACCTGTGTAGCAGAAAATCAAAAAGAAATGTAACCTCTAACCCAAGAGTCCAGGTAGTCGGCACCTTATCCAACCTCCTATCAGGAAAAGAAACACCAGTTAAATACGAGGACCCTCGAAACCCAATTGTCACTGTTCAAATCTATGGGCAGACCTTGACCAACGTCTTAGTTGATCTAGGGGCTGCAATTAACATCCTGACAACATCGACTTGCCAGAAGCTCGGAATTACATCGGTAGAACCTACTTCCACTTTGTTAGAACTAGCTGACCGATCAGTAATTAGACCAGAAGGCACCTTGTATGATGTCATGGCTTCAGTGGATTCCTGGGAATACCCGACCGATTTCCTGATAATTAATCCGAAAACCCGACTAGATGGACATCCGCTAATTCTAGGTAGACCATGGCTCACTACTGCTGACGCCTACATTGGTTGCCGGTAGGGAAACATGACCATAACCAGAGGGCCGGATATCAAAAATTTAATCTTGTACCCTCCAGCGCAGCCAAGCATCACGATGATGAGAACCAACCTGCGCCCTGCCTCATATATCACTGACAATATTAGACCCCCATTAACAGTCCAGGAAGCGCTAGATTTCAAAGATCAAACGGAAGACGATGCCATCAATAAATTCATTAATCAAATAGAATCCACATCGTATACACAATGTTTTATGATAAAAGCGGCATTTGATAACGAATTAGAGGAGGATCCTCTGAAAGACGAACATGACCAAATTATACCTGTGACTTCTGTCGCTAATAGCAAAGTAGTGCAAATTGAACCGGGGAAAACTTTAAATATTAACGCTAATCTGACACCAGATCAAGAGACAAAACTCATCCAGCTGTTACGAAAGTATCAGGAGGCATTTGCATGGGACTATCCCGATATGAAAGGGATTGATCCCCAGCTATGCACACATCATATTTATATCGAAAAAGATGCAAGACCTGTTCGTCAACCGCAAAGAAGACTCAACCCCC
Source organism: Pinus tabuliformis (assembly GCA_031772625.1). Lineage (NCBI taxonomy): Eukaryota > Viridiplantae > Streptophyta > Pinopsida > Pinales > Pinaceae > Pinus > Pinus tabuliformis. The sequence goes on along the minus strand of CM062819.1, from coordinate 2,001,538,812 downwards.
ATTTAAAAGATGTTGTAAAAGCTGAGCTTCAGAAACTTTTAGATGTTGATTTTATTTATCCTATTTCTGACAGCAAATGGGTCTCTCCACTTGTGGTAGTACCTAAAAAGAACGGGAAATGGAGGATCTGTGTGGATTATAGAGAATTAAACAAAGCCACACAAAAAGATCACTTCCCTCTTCCATTCATAGATCAGGTACTGGACACCTTAGCAGGCAAGAAATTCTTTTCTTTCTTGGATGGCTTCAGCGGATACAATCAGATTCAGATTGCCCCTGAAGACCAGGATAAGACTACCTTTACTTGTCCCTGGGGAACGTTCGCTTATCGAGTCTTACCTTTTGGTTTATGTAATGCTCCAGCCACATTCCAAAGGGTTGTTCTTAGCATCTTTGCAGATTTAATTAATGATGGATTGGAAGTCTACATGGATGACTTCACACCATATGGAGATGACTTTGATCCAGCTCTAGATACTCTCGAAAAAGTCCTACAGCGCTGCATCGCTACCAGACTTTGCTTGAGTCACGAAAAGTGTTACATGATGATGACCGAAGGACTCATTCTAGGACACTATATTTCAGCAGCTGGTATTCAGGTAGACTCGGCTAAAATTCAAATACTTTTGCTTATTCCGACCCCCACTAATCAAACAGAGGTACGCAGTTTTCTTGGTTTTTCTGGGTATTATAGACGATTCATACAACATTATTCACATATTGCCACACCTTTACATGCATTAACTGGAAATGTTGACTTCTTATGGACAGAGAAATGTGATCGAGCCTTCAAAGAATTAAAGAAGATGGTATCTACAGCTCCAGTTCTCCGAGGACCTAATTGGAATTTACCATTCCAAATTTCAACTGACGCCTCAGACACAGCAATCGGTGCAGTTCTGGGCCAAGAAGAGGATAAAAGACCATACGCCATCTATTACATCAGCAAAAATTTGGCTCCGGCTGAATTAAATTACACTGTCACCGAAAAAGAATTTTTAGCTGTGATACACGCTGTTAATAAATTTAGACACTATATTACAGGCTATCCCGTTATTTTGTATACAGACCATTCTGCTATTAAGTATTTAGCAAATAAGCCTGTTACAAATGGAAGAATAACTAGGTGGTTGATCCTGTTGCAGGAGTTTGATATTACAATCAGAGATCGACCGGGGAAGGAGAACCCTGTAGCTGATTTCCTCTCACGAATACCCAAATTAGTTGAAGCAGCAGCAGTCGAGGACCAATTTCCAGACGAACACTTATTTGCTGTCGCTGTTCAAACTCCCTGGTACGCTGATGTTGCTAACTATCTTGCAGTAGGTAAGCTTCCAAAACATTTAACCCCCAATGAACGGAAGCAGATTGTTCAGAAAAGCAATCGATTTTCGTGGGTTGGGGGCTATTTGTTTCACACAGGAGCAGATATGGAAATCAGAAGATGTATTCGAGAGGACGAAATCCTTGATATCTTGAAATCCTGCCATGACGGGCCATGTGGAGGACATTTTGCTGAACGAAGAACAACACATAAAGTATTACAAACGGGATATTACTGGCCTAGAATTTTCAACGATGCGAAAAAATTTGTCTAGGCCTGTGATAGCTGTTAGCGTGCAGGACGACCTGGTCCAGCCGACGAAATGCCTTTGCGGCCTCAATTAGTGATCGAACCTTTCGAACGCTGGGCTCTGGACTTCGTCGGACCCATCAGCCCGCCATCAAACCAAAGAACCTACATTTTGGTGGCAACTGAATATGTTACCAAATGGGTTGAAGCGGAGGCATTGCCTAGAGCTACAGAAGATTCGGTAATACAGTTCTTGTTCCATTTGTTTGTACGTTATGGTCTTCCGAGGGAAGTAATTACAGACGGAGGACCACAATTTGTGGGGCATAAATTAGCTGCAACACTCAATAACTATCGTGTCCAGCATAAAATTACTACCCCATACCATCCTCAGGCAAATGGGCAAGTGGAGAGCAGCAATAAGGTAATAGAGTCTATTTTGACAAAAACCGTTGCCTCACATCGGCGTGATTGGGCCGCCCGACTACCCGAGGCACTGTGGGCTTATCGAACCACATGGAGAAGCACCACCGGCTATTCACCATATCACTTAGTGTTTGGAAAGCAGCCCATTTTTCCTATAGAATTCGAGATCCCAATGCTGCGAACGGCCCAAGAAGTCAGATTGGATTTAAGTGAAGCACAGAAAAATCGATTACAGCAAATTAATGAATTAGATGAAATAAGGCTCTCTGCATTACAGAATACATCACTCATTCAACAGCAGCGAGCCAAATGGCATGATGCGCTTATAAAAAACAAGATATTTCATGAAGGAGACTGGGCTCTGTTATATGATTCTAGATTTCAGGATTTCCCGGGGAAGCTTCAGACTCGTTGGTTGGGACCATACGAGATTCAAAAAGTCCATGACAATGGGACCCTTACTCTGATCACAATCGATGGGTCTGGATATACATTTAAGGTAAACGGCCACCGAGTTCGTCTGTATCGCAAACCGCTCACTCGAGAATCTTTTTGTCAGCAGCTACGCCAAGATACTAACATTGAGATTATGGGCGAGGAAGCAAAAACTTCCTCACCTATAGATCAGTAAGAAATTCATCTTTTATTACCACATCTTGTATATAATATTGTAAATTTTGTATATATGTTTTTAGTATTTGTGCGTGTTGTTCCTTTTCAAAAGGAACAACACTTGAGTGTTTTTGCTGTTCCTTTTCAAAAGGAACAACACTTGTGTGTTTTTGCTATTCCTTTTCAAAAGGAACAACACTACAGCACTTGTGGGTTTTTGTTGTTCCTTTTCAAAAGGAACAAAACTTGTGGGTTTTTGCTGTTCCTTTTCAAAAGGAACAGCACTTGTGTGTTTTTGCTGTTCCTTTTCAAAAGGAACAACACTTGTGTGTTTTTGCTGTTCCTTTTCAAAAGGAACAGCACTTGAGTGTTTTTGCTGTTCCTTTTCAAAAGGAACAACACTTGTGTGTTTTTGCTGTTCCTTTTCAAAAGGAACAGCACTTGTGTGTTTTTGTTGTTCCTTTTCAAAAGGAACAGTACTTGAGTGTTTTTGTTGTTCCTTTTCAAAAGGAACAACACTTGTGTGTTTTTGCTGTTCCTTTTCAAAAGGAACAACACTTGTGTGTTTTTGCTGTTCCTTTTCAAAAGGAACAGCACTTGAGTGTTTCTGCTGTTCCTTTTCAAAAGGAACAGCACTTGTGTGTTTTGTTGTTCATTTTCAAAAGGAACAACACTTGTGTGTTTTTGCTGTTCCTTTTCAAAATGAACAGCATTTGAGTGTTTTTGCTGTTCCTTTTCAAAAGGAACAACACTTGTGTGTTTTGCTGTTCCTTTTCAAAAGGAACATCACTTGTGTGTTTTTGTTGTTCCTTTTCAAAAGGAACAGCACTTGTGTGTTTTGCTGTTCCTTTTCAAAAGGAACAACACTTTTGAGTTTTTGTTGTTCCTTTTCAAAATAAATAGCACTTGTGTGTTTTTGTTGTTCCTTTTCAAAAGGAACAACACTTGAGTATTTTTGGCTGTTCCTTTTTCAAAGGAAACAGCATTTGTGTGCTTTTGCTGCCCTTTTTTTAAGGCAATGCATCAGATGAACTCCTCCTCACCCTCCCTTTCAAAAAGGAGTAGTATGCTCTTGTCCCTTTCATATAAAGGATGTGTTGTCCATCCTCTTTCCAAGGCCATAAGTACCAGCTATACATTTATGCAATGAATATAAAAGTCAGGATATATCGAGATCAGCATATCATAAATCGCTATCTTTAATAGCCCTAGTATTGATGCAACAACAAAGGAAGGATCCACACACTCATCATTTTTGCTGTCATGGTCTCACCTCCTCTGCCTTGTTGGAAAATTTCATCATGTTGAGTTCCTACAATTTTTTCTATTATTACTTGGAAATAAGAACAGAAGATTTATATCTTCCTATTGGGATGACAAGACTTCTTCCGCCATTCCCACTCTTAAGGAGGGCTGAACCACCCTTATGTGTAATTACACAAGAGCAAAGTCTGTTTCAAAAAAAAAAAAAGGGCAAAAGCAAAATAAAAAGAAATTATTTGTCAAATGTAGGATAGAGGGTTTCATTAAAGAACCAGCCTACTATGATCATAAGATTGGAAGCGAAGTGGCATTCCCATCATGGCCACCACACCAAGGATATGGTCCAATGGGTTCACTACATAAACAAACCTTGGAACAGGGGGTCTCATTACGAGCCGACCTACCCACGTTTCGCGCCTCTCTGGTGAATGGCATCATGGTTATCTGGTTACCAAGCCAGCATGATGGCCTGCATTTTGACAAGAATTGCTCTTCAAAAATACACAAAGGACCATGGTTCCAGGGTGAAATAAACAACTCTGCCAAGGTTATGAACACCTGTCGGCAGCAAAGCTCTGTTAATGGTATCGGAGTCGTAATATATACACCAATTTGGATCATATCAAATACTTCTTTCTATCCTCGTAATAATTATATCTTACACTTTGATGGATACGTCGCATGAATATCTATCACCACCAATCATGGCAAAGGTATTGAATATGACTACCTCAGACCTTATATGAGTGCCAGACGTCCTATCCTCCTGTTTTGCATCACATCACGCAGGCTTATGCAAAACGCGATCTACCTTTTGCCTCGATCTCGGTATTTCTTTGTCTAATCTGAAACATGGCAAAACTCTATATGTTGTTCCTTTATGACCTTGTGACGGGACAGCGGCTCCTCCTCCATCTGACGGCTGGGACAGCCTATCATATTGCGAGGGGGGAGGTGACCTCATTACTCTGCCGGCCACGTGTTAGCACATCATTCGGAAATGATATGGTACGAAGGTACGGTATGGGTTAACGGCATGACAATGCTATTTTTGCAAAAAGTTGTTATTTACAATCAATTTTCATGCATGCTCAGTGTTTTTTTTTCTTGCTGCGATTACGTTCTTTGCGACAGGTAATTGTTGTTCCATCTAGGATCCCGAAACAGAACCATGGGAGGCAAGGCTATCAGAAGCGAGCCTAGTGAGCTAGTAGTCTCCGAAGCTGCTCGGGAGATCCTAGAAAGGGCGGGGTGGCTAACTTATTTTAGCGCCCTACGTGAATCAAATGAAACTGTGGCCATGGAATTCCTGCAGAATTTGCAGGAAGAACACTCTGTAGTAGGTGGGAAGCAGATAATGGTCACGAAGGAAATAATCGCGGAAGTAACAGGATTACCAGCCTCAGGACCAATATGGACGATAAAGAAAGAGAGGTTGCAAAAGATCATAGAAATTTTCCAAGACGAAGGACAGAATCTAACAGTGAAGGGAAAAGGAGTGCTGTCGGCAACGCTAGGAGAACCCTGGAGCGAATTGGCAAAGGTGGTGCAGAGCTACATCACCTGCGAGGGGCGAAAAGATGTGGTAAGACCGCGTCACCTTAATCTCCTGGCTGTGTTAAAAGGAAAATGTTCTGTGAATCTCCCTGCATTGTTAAATTCATTACTGCATGATGCCTCTCGGAGCCTGAAAAAGGCACACCATGAAGACGCAGTGGTTAGCCACCATGGGTTGATCTGCCTGATAGTGAGCTACAGTCTCACTCAGCAGCAGAGTAGCTGGGGGGAGCTTATTACAGCAATTGGAGGGGGAGTGGCATCACCATCCCCAAAGGCTAAGCATCCCGCTAGTACCTCTGAAGCACCCAAGGATCCCAGAGAATCACCAAAACCCAAGCATCCCTCAGATACACCCGAGCAACCCAAGAAACGCACGGAGTCAGTAAAACGAAAACGTTCCTCTAGAGCATCTAGACATGCAGAAAAACATAAGGAACTGGTCGCAGAAGAGCGTGCTGCCTCGAAACGTAGGCATTCCTCTGGCACGCCAGAACAATCTGAAAAACGCAGAAAGGTGGTGGTGGAAGAACAGGTGGCCAGCACACCCGAACAGCCCGAGAGGCCTAGGAAGTCAGCTCGGTTGGCAAGAATAAAAGGTAGGCTCGAGAAAATCCAGCTAAGCATTGACCAGCCGATCGAAATAACAGATGAGCCACCAGTGCCAGAACAGGAACCCTTGAGGGAAAAAGTGGAACAAATTGAGAACGAAGCAGAAGCCGAGGAAGGAAATGAACATTCTGACTCTGAGGCCAAGGCCGACTATCTAGAGGCAGCCACTGAGCAGCCAATTCAGGAGGAGGAGATGGAACAATTGGGGGACAGCCCTCCACAGGTCCCCGTGGAGGAAGAAGAGCTAGCCACCATCTTGGCCAGCCTGGGAGATTATGCTTCACCTTCCAGTCCAGCAGACCCTCCCGAAGGACCCTCTGGGGAAGAGACGCATGAAGAATTGCATGAAGAAATGGCAGGAGGAGAAAACCTCCCTGTTGTTGACAAAAAAAATGTAAATACCAACCGGGAACAATCCGTTCCCAAGACACTAGAAGAAAACCCACCTGCTGATGACGTGGAGAATGAAAATGCTTGTCGGGAACAGTTCGTTCCCAGAATGCCAGAAGAAACCCTCGATGAAAGAGGAGCAGAACTGAGGGCCACTCATGCGCCCACTGCCGAGGCAAGAGAAATTAAGAAATTGAGAAAGAAACAGCAGAGACTGCTGAATATTATAGCCCAGCTTCGGCAGAAAATTCGAAGTTTGAAAGCCAGTCTGAGAATAAGAAGGACCATAAGGAGAAAAAGAAGGACAAATGCAGCAGGGTCCTGTCAGATGAGAAGGCAAGGGGCTTATAGGCGTCTCGTAGGTCAATACTCCGCTGATAGACCTACGACTGTTCCAACCAACACTGAGGAACAAAATGTCGTTCCATCTGATATGGAACATCAGAATGCCGTTCCTATTGACGCTGAGGAACAGACTGCTGTTCCAAATAGCCCATTGGGACCAACTGTCGTTCCAATCAAAACCGAGCCGCAAGACGACATTCCATTTACAGAGGGGCCATCGTACCCCTTTATTCATGTTAAGAAAGAAAGGGAAAACAAAGCAGTCCAAACTGAGGCACCACCTTTAGGGATAATTCGGGATACGAATTCCAGGCAGCGAAACGTGAAGGTCCAGGTAAAACTCCCTGCCTCTGAGAAATCATGGAAAAAGGATCCAAAAACCAAGGCCTTGCACCACGAGATGAAGCAAGCCCGACAGGAGGCTGACCAGCTAAGGGAACAAATGATCCCTCGGGAAAAATACGAGGAGTTGCAGCAGGAAGCTGAGCAGTTAAAGGAACAAATGATCCCTCGGGAAAAACATGAAGAACTGCAGCAGCAACTGCGGAACATGAGTCAATCAGAGAGTCAGGCCTTTGAAGGATGGCAGAAGGAACAGGAAAAGGTTGCCAAGGTAACACGTCGACTAGATGTTGTTATTAAACAATTGGACACTGTATGTTCGCTGTATAATGATGTTTTGACTTGCAGGGCCCCTGCAAAGAATTATGCTTTATTTCTCCTTGAAATATACTTAAGATTGGAAATAAAAGCTGTCAGGGCAGGTGCCCCTATTCAGATTAATACTGTTAATGATTTTATTGATTGTTGCAAACATTATGGGGTTAAGGTCCAACGGTTACTATGTGAATTCTATTTGCACAATATGGTGCTTGAGCAGGAAACTGATTTAAACCCTGGCCCTTTCATGGGAGATATACAGCTACAAGCCTTTGTTTCATTTGGGGTCAATCAGTTAAAGTGGCTCAGGGCTTACAATGCCTTTCAGAGGCAGGAGAACAACCTAGATCTATGGGTCAGGGCCGAGCCTAGAGACCCAGTTCACCTATGGCAATCACACAAAAGCCTTATGAGAACCCCGGGCGTCATAGAACTGCTAGGACCCATGCATGAGGATTTGATCCGAAATAGCTTGGAATACTTTCTGGCTATTAAGGATTCTGCCCTGGATGCTGCCAAATTCCGCTATCGGATTTCTACCCCAAGCATCCAGCTCAGGGAGCCATTCAAATACGAGAATTTTGAGCTGGCTGCTGAACGGTTGAGCCTTTATGGCCAGCGCATTCTGCAAGCTGGGCCGTCTTGGTTAGGATACCGATTCCGTAGCCCAATTATTTGGCACCCTGCACCTGGGTACCAGGCCTTGTATAATATGCCTGCAGATCAATTGAATCAATTCTTTGATAATCTGGTTGCTCACCATGGTTGCAGACCTCCTCACGAGGTGCCCTCTCCCGCCTATTCTCTTACCGCTCTCCATGTTAATTATAACGTTTTCATGAGGCCATGAAACAGAGTAAGCCGGGGGGTGTGTAGAGCATTGGAAAGGTATGTTTTAACGAATAACTTAGTGGTGTTTCAAGCAATAGTTGTAACCTTTTCTTTGTTATAAAATAAGGAGAATGTAATGAGAATGAGCACGAATGACCCAATCACTAATAGTTATCTTCTCTATGCAGGAAAAGACAAAAGTAGGAAGGCGCGGTGCAAAACGAGAGTTCCATGAGGAGATAACGGCTGTCCCTCCAAAACCAAATAAAATCCAGACCAGGGCGAGTAAATCAAGACAGATCAATCCGGGACGAGAGCAGTTAACAGTTTAACAGATCCCTCCGGATCTTTGATCCTGAGGGATCGTTACTTTCAATTATTTTGTTGTTTAGTTAACTCCGCCATTACTTGTATAAAAAGGGGCAGCATCGAAGACTTCAGGGACTTGGGATTATCTTGTATCTTTACTTTCTGTTTACAGACTTCACAGTTGGTTAAACTCAGACTATCGAGTCTCTTTGAGACTTAGTTTTGCTGTACTATCATTGATGTGTTAATATAATATATTTGGTGTTACTTTCTCCCTGCATCTGAAGTAAGTTACGGCGGTGTGCCATTGGCAGCTAAGGGCCCGGCTCCAACGGACACTGGCTGATTGTATCATTACAGTTTGGCTTTGTGTGGTTTGTTTATTGTTCTTAACAATCTGATATACTTACATGCTGTTCCATACTCGTTCATCAGTAGTTTTTCCTTTTGTAAATCTTTGTAACAAGTTTACATCATATTTCCAGAATTGATCACATAACATTGTTCTGAGCTGTTCACTTCTGTTACAGAATTTATAAGTGGAATGTTTTAGCTACATATGGTTGGAGTGACGATCATAAGAAGATGGAATTAACGTTGTGTGTGGACTACTGGTGATCATTTCAGATTATGTGTACATATGATTGATGTTTCCTGTTTATGGTGGTTTTTTGTTCCATTTGATTAAGCTGTCTACTTGTACAAAAGATTGCTCTTTCTTTGTATGTAAGTTGATGCCAAGAATTGAGAGTGTTGAACTCGCGAGATTTAGTTTCTTTACTGCCGTTCCTTTTACTGTTGTTCCATTTCTGAATTGTCGTTCCATTTTGCTTTCTTGTTGTTCCTTTTTACTTGCATTCATTGGTTTGGTGTGGGAGGATCAAGGCCGTCGTGAGACACAGCAGACACTATTATGCTCCCAGATCCATGATCCATACTCTAATTCCTTTTCCTTCATCGGTTTCTAGAGGGATGGGTTACTATTTCCGTACCCTTGACTGATAAAGTTGCCGCGTGTGATTTCTTTATGCAAAAGTAATTTAGCCATAGCTTAGCATCCGTTTACTCTTGTATTTCTTAGACCTATACTACTAAGCATTACTCTGACAAATAGCCTCAAATTGAGATACCCTTTACAATAACAAAACACTCCCGGATTGACTTGTAATGTGAGATAACTAGAGGTGAAAAAGACCCTTGTTACAGCTCTACAGGACGCTCCTCCTCCTCTGGATCTTCGGGTTCCTCCTTCTATATCTTCGTGGTGGCAATGGTGACGTTGGGCTCTGCATCGATAATCTGCTTCCCTTCGTCATTCCCCTTGTTGAGTTCTGACTCAGAGTCAGAACATGCATCTGATTCAGAAACCTTTAGCTCGGCCACTAGTGACTGCTTGGTCCGACACTCACTTGTGTTGTGAGTGGAGCTCTTATGGAACTCACACCACTTTCCCGTGTCCTTTTTCGGCTTCACGACGTTGTTCTTCGATTGCAGCTTTGGCGGGCTGTCTTGGTCCGTCCTGCCTTGGCTTTGTCCTTTGTTCTGCGGTTTGGGGGCACCTTTCCCTTACTTCAAATTTGCAAATCCAAAGTCTCGCTTCTTCTGTTTAAACTTTTGCTCGACCTTGACAGCATATCGGTATGTCGAGCAAGGGGATGTTCATGAATTCTATTTCTTCTTGGATGTATTTGTGTAGGCAGCCATGGTATTTGAGTACCAAATGCTGCTCTGAATCTTTGATACCCACCTTTGTGCGAAGGGTATGGAAACTATTGGTAAACTCCGACATGTCTTGGTCCCTTCCCTGCCGTAGTGTGGTCCACTTTATGTATTGATCCTCATAGCTTCCAACAGGGTAGTATTGCTCCTTGATGGCATCCTAGAATGAATCCCAAGTGGGTGTGGCTGAAAATAGTGAGCCTGTACTTTCATCCTTCAGCTCGCAGTAGGTTTCCCACCAGTCATTGACACTGGAAAGATCATTAACAAAAAAATAACCCTCTAGCATATTTAACCATTTATATATAACATCTACGTCTATTTGACCCTCAAATATGGGGATTTCCAAATTAACTTGTACCTTAAAGGGCGTGGCGTTTCCATAGTAGCTGCTGGAAGCCAATGCGTTGCCTCTAGATAGCTGGTGAAGGATTTGGGCAAAGTTATCCATCATCACGTTCCTTTGTCGCTCAAGGGCTTCTTCGAGCAAGATTTTGATAGGATCTCCTGCCCCCTCATCTTTCTTTTCATCCACCATGGGAGGCCGTCAGGATTTGCGAGGCTGGTCTTGCAAAGGTTCGACCAGTTCAAGCCCTAACTCCTTATATCCCGACCTTGTTGGGGACATGCAAAGAAAAATAGAGAAAAAAAAGCAGACTGCTTTGATACCACTAATCCGGATTTTAACAGGAACAAAAAAAATTATAGAGATAACCATAAACACAGAGATGTAGTGGAAATAATACTTCATTTCATTAATGTGAAATACTGAAATATGCTTACAAATAGAAATGGGAATAAACCAGCTAGGGCGATGGTAGCTTATCTCTGAGAAGAGATGTGGCAGCTACATGCGTATGAACTGTGATACAATGAGACTCGAAGGCCTATTTATTGTTGAGAAACAATAGAAAACCCTAAACATCCAAAAACCTAACCCTATAAGATGAAACACCAAACTGTGGGCCCCGTTTGGGTAAATTGGTACATCAACTTCCCGGGGTCGTAACTTTGGCATATGATCTCCATTTGACGCGCACAATATCTCGTTAGAAAGATTTATCTGAGAACTACAACTTTAGGAAGATAAACATTGGTCCATGGACCCATGTTGCTCCCAATTTTCCCAAAAAATGTCGTTTAGGGCCTCAAAACGGCTCCGAAAGTTTAGGACCCGAAAAACTGCTAAAAATAGTAAATTGTGTTATCATTAAGGAAACTAAAAAGCTGAGAGAAACAACGGTGGGGATTCAAGTGGACTTGGCAGGTGTCTACCAATATCCACCTGGATCATTATTGCACCAAGTTCACTTAGTAAACAGGAATCAGGAAAGCATAGCTGGTTTGATGTCAAGAATATCTTTGATTGTCTCTGTCATTCCGCAAAATAGATTGTTAATACACGTTAATGGTATTGAACAATATCCTATAGAGATTATTTTCCAAGATGATTATGAATCAGTAACTCATGGTTCTTCATGGAAAGAAATCAATTGCCATGTTCATAACAGGTAGTTTAACCATCGTCGCAAGTTGTTCATACTGCAGATCGATGGAACATGTCACTGATTCATAATGTGCCATGGTCAAAATCATCAGGGTCTTCATTTTCAGGTGGTTGATCGAATGTATTGGTACATTTTCTAGACAAGGTGGAGAGTGAGGGAGCTCTACCCTCATTTATTACCTGCCTTGCAAAAATTTTGTGGTCCAAAAGCTTTCAAGTGGAGAGGATTGATCCAGGAGGATCTCGTCAGATCAGTTACACAGGTTCAGTGTTGTCATTAGTATTCAATGTCTGATGTCGTTAGCTTCGACAATGTTGTTTATGGTTCAGGTTGTTCAGGTAATGTCTATGGTTTTCATGGTGTTCAAAGGATATGGTTTTGTACCTAGATGTCGACATGTGGTTGTTGTCAGTTCCGTCAGGATATGGTTGTCGACATGTGGTTGTTGTCAGTTCCGTCAGGATATGGTTTTCGACATGTGGTTGTCATCCACTTTGCAGGATTTGGTTGTCGATGGGTTTGTTGTCATTTGATATTGTTGCTAATGTCACTTTGTGACAAATGATGTAAAAAGGGTTGTCTTTAGAACAAAAATGATGTTAAGACCTAAAACCCTAACACTAAAAACCTAACCTAAACCATACATTAAATACACCGAAACCTAAGTCTAAAACCCATTACCCTAAGTCCTAGAACCTAACCTATCAAATCCATGTATTATTACATAAACCTATGTTGAAAACCCTATCGGACATGTTACATTACAAATTTATGTAATAAAACATCACAAAATACATAAACCTCAGTGATAAAAAACTCTTGGCCATATATTAAACATTTTAAAACAATATAAATTATAAACACAGTCATAAACCGCGGGCCTTAACCGTGCAGGAGAAGACCGTTGGGGCAGTTGACATGTGAGTGGAGTCTACATTAGCCGTCCAGGTTAGCAATTAACCATCGCAAAATTGGAAACCATAGCCGTAACAACGCGGGGACTATGATATGTGAACATGTTACAGTCAGAGGTTATGTTAACAATTAGTTAACCGCGCCATGAAAACTGCAACCATGTGAATGCGCAAGACTGGCAACCAGAACCGCTGGAGGAAACCGCCCAGGTGGCAATCAGCCAGTCGACCATCAAGCATGCAGCCAATCACATGGAAACCGCCTAAATAGGGCATCGTTAGCAAACCGCCAACATTTTCTACTAATATAAGGTCGAAAGTGGGTTTCAAAATGTATTTTTTGTGCAAACTAATTCTATGGCCAAGAAACCTTATCCATAGGTGTCATTTCATGACAAGACCGAGACCAAACAAACCCTAAAATCAACTGACTCATTCCTAAACTCGGTGGAGGGAGTTGAAATGCACTTGGTAAGTTGTAAAGGTATTTTTGTTCATGAAGATGACATTAGAGTGATTTTGGGTTTTGCGTGCAGGTTCTGGAGGTTATAGTTGATTTTATTTTTAGTGTAATAGGAGCAGTCGGAGTCAGAATAGGGAACCGTGATAGGCGTTGGAAAGTAGGTTCAGAGAGTTCTTGCGTGCACATTCAGTTTGGTCAAATTTCTGCCTAATCGATCTCTTCAGTTTCAATCCTAATAAACCGGTCACCCATCTTGAAAATGGACCCGGAGACATAGTCCATGAGGGACAAACTCCATAATCAATCTTGCTATCTGGTATCGTTGTGATTTTTCTATTTTCACTTTTTTTTTTGCATATTTCTTATGTTTTATCATTTTCCGTAAAGTCTTCTTCTCAAGCAGTTCTCACGATTTCAGCACCTTAAGTTAACATTCTATTCATTAATGGCATAGTCAATTCTACATCAGTTTAACATATGATAATTTCTTATCAGGTCTCCCGATGTGAAGTCCCAATTAGACCTCACACCATTTGGAGTAGGAGCCCCATTCGAAGTATCGGCCCAACCACCATAAAACAAAGGTTCGTATTAGTTTCAACAGATAACATAAGCGATCACATATATAACCCTTGAGCAAGCAAGTAAGTTGACATTATGAAGCACCAATCTTGCAATGTGTAAACGGAGACCTTCACGAGGGGGGAGACAAAAGTGAGCCTATAGAAGTAATAGTACTAACCTACGAGAGACATATGAGAAAAGAAATATCCGTTAGTTATCTAGCAAAATAGTTCACATAGACACAATGATCATTAAACCACATACAACACACCTTCAACAAGATAAGTACTGAGGCCACCAAAATAGTTCAATTTCCTTAGTACATATGAATGAAACATATATAGAAAACATCCAAATAATAGTCCTAAGACATTCACAATACATGCATGAAAATGTGTTGGCTCATCGAGTTTCAATTATAAGGCGAAATATCTAAGTACACAGTTACAATAGTGAGACACTAGTTCCAATAGTGAAACATTAAGTCACTTCTTTCTTCTCCAAAGAATAGTTTTCTCTTATGCCAAGTAGAGATTCCAAGATTAGTTATCCAAAGATTAAGCCTCCAAAAGCCCCTTTGCTTGAGTTATGAGGTTGTTTTTATAATTAAGGGGATGACCTTTCATATCCCCATGACTCTTGAATTACCTTAATGACTCTTGGACTTCTAATGTGCCCTTTGGACTTCTAAACAACTCTTGAAATTCTAATGACTTTTGGACTTCTCGTAAAGACATTTGTCCATATATGACTAAGTGACTCTTCATATTCCACATATGACTCTTTCACTTCCACCAATTACATTTTGTTCTTTCTTGAGAATACATCATTATATTCCACATGATGATGTGGCATGATGCATGGACACATATTGACCATTATGATGACACTTATATAAATTACAACTTGATAATGATGACATGGACTTCATGGTGAGGTGGCAATGCCAAGTTGTCTTCCCTGATGCTTCATCTTGCATTCTTGGTGGTGGATATGATTTATGCTTCATCTTCATGAAAGAGCCTCTTTATTGCTCATTTTCACCCTCCAAAGGGTCTTTGATCAATATTTGAATCCTCTGAGTCACCATGCAATGTCCTTTTTTGTCTCAGTCCATGATCTGCTTCATGTCTTCGTGATAGCTCTCTTTAAACAAGAAAGCTATGCAGTCCTTCCAGGGGAAGATTAACTTTCTCCACAAATTCATCTCTGATTACACATAGATTTCAAAAACCATGTAGGAGATGGTAAAGAAGTACGTGATATACAAGTGGGACAAAATGGAAAAGGATGCGTTTTCCCGTATTAAACAAGCTATTGTCGAAGCACATTCCTTGTACAACCCAAATTTCAATAAAGATTTGTTTCTCTATCATTTCACTTCTGACACTTGTATCTTCGTTGTGCTTACACAAAATGATGATCAAAATAATGAGTGGCTAATATCTTTCATGAGTGCTAGCCTACAAGGACCAGAACTTAACTATCCCACAATTGATAAGCTAGCGTATGTTGTCTACAAGGCAGTGAAGCAATTTCGACCCTATCTCTTCAAAAACCATTGCATTATCTTTGTTTTGCACCAAGCAGTCAGATCATTATTTGTTCAACAAGAATTGGGTGAGAGAAGAGTGGAGTAGATAACTAGTTTGCAAGAGTATGACTTAGAGTTCAAGTCAATTCACATGATCAAGGGCCATGGTCTATGTCGATTAGAAGAAGAAGTGATAGATGCAAAATAAGAAGATCCATCTGAATGGGATCAAGATATTGAAATATATAATGTTGAGCAAGCTTCCCCCACTATTATCGCAAACTCTTGGTACGCTGAGGTGAGCTAGTATCTTGAGCATGGCATAGTGCCCTCACAATTATCTGCATGGTAGAAGAGAGCACTTAAGCTAAATCATTATCTTATCATTTGGTGCATGGGGTGCTTTTCAGAAAGAACCATAACAAAGTTTTTCTCAGATGCTTGGAAGCACACGATTCAGAGAGATTATTAAATGCGTTCAAATTCTCTATCACCGAGTCTCCATCTTTCATGCTCAGGTTATACAAATTTTTCCATAGGAACAGTTTGTTCACAAGAGACTTATATTAGTACAAAGTCCCTAACTTGTCCCACAAAGCCTTCACCGTAGCTTCCCCTGATACATTTAACAATACTGAATCTGAGACACACAATTGTATTGTGCTCTTTGCCTTCCAATCCAACTTCTTCCATTCTTCCTCGGAACTCTCGTTGGTTTAGTACCCGGATCAACCGCGATCCACTAATCTTTATCCACCAAAAAGTCCTCTGATCTTTATCCACCAACAGATCCTCCATCTTGAGTTTCCACAACTCAAAATTCTGACCATTAAATTTCTCGATCTCTATCTTTCCACTGCTTGCCATCTTCTTTCACCACCAGAATCAATCCTGCAGATCTCCCACTAAATAGGGTCTACCACAGGCCCAAGTGAAAGCCCTTAGCAACAAAGGCATACCCTTGAAGCCAAAACAACTCTGATAGCAAATGTAGGTTTTAACCCTATACAAAAATTACCTGCATACGAATTCTAAAACACAGAAAATAAACAATGCGAGAGCATAACACATATACAAAAATATTTTCCCCTGGATCCCAAAACTAGGACTACCAAATTGATTTTTCATTATATTCCTTTCAAAGTTACAATACATATTTATACATGCCGAAGCATCTAATACCATGGACTGAAAAACATCGCACCCAAAACCATGTGCGAAAACCACGCACAAAACCATAGGTAGGTCCGCCCACCTAATATAGGGTCCAAAAAAAATTTCTGCGGGGTGCTGCCTCGGACCCCATAGAGGGGGGTTACCCACCCCCCTCAAACCCCCTATGACCCCCCTGCTACACAATCGATGCAACGAAGGGGGGGCTCTATCCCCCCCTTTAACCCCCCAATTAACTAAAGCACCTAGTCATGGAAAGAATATAACACAACCCAACACCATGTCCGACGTAAGGCCAACTATGTAGTAGATTTCCTAGCCAAGAAATGGGTGGAAGAGCAAGCTCAATGTGAGGACATGACCCTAGAAATTAAAAAAATTGTGCCCCGGGCTTCCCACTGTCAATACATTGTAATGCATGACCTTAGCTCCCTGGATCAGAGTGTCTCTGTATCAACCAAGGTGTGGTATATTTTTAATGCCTATGATACATTTAACTCATTAATGAGAAGGGTTGGGTGGTGGCCTTTCTTTGATCACGTTGGAGGCTACATTCATTGTAGACAGTTTATGGCAGATCGAAAGAGGACAAGGAAAATTTACTGGCAATAATAAACATGAATTTTTCCATTAACATGAAAAATGGCATTCATTTCTTTAGTTTCTCTACTCCGCGGGTGGTTGGTTGCAATGGGTCTTGTTATCACCCCAAGAAACTCTCCTAGGTTGTATATCAGAGATGCTCAGGAACATTACAAAATCAACAAAAATGTTGGAAAATGGTGGATGAATGGAAGGAATGATGCATATTCAAGCCAGATAACCACTTCTATTATGCTTAACCCCAGACATGGGTGAACACCCCAGACTACCAGGCTTTAGACCACCAATTACTCATAGTTTGAGGGACAGGTGAAGGTGGAGAATATTGACCACACCAGCAGACGCACAGGACCCTGTGATGGCCAACTGCAACCAGTAAGGAGGTCTACAAATCTATTTCCTAATGCACAGACAGGATGACAGCTCTCTAGCATTAAAATAACAGAAACCTGCATACAAATTCAATGATACATACTAGATTCTAACACAGAGGTGGGATGACAGCCCCTCTAATGCTAAACATCAAAAGCACATGAAAAATGCATAACAGGCACAGCCTGGAACAAAGAAGAAGTGGAAAGTGAGAAATTAACAAAAAAAGAAGCTTGCATTAGTTGAAAATGAAGACCAGACACTGCAGGTATCACAGTAGTTACAGTCTCCAGAAGTTGAACCTTACATCAAAATAACATTCATCAACCCTCATTACATCTTCTTCCTGGGTACATATAGGGTTTGTTTTCAAACATATCTGCCATCTTATGCGCGGAGTGGTCATAACTGACCACCAACCATACTTACAATCGAGTATGGGTCTCTGCTGCAAACTGTGTGTTTTAATAAATCAATTTGACATTCACTGGTACTTTGTTTTCATTCCTGAACAGGTGGAGTATTGTATGAATAAATTTCAATAACTGTTGTAGGCATTGAACTGCTGAAGGATCATCCTTTCTTTCTCGGCCCATGCTGCTCTTTGAATGTGGTTGCTGAGGATTCAATGCGCAGAGTACCGGATCATGGCTTCCTTCCTCCTTCGGGTGCACAGGACAGGCCAAAAACATGAAAACCGTATGAAAAATGAACGAGAGCCTGGGAATGAATGCTAGCCATTGGATGTAATTGGCGAAAGGCTAAGATCTCATGGCGGGAAGTGATGGGAAAATGGGGGGCAGAGCAACTGTGAGCCGTCTGATCAGATATATGAACGACAAAGATCATTTGACGGAGGATATCGGAAGATGGGGAGCAGGGAGATCGAGGGCCGTTGGATCTTGGGCGGGGAGATCCAACGATCGACGGGCGCGGAAGTTGCGGGGAATTTAATGAGCGGGAGAACGGGCGGGAATCGTACGGAACGGCGGTAAGTGGTTTCCCCGCACCGCTTATTGGAGGCGAGCGGTATTCGTATGCAGGGCGCGATCAAATACAATTGTGACGCATCGCTGGTAGGACCGGCGGGAAACCGCTTTCCCCACGAGCTAGCGTACATGCAGTTTGCGGGAGCGGGAGAAGCGTACATCGTTGGATCACGAGGTGGAGGATCAGACGGTGGGGTTTAAAGCACGTGCTCTTTAAAACTGATGTGACGTGAAAAGGCTTTCAAAAGGTGCTCGGTTAGGTTATCGAGGTTAAATGAGTTTGTGAAGAAATTTAGAGGAAAATAGAGTTATCAGGAGTTATAAGAGTGTAAGCAGAGTGATAAGGAAAGGGCGGGTTATGGGAGCACAAAGTCACATGTTTGGGTCATATTGTGGGTAAAGCTTAGCACCTGATGCTTAGAGGAACACGAGATTACACAGAATTTCAAAGGAGAACAGGTAAAGCAGGGGCTATGGAGTTATAAGGAGAATGAAGGAGAAAAGGAAACCGACCTCTACGGGCCTTCTTAAAGCACGAAACAATGTTGCCACACCTGTTTTCCATCCATCAAATGTCACAAAATGCAGCAGAGCTAACACTGGCTCCTTCTGGGGATGAGATCCTCCCTGTGAGGTCTCAAGAACCTGCAGATCAATGCCTTTCCAGTTGAAAACAAATTAGCCAAAATTCCTAGTGTTCCATTGGGCATGGAGTCTACTTTTCCTACACAAAATTGATAAAAACAAAATATTTACAAATTTTAAGGCCAAAGACCTTAAACCACATAATTTTTCAGAAAACGCCCATTAACTGGGCCATCAAAAACTGCTTCTCCCCCATACTTTTCAGTATGAAGGTGTTGTTCCCTTGAATCTTTCAAATGATGAAAGGCCCTATCCAGAAAGCATCAAATTTTCCATGGTTGCCTTTCTTTTCTTTTAGTGCATCCCACTTCAAAACCAAGTCTCCAACCTGAAAATTATTTGTCTTTGTCTTCCTGTCAAAAGCATCCTTGATCTTTTTCTGATGTGCCGCAGCCTTTTCAACCAGCTATTCTCTAATCTGATGTAGCTCTGCCAAATCAATGATTCTTTTTTCCATGTCTTCTTCTTCATTTTAATCTTCTTGAAGGAATTTTGCCACAGGGAGAGTTAATTGAATTTGGAATACAGCTTCAGTGCCATATACCAGTTTGAATGGAGAATTACCTATGGATTTTTTAATGGTCACTCTGTCAGCCCACAGTGCATACTTGAGCTTGGAATCCCAATTCTTTTTATTGTCCTCTAATAGCTTTTTAAGTATCCTTATCAGTGTTTTATTAGAGGATTCTGCCAGACCATTTCCTTGAGGATAATATGAAGTGGAATGGACCAGTTTAATATCCATTGAATCACACATTCCCACCAATTCTTTTGCCCCGAAGGCTACTGCATTATCTGTGACCAATTTATGTGGACAACCAAATCTGCTAAATATATTCTCTGTCAAAAACTTCATGACCACATTATGATCAACCTTCCTAGTGGGGATTGCTTCAATCCACTTGGTAAAATAATCAGTGGCTACTAATATCCATCTATGCTGGCCACTGGAATGTGGATTGATTTCTCCAATAAAATCCAAGCCCCACTACTGAAAAGGTCCTTTTGCAAGTATTGGTTTTAAGGGCAGGGATTTCAACTGCTATTTTCATTCAAATCTTTCGCACCTATCACAAGATTTAACAAATGAAAATACATCAGAAAATAAAGTGGGCCAATAGTACCCAGCTCTGAGGATTTTATGGGCTATAGTTTTCCAATAATGGTGCCCTCCACACATGCTGGAATGAAACTGCTGCATGACTTCTATTGATTGTTTCTTGTCCAGACACCTCAAAAGAACTCTAGATGGATCCCTCCAGTAGAGCAGATTTTCATTGATGCAATATTTAGCTACCCTAAGCTTTGTAGTTCTGGCTTGACTTTGAGTAAATCCTAAAGGGATTTCTAGCTTCAGCAAGAGATTAATTATTGCAGAATACCAATCACAAGAAGCTAGATTCTTGGCCACTAACTGCTTTCTGTCTAGTTCAGCTGCTTCCTCTTCTTCATCTATCTGACCGATTTCTACAATTGTGCATAGGAAATCAATATCTAATGATCTTCAATTTTCTTCAACTAATAACTTGGAAAGACCCTGACCTCTGACCAGCTTGGTGGGCTTTAATTCTATATTAAATTCAATCAACTTTGCAATCCATTTAGCCTTTCTTCCATCAGCATCAGGTTGTGTTAAGACATCTTTTATTGCAGCAGAGGGTACATATGAAATTATATTGGAATGCAAGATATAAACTCTGAAAGCTTTCAAGGATTTGGTAAGAGCATATGCTTGTTTTTCAATAATATCATACCTCAGCTCAGCATCCCTCAAGTTTTTGTTGAAAAATGCCATCGGATGCTCTGAACCTTCTTCATCTGCCTGCAATAGAACTGTTGCAATTGTGTCTTCAGAGGCAAATGAGAATACATGGAACTCCTTGCTGTAATCTGGACTTATCAAAGTGGGAGCCTCCATAATAGCTTTCTTGATGGAATCAAATGATTTTCTTGCTGCATCAGTCCACCTGACCTCTGCTCCTTTCTTCAACATGGAGGTAACATGCTTCACCAATTCTGTAAAATTTGGAATAAACCTCCTGAAAAAATTAATTTTGCCCATAAATGACTGAACATCCTTCTTTGGTCTCAGTACAGACAAAGTTTGTATTTCTTTTACTCTTTCTGGATCAATCCGGACACCTGTAGCAGAAACAACATGTCTTAACATCTGGCCTTCTTCTAAAGCAAATTGTGATTTTTTTAGGATTGACTGAAATTCCAAACCTTCTGCACTTCAGAAACACTTTTTTCAAATGCTGCAAATAATTTGATGGTTGTTGGAGTATACTGTTATATCATCTAGGTAGATAAGGACAAATTTATCCTTCTCTCCCACAAATGCTATATCCATAGCTCTCTGAAAGGTGGCTCTAGCATTCATCAACCAAAAAGGCATCTTGGCATACATAAAAGTGCCCAAAGGAGTGGTAAATGCAGTCTTCTCTTGATCATCTGGATGCACAACAATCTGATTAAAGCCTGAAAAACCATCCAAGAAAGAGATTACTTTGGCTCCTGAGACCTTCTGCAACAAATGCTCCATCTTCGGTAGGGGAAAATTGTATTTCTTTGAGCACTTGTTCAAGTTTCTGAAATCAACACACAGTCTGATTTCTCCACTTTTCTTCCTCACTACTACTAGATTGGCTACCCATTTGGAATATCTAAGAGGAACTATAATCTTAGCAGCCAACAATTTTTTAATTTCTTTTTCAATTAGAGGAAGAAGCATAGGATTTATTGGTCTTAGCTTCTGTTTAAAAGGAATAGTATCTTTCTTTAGAGGGATTTTATGCTGAATAATCTTTTTATCATAAGTTTTCAGGTCACTATACTACCAGGCAAACACATCAGCAAATTGCTTCATTAAATTGCAGTATTTGTAACATTGATCAACAGACAGATGGGTGGACAAATTTATGTATCTAGGCTGACCTGGACTCCCTATATCATGCTTACAGACTGCAGATTGATCTTCTTTTTGGGCAGCCTTGTAAGGCACATCATTTTGGTCAAACAATCTTTCTAGAGGAATTAAACCCTTAGGAATATGATTTCTAGGAAGCTGGATGATGCTATTTTTGCCAATTTTATTTCTAAGCTGGGAGTGGGGGATTTCTTCCAAGGCTTCATTTTCTTGGTCAATTTTCATTTCAGAAAACTCATCAATGACTTGCAGAAACCTATTTATCTCATCATCATCATCAAAAAATTTCCAATGCTGGACATTGTCAGGCAAGGTTGGTCTGTATTTCATTTGCACTTTATAAACTAGTTTGGGAGGCATAGGAGGGATAAACAGACTAGCAGACACAGCAAGGGAATCAGCAAGCTGATTTTGGGCTCTAGGGATATATGAAATACATAAATTTTCAAAAGAATCTCTGATTCTCCATACCTCATCTCGGTACGCTTTCAGCCTTGGGTGCTTTTCTTGAAATATTTTATTTACTTGCTGAATGATCAAATCAGCATCTCCAAATACCTTTAGATTCTTGATTCCTCTGTCTTTTGCTGCATTAGGGCCCAACAGAAGAGCCTCATTTTCTGCTATATTATTTGTGACTTGGAAAGCCAACTTAAAAGACAGTTGTGTGCTTTCTTTCTCTAGAGATACTAGCACCACCCCTGCTCCTGCAATCTCCCTGGAACATGCTCCATCAAAGAGCATCTACCAAACCTGACTTCCTTGCTCTTCCTCAGCCTGAATTGTTGGTTTTCTGATCTGCATTGCGGCCTTCTGAGATTCTTCTATCTGGAGAATACATGCTCCAAAATCAATGTCCACAACATATATGGGATGATTAGTAGGATTCTTTTCATCACTGATGATGTATGCCAATTCTGCTTCTCTGTACAATCTCCTGCTTTCTCCTCCAAAAAATGGGACAGTGGCATAAGATAGATCATTTTGAAGTGTCCCACCTAGTCTCTTAATCCATCCCCTGTACAACAGCGTGAAAAACTTAGGAGGGACATCTGCTACCACAATATTCATCATCATACTCTTCATGGGCAGCTGAGTTAAGGTAATGGCCAGGTCTTTGATTAATCCTAGGAATTTCACTTTCCTTGAATCAAAAGAAAATAAATCATGATATGGTCTAGTGATGTCAAGGCCTAACTCTTCCATGACAGCTTTAGGCATTAAATTGTGGCTGGCCCCTGTGTCTAGCAGGCAATTGTGGAGGATTTTGTCATGAATGGTCAAGGAGACATAAAATGATGGAGAATTATTATCAGCAAGTTCAATCATGGGGCTAAGCACAATGGCAGGCTTGTCATCTTGCAAATTGATGGAGTCAATGGAGGTTTGTGTGGTTTCCAGCTCAAGATCCTCAAAGATAGGCTTTCTAAATACTTCACTCTTTACCAACTCTACCAGAGGCACGGATATTTTTAATTTTTGGACTCCTGACTCAAAGCTAAAAGAGAAAGGCAACTTATCAGAACCTCTTACCTCTTGAACTGGTGCTTTTAGGATGACTGGGTCAGCTGCTGGTCTTCTCTGCCTGATATTCTGTGAATCTGTTTGGACAGCAGCTCTTTGGGTAGGACTCTCTTTGAATTTTTTGCATTCAACCTCAGGTTATATATGCGCTGCTCCTCAGTTTTTTGGACAGCGTCTCTATCCCATTCCTGACTATCTTGTTCCTGCAGCAAAGGCTCTTCATAAGCAGCCAAAGTCAAGAATGCAGCGCTGCCTCTATCTTCCATGCAGTGAATTTCATCCTCATCTTCGAATTGTTCCTCCTCCATGACTACATTTTGGAAAGGAGCTTTAACTTTCTGTTCCTCTTTTGATTCTTCACCCCTCTGAATAATTTGCAATTGCTCATTTTCTCTTCTGAAAGGATTTGGATTTCTTGAAGCAAATGTATTATGCTGCCTTGTTTTTCCTGAGTTTTGCTCAACCTTTAGCTTAGAAATTTCAGTAGTCAATGACTCTATCATCTTGGTCATTTTATCTAATTTAGGTTCGGAAGATGAAGCAGAGGAAGTAGAAACCTAACCTCTCTACCTCCTTCTGTCACCTTGACTTTTGAGCTTTTCTGCAGCCATAATATTAGATTCCACCTCTAGTGTTGCATCCTGCATGTCGGCTAGAGTGGCACATCTTCTTTCTCTCAATAATAGGCATAAATCATAGTCAAAAGCATTGGCATAAGTGAGTTTGGCAGAGGTGGGGGTAGGCTTTACTTCAACTAGTATCTTACTATACATACGGTTGAATCTTTTATTAAAATCAGGCAATGATTCGGCATTCTCCCTCTTCAGGTTACCAAACTCAGTATGGTAATACAGCAAGTCTTTTTTGTCTCCCCAATGCTTAAAAAATGCATCATCTAAGGCTTCAATATCTGTTATAGATCTCTCGAGTAATTCTCTGAACCACTTTTTGGCCTCTCCATCAAGGCTCTGAACAAAAACTCTCATCCACACATCATTTTCACTTATATCTAAATTATCAACATAACTGTAAAAAGCTTGAAGGTGTTCTTTTGTTGTTACTCCCTCTGTGCTAGTGAACTTGGGCATATATTTCTGATATTCTCCCACAGGCATAGGATTTAAAGGAACAGGCAAGACCAAGGGTCCATATCTGGCAGCTACAATTCTTTCTATCTTCGTGGGTGCTTGCTAGCCTGCCATGATTGGGATATGTGGAAGGATACTAGAAGATTGAATGGTAGGAAGTAATGTGATGGATGGCAGAGACAAAGGGATGTTTTGGACTATATTGGAAGCTTTCTTTGGACTGAGATTCAAAGGGGAACTAGCTAGACAAGGGGCTGTATTAATCTCTGAAGGAATTTCCTTATTAACAGTGTTGGGCTCTAAATTTTCAAACTGTATACCTTCAACTATAACTTTATCTTTTAGAGATGAATGAGATTTCTTAGGCCTACCTAATCCTGATGCCCCTTTCTGTGATGTTTTCTTCGATTTGACAGTCCTCTCAGGGTCAGGCACTGATTTAGGTAGTGATTTCTGAGGATTTCTTCGAGTATGTCTCACAAACTGAGCCAGAACTTCAATGTGGAGTTGCCAAAGGTTGGTCCTCCTCCAGTGGAGTCACCAGATAGATGATTACAACCAGAAATGTGCCCAGACCTTGTCTATCATCAAAATATGGAACTGTGTCGTTCTCCCAGGGAAGCTGAGCTTCAATCTCATCTCCCCGGTAACGACACCAATTAATGTTATCACCCCCAGAAACTCTCCTAGGTTGTATATCAGAGATGCTCGGGAACATTACAAACTCAACAAAAATGTTGGAAAATGGTGGATGAATGGAAGGAATGATGCATATTCAAGCCAGATAACCACTTCTACTATGCTTAACCCTAGACATGGGTGAACACCCCCAAACTACCAGGCTTTAGACCACCAATTACTCACAGTTTGAGGGATAGGTGAAGGTGGAGAATACTGACCACACCAACAAATGCACAGGACCCTGTGATGGCCAGCTGCAACCAGTAAGGAGGTCTGCAAATGTATTTCCTAATGCACAGAAAGGATGACAACTCTCTAGCATTAAAATAACAGAAACCTGCATACAAATTCAATGATACATACTAGATTCTAACACAGAGGTGGGATGACAACCCCTCTAATGCTAAACATCAAGAGCACATGAAAAATGCATAACAAGCACAACCTGGAACAAAGAAGAAGTGGAAAGTGAGCAATTAACAACAAAAGAAGCTTGCATTAGCTGAAAATGAAGACCAGATGCTGCAGATATCACAGTAGTTACAGTCTCCAGAAGTTGAACCTTACATCAAAATAACATTCATCAATCCTCATTACATCTTCTTCCTGGGTACATATAGGGTTTGTTTTCAAACATATCTGCTATCCTATGTGTGGAGTGGTCATAACTGACCACCAACCATATTTACAATCTAGTATGGGTCTCTGTTGCAAACTGTGTGTTTTAATAAATCAATTTGACATTCATTGGTACTTTGTTGTCCTTCCTGAACAGGTGGAGTATTGTATGAATAAATTTCAATAATTTTTGTAGGCATTGAACTACTCAAGGATCGCCCTTTCTTTCTCGGCCATGCTGCTCTTTCAATGTGGTTGCTGAGGATTCAATGCGCAGAGTACCAGATCATGGCTTCCTTCCTCCTTTGGGTGCACAGGACAGACCAAAAACACGAAAACTGTATGAAAAATGAACGAGAGCCTGGGAATGAATGCTAGCCATTGGATGGAACTGGCGAACGGCTAAGATCTCATGGCAGGAAGCGATGGGAAAACGCGGGGCGGAGCAACTGCGAGCCGTCAAATCATATATATGAACATCGGAGATCATTTGATGGAGGATATTGGAAGATGGGGAGCAGGGAGATCGAGGGCCGTTGGATCTCAGGCGGGGAGATCCAACAGTCGACGGGCGTGGAAGTTGCGGGGAATTTAACGAGCAGGAGAACGAGCGGGAATCGTATGGAATGGCGGTAAGCGGTTTCCCCGCACCGCTTATCGGAGGCGGGCGATATTTGTATGCAGGGCACGATCCAATACAATTGTTACGCGTGGCTGGTAGGTCTGGCGGGAAACTGCTTTCCCTGCGAGTTAACGTACGTGCAGTTTGCGGGAGCGGGAGCAGCGTACATTGTTGGATCACCAGGTGGAGGATCAGACGGCGGGGTTTAAAGCACGTGCTCTTTAAAATTGATGTGATGTGAAAAGGCTTGCGAAAGGCGCTCGGTCGGGTTATCGGGGTTAAATGAGTTTGTGAAGAAATTTAGAGGAAAACAGAGTTATTGGGAGTTATAAGAGTGTAAGCGGAGTGATAAGGAAAGGGCGGGTTATGGGAGTGCAAAGTCACATGTTTGGGTCATATTGTGGGTAAAGCTTAGCGCCCGGTGCTTAGAGGAACACAGGATTACGCAGAATTTCAAAGGAGAACAAGTAAAGCAAGGGCTATTGAGTTATACGGAGAATGAAGGAGAAAAGGAAACCGACCGTTGCGAGCCTTTTTAAAGCACAAAACAACGCTACCACACCTGTTTTCCATCCATCAAATGTCACAAAATGCAGTAGAGCTAACAGGTCTAATAGGTTTGAGAGACTTAGAGGGTTTTAGGTTAGAAACAAAGCATTTTTAGGTCTAATCATCATGGTTCATGGAAGGGGTTGAGCTAGGAGAGGTGGTAGGGGACATGGGCATCAACCTCTCCCTCATTAGCATGGTCAACGCGAAGAGAAATTTGATGAAGACTTGTCGATGCACATCCACCGCTTAGTCACCACCATAGAGGCACAAGAGAGGCGTAGTATAGGTAATGGCCATTCAACTGTTTAGAACCTATTAGGCAGACATCTCCGGGAATAGGAAGAATCTAGGGAGAGGGAGGAAGGATAAATTGAATAAATCAATTCATATTTGGTTGATACATTCACAACCTTATGGAATCTGTCGAGAGTGTTGGGAATTCCTTTTCCCCCTCCTTCGGCTCCCTCAAATTCGCATGATGGGATAGAAGTAGTTGATTCTACTCATCAGGGATGCAAACCCTCTAGTCCTACTCACCTAGAGTCTCAGACTAAGAAACCAAATCTCGTCGGTTGCCACAACTCCCAAGAATAAGTAGAGCAAGCGCCAAAATTGGTAATCTAGATTGAAGTTGAAGGCCAAACAAAGGGAGAAACCTCATGGAGGGAAGAAGACTCCTACACACGGACTGTATATGTGGGATGGGAGTGCCCTTCATGGTTTCCTGAATGATTTGATGACCTATTCCTCTACCTAGAATAGTAGGAATGGGCTCAGGTGGACAAGGCTCAACAAGACAAGGCTCAAAGGGAGAAAGCTCAACACAAACAGATCAAGAACGAACATCAATGGACAAACTCAACCAGACTCACTAATTTCCTAGGAAAGGCTTATTCAACATCTTAGTTTTCCATGATGTTTTGTTTTTCTTGTCTCCTTAGTGTCAGTCATATTTACTTTGTTATGGGACAATATTGTTTCAATTTTGGCTCGAAACTCCCTGGAAGACCACCTGGTTTCCCTCTCATGGCAAGATGGCCTCTCTTGTACTTGTTAAACACAACCATGGCGAAGACAAGAGATAAGATAGAACATCCATTGC